>CM073131.1:43460121-44060121 GCA_037039145.1 Fundulus diaphanus | reverse complement strand
AACGTCAAATAAACATGCAAGCATATCGAGTTTTATTATTATTATTATTATTTTTTTTTTTTTTATGTTGGCGAGACGCTACCGCGGCGGACGCGGCGAGGTGGCGGCTGCGGCTTGGCGGCGGCGGTAGCGTCTCGCCAACATAAAAAAAAAAAAAAAATAATAAAACTGGCGAGGCGGCGGCGGCGGCAGCCGCGGCTTGGCGAGGCGGCGGCTGCGGCTTGGCGGCGGCGGTAGCGTCTCGCCAACATAAAAAAAAAAAAATAATAAAAAAAAATAATAATAATAATAAAACTGGCGAGGCGGCGGCGGCGGCGGCAGCCGCGGCCTGGCGAGGCGGCCGCCGCGGCCGCCTCGCCAAGATAGCGCTGCGGGAAGCTTGATGTTCATACCTTCACTGTGTTAGTCATTGTTTGTACTGCCGATTTTTCCACTTTTCGTTGCGTTCGCCTGTCTGCTAAGCTCAAAACAACCGCGCCTGTCTTGACGGAGAAACCAGAACAGCTGAGCATCTTTATGACAGTGCACTTTTACTTTCGCCCTCTGGGGGGAGCCTCGCTGGAAAATCAACCCCGGTTGCATAGTATACCTTTAAAGTGCATAGCACTGAGCTTAATTGAAGAAGGAAAACTGAAAGCTTACAAAATTTTTGTATTTTCTGTCTAAACTTGGTCTAAATTTCTCCTGCACTTGGTTGTTTATATTTTAAGTGAATTTGACTTTCAAAGTTTACCAAAATATAAAAAATGTCATTCAAACTGCATTTGCCTTCTTTTACTTTTTACTTATACTTTTTATTACATTACTTGAGTACATCTATTTTTACAGTAATTTTCATACTTAAGTACAAGACATTTCAGATACTTTAAGACTTTTACTCATTAACATTTCAGTCAGTGACTTGGACTTTTACCAAAGTCATATTTTGGAGAGGTACCTATACTTGTACTTGACTCTGAGATTTCAGTACTTTATACAACACTGATAGTCACACAAAAACCCACTACCGCTCAAGAACTGGCTGGGAATACATTATAGGTAATCATCTGGTGAAGAGTGATGATCCTGCAGCTCCTTTTATGCCCCAGTCAGCCTGATCAGGAGATTTGCTCCAGGTATGGAGGATCCAGAGCTGACGGGACTCTCCAGTAGAGATCTTCTCTGAAACAGGAACTCATACAAAGAACCAAACACACCAGAATCCTAACACTGTCTGGTTTTAGATTCAATTGCAGGAGTCGTTTTGTATTTCCCTTTGTTCAGGTTTTGCTTAAACTTTGCTTATTAAACAATTAATCTTTAGTCAAATGAGCATGCATACGTGAATAATCATTTCCCATGTTTAACAAATTAAAGTAGGGTAACAGAGGTTTTTAACCTTGTGGTTTCATCAAACAGTTTGTGGACCAGATTAAAATCTGTTCAGTATTTTACTAAAAGCAAAGATAACGTCTGAATTTCTGCTTGACTGTCTGTTTGTCATCAGCATCAACAAACCTGCTGGACTGGTTTGTATTCAGAGAAAAAGCAGCAGGTGTTCCAGCATCTCAAACATGAGCTCCTAAATGCTTCCTCAGGTTTCCCTTTGTTGTGAATTAAGGGTCCCAGATGAATGGAGTTAAATAAAGACGACTGTTTTGATGAACAGTCATCCCTTATTTATATGTGTAAGGTGAGGTGAGTTTTTATGTCTCTATCTGCTTTTTTTAGGTTTCCTCTAAAGGACTGGTATAGAGTCACCATCTGTCTCCTCGTTGATCACTAACAGACCTTAGGCTGTTAAAGATTAGCTATGGTTAACAGAAGAAGGAGCAACTGAAACAATATTTTTTTAACCAGAGTATTAGTTTGTTCTCTAAAAATATTTATTGTTTTTTTCTGCGTAGAGTTTCTATAATTCTTTCCCCTCATGAGCGGATTTTCTCTTTGTTTTTAGAAAAGGAATAAGCTGTCCTTGAATTGGCATCAAGTCACTTTTTAAAACGCATTTCAATTAGTGTTCAACTCAGTGTGAGCTGATTTGCTTTTATTGTTTTATTCATGTCTGTATTATTTTTTATTTGGTTTTTATATTTGAACAGTAAATTGGGTAAACTTTATAAATAAATTGAATTTGACTTTATTTCCTTTACCCCATATGGAGGACTGCATTAACAGGACTGGACCAGCTAAAAATATAACAAAATCGGATCTACTGAATGGTTAGTGGCAAACTCTTACGACCTGCTCAAAGGCCATAACAAAAAACGGAAGACACACTATGTATACGAGGCCAGCTGCTCAACAAAACACAGCTGCCCCACAGTCTGTTACCAGAGCCTCCCCGGTTAGCTACTACCTCGCATCACTCTTCACCATAATCATCATTCTCTTTGTCAACAAACAGCCTTTACTGTAATACTGCCTCTGTGAACCAAACCTTCGGTGAAACCTGTAGGTAAGATGTTATTTTTCGAGAGTTGCTTTTATAAATGTACATTTTCTAAAATCAGAACAATGAATTTTTAAATCTTTTAAAAAATGAAGAAACATATTTACAGTTTGACACATAATAGGTACAAAAAACAAATCAGCTTGATTTTAAATTTAGAGAATGCAACTTAAGACAAAAATATAACAGATACATCAGGAGACCAGGCTTTTCACAAAATTCAGACTCATTAATAAAAACAGCAACAAAGTAAAGTGCTATGAAAATTCTTGCAAACACTAGTTTTGTTCCAAACAGCACAAATGATAAATGGATCAATCTAATTTTACTTTGAATAGCGGAAAAGACAGTTAACATAAATGGGAAATGTCAAAAGAAAAAAGTTGGAACTAAAACAAACAATGAGGCAGTCAACCTCACAAACTAACAATAATTATTTTGGAAGATGAAAGAATATACACTGAGGCATTTGTAGTAAATCTAGCAGTTAAAGATAAATTGCTTATTGAGTCTTTGTGTGTGAAAATAGTCGATTCTTTACATTTGTTTAGTTGCAACTTGCAAGTTTTACACAGAATATGTTGCCCTTATACTTACAGGTATACATATGTTTGTTTCAGTTGAAAATGCTGTGATATATTTAAAAATACAAAAGGCAAGTTTATTTGTAGCACATTTCAGTAACAAGACAATTCAAAGTTCTGTAGATGAACAAAACGTAAGAAAATCAAACATACAGAGGAAAGGACGTTGTTGTAGAATAGTAGCAGCAGGTCAAGATATAAGACAAGTCGGAGTACAAGTATTAAATATCTCTTCAGTTCTCTTAGAGGGCATTTCTCATCATTTTTACAACCTTTGCTCTTTCAGTTGTGTGCAGGCTTGTTGAACTGAAAATATTGTTTCAGTTTTTGTCCTATACGACATCCAGAGACATGAAAGGAAGCTCTGAAGTAAAAAAAAGCAAGCAGAAAACATCAGAAGACACAGCCAAAGGTTGCCGAAGGCTATTTAAAGTACACAAATCTGATAATAATGCTTAACACTGGTTAGTTAGTGTGAGTGTGTGCATGAATGGTTGTTTGTACTGTCTGTCTCTGTGTTGCCCTGCGACAGACTGGCGCATGCTGGAGATAGGCACCAGCAACCCCCGCGACCCCATGAGGGATTAAGCGGGTCAGAAAATGGATGGATGGATGGTTGGTTAATAGCCAAAGATTGCCCTCTGGTGGTAGCAGTTTCACTTTAAAATAATATTACTCATGTAGAGGCACAAAAGTATGGAGCAGTAAAACTCGTGGATATACTCTTTATAAAATGCACTCAAGTAAATAAAACTGAGAAAATGTAAGTCATCACTATCTAGCCCTGGTAAGCTGAATAAAAAAAAGTAATGACAGCAAGACCTCCTGCTTCAACTTCATTTTATAAAGTAAAGACCAACATTATTTGTTTAGTGAGGGGAAAGAAATCACAAGAAATGTTATCAAGGGTCATCAGCTTGGAGATTGAACAAACTGGCATACCACTGAGTTATCGAAGACCGCTCTGTCATAAGTCCACTCATCCTGTATTGTTCCACAGTCGAAAATGACCACTTGTGGCAAAAGCATGAATAAATAAATTTCCATATAATTTCTCTTCTAATTTTAAGGAATGCATCAGTATTTTCCTCAAGCAACAGTGTAACTATAACACTTTAAATTAACACTAATGGTTTCACAAGTCTTGCCTATTGTCCACATGTTGTATTGGTGATGGTTTAACTACACTATAGTTATGTTGTTATTTTGTGGATATTAGCAGACATCTTTTACAGACAAATGCAGCATAAAACCTGCTGAAAAAGAAAGCAATTTTTTTTTTTTTAATTATTTTTTTTTTTAGTGGATCAATGTTTTATTGGATAAAAGATTTTTTACAAGATAGTTCAATACAAGTAAAAATAGGACATTTGTCAGAAAAGTTTTTTGTTGAAAATGGTACACCACAGGGAAGTATAGTGAGTCCTTTGTTTTTTTTCTATTATGATTAATGATATATTTAAATTTCATTGTTAAAAAGATTTAATAAGCAATTAATAATATAGAAAATTGTTTTTTTTTTTGTTTTTTTGTTTTTCCAGTGTCCTGTCTAGCAATGTGGCAATAAGAATTGATATCTTAATGCCAAATAGAGCTCGACAGATTTTACTTTCACAAGTGGAGCAAACAGCTTTCGCCATAATGCTCCGCCTGATTTGTGCATGTAAATAGCTTTATTGTGATTCCTGCAGGGAGAATTTCAAATTGTATGGACACTACAATGGGAAAGTAGGAGAGTAAAAGAAAAACAAGAGAAAAAAAAGAAAGAAGAGGTGAAAGAAAGAAGAGATAAAAGGAAGAGAATGATAAAACGTCCTCTGTCTGCTCCATGACCTGGAAAGAGACTCAAAAACAACAGCACAACCAACAGACATAAAGCAACAGATACAATCGTGTAACCCTTGATACCATTGCTAAATCATATGTATTATTATTTAAGCTGACATGTGTAATGTGATATCTAAAAAAGAAAGTAAAAGAAAATAAATAAATAAATTATAGCCTTTCTGTATATAAGTGAACATTTAATAACTGGGACCCAGCACCTGTGGGAGTTTGTGAAAGTGCACTAGTTTAGGTGAAAATTATCCAGAAGGAAATAGTTCGATAGTGATTGTGGAGAACCAAAGACCCACCTTCCCCGAGCACAGAGGCAGGAGTCAGGGGACCCGTAACCCCGGACTCCCAAAGGGGCCCCCAAAGCAATGCGCCCGAGAGGGCCCTCACAGGAAATCCGCAACCCCCCCCCCCCCCCCCGAGGAAAGAGGAGAGACGACCCCGAGGAAATCCCCCAGCCACCGCAATGCCGACGCCCCCAAGAGCCGCGGGGACGAGCCCGTGGGCTCCGCCGGCAGCCGGCCGCGCTGAAGTGGTCCTGGCCATGGGCCCTGGGGGCCAGAGGCCCCAGGGGCGCCCCGCCCCCGCGGCAGGGGCCCCGGCCGCCCCCCGGGGGGCCAGGCCCCGCGAAGCCACCGCCGGGAATGGGCCGGCGCCAACCCGGGAACCCGCCCCAAACCCGAGGACCGTCAACGTGCCAGAGGGCCAAGGCGCCCGCCAACGCAGCGGAGGAGGGCAGGACGTGGGGGGATGGGCTCCACACCTATCGGAGACTTGAGATGTTCTTGGGAGAGGGAGCGGACCGGACCCGAACCTGAAAAAAAAAAAAAAAAAAAAAAAAAAAACCTCATTCACACCATCCCTCCCTTGTGCCCCACTCGCCACACACAGACACAAAAAAAAAAAGAAAAAAAAAAAAGGACGCTGTACACACATTCCCACATAGCATTCACATCCAAAAATCCCAAGTGGGGGGGGGTCAACAATACGACTGCCTGTGCCCGACCCCCGGCCCCGCCCCCGGACCAGACGCCCCCCGGATCAGGCCCCCCAAAGAGGGCGGGCCGACACGACCCGTACGGGCCACCCGACCAGAGCCCCCCCTCACCCACTATATACCTAATAAACCCCCTCCCACCCCGACCTTACCCTAGCCACCCCTGCCCCCCATCCCTTCCTGGGGAGAGCAGAGGCGTCAGCCCCAGACCCGGTAATCCGCTGGCTAGCCGCAGCAGCCCCCCGCCAAGACCCCGGACCCAGTGGCCCGCACCTCCTCCAGGCCCCAGACTCCGTGCCGCGATCGGAGATCGGGGGTGTGCAAAAGACCCCCGATCCTCCCTACGCCCGCTCAGATGTTGTGTTGTTGCATGTTGATCTCAGGTGTGTTTAAAACTGGGAGCACCGAAGGGGGTGCACGGCACAGCCCACCCCCCCTCCGGAAGGAAGCTGGTGCCAGCGCCCCCCCTCCAAGCAACTACCCAGAACCCTCAATGTCTAAATGCGAGAGGGGGTGAAGGGAGCCGCCCGGGGCGAGGCTCACACAACATAAGCCCTCCCCCAGACGTCTTCCCCCCACCCCCCCATATCGTGGCCTACATGAATGTGCGTTGTGAAAATGTTTGGAGTTAAAGTGTCTAAAATGCATGATAAAATTGGGGAGAGGGACGTCACCAAAAGGTGGCAACCTCCAGTAACGCCCTCTCCCCAAGGACCTACATGTGTGGAGGCGTGATGGAGCAGGCAGAGGGAGGAGTCCGGGGATGGGGAGCAAATGACTGGGGAGCCAACCCAGGGAGCCAGCTCCCCTACTGACTCCAATAGGCACCCCCGCTCCCCGAAAGCCCCACCCGGAGAAAGGGGCCCCTCCAGCGGCACCACCATAGCCCGGGGGCCGGGGAGAGGCCGCAGGGCCCGCCAGCCAACCACCCACCAGGACCAACACCTCTACCTCCCCCAGCCCACCCCCCAAGCCTACTGGCTTTAGCCCCCCCCCCCCCAAATTTTTTTTTATAATAATAACAATAATAATAATAATAATATATATATAAATAAATAAATAAACAAATAAATTAATAAGATGGGGGACCCTGGCCAGCCAGCCCACACGAGCCATCCCAAACCCCACCCCCCAGGCGAAACCCGCACCGGGGGACTACACGGACCAGGACCGGGACAGGGGGCCGGACACAAGCCCACCAAAACGTCCACCAAACACCCCCCACCCCACCCGTAGATTTAACCCCTCCCCAACACTAACATTCAAACATCTCACCATACATTCGACACTAGACATCCAGGCTGGGTAAGTCACTACTCCCCCTCCCTCCCCTCCCCCCACTAGCAGAGTGCCAACCCAAAGAAAGGGAAGAGCATCTGCCCTGAGATGTTAATGACCATGCCCCCCTACCAGCTCAACAAGCCCCGAGGCCCCCCAGCGCACCAGAGGCCCCATGCAGGGGCAGACACCTGGGCGCACGCCGGCCCAGACCCGAAGCGGCACACCCCCCGGAACCGGAACCCCCGAGGCCCCGCCGAGGCCCCCGCCCGAGGGCGGCGCGCCCCAGGGACCCCAGGCCCCCAGACCCACCCAGGACCCACCCAGCGACAGCACAGCTACCAGGTCAGTAACCCACGTCCGTCACCGCGTAGCTCCCCAAGAGCGCCGCAAGCGGTGCTGTGGGCCACCCGTAGGCCTCCCAAGCTCCTCCCAGATGGGGGCAACAGACCCTGGAGTCAGACCCACCAAGCGCCCCACTCCAAGTGCCCCCAGAGTCCCAGGAAACCCTCCACCCAGCCACTGCACCCTGCAGGAAGCAACCCACCGCCCCCCATACCACTAAGTGATAGTGCTAATCAAAGGAGCCCAAAGAGATCGATCAGATGTGGAAGCAGATGCTGTCTCTAGATTAATATGATCCAACAAAAGATCTCTATACTGATTGATACTGAGATTCTCCTTACTTTTCCAATTCATGAGGATAGTTTTCTTTGCGATACATAGTGCAGTGAAAACCATGTAAACTATTTTATTCCCCAGAGGGCTTTCCTCAAAATTACCAAGCAAGCAAACTGATGGGGAAGGTGTAATTTTACAGCTCAAGCACTTTGATAAGTCCTTACATATCTGTGTCCAGAACCTCTGGACTGGTGTGCATAACCATAACGCATGAATATAATTATCAGGATGATTGCCTATGCAGTGCGGACAGATTTTAGATTGTACCAGACCCATCTTGAATAATCTTTGTCCTGTGTAGTGTACTCTGTGAAGGATTTTGTATTGTATTAGTTGTAAGTTGGTGTTTCTAGTCAATTTGAAAGTTCTTAGACATATCTGAGCCCAGACATTTTGTTCAAAGCTGACTGATAGATCCTCTTCCCATTTCATAATAGGAAGAGATATTGAATCATCTATTTTAGTCAGTGTCCTGTATGATTTAGACAGTAGTTTGGGGGGGGGTTTAAATCAAAGAACTCTAATATATTACTTGGAATTTGTAAACCACCTTTAATATGCTTACATTTTTTTCTAATTATAGATTTAAGTTTTTCATATTCTAAAAATTTATTTTTACTAATGCCATATTGCATATTTAGTTTGGAAAAATCGATGAACTCGGTTCCATCAAGTAAATGTTCCAGATATTCAATACCTTTATTCTTCCAGTATGTAAAGTTTATCATATTATTATTTTGTAGGATGTCAGGGTGTCATGGTGCAGCCTTGCCTGCTGCACCATGGACATTTCAGGGCACTCTCCACCTTCCATACAGCTCCTGATTCCATGCTCAGTAATCATCTACACCTGTCAGTCACTAATCAGCCAGCACTCAGCACACCTGTCAGCCTCCCTATTTAAGCTCCCTGTATTCAGTCCTCCCCTGTCGGTTCGTTCTGTTGGTTTCTGATTACTCTTGTGGATTTTGCTCTTTGCTGCTCACCTCATCTTGTTCTCATCCAGCCTGAGTTCTCCGCCTGTCTGCTGTGACTCTGGTCCTGCTCTCACTCCAGTCGTGCAAGTATTCATCCAGTCATGCTGCTGATCAAGCCTGGTTCCCAAGTCTCCATTCTGCTGTGCTGTTGATCAAGTTCCGGTTCTCAAGTCTCCATGCTGCTGTGCTGCTGGTCCAGCTGTCTTCATGCTCTGGCTCCGTCCTGCTCGCCAGCTCCAGCCATTTACAGCTCCAGCCTGGTCTGAACTCTGGTCATCTTCCTCCACAATTCATCATCTTCAATAAACTCTCTTTTTAACTGTACTCTGTGTGTGGTTACGTTCGGGTTCATCTACAAACATGACACAGGGTTGTTCCAGATGGGTGTACGACTGCATGGGATAAGTGACGACTTTGTCATTTTAAGAAACTCCCACCATGCTGTCAGAGTAGAGCTGATATTGATATTTTTAAAGCATGTATGCCGTTTTATATTTGAGCTAATAAACGGCAAATCTGAAATCATGATATTATTGCATATTTTCTGTTCTATATCTATCCAGGGCTCGTCTAAAGGATTATGCTTTATCCATTTAGTGATATATTGTAGTCTATTTGCCAAGTAGTACTTGTGGAAGTTAGGCAGATCTAGTCCCCCTCTGTCTTTAGTTTTCTGTAGCGTCTTTAAGATGATACGGGGCGGTTTATCTTTCCAAAGAAATTTAGAGATTAAAGAGTCTAGAGATTTAAACCAGTCAGATGATGGTTTATTAGGGATCATTGAAAATAAGTAATTAATTCTAGGTAAAACCATCATTTTAATCGAAGCTACCCTACCCATGAGTGAAATTGGAAGCGATTTCCATCTATCCAGGTCATCTTCTATCTTTTTTAAAAGTGGAATGTGATTAGATTTTACTAAATCCGCAAGTTTAGACGACACAGTGATACCCAAATATGTGATGTTTCCTGAGCGCAAATGTAAATCTAGGTTTTTTTTGAAAGAGCAATTAATTGGCAGTACCGTAGATTTAGACCAGTTTATAGAGTAATCAGAAACCTTTGAGAAGGATTCTAGTAATCTAATTACTTGAGAAAGGGAAGAGTTTGAGTGCTGAAGATAGAGTAATACATCATCAGCATAAAGACTAATCTTATGCTCTATATTCATGCATTTTATACCTTTAATAACCTTTGTTTGTCTAATTGTTGCTGCTAGAGGTTCAATAAAAATGGCAAAAAGTGAGGGGGAAAGTGGGCATCCTTGCCTAGTGCCCCTCTGGAGACAAAAGCTGGAAGATGTTTGATTATTTGTCCTGACACAGGCTGTAGGAGAGCTGCATAAAATTTTTAACCAATTTATAAAAAAATTGCCAAAACCAAATTTATGCAGAGTAGCGAATAAAAAATTCCAATTTACTCTATCAAATGCTTTTTCTGCATCTAAAGACATTATAATAGTTTTATTATTTGTACTGTAGGAATAATCTATTAAATTAAGTAATCTGCGTGTATTTGTGGATGACTGCCTTCCTCTGATAAAGCCAGTTTGGTCTGGGTGGATTATGAAAGGAGTGACTTTATCTAATCGTTTTGCAAAAGCTTTACATATTATTTTAATATCCACGTTGATTAAGGATATGGGACGATAACTGGTGGGAAACATAGGATCTTTGCCTGGTTTAAGCAGAAGACTGATGGTGGCAGAGTTCATATTAGCTGGAAATCTGCCATTTTCCTGAATTTCTTGCAACATTCTGTGAAACGTTGGTGCCAGAATATTTCAGAACTCCTTATAAAACTCAGTAGGGAATCCATCTGGACCTGGAGCCTTTTTATTGGGCATGCTTGTTAAAGCTTCCTGAACTTCAACTGTTGTCAGCGGTGAGTCCAGTGTCGTTCTTTGGTTATCTGATAGTTTAGGAAGTGTAATTTTATCCAGAAACTGCTTGATGACACTGTCTGATGGATTTATCTGTGATGTGTATAAAGTTTTGTAGAAATCACGGAAGGTATTATTTATACATTCTGGATCATGTAATGTATTCCCATTCGAATCTGTAACTGCAAATATAGTCGTTTTCTCTTTATTTATTTTTAACTGATTAGCTAAGAAGCTTCCTGACTTATTGGCATGTTCAAAATTTTCTAATTGAAGTTTTTCTATTAGAAATTTGTTTTGTTTTTCAATATACTGGTTTAATTCTAGTTTTATTTTACGGATTTTACCCAACTTTCCCTCTTCCAGGGAGGTTTCTAGTAACTTAAGTTTTTCTTCTAATTCCTGAATCTTCTTGTTTTCCAACTTCTTTTTGTGAGATGAGAATGAAATTATTTTGCCTCTCATCACTGCTTTCCCTGCTTCCCAAAGTATAGATGCTGAAGTGCCTGGCAGATCATTGTGTTCTAAGTATGAAGCCCACTCTTCTTTGAAAAATGTATTAAATTCTTCATCTTTAAGCAGCGATGTATTAAATCTCCAGCTCTTGTTTTGTGGGGTTATTTTTTTATTTGTTAGGGTTAAAGTAACAGGAGCATGATCACTAATAGCAATAGGATGAATTACAGCATCTGAAACGTCCGACAGCAGCGAACTGCTGATTAAGAAATAGTCCAAACGAGAATACGAGTGGTGAACATTTGAAGAAAAAGTATATTGCTTACTATTAGGATGAAGAGAACACCATGCATCGCAAAGACCAAAATCACTCATGTATTGTTTGACTATATTTAATGACTGCCAACTACGGTGAGACCCTGTTGTATTCAGCCTGTCTTTTTCCTCATTTAGACCAAAGTTGAAGTCACCCCCAATAATTAGAGAACAATCCCCGTGTTTTGAAAGTGCATGGAAGAGTTGGTGGAAGAATGAGGGTTCATCAACATTTGGACCATATACACTAACAATACATAACTTCTGGTTATGAATAGATATTTTAATTATTATGAATCTACCTTCAGGATCAATAATTTTGTCTAATATTTTAAAACTAACGTTTTTGTGGATTAAAATTGCTACTCCTCTCTGTCTAGAGTTATAGCAGGCAGCAAACACATTGGGGGAACTCAGGTGAGTAGGTAAGATCACTTACAGTTGTATCTGATTTATGGGTTTCTGATTTATGGGAGAGCAATTTTTTAACCGAAAAAATCTTTACAAGAACAAGTGTTTGAGCCGTTTGTCATACCCGTACTCACTTTTCCTTCTTGTTTTGGTGAGTTCTTCCCTTAAATCGAAGGTACCAACTGTTTAATAATGCTGGAGCAAATGTTTTTTTGTAGGTAAAGACTCTTCCTCCCCACTTGAGTTTACAACAAGCTCATTCACCTTTTATTTCTTTTTGTACGAATAACTGTGGGATTTTTTTCAGAAAAGTGGCTTCAATGTAAAAGTTGATTCTTATATATTTATTTGTCCTTCTTTCTACCTGTCTGACATTAAAACAAATGAACACGTCACCTTCAGGCATCTGTAAATTACATTCAAGTAAAAAAACAGATGTAATCAATGGCACCTGTTGGTACTCCACCCAAGTGATTGTCAAAAAGAGTTCATAAAGGAGTGGGCGTGGCATCAGAAACAGCCCTGGCTACCCGGTTGTTAACTCTGACGTCCAGGTCCACATCTGTATATGACACTGTGGCTTATTCTTATGGCTAAGTCTCAAACTTGTCTTTATGCTTTACAATGTCAAATATTAACGTCGTATTTACTGTCGTTAGCATATATGTGACAGGTTAGCTTAATACTGACGCGGCGAGTCAGCAAAACCATTTTAACAATTTCCTGGAGAATAACTTGTCTTATCATATGCAGCTATCCCCTCTTCTCCTTCTCATTGCACAAGAAACGATAAACATTACAGCTGGAGTTGTTGTTTTTTGTTTCTGATCAATTAAATGACAGATTTGGTCGGCTTGGACCTGAAAGCAGTGGTAAATACGTCACGACTTAACAGCCCCATAGGCAGTATAGGCAAATGCTAAGAGTACTGTGAATTCATAGGGTGCACTGAGGGCGAGTTTTTTTTGGTTTTACTGTTTTTTTTATATATTCATAGCCTACAACTAATAATATATTATATACCACCTATTTACTATTACTGAAGTTTCCAAAACCCACTGCAACTTATTTAAGCATATTAGTCCAAAGGTACTCTTTCAGCACTGTGCAGTCTTCTGCTGGCCAGACAGCACAGCTCAGCTCTACAAGTTTCTAGCAGCAGCCAACCTGTCACAGGGCAACACTGACGGGCGTTCTTTTGAGTGTACTAAATAATTAGAATCAGTACACTAAAAAGGATTCGTTCAATAGATTAGTTCACAAATTCATTCAGTTCAGGCAACTACATTTCCGGTTGTAGACAATTATTTTAGGCAACCAGCGTGGCTTAGGTCACATTTAGGGCCTGATCCTCAAAAGGTTTGTACGTAGTAAAATATGTGCAAATTAATTAGCGTGTACAAAGCTGATCGCCATATTAAGGTGCAAAGCAATTTGCATGTGTAAAGTGAGCGGAACAACAAACATTTTTGGATGTGTGCCTTCATGAATTTGCATTGCATACACTATTGACCAAACAGTGCAAATTCTTCGTGGAAAGATATGCAAATGCTAATTCTTACCTCCCACAAAGCCGTTTATCAAACCTGAAACTGACTGCAGGTGCAGTTTTTGAGTCAATATGCGTCTTCCCTGCTGTATCCGTTCTTCTCCTGTCTCCTTTACAATCAGTTTCATTACGCTATGTGTTGCTCTATGAGTCTGTTAAGATGATCGGGACTGGAAGTGACAGGCATGTGTATATTAATGGCTTGTCTTGTGATTTTCAGTTTGCTTGGAGAAACAGATATCTTTACCAGTGGCATGAGACAGTTTCATACAGAGGAAATAGTGGAAGGAATCACTCAGAGCAGTCACTGCTTCGTTCAGATTCACAAGCTTGACAGAACGTGAACATACTACGCTTCTAACAAAAAATTATGGGTCATATTAGACCATCTCGCCCTCATAAGATTAGATAATAAACTAATTTACTGCTCCACAATAGGGAAATCCGGGCAGGACAACCCTTTGCATGTTTGTAAAAAGTTAGTGAGTTTGTTGTGAGTAGCAGAGATTTTAAAAGAAGAAGAATTCCAACAGCTCTGTAAGACCTATAGATTGAGAAGAATCTTAAAACACCAAAACCTTAATGAAACACTTAATGAGCTGTTACGAGCTTTGCTCCCAGAGCAGACATGGCATTGGCCTTGGCACCTTTTTCAGATCCCTTATGCATATAATACCACCGTCCACCAGTCAACCGGTATGACTCGATACTGTTAGATTTTTTGGGAAAGAGTGGATTTCTTGGTGGAAGTCGAGGGGGAGCATATTGATCTGTCCATGGAAGATTGGGTGATGGTGTTGCATAAGACAGTGTCCGAAAACAGTCAGAAGTGAGAAGAACACAGCAGAATTTAAATGCTAAAGTTAATGGGGATACCCCTGGCTTTTTTATATTTTTACAAGGTGATGTGGTACACACCAGAAACTAATTTATGAAAGGTCGAAATAAGATTGAAGATGTTGGGACCAGACACCATATGAGGTAGTGCGCCCTACTGAGTGAGGTGTAGAGTATTCAATCACACACTTGGGCCGGGGTCAGTCAATTCCTCAGGCGCATAGAGTTGACTTGAGAAGCATTCCTGAGTCTAAAGAGGGGGAATCTTTGAAGGGAGTTGAAGAAAGAGGGAACAGTGGATTAGTGGTTAGAGTGGCATGTTTGCGTTCTGAGAAGGCTGCAAGTACCTGGTTCAAACCCCACAGACTGCCCTGAGCAAGACCCTTAGTCCCAGATTACTCCTCAGGCTCTGTAAAAGCTGCCATTGCTCCCTAAAGGATGGGTTAAGTCCAGAAGGCAAATGTTTGTTGAAATGTACAACTTCAATGACAAATCAAGATTTCTTTCTTTAAACAGTGGATTAAATGGATCCCATGCAACTACAGGAAACTGAACTGAAACTGTACAAGCAGCTATCCCTAATGATTTTGTGGAACCCAGTCAGAATGTTACCTCTGCGTAATTAAACTTTGAACGCGGTGCAACACTGTGCCATCCTTCACAGGAGGACGACTTACTGTACGCTCAGACAATGGAACTCCACAGATCACCTGGGAGGACTGCACAGCAGCATTCCAACCATTTCAATTGGCTAATCTGGGTTTTTGAAAGTTAAAGAATGAACTGCAGTCTTTGCATTTCTCAGTTCATTGTTATTGTTGCTGATGCACTTTGAAAAGGAGGGAATTAATCTGTGGTATCTATTGTTTCTCCACCTATCTGATTGAAGGAGAAGAACATAAAGGACCAGGTGTGACGTGATCAGGAATGTTTGTCAGATCTCTGGTGATTGCACCTCTGTTGTTGGACCTTGTGGTAAGAGATCACTTATTTATTGTGGCGTGGTTTCTTAAAATTGACTACCAGTACCTTTTATGTTTTGTATTTATGCATATTGTAATGTGGCCACGGCAGTTTTTAAGAAGGTGTTCAAATTTCGTTCCGTTGCACATGGGTGTGACGACGTGTCGGGGTAGTTTAATAAATTGTATTTGAATAATTATTGAATTGTTTGTAATATAAATTGTCTAGTATTATTTGACTTTCATGTTTTTGTCTCAGAGCAACTGGATCCTGCTGTCCTGAGTTTAGTTAAACAAACTGCATTTGGTTTCATTATTCCGCCCAGCCTTGCAAAACATTATAGAACATTGTGGCTTCATGGCCAATATTTCTGTACCAAGAAGTATTCTCAATTAATTTCAATGAGTGATTTGGGTCATATAGAACCTGATTCCTCCATGGAGTTCTGGCTTCACATAATCGTCCGTGTGCTGGTTTTCACCATCACAATCATGTACGGGCTCATCATTTTGAGGAGAATAACCGTTGAATTTTGGAGATTTATAAGGGGTGAATGCAGCACTGGTATGCCTCAATTTTCCTATTACAATGTAATAACAATAACATAATTACGATTACTTTTTCCCTTTGTCTTATATACAGTAAAATCTGAAGTTTGAAAGATTAAAATAAAAACATTTGTCCACCTGAGGTGACATAGCATGGAACAATAAATGGGTCTAAAACAACAAAGTTAGTATTTGAATAAAAATGATCAAATTGTGAAACAACTGAGTATCAGGGAATAATAGCAAAACAACTCTTAGTCACACTCCTTATTGTTATTTGAATACATTTTTGGTGTGGTAATATATAACAATAAACGAGGAAGTGAACTTGTGGTTTTCAAACAGCAAGCCCTGCACACATACAGAATAAATACACACAACTTATTTCCAAAATACAATTTAATAACAAAATACTTCAGTTCTTGTTAGAATACTTCAGTCAACAAACTAACTAAGCTAGTAAGATTCAACCAAACTGCTAAGTGAAAATGTAAAGAATAGGCAAAACGGATAAACTATTTTAAAAAGGAACAAATCAATGAAATCAACAACCAATGGAATGAAGCCGTTATGTCATACTTCAGTGTGATTATATATGATTAACAACCAAGGATAGAGAAATTTGGGAAGATGTCAAATTAGCTTTAAACTAATTAATTTGTGTTAACATAACCTTCATACAAACCAGAAGGCGAAATAAAATGTTGTTTAAACAAAATAATGTTTTATTGATAATTTGCCAAATTATATATTTGACTTTGTACTGTGTGAAAAAAATACACATATTTTTTCCTATGAAATTTTATCATAAGAATTTTATTTTTAAAGAAATTGATATGTGAGCCCATCAAACAGTAATGTAGTAATTATTTTTGTTTCATTCTGTGTTATTTCAAGCTGTTTGTGTAAAGTTTGATTGAGTAGTTGTAGGGCCTAAATATAAAGAGAACAACAGGAGGATCATGGCAGAAGATTTAATTTAAAATAACTAGAAGATATTCAAAACTATAAAATGCAACAATATCCAAAGAATTAAACCTGCAAGGGTAGAATCTGGCAAAACTTGAAATGGATGGTGCAACAGATGGAAAACTAAAGAATCTGATAAGAAGTAAAAGGCTCAATGATGCTGATAGAGAACTGGATGGGAGATAAAAATGTGAAAAAAATAGGAATTATCATGCAGAAGGATTAGCAGAATTGCAAAACAACATAAATGCTGTTAATGCAGTGGATTTGTTGCTTGTTTTCTTTTCCTTCTTCTTCTTCACAGCCCATTTTTGTTGCTGCTTATTATTGTGGGTTCCACCCTTGGTCGGTTTCCTTCTGTTCCTGATCCACGTTGTCACTCCTTAATCCATTGCGTAGATCAGTGAGTCACAAACACACCACTTCCTGGCATTTCATCTTCATTACAAGTATTTTAGAGACTATCTCACAGCTTTTCTTTGTTGCCACATAGGGGAGCCACCCTGGTCACTGAGAAATACCCATCGTCAGAAACAAGACTGCTTTCTGCATATATTTAAGTTTCTCTTCTGTGTGCAATATACCTGCGACAATAAATTTTTTCTATCTAACGTTATATAGATACATTTCTAAATTTTAGGGTTTACTTGTACTATGTGGAGATGATTACATACATATTGAAGAGGATAAAACTTAAGTAGCAATGATATGTAGAACAAATAAAGTCATGGGCACAGAGAAATACCCATCGTCAGAAACAAGGCTGTTTTTGCATCTTTCAGTTTCTCTTCTGTGTGCAATGACATGTAGAACAAATAAAGTCATGGGCAGGCAGTTCCAAATCATGAGGATTTGGAGGATTCTGATCTGGGTGAGTTGAATATAATTTAATTTGATTTAAAATGTAGAGAGTACAAGTTATGTGAGGACTTATCAGGCCTCCCATTGGACATCAGACAGCACAAAAGTATGTTCTGCCCAGATGCTGCGTCAAGAGGAAGCTGCCAGACCAGCGCTGGAAGAAAAGAAAAACACATTTTATCCTGATACCCTGGTAGAGAGAACCAATTCCTCTGTTTTTGCAGCCCTGGAAAGAGGTCCACAGTCTATAACAGTTATAGGTATTTTGTTTGAATATGTAGGTATGCCAATAAAGGCAGTACTAATAATGTTAAGAACAATTATTTCACACTGATTTTTCTCCCATTTCCTTCAGCCTAAAATATCAGGGTTACTCAGATTGTTTCTATTTGCTAAATGCCCTTTCCTCCTGTAGGCCACCTTGACTTTGGCACTGTGAAGTTATTTTAAACTAATTTGTTGGTATATTTAGGAATGTTGTTCACCACAAAGACCAATTTATGTCCAAGCTGTATTTTCTGGCTGAGATGTTACTTCAGTATTTCCACGTAATGTTCTCATATAATGCCACAGTTGGGGTGGTGTTCTCAGGGGTCTGTCTGTCTTTGGGCACAAACCAGTTGATGTCTATATCTGTTTTATTACTTTTACGCTTATTTCATTGTGACATTAAATGCAGGAGACAACAACATTTAATGCTTTGGTACTTTATTTAAAATGTATTTGATTAATCCATCCATCCATCCATCCATCCATCCATCCATCCATCCATCCATCCATCCATCCATCCATCCATCCATCCATCCATCCATCCATCCATCCATCCATCCATCCATCCATCCATCCATCCATCCATCTTCTTCCGCTTATCCCGGGTCGGGTCGCGGGGGTAGCAGCTTCAGTAGGGAGGCCCAGACGTCCCTCTCCCCGGCCACTTGGACTTTAAAATGGATACATTTTAAAGAAGTATAAATGTTTGCCACAGGAAGCAATGTTTTGAATGACAGCGTGTCTTTTAATCAACGCATGACAGAGCTCAACCTTGTTCAGAGCTGTTTGTTTTGGAGAGCATGTGATTCGTAACCATGACAGGCATAACAATGGTTAGGGCTGCAGAGTGGAGTGGTTGGTAGCACTGTTGCCTTGTGCCAAGAATTTCCTGGATTTTAATCCAGGCCTTTTGGGTCTTCCTGCATGGAGTTGACTTGCTTTTTCCCTGAGCATCTGTGGATTTTCTGTCCGGAACCTCCAGCTTCCTCCTACTGTCCAGAACAACCCAGTCTCACAGAAAAAAAGGCCAGATTATTTCACAGGGGGAGGCACAATATTATAACAATGTGACTCATTAAGACGTTTCAGTCTTACGTTGGCTTGTAACATGATCACGTGACAATCAAGTTTCTCCCTGTGAAAAAAAGAAAATAGTTGACATTACCTGTACTTCATGTGTAAAACTTAACAATTAAACCAAGATAGCAATACCAGGGCCCGCAGATGCAGAAGCTCTCTGCTCATCGTGTTTGTCCTTATGTTTTTGTTCGTTTTTTTCACCCCTCCAAACATTAATCCTTTTTCTGGCCAAACTGCAACAGACAACAGAGGCTGTGATCAATCTGCATCCAAGGCCTAAATGCAGGAGGATCTGCAAGAAAAAAGGAGGTAAGCCATGCAGACTGTGAGGTAGGCTAAAGGCTAACCCACACAGACCATCTATACGTGTCACCGCTAGACCGAAAGAGCCTGGCTCCAGGGACATCCACGCGTCCATTCTGACCCAAGATAACTGTCCATTTGTTTATACATGCCACATCTGGGGTTGGGAATTGATAAGATTTTCACGATTCCGATTCCCTTATCGATTCTGTGAAACGATTCGATTCCTTATCGATTCTCTTATCGATTCCAATTTGGGGAAATTTTTTTAACCTCTTAAACAAAAATAGACATGGACAACAAATAAGCATTACGGTTACCCAACCCAACCCATAAAGTATGGTTTATGTTCTGCAATGTTATAAGATGAGTGTAAAACTCATCTTTAGAACCAATCTCTGCTCAAAATGATGATCTGCCTAATCTACTTTCAGCAGTTATCATCAGTTATTGCAACCGTAAACTGCAGAAAATACGGGCAGATCGGCTCCTTCTGAGTTTACTTTCTGCTCCTGTCAGGATGAGCTGCAGCGCGTTATGAGGCGGAGGGATATTTCAGCGTCACTTAGTTTAGACCCCAAACAATCAACTTCACTTTCAGAAACAAGCCCAAAAAAAAACTGCAACCCCACAACTCATGAAAAATACAAGTGACTTTAGAAAAAATAAGACCAAAGTTGCATAAAATAAGTGGGCTTGGCAACAGTGAGCAATGTTTCTAAGTGTGTCGTATCACTCCGCTGCCCTGGTTGGTAAACAAATGTTCCGCCAAATTCTACATTATAAAAAAGAAAAACCTACCGAAAAGTCTCGCTCTCATGTCATCTTGAAGACAATCTTCTTCGAAATGTTGGCTACAGACGACGTGTTTTCTCTCTGGCCAGAAGTTAGATGGAAAGTAAGCAATCCAACAAAACAGCCTGTGGTGGATCATGAATTGGAATGGTGAAAAAAACAAATGTTTTTTTCACTTTTACCTGATGTATTGTTACATCCAACGGCCATGCACGTGAGCATTGTTGCTTCAACAACAGCTCTCGTGAATTTCAATGGTGAAGTCCTCTGGAAATCCGAAACAATTTTTCTTGTAGAGCGCAGTGCCTTACCACGACATTACGTCACAGGATGTGATGTCGGGCAATAATGGCCGCCCCCATACACAGTGATCAAGACGACAATTTATGCTTTTATTTTCTTATTGATTAACGCTAAATTCATTAAATCACCACGAACGTATTAGTTTTAGGTGTAGCTAATGATCCACTGATTTTTCCTTGTTGACCGGACTTTCGATCGCTTTACCCGATGAGGCGCCATTTTTTTTTTTTTGCTTTTCTAAACTTACGCCTGGTCACGTCCTACTTGCTTACTGAATGCCGTGTGCGTAACTTGCGTAGAAAACGTGACGTAAGTCGTGCTGCCCGGCTCGGGTGCTGCCTGGAATCGATAAGAGAATCGTTAAGCGAGCTGCCAAACGGTACCATGGAATTGGAACACACGGAACCGGTTCTGAACAGGAACCGGTTTTTAATTCCCATCCCTAGCCAAATCTGTGAAGCCCTTGTGAGTTATCTGCTGTTTCCCTGTTAACTTCTTTCTTCAGCTTCTGCAGAAGTCACAATGCATTATGGTGGATGTGCGGACAGCATAATGTGGCTGAGCAGTCACATCTCCCACATTCTCACCCGGTGCACAAGGCCCAACAACCGCTCTTCTTTCTCAGGAAATTGAAATGGACTGGACTTTTTACTCAGCAGCTCCTAAACCTTTATGGGGCAACAAAAGCATGTTGTGTCTCAGGATAGCAAGGATTTAGCACCGGTGGGAAGGACAGCACAGGGGATTGTGGGGTGTTATATGCAAAATAACACCCCACATCGTGGTCACATAATGACAATAAAGATCGTTGAATCTTGATCACTGCTGCTTTACGTTTTCATGTGTCAAGGATCTGGTCACCAAAAGAGGTTCCGATGTTTTTTTTATGTTTTAACCAATGGATCTTTTACATGCTATGGTATTCCTGTGAATTCTATAATTTTTCCACAATAATTATAGATTGTTATGACACTTGCGATTAGCTTTCTCTTAATTGAATAAATTGATTTTCTTTCAGTCTTAATTTTGCCTTGGTAGTGTTTAATATTTTAATCACACCTGGTCACCTTGTCTGAACATTAATAGTGACATTCAGCAATTGTAGGCCAAACGTTCTGCTGTACGTTCACTTTACATCAAATTGTTTCATTTTTACGCTTGGTGGACATTGCCTAAAGAGACGGCAAGTGCAGGAAATGTTTACTGAACTTAGAAATCGTCTTTCATATCTTCTGCTCCTGGGTCTGAATCTGGATTAAAGGTGTACGGCTGTATCATTGTGCTTTTATTTGCAGCCATTTTCATGTGTATAAAGTTGGAGTGTAAACTCTGAGTTGGGGGTTGCAGTCAGCAACACCGTATTTACCTAAAATAAAAACAACAAATTTTAAATGACCTTAAAATAGGTGAAACTGAGGAGAGGAAATCTCATTATCTGAGAATGATTTTGTGCAAAAAATGCAATGAACATGTTTGGTATACCCCATGGACCTGTTCTAAATGTTTAAAAGTAGTATAACGGGCCACTTTTAAAAGTAAATGAACCAACATGCACAATGGACAAGACTCATGTTGAGGTTGAGGGTTGCTGAGTAAGAATCAGGAATCAAGAAGCTTTATTGTCATTATGTGTAACATTTCTCCATGAGTGTACAGTCTTTAGCAGCTTAGGGACTCATTCCCAAGTCAAATAATCATCCAGCAGTTTACAATGTTGCACAATAAATTTAGTTACAGAATTGGGCAATTTTTATAGACATCTTAACAGACAGTCCCTGAGAAATTAAGTGTGCTGATACACATTTGCATGTAAGAAGTTTTCCAAATAAGGTGATGGGATATGAAACATAAGGTGTTTACAAATATGACATTTCACTTCCTCCGTGCAGATGATATGTTAGCCTGTTATACCAAAAAGAAAGAACCTCAGTTGTTTATGACTTAAGCCAGGGATATATTACATGATGTGAGGACCCCAGGAAAGGAAATGAGATGTACTGTAAGTGTGCTCTATTTTGGTGTTACATTGCTCAGATTTTAGTTTATTGAATATAAGTGTTTTTATAAACAGAATATAAGTGATGTTGGTTTTAAAGCAGTTGTGTACAACAATAATAGCAACAAGAAATGTTAGTAAATCCAACTGAAGCACAGGTCAATGCGTCAGCGGCACCCAAATAATTTTTAGTCAGCCACCAATGATTTTCCTTTCTGTATCATTCTTGTGTTGCAAAACGTCAGTTTTTAATCTGTTTGGGGATTTAAATTTTAGAAACGATTAAATAGAAACTTTAGTTAAAAACAAAATGACAACTGGTTGTCACAAAACTAAAAACATGAACGCACTTTGTTTCCAAATGAGACAAAGAGTCAAAGTTGGTAATAACAGATTGTTGGTCTTTATACTGTTAAGTATTATGAGATTACAGATGCTGGAGCTGCAGAAAGCAGTTACCAAAGATACAGCAGATAGCTCATGAAGCCAAGGATGTGTGGCATGCATAAACAAATGGACAGTTATCTCCGGGGCAGGATGGACATGTGAAAATCCCTGGAGCCAAGCTCTATTGGTGACACGTATCCTGGAAGACACCATAGGAAGAATCAACCAATCCTGGAGCAGGTCTTTACTCATCTATGTAAACTGACGTCACCAAGAGTTACATTTCCTGTTCTTACCCGTCTTGGATTGTTTTACATATGAGAGTTCAGTACTGAACCTGTAAACATCCCTTAAAATAAGGTTTCTGTTTCAAGACTGAAGTGTACAATTAGAGAACACCATGGTTTCAATGTAACGAGCCTGGGGGAACTGCAACTGGATGCGGTCAATTTTTATCAACACAGATGAAATCCATATTGTTTATGGATCCAGTTGACGATCACTCAGTTGAAGATTTGGAATTTCTTGATCTCTTGTTGGGTTTTTGTCCCAGTATCAGTAACAAAATGCTGTGAGACTTAGGAGGACTTGTGAAGAATAACCTGATGGTTTTATAAGATTTCCACTAGGAGTGTAATGCCATCTTATGACGTGATGGACTCCAACTCCCAGCGTGCAACATGGTCAAAACTGACTCCCAGCCCGGCAACGCTATCTCGTTGCTATGGGACCACATAAAAGCGCTCCGCTCGCTCAACTCATCCTTCTTTGCTGGCAGTTCGCCAAATTGAGGAGACGTACAGCTGTTTTTTCCCGTGGGATTCCCCCACGTGTTCGATTTCTCGCTGGACCGAGAACTTCCGAATCAACCTTATCCCTGTTTTCCTATGCAGGAGGTCGACTTTAAAAGTACTTTGAATTCATTTTGATCCAACCGGGAGCTGCTATCTCCAGTGATCGTCAAGAACTCCACTCTTGTTTTGGCCAAACAAGCGTCGGAGAGCCCAGAGACTTCGGGGTTTTCCCCTTTTTGCCTGAAGGATCTGCGCACGCAAAAGTCGCTGCCGCCGCTGTTGAAGCCACGGATCCGCGGATCTGAAGCCGGGACATCCCGCTGAGGCAACGTCAGAGTAAAGAAAGGATTTCCTTTTTATTTCTCGTTTTCACCCATAAGGTGAGATATTTTGTGCCTGGGCAGAACCTATTAGGAATTAGTTTACTTACTCTGAGACGGAGTTTGCTTTTAACCAGGGCTTTGAACCGATGTTTTTCCCCAATCGGTTCGTTCCGAACAGAAATGGAATTATAACGTTTCCGGTTATGAGTTCCACCAATAAATTGACGTTCCCGAACCGGTTAGAACAAAAAAATACTGTTCCCGGAACGGTTAATTTTGTTCCTGTCAGCTGTTTGGAATGAGCGTTTTATTTAACGATGGATCGTAATTTACCTCTTATTTAAGATGTGTAGCTCTAGTGGAGACACCGCTCTCTCTCCATTCAGTCAGCGAATGTGTGATGTGATGTCACACAGGAAGTGAACCTCAGCCGTCATGGTAACGTGCGCAGGAAAATAATTACTTTTTTTGTTTAGTTAATTAGGCAACGAAAACTTTGAGGAACGAAATAAAACCGGTATTAACCAGTTACCATTATTTTTAAATAGGTGTTCCAGTTCCAGAACATAAAAAATAATAACGTTTCCGGTTTTCGTTTTCGTTCCTTGAACCGGTTCAAAGCCCTGCTTTTAACTGTGCTTGATATTTCTGATGTGTGTGCATGCATTTCATAAGTGATTTTGGCTGTGTTGTTTTTGGTTTGATTATAAGTGGACTTCACCGAGAGTCAAATTTCCTCTTCTCTTCCTATCTTCATACATTTTCAGTTTCGCACACTTTCTTTGAAGGTTTGTTCAGGAGAGAAAACGCCTTTGATCAAAGCCCGCCCCGCACTATGCATGTGCGCTAGATACGTCATTAGCACCTCCTCCTAAAGCGTCACGCAAGATCGTAGGTCATATGTCGTCATAGTCGCCATCTTTGAAAGGTGCAAAGTAGCTCTAAACCGTTAGCTTAGCTTGTTGTGGAATACAAAGTGTCCTCCATTTAGCTTCAGGTCTGTTTTCTCAAAGCTATTTTTTCTTTCAATGCTGCTACGTCAAAGCGCCGACTTCTTGAATGTGATGTTCAAACAACTGTGAATTGAATTAAGAATTGCTACCTCTCATTTAACCCATTTTGACTTGTTTTATTTTCATTTATTTTCTTTTGCATGTTCTTTGAGTAGCGAGTAGTGTTTCCTAGTGTTTTTTAAATATACTAATTACTGTAACAGGGAATTATTGGTTTAATAAATAATAACATGTGGAATAGTAATTGTGTTTATTTTGATCCAGAAGTTGGATGGTCTCTAAAAGTAAAGAATTACCTTTTTTTGAGTTAACAACTGAATCAACTGAGACACTTTCATTGGTTTGTGATAAAGAAGCAAGGGTTAAAACTCCAATTGCAGTTATAATTTGAGTTGTCAACGTTTGCTGGATAAGTCTAATCGGTCAAGAACCGGCCAGATCCCACTTTTACAGCACAAAGTTAAGCACAAGTTCATAACAGCTAATTAATAAATGCATTGTTAGTGTTAGTCATTACAGGCTTGTAGCCCTTGGATCACAACCGTTTGAACTACATTTGTTATAGCTACCATTTCAGTTTGAATGATCTATTATAAAAATTATAATAGCAAATTATAATAAATAATTATACTCATAATCAAACAGGTTTCTGGCATGACAGGAGTGATGAGTAACTTATCAGATTTCTGCCAGAGGTATGCACAAAAAACCCCACAAAACATTCAGTAAAGCTAAGGCTTCACATTCCAACCAATCTGTCCACAGTTCATGGAAAGTGAAAGGTTTTTTGCTTCCTCGCTTTCCCACAGGGTTTGTTTCTCCTTTCATAATATATTAACTTTGACATTCATACACCATGAGACATTTTCTCTCAATTTATTTGAAAAGGAGCTCGGCTGAAATATATACTTGTGACCCTACCCCCTTCCTTAAATAGACATCTTACTTTACAAATTATTCTTTAGAAAAAATAACAACTTTCACTCACATCTAAAGGGGAACCTAGCTCAGCTGATGTCCTTGTCATGATTTGGGTTTGGTTCTAGTTTTTGTTTGTATTTGATCAATTACTTCACTCTCCTGTCTTAAGTTCAGTTTCTATTTTTGGTTCTGTCTTAGTGTTTGATTTTGTTTTAGGTTATAAGTTTATCCGGCCTGTCACTCCCCTTCACCAGTCACCATCCAATCGGGGGCGCTGATCCGATCCTCGCTGGCAGAACCTGCATGATGCCGAACACGGGGTTGTGACGACAGATGCTCGGCCCGATCTCCTCGTAGTCCTTTTTGGTGTGACACACCTGGTAGAACTCGGGGGTGGAGGCGAGCATGTCCTAACCCGTGGACCCGGGCCAGTTCTGCCAGCGAGGATCGGATCAGCGCCGCCGGCTGGGAAGAACAAAGATGAGACCAAACGGACGGCTGGGTTTTTATTGTGAATTTTTCTTCTGTTTCTTTTCTGCTTTTTGTGAAATAAGGGAAGTGTTCCTAAGCCCAAAGCATTCCTGGTTCTGTTGGACCTTCAGGAACATATTTATGTTAATGATTCAGGACTAGAACCAGAACATATCCTTGTTGTTTCTGCTCATGTCGGTGGATCCGCTCAGAACTTGTTTCGATTTCATAGTAAAGTTTTTTATGTTTGATCCATAAACTGAAGCCGATTGGATGGTGACTGGTGAAGGGGAGTGAAAGGAAGACAAAAGAATGCTGGCAGGTGAACTGAATAAAGGCTGGTGACAGAAATGGTCTGAGCAGGCCGGATAAACTTATAACCTAAAACAAAATCAAACACTAAGACAGAACCAAAAATAGAAACTGAACTTAAGGCAGGAGAGTGAAGTAATTGATCAAATACAAACAAAAACTAGAACCAAACCCAAATCATGACAGTCCTGTGTCCAATTCACTTTAAAATTAGAAATACTAAGAGACTATACAGAGATGTAATTATTGTATATATTGATTAACACATGACATTTTGCATACTTGATTTAGGGCTGCTTAATATGAATTGGCAGAAATGTCAGTAAAGAGGCACAGCACAGTAAGGCCAGCAGCTTGGGGCAAAATTCAGCGGTCCACCTGCACCTGAAGAACAAAGGGGACTATTTTGATGACAATGATGTCCAGATGGTCTCCAGAAGGGAGAACAAATGGTTTGAAAGAGGGGTGAAAGAAGACATCTTGGTCAATAGAGAAAAGCTATCACTAAACAGAGGGGCAGGATTGAGCTTCCAACTCCCCAGTGTTTACAGCTCGGTTCTCCAACACGTTCCAGAGAGATTACATCAGCATCTCATCATGATTCAGGTGACCAAGTACTCCCCTCCCACCAAGCAATAGCTTCTAACAACTCAGGACACTGACTATGAATGCGCCTAGAAGAAAGGGCCTCCATGTCCTTACAAACATCAGCGCACTAACTGCAGGTTGCTCAAGTGTGATCCACCAGGACTGACAAAGACTCCTGGATAGGTGTCCAAACGTCTTCAGAAAGCACTGGGTGAAAGTGCTTATATAAATAAAATTGAATTGAATTGAATTGAATTGAATTGAAGGAAAGTCCGGTTGCCTCTGATTTAAGCCTGTTGGCTGTCAGTAAAGTGCTGCAGTTATTTTAGTTGCCCAGCAGATAGAGCCATTGTTCTGCTTTTGTTTGATTTTGCCACTTATCCTGCCATTTTACTTTTAAGTGTAATTATTTTGGAGTAAAGCATAAAATAAAAAAAGACATGGAAGTCTTTGCAGCATCGGCCAATTGTTATGGGAGTTTTGGGTGGAATATTAAACAATAGTAACTGAGTTCCCATCTTTACTAAATGACGAGACGGTGGTATGACGTTCCAGCACTTTTATTGAGAAACAGAGCAGAGATTCACATAGATGGAAAGTAATCGCACCCCACGGTTCCGCTGCAGTCTGCGTCTGCCCTGTCTCTGTCTGTGTCACTTTTCGGGCTTCCCCTAATACTGCACCGTGGCCTTCCCATGAGACAAAACAAAGACAGTCTATCGTAAACAATCAGTATCCCTCAGCAGCTGCAGCATTTGGCCTTGCACTCAGCAACAGTGGATCTTATACACAGACATCAGGTCTCCAGGCCTCCTCTGTCCGAGTGGTGTGAGGCCATAGTGACTTCAGAATAATAATTCTTATAACATTCCTCTCTTTTTTTTTTTTTTTTTTTTTTTTTTGATGATGGCGTCGTCAGCATCAAGACAAAACAAGATGACCCATCACTTGAAAATGTGAACAAAGCACAGAGGAACCATTTCTGTAAACTCGTAAAGTGGGACCCAAAAGGTTCCCGTGTTGGAACCGGGTAGTGCTGGAACTTTTAGTACAGATCAACATGAATGCTTCAAAGAGGTTTAACACACAAGATCAAAGGTTTAGCTTTTGTCCACAATTTAGGATTCATCTAATTAGGTAAGGCCTGTTTTAGGTACCTATGCGCACATTATTTTAAAATTACATTAGACTATGGTAAGCTAAACCCTGTTCATTAACCAAGGTCGAATCCGTCTACTCTGACCCACCCTGAATACCCTCCTACTCCTTTCTCCACTCACCCCTACGATGGACAATAATCCACCACTCCAAACTTACAACACCAGGAGCAAAGGCAGGAGAGGTTCAGTGCGGGCAGGGGAACAACAGAAAAAGCTACCCCCCCCCAGGGGATAGTAAAAACTGCAAGCCCCCCCTCCCAGGGAGATCTGCTCTCGGCCAATCTGAGCCTGAAAACCCTGTATTGAATCTAAGTGTTAACATTACCAGCTAATATTAAAGGATCTTTAGAGCCAATCCGATCCTGGTTCTTCCTATATCAAATCAAAAGGGTGCATAAACCATAGATCCTTGTGTGTCTGAAGCAAACAGTTTCCATTTTTTACCATAAAACCATATTGATCAACATGATGTAATATTAAAGTGTAGATCTCATAACACAAAAAAAATCAAACATGTGAGTCAGTGGAACAGAGCAGTTAAACAAACAGCAACACAATATGAGAAGAGTTCTAAACGTCAAGAACGCAGAGTTAAGAAAGCCTTCAGGCCATTCAGGCACAAGGCAGAAAATAATCGAATCGCGCTTAGTGTCTCTTCAGGCAACTCCTCCCGTTGAAGAATAAGGAATCAGAGTTCTCTGGCTTCTTCATCCCCAGTCCTCTTCTTGGTTCCCCCTCTCAGGCTGGATGATTGAGCTGGATGGTAATAAGCGTTCAGTTCTGGATGGGCACTGAGCATTTTATTTTGCATTTCTCTCTAATAAAACACTTTGTGAAGATGGTCTGCAGACACGAGTCCTTGTTTCCACTGGAGAACAGAAACAAGGTGTAATTAGTGTTCTTATCAAAACCCCTTTCATGTGTCATTTATTAAAACATTCTCCAAGCACTTTCACATTCAAGATATTTCTGTGCACAATTATTTAGCTTTCAGAAATCTGCAATTTAATTATTAATTAAAATAGTAATCTTTAAGTTCAAATGTATCTGCAGTAAATTCATAATAATTCTTAACAGAATGCTTTCAATGTGTACCTTAACTGTTGTTGTCTGACAGTTGAAGTTCATGACATTTCCCATTTATTTTGAAAACCCAACTGAGAAAAAGAAAGCCTTTCCATGTGAAAGCCTTTTCCCACTTTCTCTCTCTTTTTTTTTTTTTTTTTTTTAAGAAAGCGAGGTGCTGTTCTGCACCGAAAAGACAAAATATTTACACCATGCTGTTACTGTTCAAGGACGCCATGGTTCTACAAACAAAGCAATGAGAGAGAACAGGAGCTTTTGAAAACGGTCTAACATTGTAGAACAACTAAAGCTACTTAAGCAAATCAGAATTAGTTCCCAAATTAATCCTAAAATAAAGTAAACCATACATTGTGTACATTGTGATTATTTATTTATTTATCTTCTTAAACTGAGGATTGAGGACTTTGATTAAGAAGTTCTTGGATGAACGCGTCTCTGCGATCCTATTTGTCTAGGCCTCTGCAATCTGATCTATGATCTATGTATTCTGAGTGCCTGGTCAGGAAGGGTGAAAGGTTCTCTGAAGCTTTCTGTTTTCAGCAACCCTGAAAACCCAGAACCCTACTTTACAGTCAGTGTTAGGTGTCAGGTAACCTGTGGGACCACCTCGTCGTCCCTCTGGTTCCACCAGCTGTGTCAAGTCCACAGCAGCTCGTCCTGGGTGCCATGCCCCAGGGGTCTCCACACCCCCCTGTGTGGAACGTCTCTCATTGTAAGGATCTCACCTTACGTCCCGTTCAAAACAGGAGTTCCAATGTGGGATGTCTTTGCTGCTTTAATGTTCCTCAGAGAAAACCTTCATTCATTGATATCCCCTTCAAGCTGTTACCCTTTTATCATCACAGCCCCCCAACCATCCTGACCAGATCCAAAATGTCCCCATAATTTAATCTAATTAAATTAATCTTACTTATTTTTTGTATGTAAGACGATAACCATTAAATTATCCTGATCTAAAAGCTGTCAGGTTAAAGGTTTGCTAAACTCAGTGTTGTGTTTTTTCCCTTAGGATGTTTAACTGGTTAATAAGACTATTGAGATATTTGTGTTCTAGTTGAAAGAAATTAAATCTCCATAAATATTGTAACCATTGTACCCTGATGCTTTAATCCTAAATTTACCCATGTTAGTTAGTAGGATGTGTCATTATGCTAATTTTATTGCAACCTTATCCATTTTAGCCAGTAACCCTTTTTTTTTTTTTTTTGCGTTTTATTGAAGCCTGCCAGAGTAGCAGAAATCAGCTTACACTAAGATGTTTATTAAATGAAATGCTATTTAAAAGTTCAGATTACTCTACCTATGTAGTGAAAACTAATTCATTCATTTATTTATTTATTTAACTGTTGATATAATACCCACTTAATTTATTAAGTTGCTCTATGATTCCATCAAGGTGCTTCTTTAAAAGTTTTCACCTTTACATAATCTTAATGTGTTTCGTAATGTGTGTTTTGTTTTAATTGTGTACAACAAAATCTGAAGTGAAATGCATGAAGTCGTGTCTGCAGAACTCATCTGTGTGTTTTTGTCGAAGGTTGTCCGATGCCTCAGCCATAGTCCTTCATTGTCCATTTTCAGTCCAATGTCTAAATTCAGCAGCCCAACATTCTCCTTCTCATCAAGAGTCCATCCTCCAGTCCTCACGCCTGCAAACAGAATGAATTCTGCCAGCATTTTTCCCAAAGAAACGCTCCATAGGTTGAAAAGAAATTACAGCAAAACAGTCACAAACATTTTAACTACAGTGTTCCCTCTAACATTACAAACATAAAAGAAACAAAAGGATAAAAAAAATCAAGAAATAAAACTTTGTCTCTGACAAAATAAAACTCAAAACTGGATCAGGCTGAAGTCAATGACATCACCTTTAGTCCTTGTCCCAAGGATCAGCCCCCCATGGCACTGCGGCACTGTTTCTGCATTCTCTCGCATCTGAGAATGTCTAAAATGAGACTAAATCTCTATGTTAGCACAATCCTATCATATTGACCAGGTTTATTTGCAAAGAAAAAGAAGCAGAAAGACAGAACTGTTAATAGCAGAAAGCAACAAACATTTTTAAGACACCACCTTTCCTGCTGGAAGATCTGGCATAACTTGGTTAAAACTAAGTATAATTTAGTGTCCAAATCTGATTATAACTCCTTACCGCACTGCTAGCACTGTCTTTTCAGAGTGTTCTGTTGGCAGAAAGGTGGCGTCTCCTTTAATCTGAAAGCAATAACTCAGAGAAAAACAGAGTGTTAATAGCATGCAGTTAAAACCCTGGTCCCCTTAGCGTCCCTTTAACGTGATGTTTTTCCCTTTTTTCTCTGATCCTGGGAAGGTTTCTATTCTTCCCCTTTCCTTTGAAACTCTGTTTAAAACACCTCCAAAAGAAAGAAAACAAAAAAACGAAAGAAATTAACCAAAAAAACTAAAATAAAATTGTTTTCCAAGGAGCACAATTATGTCTTTTCCAATATGACATAGGTTTTTGACTTATTACAAACCTTTTTTGATATCCTTCTGGTCCTTTGACCATGTGTATTTGCTATTAGTAATACTTTTATTCATATATACCTTATCAAACCTAATTGGTCAAGGGTGAAACTTTAAAGCAATGATTGTTCCCTTTTAGTTTTTGAGCTTCTAGTGTTTCTCTATAAATGATAAGAGTTTTCCCCATAATTCAGCACATTGAGAAGGCTACCCAAAACAAACCAAGATTAGAATTAGAATTTAAGCCTTCAGAAGCTGGCTTTATTTTATTTTTTCCCTCTCTGACATAGTTTTCGTGCCCCAGGCCAGAACACACAGACCCAGCCTCGCCATAAACATTCAGATGTTTACATCATGGTCAGATTTGTTTATCATATCTATTGTCCTTCTCAGGTTATACTGTCTCTCTGAGGTTCACCTCAGTTCAGCATAACTAATAACATCAGATGATTTTGTAACTGTTGACGCGTGTAACGCGGCCTTCTGATATTTTGACGCTTTTCAAAATTTCTCATTAGTTGCATTCAAATTCCAAGTAAAAAATAAATAAAATAAATGAATAGAAAACCCTTAGAAAAGCAATTCATATTTAGTTCCATACAGGTTTGTTCAAAGCACAGTTTTCCCTCATCTATTTAAATCAAAAATCTTGTATATCTAAACTTCTTTCAACTGGACTGGTTTGTGATTAATCATTATTATTATAAGCAATGAGATCTCAGTAATTTTAAATTACTTTAGGGCTAAAAAACAAGTGATAGGATCTCAGCCTAAATTTGTAAAACAGTAAACTTAACAAGCTTATGTAACGCTTATTTCCAATTTCTAACAAAGCTGAAATATTTCCGTTCAAGCCATGTTAATCTCTCCGTGTATCAATTTAATTTGGTCCTGATATTTAATGTTAAAAAACAAACTTTGTTATTTAAATCTCTCTTTTACTGTACCTCTATTGTTAACATAGTCCATGCTTAAAATGTCATTTGAATTACGGAGCTGCAGTTCTCCCAAAACAAATGATCATTTCAAAACCATGAACATTACTTTTACCCCCAATTATTTCACTCAGGTGAACGTTTAGTTACATACGATACGTACAGTTACATACATACAGATACATAGAAACGATGACATTCAGACAAACAAACACGTGCAGGCCTGCTTTTTCACTATCTTTAACAGTTCTGTGTTTTCCATAATTTTAAACGTCTATGCCTATGGCAACGCCGAAAGATGTTTTCAACGCGTTAAGTTCCCGCTTAGTTTAAAAGGTGGAGAGCGCGCGCTGGTTACGACCCCCCGATGCTTCGTCCACACGCGGTTTTGCGCTTCAGTCCCGCAAGGATACAACTCTGTGTCTCGCAGACACTTGGACGCTTACCCATTTTTGAAAGTTATACATCGTTATTAGCAGTTCAGAACAGTTTTATCCACAACGGAAGTGCCTAATCGGTCCCCACGTAAACGCTTCCCCGGTGCAACGCCTTTTTAGTTTCGTTTCCGTTTCCTTGTTTTTATCGCTTTTCTTTTTTCTCTTAATTTTATTTTTATTATTTAGTAGCAGTACTGCAATAAAATAAAATAATAGTAATAATAATAACCCCTATGTGAGAAATCTGCATGTTTAATCAAATCATTTCAAATAATTTATGCATGTCATGCGTCTGGGCCCCTACGTTTTTCAGCATGAAATCGAACGTCTCACCCTGGGGCTAGGCTTGACCCTGAGAAACTCTGCCTTTTACCCATTACACGGACTCTTCTGCATCCAGACTTTTTTATTTTATTTTACTTATTTTATCCTTTTTTTGTGTTTTTTATTATTATTTTTTACGTCCTTAGCACGATCGACCAACTAAATGAAAGGCCTCACATCTGATGGTCGGCTTTTTGGTATAATGGTCGGGGTCCCCACTTATCAAAGCTGCAAACGTCTTCGCAACAGTCAAGGACTTAAGCATCCCTGCCGCTTTCATCCACAACAGAAGTGGACAGCCTCTTGCACAAACCCAAGACAAGAGGACTTTAATGGACCAGCTGCAAACTGCTCAGCCGGTCACCTGTTCTCCAGGTGAAAATCACTCTGCCCCTCCTCCCCCCTTGTGGGAAAGTCCGTATTTCAGCTGAAAACGTATTCTAATTAAATTTTGAATTTTAGTTTAATGTTTAAACCTTAGTCACCGTTCGGTATTGCGAACCCTGTTTTATTTGCCTTAAGGATTAAATATAATTCATTATTTCTACCGGCTTTTACTTTTACTACCTTTTAGGTTTACAGTTTTAAATTTACAATTTCTTGAGGTATACTTTAAAATGGGGTTGAAAATTTAAAAGCTTGCAAGCATTTTTGACCAATTGCATTTGTTTTTAAAAGAGCTGGAAAATAATCCCCTTACCGTCTCATGAAAGAAAGGTTCGGATCTTTGCGCCGACGCCCAGAGACGCTCCGAGACCAGGAGCTCCTCCACATCCCTTGAAAATCCATTCGGGGTACCAGAGGCCGGATAACCTCTCCGGGCCGGCCAAAGCAGCTCCTGTCCCCGGACTCCCTCGCTCGTCGGTCGGAGATCTTGTTCGTTGACGCCAAATTGTTATGGGAGTTTTGGGTGGAATATTAAACAATAGTAACTGAGTTCCCATCTTTACTAAATGACGAGACGGTGGTATGACGTTCCAGCACTTTTATTGAGAAACAGAGCAGAGATTCACATAGATGGAAAGTAATCGCACCCCACGGTTCCGCTGCAGTCTGCGTCTGCCCTGTCTCTGTCTGTCTCACTTTCCGGCTTCCCCTAATACTGCACCGTGGCCTTCCCATGAGACAAAACAAAGACAGTCAATCGTAAACAATCAGTATCCCTCAGCAGCTGCAGCATTTGGCCTTGCACTCAGCAACAGTGGATCTTATACACAGACATCAGGTCTCCAGGCCTCCTCTGTCCGAGTGGTGTGAGGCCATAGTGACTTCAGAATAATAATTCTTATAACAGAACCTGTTCTGGTCTTTTCCTGATTTGTTTGTTCGACAATGTTCCCTGTCAGTTTTAACACATTTCCAACTGTTTAACCCATTGAAATGGGAATGTTTGATCTTTAGGTTTCTGAGTTTATACAATAAATAATTTTGCTAAAGTTCTCCATCAAGTTCAAGGTTATTATTTTTCAGAATGTCTTGAAGTTGGTGGCTGAAAGCAAATAACACTCATTTGCTCTGAATAGAGGCTCATTAAATCCTACATGTTGGATCTTAACCACTTTAATTATTTTGAACTGAACAGTGTTTAAAATATGAATTTAATAGTAAAGCCTGACCTTTGTTTTTATGTGTTTTAATTCAAATCTGCGGTAGTTGCATGGCAAAATGAGTGAGTCATTTTTGGGGGGAATTTGCAATTAGAAATAGAAACAATATGTAATTATTTAGCAATGCAACCAATTTCCATAAAACATAGTGATTTATATAATGTGAAAAGTTATTTTTTATTGAAAGATCATGTAGGTTTTTCACCTGAAGTTAAAATGAATTTAAGAATGAACAACTTTTTTTGTTGTTGTTTTTCTTTTGATGATAAAGGTTACTGATCTCCAGATTCAAACTCGCAGTAAACACAGATCTCCATTAGAGCCATCAGAGACGCTGGAGAAGCTGAATTCAGGAGATTCTATCTGAAGGAGCTGAGGTTGAAGGTCAGACTGAGATGTGAGGAGTTCAGATGTTGCTGGTTGTGTGTTGCTGATGCTGGAGCTGATGTGTTGCTGACTCTCCTCCTCTGTCTCCTCTCACAGGGAGAAGATGATCTGCAGGATCCTGCTGCTCATCATCCTCAACTCATGTCTCTGTGGTCAGTTTCCATCTTCTCTTTGTTCAGTCTAAATCCATCAATAATCAGTGAAAAGTCTGTCAGTGAAGGGAACACTTCAATCCTCCAGCTGCATCTGATCAAGCAGTTTGACTTGAAGAGCATCAAGCAGAGCTCTGACAGCACAGAGAGCATCATGGGACAGAAAGCTCTAGAGATGTAGTTTAAAGACTCCCATGTTCCAGTTCTCAGTGTGTCTGCTCCTCTCTTTCCCTCTCTGTCTCCTCAGCAGCAACATTTGTAGTGAATGTGACACAGAGCTCCTATCAGGCAGAGGAGAACCACAGCATCACTCTGGAGTGGACCTTCACCACCACACCTGATGGACCCTGGAGAGATCTGTTCATCCTCTGTGAACTGATCACTGATCATAGAGAATCAGTCCTTTATCAGGTCCATGATGGTGTTGAGGTCTCAGAGTCTCAGGATGAACAGTTTTCAGGACGAGTCCAGAGTGACAAAGACGTCCTCAGAGAAGGACGAATCAGACTCCATGTGTCCAGACTGAGGACTGAAGACTCTGGTCTGTATCTGTGTGATGTGAACACAGATGATGGCTTCAACTCTGGAAGATGTCGACTCAACGTCTCTGGTGAGAAAAAATAATATAAATAAAAATGTCTTTGATGGTTAAAATCCTGAGAACTGTGTTGGTGAACAAACATCTCCATCTTCTAGATGATACTTCCTGTATCTCAGTTTTGGACATGATCAAGTAGAAATAAATATTTTTGATTTGTCTCCCAGCAGCTGCTGATCAGCTCCAAACTCAGAGACAGACTTTGACTCCAGAACCAAAGAGACGAGGAAGGATCTTCCTCTTCCTCCCACTGGGACTGACAGCAGCTCTGGTTCATATAATGCTGGTAATTTGGTTTAGAAATAAAAGAAAGACAACAGAACAAATCTGCTGATCAAGAATGAAAGACTTTCAGGGATCATCAGCAACATTTCAGAGGATCTTTTTGCCTAAATTAAACTTTATTTGAACATCTGGTTAATCAGGAGCTTTGATCAGGAAGTTCTGGTGAAACCAGCATCAGGATCCAGAAGGAAAAAATCAAGTTTATGTTTATCTACAACAGTTAGAGAAGGAGGCAAATTTAAACTGGAGCATATTTAAGCTTTTTGTTATTTCAGTGAATCCGCTGATCAGAAAGCAAACATTTACTCAGTCGTCTAAAAGTGAAGTTTGTCAGCAGGTCAGCTTCTCTGTTGCTGCATCATTGAACTCTGTTTCTGTTTGATGTTACTTTCCCCTAAACACCCAGTCTGACCCCTGACCTCCAAATGATTAATTTATCTGTAATAAAAACACCTAATTCTGACGTTTCTTCTCAGTGAGAGTTTTTCCTCTGACTGCTTCCAGTCCATAATGTCTCCACACTCTTCAGAACGTGTCCTCTGTCTCCTCAAGATCACATGTAGAGGAACTAAGTGAAGAAGATTCATGTTCATACTCGTCTTGTAAAGTTCGTTTAGCAGCCCCCCTTCATTTCCTGGCAGCTATCTCCTAATTTAAATTTCCCTGTATGGGCTTGTCCATACAGAGAATCTTTCCAATCTTCCGTCACTGAGGGAAGATTACTTCAGCTGTAAACACTGCAGCATTAATCTCAGTAGATCAGAAAACATTTGTCCGCAGTTTATTTTTTCCGGCTGCTATAGATAGAAATCCTTTTACAGCATCCATGGGTAACAAAGGTGAGAACACAAAGGGGTGGACAGCAGAACAGTCCTGGGTTAGGAGGGTGAAGAAAGCAGGACTGAGGAAACAACTCTGCGCTGTTCCTGTGTTGAGGATCAGTGGGGAAAATGGGAGTTTCCCAATCTTCTCCACCTGGGGCCTGTTGGTGGGGAAGTCACTGATCCAGGAGCAGAGAGGTGGAGATAATTCTAGGTTCCAGGTTTCAGAGCCAGCATGTCTGGGAGCACGTTGTTAAAATTCCAGCTGAAGTCCATCAATAGCATGTTGGGGTGATGCCCCACTAAGGGAGGATTGTGGGGACAAGCCCACACAAGCTCAAACAACCACCATTAAAACAAAGCAGCTGTCTGGAAATAAATGGGAACTGTCGAGGGAATGTCTGACTTCGCTTGTTTTTGCATGCGGCTGCAGTGAAGGAGAGAACAAATGGGTTTCAGCTTTTTTCCTGTAAGGAGCTGTTTTTGTGCACTGGTTGCTGTTGTGTTCATCCTTGTTACAAAGTAAGTTTTCTACCTAGTCCATGTAATAATGTTGCTTAGCTTTGTGTCTGGTTAAGTCATGGTTTGAACCAGAGTTCTTCAGCTTTTTTCAGTTGGGGACCGCCTTGTTTAATGTTAAGGCTGTGCAAGAACACCCTTCCATGTCAGACTGGGGGGGGGGGACCCCTCATTGGAGGCATCCGGTTTAAAATAATTACCATCGTCTTTGTCAGTGTCTCACGCATGCAGGTTCAGTGTTGATGTGGAGTGTTGTCCTGAGTTAATGATACAACTCAGGTACTCGGTTCTACCTGCTCTGTTTGGGAGGCCGTGCATTTGTACTTGTGTCCGGCAGCAAGAGCCAACTGCTTAATCTTTGCATGTTTATACTGTAGGGGAACTACATACTGTATTATGTGTGATGTTACTATTTAGGGCTCAAGTGTGAGCCAAAAGAATTGACAAAGATTCCTGAATAGGTCTCAAAGATTTTCAGAAAAACTGAGCAAAAGTGTTTTCTCCTATTTAAACCTGTTAGCTATTTAGAGTGTTACAACCTGTGTCTCTGCATTTGGGTCCAGTGTGGCCTGGCCCCCACAAGATGTCGCTGTGGAGCTCTATGCTCATGATAAGTGGGACAGGGTCGTTCTTTGTAGAATAATATTGTAAAAAAATACAGGTTATCTTATCAATAAAATTCTGTTATAAACATTTGTATCTATATATCTATATCTGCCAGAAAAAAACTGACAAGCTCAGTAAACTAATTCCTCCTTAGGCGCCTTGATATCGGGGCCAGCCCACCAACGTTTGTTTAAATCATAAACATCTGAAGGTTGTATGCATCACAAAAAATTAGTTGTTGCTAATAGGTGTTGAGTTTTTCTGCTCAACTTAACTTATCATACCAGAGACTCCACTGGTTATAACTTATGCTGTTAGTAAACAGTCAACTCTTTAGAAGATGTGCTTATATTCTTATTATCTTTATCTACTGACATTCATTGATTTGTTTAGCTTCCAGAGTCATGCATATCTGTACATGCAAATGGGAAATCATAATTGCAAGTGTTCAATAAATCTCCAATTAGATGACATCAGGCTCAGTCTTTAATGGGACACCCTGCGGTGGACCAAGTCCTACAGCACCACCTTGTGTTATCTCGCACATTTACCAGAAAATCAAAAAAAAAAAAAAGAACATTTTTGCTATATATATATTTTTTGCTATTGAGCATTCCAGTTCCTTTTCTCCTTAGATGCTTGTAGCCATGTGGAGGAATTGTCTGTGCATAGTTCTTTTTGCGCTGTTTCTGCCTCAGACCCCTTTTTGGGAAGTTCCCTCAAGTTTGTGAATGGATTTCATTTAACAGTCATCCCAAGGCTGTGATTCTCCCTGTTGCTGGTGCACAATTTCTGACCACTTTTCTTCCTATCACTCAATTTTCCGGTGAAGTCCTCAATAATAATAATAATAATAATAATAATAATAATAATAATAATATAATAATCATGATGTGCCATGTTTAAAGCTGCAGCAGGTAACTTTTGTATAAATGTATTTTATACAAGTGTTACAACTGTCATTATGCCCAAACAGTAAAATATGAGTCAGATAATTTAGGGGAAAAATCAAGCGTGAAACCTTGAAAGCTCGCGAGATCAGGATGGTCTCATGAGGCTAGCAGCTGTGTGGAAAACTGCCAATTTCTTTAGTGGCACCTGCTCAGAAAACGTTACAGACGTTAAAACATCTGCTGCTGTGTGTGTGTGTGTGTGTGTGTGTGTGTGTGTGTGTGTGTGTGCGGGTGTGCGGAAGTCCATGGCTTTCTCTTGCCCATTTGAATTATTAGTGGTTTACATTCAAATGTTTGAGAGGAAGCAGTGAAAGTCTAGACATGATCTCCCACACCGCTCTCGGGTTCCCTCTTTGTTATTAACAAAGAGTCCAAAGCGAAATGAAAACAACCGTTGGAGCTGAAAAGCACAGAACAGTAAACTACAATGAGTCAGATTTAGGGACATTTATCTGGAAGTGGAGCAGACAAACAGCTTTTTTTTAAAATTTGCTGCCAGAAATCAATCAATCAATCAATCAATCTCTCTCTCTCGTATTCTCTCTCTCTCTCTCTCTCTCTCTCTCTCTCTCTCTCTCTCTCTCTCTCTCTCTCTCTCTCTCTCTCTCTCTCTCTCTCTCTCTCTCTCTCTCTCTCTCTCTCTCTCTCTCTCTCTCTCTCTCTCTCATTGTATGGAGGACCAAGTCTTCCATATCTAAAAATAAATACAGAAATAAATAAATGCTCAATAAATAAATAAGCATACAATTAATTGCCACTAAATTAATAAATGTAGGTAGAAATTAAATTATACAGTGAGACATAAATGTATATATCTCTTTTAATTAGCTTATTCTTTTATTCGCCTTTGTAATAATTACCTTATTTATTTATTGTGCGTTATAATCTTCAACTTTATTTATTAATTACTTATTTTTTTAAGTATTTATTTTTGTGCATGTTATAATATTTTTGTCTGTTTTATTCTTCCTTTGTATTTTTTTCTGTGATGCTATTTATTTCTGCCTGTCCTTTTTACATTTCTGTATGCCGTTTTTACATTTCTGTCTCTCCTTTTTACATTTCTGTATGCATTTCTGCCTCATTATGCAAATGAGGAGGGGCTGTGTCTTAAGGGCTCAACTTCTTCCCATTGGTTGGTTAGCATTTTACTGCGTCGGTCAAATCTACATGGCTTTCCCCCGCACTAAAGCTTAAGTAATGTCAAACTTAGCAGGCAGACGTTCAGTGTCCGACCTCTTAAGGGAAGCTGCTACTAGACTGGAAGATAGAACGCTGTACATTTGGGATCTGAATGTTTTTCTGTGGTTTCAGATTCGGCTTTCCAGATCAGTAACTCATAGGCGGATGGTTTATTCTACAAAACAGACACATCTCCGCAACCACAGCAAGGCAGACAGTGAGCTACAACCGTAGTTTCCTCAAAACGAGTCTCCCATCGCGCTGCAAGAATTACATCGGATCCTATGCAGAGCTCGCTTGATAAGAAAATACTGTAGTTGATTATAAAAGTCCGTCAAAAAACTTTTGAACCAAGCACTCTTGAGAAACAAAAATCAATAAATTCCGTATTTTGTGACCACCTATGACAAAACTAATATAAAATCATGCCACTAAATAACATCTGTAAGGCACACTTGTTTTTATTCCATTTTAAGCTATTTAAATTTTTAAGATTTATTCAAATACAATAGTTGGCTGAAGTAGTAGAACAATTTCACAAAGATTTTGAGTGAGTTGGTCACATTACCTGGAAGCTATTGAAGAAAAGTCCCAATTTTTGTCTTGAAAATTGAAAATAGCTTAAAAATTAATAAAAACAAGTGTGCCTTACAGATTTTATCTATTGGAATCAATTTATATTAGTTTATCTTAGCTGGTCACAAGATAATACATTTATTGATTTTTATTTCTCAAGAGTGCTTGGTTCTAAAGTTTTTTGATGGTCCCTAACTGCACCACAGCGTGTGGGAGGAGGGAGCAGCTGAGAGACGCTGGCCGAAATCGGAGTGCCTCAATCGGATTAACCATGAGCTAGATCTATTTCTCCACGTTGACTCCACGGAGTCAACGGGACTTTTATAATCAACTACAGTATTTTCTTATCAAGCGAGCCCTGCATAGGGTCCAATGTAAAAAGGACAGGCAGAAATAAATCGCATCACAGAAATATATAGGGTAAAAAAATACAAAGGAAGAATAAAACTGACAAAAATATTATAACATGCACAAAAATAAATACTTAAAAAAATAAGTAATTAATAAATAAAGTTGAAGATTATAACGCACAATAAATAAATAAGGTAATTATTACAAAGGCAAATAAATAAATAAGCTAATTAAAAGAGATATATACATTTATGTCTCACTGTATAATTTAATTTCTACCTACATTTATTAATTTGGTGGCAATTAATTGTATGCTTATTTATTTATTTAGCATTTATTTATTTGTGTATTTATTTTTTAGATATGGAAGACTTGGTCCTCCATACTCATTGAAGGACAAAAGGGCTGACATGTGGTGGCCTGGCCATGTGGCTTCTCACCATATTGTATATTGTCCAGGACAGATGAACACTAACGGACCAGAGGCTGTTATAGATTATTAATAGTGAAACAAAGAAGAAGGACCAACTGAAACAATAGTTTTTTTTGTAATTCACAGTAAGTATTATTTTATTCTCTAAACATATACAAACAGTTTCTTCTACTAGTTTTTGTGAGTTTTTCTTTGTTCCAAATAAACTGTCCTTAAATTGACATAGATCATTAACTTATTTAATCTTTATCTTCTCTAACAGACATGAAACACCACCAGTAAAGAAATCTATTAGTTTGGGACTTAAAGTATATACTGTGTTACCCCATGTTTTGATATAAATCAGGTTTCTGTAATGATTCAGAACGTGGACCCAGTATTCAGCCAGACAAATAGAGTGCCGACAGAAGATATTTATTTTGGAACAGGAACCAAAACAACTGAGGTAGTCAGGGGTCCGTTCTTCGTACGTTGCTTAAAACATCCAAGATCAAATGAGACATCCAAGATGATTTCATCCGGCTAATCATGATCCGGCTAATTGGGTTCTTCGAACACACCTGTTGTTTACGATTAGTATGGCTGGATTGAGTTATCTGAGACAACTGCGCGTGCCTGCGTTTGTTTAAAAGGGGAAATGTATCGATAGTAGAAACATTGATCAGCAACGCTGCTATTGGCTGTTCAGCATGGCCAAAGAACGCCCACAGTTTTTCTCCCAAGCAGAACAAGAGCTTGGAAGGTTATGCTGAATTTGAGTCATTAATTAAAACACCTGAAAATCTGTTAAAGCCAGGAGAGAGGGCTGGCAAAAAGCAGCAGACAAATTAATGCGTAAATACTGTCCATGGTAGATGTTTCTATGACTTTCTACAGTATGAATTTTTGCATTTTAATAATCTCATATTTACTTTGTTCTTTTATGGCAGAGCCTCCACAGGACCCACTAAAACATGGGGACAAGTAAAAGTGAAATACAAGAATATTCTACAAAATGGTAGCCTTTAATTATTATACTTTATTTTAAAAAGGCACTTGTTATGTCAAGAGATCCAAATTTCAGTGTCATTCCTTAGACACGGGAAGTAAAGGACGCATGCAAACTGGGATTTTTAACAAAAAATTATTTATCTATAAAAAAAATGAAGTTCTTCCTTTTCCAAGTCATCCATAGTTTACACGGTAAAACTGTATTGCTCCGTGGCTAGATAATCCATCCATAGTTTTTTCTAATACAATATACGGCTCGACAGGATGCAAGCCTTTCAAAGTAAAACTAAACTTCACAATAAAATGGCCCGAACAAATCTTCTTACTGAATAGGATAAAATTAAAAAGCAAACCATCATACAAATAACTTAAATATTTTAGATTTATGGCTCCAACACCACTTTTTCCTCTTTAAAAGCCACTGTTAAATGATGTGTTTGTCTGTTTATAACAGCCACCAAGAAAATCTCTCTACAATTACACTGTCGCGCTGCGCTAAAGGGTCCTGTCTATTGCGCAATACGCGATTAATTTGAAAAACTCTGCAAATTATTCTTGCACCTTCCGCAACAGGTTGCAGTCGTAAAAATGGACATGGCTACGGCAGACTTCTCTATCTCCTCCGCTTATACAGCCGTGATCTAATCTTGTTTACATGAAATAAGCCTGCTCTCGAGCAGGCTTAAGCTGGCGCACATGTTGCTATGACAACAAGTGCAGGATGTCTTTCGAAGAACCAAACGATCCAAGATCATGCCAAATCGTCAACAATGAAATCCTGCTAACTGAGTTAGCGACGTACGAAGAACGGACCCCAGATCACAATAAGGGGAAAACAAGAAACCAATCCAAAAATCAGTCCAGGGTCAAAAAACGGAAAAATCTAAATAGCAAGAGTGTCCAAACCAGAATCCAAAAGCAGCATCCAAGAACTGGGGTCCGTTCTTCGTACGTCGCTAACCCAGTTAGCAGGACGATTTGGCATGATCTTGGATCGTTTGGTTCTTCAAAAGACATCCTGCACTTGTTGTCATAGCAAAATGTGCGCCAGTTTAAGCCTGCTCGAGAGCAGGCTTATTTCATGTAAACAGGATTAGATCGCAGCTTTATAAGCGGAGGAGATGGGGAAGTCTGTCGTAGCCATGTCCATTTTTACGACTGCAACCTGTTGCGGAAGGTGCAAGAATAATTTCAGAGTTTTTCGAATTAATCGCGTATTGCGCAATAGACAGGATCCTTTAGCGCAGCGCGACAGTAGAGAGATTTTCTTGGTGGCTGTTATAAACAGACAAACACATCATTTAACAGTGGCTTTTGAAGAGGAAAAAGTGGTGTTGGAGCCATAAATCTAAAATATTTAAGTTATTTGTATGATGGTTTGCTTTTTATTTTTATCCTATTCAGTAAGAAGATTTGTTCGGGCCATTTTATTGTGAAGTTTAGTTTTACTTTGAAAGGCTTGCTTCCTGTCGAGCCGTATATTGTATTAGAAAAAACTATGGATGGATTATCTAGCCACGGAGCAATACAGTTTTACCGTGTAAACTGTGGATGACTTGGAAAAGGAAAATTTTCATTTTTTATGGATAAAGATTTTTTTTTTGTTAAAATTCCCAGTTTGCACATGTCCTTTACTTCCCGTGTCTAAGGAATGACACTGAAATTTGGATCTCTTGACATAACAAGTGCTTTTTTAAAATAAAGTATAATAATTAAAGGCTACCATTTTGTAGAATATTCTTGTATTTCACTTTCACTTGTCCCATGTTCTAGTGGGTCCCGTGGAGGCTCTGACATAAAAGAACAAAGTAAATATGAGAATATTAAAATGCAAAAATTCATAGGCCTACTGTAGAAAGTGATAGAAACATCTACCATGGACAGTATTTACGCATTAATTTGTCTGCTGCTTTTTGCCAGCCCTCTCTCCTGGCTTTAACAGATTTTCAGGTGTTTTAATTAATGACTCAAATTCAGCATAACCTTCCAAGCTCTTGTTCTGCTTGGGAGAAAAACTGTGGGCGTTCTTTGGCCATGCTGAACAGCCAATAGCAGCGTTGCTGATCAATGTTTCTACTATCGATACATTTCCCCTTTTAAACAAACGCATGAAAGCGCAGTTGTCTCAGATAACTCAATCCAGTCATACTAATCGTAAACAACAGGTGTGTTCGAAGAACCCAATTAGCCGGATCATGATTAGCCGGATGAAATCATCTTGGATGTGTCATTTGATCTTGGATGTTTTAAGCAACGTACGGAGAACGGACCCCAGGTAAACAGGAATTTAGTAACAGAATGGCTCAGAATGCTGGAACAAAATAAAAAGGATCAACAGGTAACTATAGATGCTGGCTCAGACTCACCAAAAACAAGAGCTGACGAACTGGCACTGATGACTGACTGAACAGGAATTATATAGAGCTGAGACCAGGTGAATCCAGTGAAAGGTAATTGCAGGAGGGGTGGAGCAGAGCAGGTGTGTAAAGAGAACGATCAACCCAGCCACCAGTGCCGAGTTCCCAACAGAAAACAGAAGCAAGCTAGAAACCAAAACAATAACAGAAAAACATGGCAGACAGCAAATAAAACTGATCACATACACAAAACACCAAATAACCCCAGAGCCCACACTATGGCCCAAAACAAACTAAGACAGTTAAGTGGCCTGGCAGGTAAACCAAACTAAACTAAAAGCTTACAGAACCCTAACTGATGACATAAAACACAATCAAACCATAACAAAAACTCAAATCATTACAGTTTCCAAGTATTCTGTTACACTGAAGCCTGCTGTTTGGCTATAACATTTTGTGTTCAAGATCGAATAAACTGCTGAAAACAATCTAATAATTAATTTTCTCTCTGAACTTTAAAGGTATTTTATGAAAAAAAAACATGTTCTGCAGATAATTTCATCATGTGTTTCTTGATTTTATATATATATATATATATATATATATATATATATATATATATATATATATATATATATATATATATATATATATTAGGGCTGTCAATCGATTAAAACATTTTATCTAGTTAATTACATACTCTGTAATTAATTAATCTAAATTAATCGCATATAATTTTTGCTGTGAAAGTATTTTAAATATTTAAATTCAAATGATTCAATGAATAATCAGCATTCTTTTAACAAAGTAAAAAAAATTCATAAAAAACGCCTATTCATAAAATATACAACCAAATATTTCCATCTTACATGCTACTTTTACTGAAACATTACGGAGAGAGGGCTGAGTTTTAATATTGAGCTGTCATTAGAGCAAATTCATAAACAATTGTTTTCAACAGCAGACAAACTGAAGTAAACAGATGCCAATGTCAAACTGAACTCACGTCAACAGGAGATATTAACTGAAATAATAATAAAAAAGATAACCTGAATTTAACAGACGTCAACATATTCCATATTCCAATCTACTTTTTAGGCTAATTATACACAATTTAGACCTAGTGCTATTTTAACAAATAAGCATTTTATTAGTTGTTATCTCTTATCTGATGTATTTCTGATGTTTGGCACTTTGTTTTACCTCGTGTTAAAGTGCTCTTTAAATAATGATGACATTCATGATGATTATGATCAGAATAAACTTTTCCATCACCTCCCAGAAGCTGGAAAGAAAAGAGACAAAAACATTTTGTCTCCTTTTCACACCTCACTTAATAACTCTAATATTTTTGTCTAAATACTTTAGCTTAAATATTTTAGGCTAAAATATTACATTTTTTATTTGTTTTTCTTCAATCCCTCGGTGATGTTTAGTAATGTCTGCCAAAGGCTGCAGCATTTTGATTTAATTCATCTGAATGCAGTATTTGCAAGTCATACTCTGGATGAAAAAAAACTGTCTGTGATTGGCTTTAAAGGGGAAGTCCGGTCAACAAGGAAAAATCAGGGTATCATTAGCTATAACTAAAACTAATACATTTGTGGTTATTTAATGAACTTATCTTTAATCAATAAGAAAATAAAAACATAAATTGTCGTCTGAATCACTGTGTATGGGGGCTGACATGACTGCCCAAATATGGGCAGTAAGGGGCGTTTGACATCACATCCTGCGACGTGGAAGAGCGGAAGCGGCGACAGTATTTCTCTCCGCTTTCCATGCAAAGTCAATAGGAGCCGTTCTACACAGCTGCGATCATCAATAATTATTTCGGATTTCCAGAGGACTTCACCGCTGACATTCCCAAGAGCTATTGCTGAAGCAACAATGCCCACGTGCACGGCCATCGGATGTTCCAACACAACTGGTAAAAGAGGAAAAAACATTACTTATTTCAACACAGTCACTTCAGCGATCTCTCCTCCGCTGTGTGTGTGTGTGTGTGTGTGTGTGTGTGTGTGCGCGCGCTCAGCTGCAGCGCCGGTGCAAAGCCGTGATCAGCCCAGCATGTGCTGGAATGCTCTTATATTTTAATACTTATACTATAATAATCAGCTAACTTAAGTCACTTCAGCGATCTCTCCTCCGCTGTGTGTGTGTGTGTGTGTGTGTGTGTGCGCGCGCTCTGCTGCAGCCCCGGCAAGCAAAGCCGTGCTGCGCGGAGCGCGCACACACACACACACACGCGCGTGTATAGATATATACTGTAGGACCCGACTGAGTTTGATCTTGGAAAATAGTGCGCCGTGACAAACAGAGCGTTGAAACTTGCTCAACAGCGGGTCCGCCGAGTGACGTCAAAAAATGGGAGGTGACAGTACTATTCTTGACCAAGATGGATTCCTCCACATAAACATGATTAAATGAGAATTATTATTAATTAAAAAAAACGTATAATTTTTTGCACAGTATGTAGTAGTTTTATATTTAAAGTACTTTCAGCAGTTTGAATTCTGATTTTGACCGGACTTCTCCTTTAACAGCCGAGAGAGCGCACAGCTGGTGTAGCGCTTTCTTCCTTCCTGCGCGCTCAAACAGAAGGCACGAATATCGCTACACTATTATATAGCTCAGTGGTTTCACAGAGTTGAGCGGCAGCGCTGTCTTCTTCTCTGTCTTCTCGCGCCTCCCCTGTGACTCTTTGGCGCCCCCCCAAGGGAGGCGTGCCTCACCGATTAATCTGCGTTATTTTTTTAATGCGTTATTTTTTTTTAAATTAATTAATCGAAATTAACGCGTTATTTTGACAGCCCTAATACATATATATATATATATATATATATATGTATTAGGGCTGTCAGACGATTACAAATTTTAATCGCATAATGTCGATAGTTAACTCAAGATTAATCGCATATTTTATCCTTTTATTTCTGAAAGTGTAATAGCCTGTTTAGGCATTTTAATATGCAATTTTGCAATTAATAACACTAAGAAAATCCATGCTTGTACAAAAAATATTTTTATTTTGTTATTTTTCAAGCACTTTTCATAATTGGACTGATAACATCCTAGTGACAAATGTTAAACTCTGGACTATAATGGCTAAATGACTAATCATGACGCCCTGATGTCTACACAATGTGTAATTAAAGGTATACTATACAACCGGGGTTGATTTTCCAGCGAGGCTCCCCCCAGAGGGCGAAAGTAAAAGTGCACTGTCATAAAGATGCTCAGCTGTTCTGCTTTCTCCTTCCAGCCAGGCACGGTTGTTTTGAGCTTAGCAGACAGGCGAACGCAACGAAAAGTCGAAAAAACGGCAGTATAAACAATGACTAACACAGTGAAAGTTTGAACATCAGGGTTTCCCGCAGTGCTATCTTGCCAAACTCTTGCTACCGCGGCAGCGTCTCGCCAACATTCAAAAAAAAAAATAAATAAATAAATAAATAAAAAAAAATAATAATAATAAAACTCGATATGCTTGCATGTTTATTTGAGGTTAACACGCGGTTCTTTGTTGCTTTCGCGCGTGCATATAGTGAATGGCAGGGCAAAAACACATAGAGTTCTCGCCGTAAAGCAAGACCGACTCTCGCGGTCTTGCACGAGACTTCTGAGCCTGTGGGTGGGGCCCGAGGGCTCCTGCAATTCCAAGTACGGTATTTACCCCACAGACCACCAGGGCTGCAGAGAAAACCTTTGTTCGACCTGAAATGACTCATTTAATCATCCAAAACGGTATGGAACACATTAACTAACTGAAAAATGTTGCATAGTATGCCTTTAAATTTGTAAATAAATACCTGTTTTCATGCCGATATATTTTTTTGCCTATTAAACAAAGATAGACATGGTATTACGCATAAACATACAAATTAATACAAATTGTACATTTCAATAAAGTCATAAGTTTTGTTAATGTTTTCACTCTCTCACACACATCTAATTCCGAGCTTTCACACCAACAATATTTTTGCTTGCTGTTTATATCCATATCCATAAAACATGAATGACCGGGGGGGGGGGGGGGGACGTCACAAGCAGAGGGGGGGTAAATCCCCCCCATCCCCCCCGGCAAATCGCACCCAGTATACATATATATATATATACAAAGACAGGAAAGAAATGAAGAATAAACATTAATTATTGTGATTTTCCCTCCCTAGTTTGCAGCTTTTTTATAATCCTTTTATGAAAACTCAACAATTACAATTACATTCTACTAATTACAGTTTATTTAACCAAATCCAATATCCCACTACTTGCCTGTTGAGGGTCACAATGCTCTTAATGTAGCTGTCTTTAGGCAAGAAAGAGAATGTGCATCTTTAGTTGATCATTTCTGAAATGACTATGCAGACAGATTATTTAGGTCATAAGTAATGTTAAACATTTTACTGTTTATTTTTACTAACCTAGCTGTTGCTCCGGAGAAGCAGCAGTTAATTACTCAACCTGGGCTGCAGCCTGTTGTAAAACATTTTGGTTTTAGTTCCTTCCAGTGAAAAGGGAAAATATTGCATGACAGAAGCAGATCAATGTCATAACGGTCATCTCAACGAAGAATTAGATAACTTCACCTTTTTTCTGCACATAGAGTTCAATGTGTCTGTACTAATACAAAATGCGAATAAATGCAAAACCTTGGTCCCACATTCCACAAATGTCTTGTGGAATTAAATGGTGACTAGCAATTTATGGCCGGTACTTGTACAGCACTTCTTCAAGTCCAGAAGACTCCAAATTAGGCCATGGGCCAGAATCTGCAGGATGACTTTTCGTATGAATTGTCAGGGGGCAACTTTCTTCCACCGGGATAAGTTGCTACACATAGCAGTGATCTCAAAACACCAATGTTCCCACGTTTTCACTTGCACATTAACAAGTTATAGCCAATAAATATCTAAACTGTTGCGCTCTGGTCCAAGAGTGCGTGATTTGAGGTACAACCAGGCAAGGTCGCCAGTCCATCGCAGGGCAGAAATAGCCCAGACTTTGGCCCAATTTACTGTGATATCACCAAGACCTGCTGCTCTAGGATACCACAGCCAAACTACTGATTTCTCTGCCAGAATTTGTATCCCCTGAGTCGGGAGAGGGCTGGAAATCAATAAAACTTTTAACCTCCAAAGTTGGGAAGTCTAAATATTTTTAAACATCACAGTTTAATAAAATGAAATAGATTTTTTAAACTCCTAATACATTGTTTTATTTTTAAAAGTGGCATATCTAATTTTCATGATATGATTAATATCTCTATATGATTCTTGGTTGAATTAAAATGTTATTAGATCTGATCATTTTGGTTGTACCTTTATTCAGTGTTCACTTGAACACACATAAAATATGCTTTATATGATCCATTCATGCGGGTCTAGCTACGAAAAAAAAAAAGACGAACAAGTAGACAGCTGTGATGGACTCAGGAAGGTGGATTTTTGGTTTCACCAGACAGACATGCGACAATCTAATAACATAAAGCTAATATTTTTGTGACATATCTGGAAATGACCACAGAGTCTGGTCCCCATTGCCGGCAGTAAGTCGGACTTGTTTCCGGTGAGAGTTGGACTCCACCAAGATTGCCCTTTGTCACTGTCATGATTTGTCTTGGATGAACTCAGAACCACACCACATGGAACTAAAGTTGAGAGTTTTTATTGAAGGATAGATGGGATGGTGGATGATATGACCGGAGAGGCAGGACTGCACAGGAACAGGGGTGTAGATGATGGCAGGAGCTGACGGCCCGGAGAGAGAGTTCTTGGGTCAAAGAATAGCAGCTGAGTCCAACAAATGACATGGGGAACAAGCCACAGCACAGCTACAGGTTATTCGGCGCAGCAGGGGAAACCAGGGCACGGCAGTGGAATTCACAGTAGACGGAGAGCAAACCTTGAGGAGAAGCAGAGGTGGCAGGGTTCCAAAAGCAAGCATGGATATAAGGGCAGACAGGCAGGGAGTAGTAGTAGCTTGATGACGGACGGGCAGGGAAGTGAGAAAAGAGGGAGGCTTAAATAAGGAAGCTGTCAGGTGAAATGAGTCTGACTGATTGATTAACTACCCACAGGTGTGACTGACTGCAAGGGGAGTGAAGTGAAGACTGAGTGAGAAGGGGAACTGAAAACTAACAATAAATAAAGTCATATCATAACTAAAACCCAAACGAGGAAAGTGAAAACTAATGGTAAACAAAAGCCGAATAAAAACCATGACAGTCACCGATTCTGTTCATAACTTTTATGGACAGAATTTCTAGGCGCAGCCAAAGTGTTGAGGGGATCCGTTTTGGTGGCCTTAGGATTGCGTCTCTGCTATTCGCGGATGACGTGGTCCTATTGGCTTCATCAGGGCGTGATCTACAACTCTCACTGGAGCGGTTCGCAGCAGAGTGCGAAGCGGCCGGGATGAAAATCAGTGCCTCCAAATCCGAGACCATGGTCTTGAGCCGGAAAAGGGTAGAGTGCCTTCTCCGGATTTGGGAGGATGTCCTGCCCCTAGTGGAGGAGTTCAAGTATCTTGGGGTCTTGTTCATGAATGAGGGGAAGATGGAGCGGGAGATGGACAGGCGGATTGGTGCAGCGTCTGCTGTGAAGCGGGCGCTGTACCGATCCGTTGTGGTGAAGAGAGAGCTGAGCCAAAAGGTGAAGCTCTCGATTTACCGGTCGATCTACGTTCCTACCCTCATCTATGGTCACGAGCTTTGGGTCGTGACCGAAAGAACGAGATCCAGGATACAAGCGGCTGAAATGAGTTTTCTCCGTAGTGTGTCAGAGTAGAGCCGCTGCTCCTCCACGTCGAGAGGAGCCAGTTGAGGTGGCTCGGGCATCTGGTCAGGATGCCTCCTGACCAGATGCCCGGTGAGGTGTTCCGGGCACGTCCCACTGGGAGGAGATCCAGAGGAAGACCCAGGACACGCTGGAGGGACTATGTCTCCCGGCTGGCCTGGGAACGCCTTGGGATTCCTCCTGAGGAGCTGGCCCAAGTGGCTGGGAGAGGGACGTCTGGGCCTCCCTACTGAAGCTGCTACCCCCGCGACCCAACCCAGGATAAAAGGAGGTTGATGGATGGATGGATGAAACTTTTTTCTTTGGATTCTAAAGCTTGCTGATCTCCGCTATGGACATTTTACTGTTCCAGATTCAAACCTGCAGTGAACACAGATCTCCATCAGAGCCATCAGAGAAGCTGAATTCAGGAGTTTCCATCTGAAGGAGCTGAGGTTGAAGGTCTGACAGACATGTTAGGAGTTCAGATGTTGCTGGTTGTGTGTTGCTGATGCTGGAGCTGATGTGTTGCTGACTCTCCTCCTCTGTCTCCTCTCACAGGGAGAAGATGATCTGCAGGATCCTGCTGCTCATCATCCTCAACTCATGTCTCTGTGGTCAGTTTCCATCTTCTCTTTGTTCAGTCTAAATCCATCAATGATCAGTGAAAAGTCTGTCAGTGAAGGGAACACTTCAATCCTCCAGCTGCATCTGATCAAGCAGTTTGACTTGAAGAGCATCAAGCAGAGCTCTGACAGCACAGAGAGCATCATGGGACAGAAAGCTCTAGAGATGTAGTTTAAAGACTCCCATGTTCCAGTTCTCAGTGTGTCTGCTCCTCTCTTTCCCTCTCTGTCTCCTCAGCAGCAACATTTGTAGTGAATGTGACACAGAGCTCCTATCAGGCAGAGGAGAACCACAGCATCACTCTGGAGTGGACCTTCACCACCACACCTGATGAACCCTGGAGAGAGCTGTTCATCCTCTGTGAACTGATCACTGATCATAGAGAATCAGTCCTTTATCAGGTCCACGATGGTGTTGAGGTGTCAGAGTCTCAGGATGAACAGTTTTCAGGACGAGTCCAGAGTGACAAAGACGTCCTCAGAGAAGGACGAATCAGACTCCATGTGTCCAGACTGAGGACTGAAGACTCTGGTCTGTATCTGTGTGATGTTCAGACTGATGATGGTTTCAACTCTGGAAGATGTCGACTCAACGTCTCTGGTGAGTTTATGTTGCATCAACTGAAGCTGAAACATGTTGATGCTGCTGAGATTAAACTGAACAGAACTTTATTCCTTTATAATGAAAGTTTTCTTCTTTTACAACTAAAAATTGCTAGAATGTGTAAAAATTCCCAACTTTCCTGCAGCCACTGATCCGTTCTCTGTAAATCCTTCAAAGCAGGGTGATGGGGTCGGGTTGCTGGTTCTGATCTGCAGGGTTAAGGGGAGATGTGGGTCCAGTCAACCTAACATGGATGTTTTCATGTTAGCGTGCATCCCTACAGAGAGTCCATGGATTGATAGAAAGTGTTTTGCAATTATACACTGTTTAAAGTTATTTAATGACAATGTTCAGAGGAAGGAGACCGGGTGGCTCGCTAGCCCCCCACTCCTCGGGAGCCCCAGGAGAAAAGTGATCTTTGTCTCTGGCCAGGGGTAGACTGAAAGAAAGTCTGGTCAGGAGTGCTCTGACCTTTTGTCTGTGGGGTGGTGGTTTGCTGAAGCACCCTGCTGAGAGAAAGGCCGTCTTTGCCTGGAGGGTCATGTTGCTCCCAATCCAATCCGATTTTATTTCTAATCATGGCTCAATGGCACTACAAAAGCCTTCATGTTGCAGTAGTTCTGGAGAACTGAGCTTGTTCAGCTTTAATGTGTCTCTGGGGGACGTTGCTTTAGTGCTTTTAGATCAGGGAACTGATTTTTCACCACTCTTTGTTCTGCTGTTCACACTAAATTCAGAGCTGAACCAGAACCAGATCCACTAGAGACAGAACCACAGTTTCTCTGGCAGAAGATGATGGAGAACTAACTGATGATGATGATGATGATGATGATGATGATGAGAGCAAAAATCCTCTTCATCTTCTGTCCTCCAGCAGCTGCTGATGTCTCCCAACCTCAGAGACCGGCTCTGGATCCAGAACCAGGAGGTCGAGGAAGGACCGGCCTCTATGCTGCACTGGGACTGACAACAGCAGCAGCAGCAGCAGCTCTGATGGTCAAAGTTCTCTTCAGGTCCTGGTTCAGAAAATCTCAGCAGTAGTCGACCTTTATTTCAGCACTTTAAAAGAACCCTGAAGGTCCACTGGGCCACTGCTGGACTGATGGCTTCTTATTGGTCTCTGTGGAGCCATTCGCCCTGTGGGCAAACTGCAGGCTGTCCAGGCCAGCAGGGATGGCACAATTGATGTACTTTCGGAGGATCCTCTCAAAGCACTTCATGATGACGGAGGTCAGAGCGATGGGACCATAGTCATTAAGGTAGGTGATGATTGGTTTCTTGGGGACAGGCACGATAACAGATGATTTCAGACAGGCGAGCCTTGGAGAGCTGCAGGGAGAGCACAGACAATGTGTAACGAATTCAGCGCCCTCTTTAAATAGATCCCAGTCAGTGTTTCCAAAATAGTCCTGTAGAGCTGAGCCACATCTGTCCAAACCTGAATGGTTTTTATCGCCTGTCTGTTTATGTAGATCAGTGGTTTATTGGCAGGAACCAGGTCCACAGAGATGTGATCGGACGGACCAAAGTGTGGGGCAGCGACAGCTTTGTATATTCCTGGTTGTTACAGTAAACTTGATCTAATGTAATATTGTCTCTGGTTGGGAACTTAACAAATTTATGGAACTTGTGTAGCACAGCCTTTAAATCAACATGGTTAAAGTCCCCAGCAACAAGCACTATGGCTTCTGGATAACTGTTCATTTGGCCAGTAACAAAGCGGTAGAGTTCCTCAAGAGCTAGCTTAGCGTTAGCTCTTGGCTGGAGCTCTCTAGCCAGTTTAAATGTTCTGCACTTAACTGCAAAGTATTCTAGGTCAGCAGAATGTTCTGACTATTTTTGCCGAAGTGTACCATTAGTTGTGGATGCAAATATCACTTGCCAAAGTATTGCATTCCTCGCGATAATTTAGCTTTCTCTCACAATATTGTAGTAGACGGTTCATGTGGTATATTGAATACTAAAGGTAAGGTCAGTCAAACTTGATTGGGATCACCTGGGTTTTTGATTTCAATCCAGAGCAGATCTGCTGTACGTTGAGGAGCTGTTACAATAATGAAATGATTAGCAAATGTTGAAAATAAAACGCACCAAGTTCCCACAGGAAGAGGGATAGATGGCCACACTCAACTTACGGTACATTGAATTATCAGGTTGCCTGTACTGCCAACTTCATCATCCATTTGGCCATATATTGTATTTTATTGCACTGCAGACTCATTACCTTTCATGACAAACAGTTAAAGCTTCTATCTCTCTATCAGGGTGCTTAATTTTTTTATATTAGTGAATTTTCTTTGTCAGTAGTTATTTGAGTGTTTTTTTTTTTTTTACATTTTCTACAAGAACTGTGTCTTATTTTGTCGAGCAATCTGGTTGTTTCTGTGGTTATTTCTGATTTACAGTAGTTTAATCTTTGGTTGGATTTTATTGAATTAAACAGATAAAACAATAAAACAAAAATTGCAAAATTTCTTAGTGCGGTAACAATCACTGAAAATGCAGCACATTGTCATGGCAGCTGGGGAGATTTTGAGGGATCACAAACACAAATGTCCTATTCAACGTTTTTATGTAAGCGCAAATGAAAACGGTGTCATATGGTCTGAGAATGATACCGACGTGTTTTATTGGTTTAAACAGCATTTTATGCAGCTGTGACTCATTCTGGACGCAATAAGTCTGATCTTCTCATATCATCAATTGCATGCTATCTTTTTTTCTGACTCTTTGGTTTACAAAGGACCTGCAAAACACAAAAAAGGTATTATTTATATTTTTTAAATTATTATGGACAGGCCAGCTGACAGCTTTGCTAGGGCCCGAGATAATGCAGTCTTTCTGGGCCCCCCCTCTACACACACACACACACACACACACACACACACACACACACACACACACACACACACACCGAAAAATAAGTCAACTTAACTGTATACTTCATGCCCTGGAAATCTCTGTATTTCATACTGGATATTTTCAACCCATCTATTGAATTTAGTGCACTAGTTGATCTTTTCTTCATCAGAAAACAGCACTGCAGCCAAAATATGGCCTTTTATGACCTGCTGTATATTAGCCAGTCCCTAACAAATTTTTCCCCTTCCATTGCAGGAAGTAGAATATTTCAGATACTTTGGGAATTCTCTGCCTTCTGAATCTCTGAGAAAGGCTTCCTTTTTGCCATTAAACGCACAAAATTCATTCGATCAGAATCAGTCAGTTTTGTTGGCCATAATGCGGGATAATTGAAATTAACGCTGTGATCCATCTCTGAGCGACAGTGTTGTTGTACTCGAGTCCGAGACTCGAACTCGAGTCCGAGTCATTAGCTAAATTTAGAGACTCGTGACTTGACTTGGACTTGAGCACTGATGACTCGAACTTGGACTCGGACTCCAACATTCAGATCATTCTGACTCGGAAATTGAGAAAAAGACTCAACTTTTTTTATATCATTAGGCTATAATTTTAATATGTCATTAGAATATTATTTGGTGTATGATTTTAATATCTAAATTATTAGTGCAATGGAATGTTACTGCTTCTTCATGTCATACATCACACGTCACGGCATGTTCCTACAATGAACGTTAATTTTCACTGCGGCATGCCTGGAGGAGAGATCGACTTGGATCAATAGTGACTCGACTCGGACTTGACTCGGATGAGTAGTGGACTTGACTCGGACTCGACTCGGATTTTTATTAATGACTTGGACTTGACTCGGACTTGAACACTGGAGACTCGAACCTGGACTCGGACTCGAGGCATAGTGACTTGACTACAACACTGCTGAGCGACTATGCTCAGACTATCCAAGTAAGCCTCTCCACCTGCACTGTCTCTGTTATTGCTAGGGATGGCTCTTTCTGTCTCTTCCTCAAACACATGCTGGGTCCCCCCCCGCTAGAGGTGTGCAGTACCGGGAATTTTTAATCTACCCGATCCAAAGTAAATCGGGGTAAGGATCGGCGATATCAATACAATACCGATACTTATGACATTTAAGCTTGATGTATCATAATACTGTTGACCTTTCGGGTTTTGTGGTTTTTATTTTATTTTTACAATTAAATAATAGTAATAATAATGCTATGTTCATAGTGTTTTATGTAATTTTGTCTGTGTTGTGTGCACCTGCCTGTTGCTTTAATCCTATAAATGTCCCCGACGTGGGATACATAAAGGATTATCTAATGTTATCTTATCTTAAATAACAGTTTTTAATAGGATATATGTACTGGGTTCTTTCAATGTCTTAATTACATTTTCTGTGTGGGCTCCAGTAACATATGATAGATAATATCTACTTTGAAAGCTAAAGAAGATGACCACTCTGATCTACCTGGATGTTCTCTGGAGCATGGACCGCAGAACCGGTAGGGCCGGTAGGGCCGCTGCCCTACCTACTTTTGATGATCAAACATGTAAAATAATATATATAAATAAAATTAAATTATTCAATAGCTATTTTTTCAAATGGCAGCAGCATCATTCTCCAATGAGAAAGCGATAAATCATCCCATCTAAAAATGTATTGGCTGATTGTGTCATGTGATGTAAACAAAAGTTTTCCCACACAATTGCAAGCCACCTCTGCGCTGCTTATGACCGCTACTTCGTTTGCTTTGTTAGCTTAGCCTGCGCACACATTCAAGAACCCAGCGGATCATTATAAGAGACAATACTTTGAAGTTCTGGATCTACTTGATGGTGAATTGGAGCGGCGTTTTGAACAGAGAGACTTGCATGTGGCAGCTGCTCTGGAGCACATGATTGTGTCTGCAGCTGAAAGGGAGACGATCCCTTTCCCGTCTTCCATAGTGGGTCTCTACAAGAGCAATTTTGACATCGACACTCTCCGTGCACAGCTGGACATGTTGCCAGACGTGATTCAGACTTCTGGGATTGAGGGAGGCCCAACAATAGCCTCAGTAGCATCGGCAATGAATGCCACTCCTGTGGGAAAAAATCTTCTGCCAGAGGTGCATAAACTGTTAAAGTTATTCTACACCATCCCTGTGACCACTGCAAGTGCTGAGAGGTGTTTCTCGTCCCTCCGTCGCATCAAGACCTATGTGAGATCAACAATGACCCAGAAAAGACTAAATAGCTTGATGTCCTCCCACACACAGGGATCTTTTGACCACAGTGGATGCTTTGAGGATAGTCAGGGACTTCATCTAGCATAATGACAGACGGAGCCACTTTTTCGGGAATATTTAGAGCAGGGGTGAGTTTGACTTTTCTTTTTAAAGTATTTTTATTCTGTAAATATTGTGTTAGCTGTAATATAATGATTGTAAGTGGAAATAAATTTGGGGCGTGTGTGCTGGAACGTCAGAAAAAAGTTAAATAAAAATTTGGTGCCGATTTCAATTACAACATGTCAGACACATTTATCATGCTCATGGACCACAGCCTATGAGAAAGCAATAAATTTTGGTGTCTAAAAATGGATTGGCTTGTCTTGTGTCATGTGACGCAAATCAGTTGCGTGATCAAGGGGATGTTGGTGTTTTATGTGTATGCGGGCGCATGCGTATGTGATGGGTAGTGGTATTGTGAGTATTGCCCGACAGGCCCGACCAATTTGAAATGCGTTCCGCGGTCCATGCTCTGGAGGAAAGAAACGCCTCAGTCAGTGACGTCAGTCTGTGGGTCTGTCGGGGCAATCAGAGAAGTTTCGTCTCCTCTCTCTGTTTCTGTCGCTCCATGTTTTCTTGCTCATGGTTTTTCATGTGCTTATATAAATTTGTCTTGTTTCCACTGAATTTAACTGGCTTTTTACAAAACATACAGCTTGATTTCATTTACGGTATTAAAATAGAGCGAAACGGCACTACTTTCCCTCTTCAAGTTTTTCCGCTCCTGCGGTCTCTCTCTCCGAGTCTGAGCAGCAGCAGCGCGGTTGTGTGTGAGTTGAGTGGACAAAGCAGAGTGGGCAGGCCAGGCTGAGCCTGTGTGCTGATTGGCTGGCGCCACTGAGCCATGTACGAGAGGGGAGGGGGAGCAGCAGAGTGTCGTGACCCAGAAGGGGAGACTGTGAAGCTGCTGCAGTCAGCGCACGCTTCAACTATATATATTAGGTACTCTATATCTTCAATTATATATTTAGTTACTCTAATATTAAATATTTTTCACACAAATATTTTCTGAAAAATTACTTCTGCCTGTATTTTAATGGTCAGAGTGTCAGTTTTGCCCCCCCCCCCCCCTCTGTCCTTGGCCAGGGACAACTAACCTGTTTGTCCCCCCTGTCAGCAGGAATATATATATATATATATATATATATATATATATATATATATATATATATATATATATATATATATATATATATGTATATGTGTGTGTGTGTGTGTGTGTGTGTGTGTGTGTATATATATATTTTTTTATATCAGTTGGTGGGAGTCCAGAAAAGAAAGAGACTGAGGGGATACATAAAGGAGAAATAAGACAGAAGAATAAACAGGCTGTTCTCCATTGAACCAGCTAAAGTCTACTCCCAGTGGCAGGGTAATAACACACAAGCCAGTCCACTAAGCCAAGAGACTGAACAATGTGGGAAAGGTATATCAGTGAAAGAAGCATCACATAGCAATAATGCACAAGAGCTAATAGATCAAAGAGCAGACCACAATAATTTCCCCGAACAAAATCTAATGAAGATCACAATGGCAGACATCCAACAAAGACTCTCAGGTATGAAGAACTGGACAGCCTCAGAACCGAATATGATCCATGCCTACGGCTAGCAGCACAAATGAACACACTGCTGATGAGTAGGACCCAACCTGGAATGGTTGACAGAGGGCAGATCAGTCCTGGTAATGAAAGAACCCCAAAAACTTGTGGCTGGATAGTGAGGATGGTGACAAAGAGTTGGAAGGTAATTCACACAGAAGGGGTTGCACTCCCTGAAGGGAGAATAGCAGATGTTGAAGAAAGGTATATGTACCTTTGAATACCACAAGCAGATGGCAACCGCTGAGAGGCCACAAGGAAAGCAGCAACAGCCAAATACCTACAATGAGTAAGGCAAGTTTTGAGAAGTCAGCTCAAAGGCAAGAACAAGAGCCGGGTAATCAAAAGCTAATTCTTGCCAGTAATCAGATACCCTGCTGGGATAATAAGTTGGCCAAAGGGGGAAATACAGACCACTGATAACCTTCTCCTGGCTCAGGCTAAGGTTTAATAGGTGCTGCAGAACCCCAGAGAGCTGTTCTGCACAGGCTTTGAGGACTCTGGGGTAGACACCAACTGAACCTGCAGCCTTACTCTGGTTCAATCTCTCTAGCTGCCTCTTTACCTGACATCTAGAGACAGACAGGTGGAATTGTGAAGCAAAGGGAAAAGCACCATCTTATAACATGCATCAGCAGAAGGGTCCATCACTGAGGTGGAAGATAAAACACTTGAGGTGTAACAGGAGGGGTGTCTGTTTGGCTATGGGTCAGAGAGAAGGTTGCTGTGCTTGTTCCTGGAGAATTTATAGAGCTCATTAACTCTGTCCAGACTTCTGTCTCTCCGTTTCTCCCTCTGCTTAAAGCCTGTGAATGTCTTCCTCCCTGAACACACATCTCTTATATTGTTCCGTAGGAGATGTCTCTCCAGCTACTTTGTGTACACCTCCTTGCTTTCGCTCATCTTGACCAAGTTGCTCCTGTATACCCATCAGTAATGCCCTGTCTCACTCCTTTGACACTCTTTTTTTTTTGTTTAGCAGCCTCTTCCGGTCACCGGTGATCCAGGTTTTGGTTTAGTAGCTTTCAGACCTAACCTGTTTGTTTTTCAAGGGAATCCCTGTTTGTATGTGGAGACGATTCCTGGATCAATTTGAGCTTCTGAGCTTTTTGTGTCTCTGCTCTGTCTTCTCTAAGCCCCAGTGGGTCGAGTCAGCTGGCCGTTCACACTGAGCCAGGTTCTATGTCTGGTTCTGCTGGAGGTTCTCCTCCCTGTTAAAGGGGAGTTTTCCTCTCCACTGTCACTTCATGCATGCTCAGTATGAGGGATTGCGGCAAAGCCTTCAACAATGCAGACGACTGTCCACTGTGGCTCTACGCTCTTTCAGGAGGAGTGAATGCTGCTTGTAGAGACTTGATGCAACCTGCTGGGTTTCCTTAGAGAGGAAACTTTCTGACCAACCTGGAGGATTTTATTGAATTTGACTTTGTAAAGAGCCTTGAGATGACATGAGTTGGGAATTGCTATACAAATAAAATGTAATTTAATTTATTTAAATATTCAAACTTCATAAAAAAAAGGGCCAATCCGTGGCTTCCTCAGAACTCCCTGCGGCACATTATAGTAGTTAGGACAGGTTATTTAGAATAAAAGAAAAAATTTCGGACCTGATTAAAGTCTGCTGAGGATTTTACTGACAGCAAGAATAAAATCTAAATTTCCTTTTGATAATGCCGTTGGCAGTTATCTTACCCATTTGAATTATCAGTGTGAACATGCCTGCTGGACTGGCTTACATTCAAATATTAGAGAGAAAGCAGCTGGTGGAGCATTTCAACCTGTAAAAGCCTAGCCATGATCTAAATCCTTCTTCAGGATCCCCTTTGTTATGAGCAAGGAATCCAAAGCGAAGACTGTGGGAGCTGAAAAGCACAGCCAAGTAAACTACAATGGGTGAGATTTGGGGATATTTATCTGGAACTGGAACAGACAAACAGTTTACTACTTACAGACCTGAGGCTATATATTATTAATAGTGAAACAAAGAAGAAGGAACAACAGGGGAGTGGTGGCCTAGTGGTTACAGCATTGCACGTAAGGCTTGGTAACATTTTGCCAGGTGAGATGGGGAGGAAGGGGGAGAAAGAGGGGCAGAAGGGTAAGGGGACAAAGGAAGAAAGGAGAGAAAACTGAAAACATTATGTGCAAACTTCTGTATAATAACCATTTCTGTAGTTCCCTGAATGGAAATTGGAAGATTTTAAAACGTTGACCAACGTCTGACATGCCATGAACAGGATTCGGACCCGCGGCTGGTATTTAGGCGCAGATGAAAGATCACGTGACACAGCATCCACAATGTGACGCTGAGAATATAATTTAATGTGAAATAAACCGATATGCATTTATACCATTTCAAAAGGACTTTATATATCTATCTCTATAGATGTACATATGTTCCCAGTATGTGTTTTGTCTAGGGCTGGGCAAGTTAACGCGTTAATTTTGCGTTAATTCATTAGACTATTAACGGCGATATTTATTTTATCGCGCATTAACGCATGTTGCTCACATGCTTTCAGTCAGTGTCAGTCAGCAGGCGCGCTGACTGCAGAGCGCTGTCACGGCAGCACTCTCCCGCTTCCCCTCCCCTCTCGTACATGGCTCAGCGGCGCCAGCCAATCAGCACGCAGGCTCAGCCTGGCCCGCCCACTCAGTTCTCACACAAACTTAATACACAAACAACTGAGAGAGACCGCAGCCACAGACATATATACGTAGACGCGTCATAGGGCGCAGGTTCGCACGTATTCTTAAATGTATTTGCCACATTTAAGATGGCGGACGCTCTGACGCATCGCAGCATAGGCAGAACCCGCCCAATGACGCGTCTACTCTTATATTATGTCTATGACCGCAGCAGCGAAAAAACATGAACAGAGGAAGTAGCACCGTTTGGCTTTATTTTAATACCGTAAATGAAATCAAGCTGTATGTTTTGTAAAAAGCCGGTTCATTTCAGTGGAAACACAACAAATTTATCTAAGCACGTGAAAAAACATGAAAACGTCGAGCCCCAGAAACAGAGAGAGGAGACGAAACTTCTCTCATTGCCCCGACAGACCCACAGACGTCTCTGACTGAGGCGTTTCAGTCCTCCAGGGAACATCCAGGTAGATCAGTGGATGGATGGATGGATGTTACTGGAGCCCACACATAACATGTAATTAAGACCTTGAAAGAACCCAGTACATATATTAAAAAGTGTTATTTAAGATAAGATAACATTAGCTAATCCTTTTTTTATCCCACGACGGGGAAATTAGGATTAAAGCAACAGGCAGGTGCACACAACACAGATAAAATTACATAAGGATTGAAATATATAAGAGGTGGATTAGCGAAAAAACACTGAACATAACATTATTATTATTATTATTATTATTATTATTATTATTATTATTATTATTATTATTATTATTATTATTATTATTATTATTTAATTGTAATAATAAAATAAAAACCACAAAACCCAAAAGGTCAACAGTTTCATGATACATCAAGCTTAGGGACTGGCTAATATACAGCAGGTCAAAAAAGGCCATATTTTGGCTGCAGTGCTTGCTGTTCTCTTATGAAGAAAAGATCAAGTAGTGCACTAAATTCAATAGATGGGTTGAAAATATCCAATATAAAATAAGTGCTACAAATGTTACAACAATTTTGTTAATATGGCAGCAGAACATTAAAATAAAAGTGCTCTTTACACTACTTTTGAATTCATTCTTGGAGTTTGTAAATACAATGCGATTAATCGCGATTAATCGCGATTAATCGCGATTAATCAGGGCGATTAATCGCGATTAAATATTTTAATCGTTGCCCAGCCCTAGTTTTGTCATAATGGATGTAAAGCCGTCTGCATTTTGGTTGGAACTCATGATTTTGTTCATGTTCCTATATTTTAATTCTTTTTTTGGCTGGTGCAGAGACAACAGCCTGATCCTGAACGTGGAGAAGACGAAGGAGATCATCGTCGACTTCAGGAAGAACCGGCCTCGCCACGCTCCACTGCTCAACAGCTCAGCTGTGGAGGTGGTCAGCAGCACCAAGTTCCTTGGGGTGCACATCACGGACAACCTCACCTGGTCTGTGAACACCACGTCACTGGTGAAGAGGGCACAGAAGCGATTGTACTTCCTGCGGAGGATGAGGAGAGCCCACCTGCCCCCGCCCACCCTCACGACCTTCTACAGAAGCACCATAGAGAGCATTCTGATGAGCTGTCTTTCTGTGTGGTGTGGAGGCTGCAGTGCCTCTGATTGGAGGAACGTGAGGAGAGTGGTGAGGACAGCAGAAGGGATCATCGGGGCTCCTCTTCCCTCCATTAAGGACATTTCATTGCAGCAATTTTTCTGCAGCAAAAGCATTGTTTGGTATGATTTAATATTCTCCATGTGCATTCATTAAAGATTTCTAATTCCATTCATGTGAAATGACACTTCCAGGCTTCTTATTTCCTGCTGTTGCCATGGTGAGCTCTGTGAGTGAGGTCGAGGCTTGCCGAGAAAGTTGATGTGAAACACAAGGTGACTACAAATATGACTGGAACATTTCACTTCCTCGGTGCGGAAGTGTTATGACACGGCTAGTTTGTTATACAAGGAAGAAAGAACCTGTATGAGTTAAACCAGGAATGTTGCACATGACTGAGGACTGCAGGAAAAGAAATGACATGTAAGTGTGCTCTATTTTGGTGTTACATTGCTCAGATTTTAGTTTATTTAATATAAGTATTTTTCCTAAAGTAATTTTGACTTTAAAGCGGTTGTGTACAACAATAATAGCAACAAGAAGTGTTAGTGAATCCAACTCACAGGTCAATGTGTCAGCAGCACCCAAATTATTTTTAGTCAGCGACCAATCTTTCTTTCTGTGTCATTCTTGAGTTGAAAAACGTCAGTTTTTAATCTGTTTGGGGTTTTAAACTATAGAAACGATTTTTTTTTCCAAACTTGTTTTTATTAAACATTTTCTTGCAAAACAGAAGCAACAGGGACAACAGAAACCAAAGCACTGAAAAAGCACGTCTTTTTCCCACGTCTATAAGCCCTGACCTCACTCTGCGAGATGTGGCGACATCTAGGTAGTCCAGAAATGGGTCCCAGGTCCAATAGAATACAAAGGGTTTGTCCTTTAATGCCACAGAAAAAGCCTCAAACGGAACGATACCAGTCACAGTTTGTTTCCACTGATTGAGAGCGGGAGTTTTGTCAGTGATCCGCAATGCCAAGATACATTTCCGGGCACAGTGCAGCAGAATGTGTAAAAGGTCTCTGTGGCGAAAAAAAAAAAAAACAACAGGCAGATCATTCTCTAGTATTAACACATTTCCATCTGTTCAACCCATTGAAGTAATTTCCCTGTGGGATTATTAAAGTATGTCTGATTCTGATTGTGATTGAAATGGGAATATTTGATGTTTACGTTTATGAGTTTATGCATTAAAAGATTTTGATAAAGTTTTCCATCATGTTCAAGATTATTATTTTTCAGACTGTCTTGAAGTTGGTGGCTGAAAACAAGTAACAGTGTTTAAAATATGAATTTAATAGTAAAGTCGGACCTTTGTTTTTATGTGTTTTAATTCAAATCTTTAAGAGTTGCATGGCAAAATGAGGGTGTCAATTTTGGGGGGAATCTGCAATTAGAAATAGAAATAATATGTAATTCTTTAGCTATACAACAAATTTCTATACAACATAGTGATTAGGCTGCTGATCTCTGCACTGAACATTTTACTGTTCCAGAGTCAAACCTGCAGTGAACACAGATCTCCATCAGAGAAGCTGAATTCAGGTGTTTCTATCTGAAGGAGCTGAAGTTGAAGGTCAGACTGAGCTGAAGGAGTTCAGATGTTGCTGGTTGTGTGTTGCTGATGCTGGAGCTGATGTGTTGCTGACTCTCCTCCTCTGTCTCCTCTCACAGGGAGAAGATGATCTGCAGGATCCTGCTGCTCATCATCCTCAACTCATGTCTCTGTGGTCAGTTTCCATCTTCTCTTTGTTCAGTCTAAATCCATCAATAATCAGTGAAAAGTCTGTCAGTGAAGGGAACACTTCAATCCTCCAGCTGCATCTGATCAAGCAGTTTGACTTGAAGAGCATCAAGCAGAGCTCTGACAGCACAGAGAGCATCATGGGACAGAAAGCTCTAGAGATGTAGTTTAAAGACTCCCATGTTCCAGTTCTCAGTGTGTCTGCTCCTCTCTTTCCCTCTCTGTCTCCTCAGCAGCAACATTTGTAGTGAATGTGACACAGAGCTCCTATCAGGCAGAGGAGAACCACAGCATCACTCTGGAGTGGACCTTCACCACCAGACCTGATGGACCCTGGAGAGATCTGTTCATCCTCTGCAGCTAGTTAACTCCTAGGAAAGATTTATTCTTGTATCAGGTCCATAATGGTGATGAGGTGTCAGAGTCTCAGGATGAACAGTTTTCAGGACGAGTCCAGAGTGACAAAGACGTCCTCAGAGAAGGACGAATCAGACTCCATGTGTCCAGACTGAGGACTGAAGACTCTGGAGAGTATTACTGTGGTGTGGACACTGATTATGGTTCTGGTTCTGGAAGATGTCGACTCAACGTCTCTGGTGAGTTTATGTTGCATCAACTGAAGCTGAAACATTTTGATGCTGCTGAGATTAAACTGAACAGAACTTTGTTGCTTTATGATGAAAGTTTTCTGAACCTTTTTTGCTTTTCCCTTTTCTATAACCAAAAATTGCTGGAAAGTGATAAAATGTCCATCTTTCCTGCAGCCACTGATCCGTTCTCTGTAAATCCTTCAATGCAGGGTGATGGGGTCGGGTTCTGATCTGCAGGGTTTAAGGGCAGATGTGGGTCCAGTCAACCTAACATGGATGTTTTGTATGAAGGGAAGCTGGAGTCTCCACAACTGCACAGGGAGAACCTGAACACAGCACCCAGACAGGGATTTGAACCAAGGACCTGCTTGTAGCCAGGCAGCAGTGCTAGCAGCTGCTCCAGCCTGCAGCCCTACAGAGAGTCCATGGATTGATAGAAAGCCTCCATGTTGCAGTAGTTCTGGAGAACTGAGCCTGTTCAGCTTTAATGTGTCTCTGGGGGACGTTGCTTTAGTGCTTTTAGATCAGGGAACTGATTTTTCACCACTCTTTATTCTGCTGTTCACACTAAATTCAGAGCTGAACCAGAACCAGAACCAGATCCACTAGAGACAGAACCACAGTTTCTCTGGCAGAAGATGATGGAGAGCTAACAGCTGATGATGATGATGATAGTGATGATGATGATGAGAGCATAAATCCTCTTCATCTTCTGTCCTCCAGCAGCTGCTGATGTCTCCCAACCTCAGAGACGGACTCTGGATCCAGAACCAGGAGGTCGAGGAAGGACCGGCCTCTATGCTGCACTGGGACTGACAGCAGCAGCAGCAGCAGCAGCAGCAGCAGCAGCAGCTCTGATGGTCAAACTTCTCTTCTGCTCCTTGTCCAGAACATCTCAGCAGAAGTCGACCTTTATTTCAGCACTTTAACAAAACCCTGAAGGTCCACTGGGCCGCTGCTTCTTACTGGACTCTGAAGCAATTCTCCCTGTGGGCAAACTGCAGGCTGTCCAGGCCAGCAGGGATGGCATCTTTGATGTACTTTAGGAGGATCCTCTCAAAGCACTTCATGATGACGGAGGTCAGAGTGATGGAACGATAATCATTAAGGCAGGGGATGATTGGTTTCTTGGGGACAGGCACAATAATGGAGGATTTCAGACAGGCAGGGACCGTGGAGAGCTGCAGCTGCACAGATGATGTGTAGCTAAATCAGCGCCCTCTTTAAATTCATCCCAGTTATTGTTTCTAAAACAGTCCTGTAGAGCTGAGCCACTTCTGTCAGAACCTAAATGGTTTTTTATCACTGATCTGGTTCTGCAGACAGGCAGGAATCAGGTCCATCGTGATGTAATCTAATTGGACCAAAGTGTGGGGCAGCGACAGCTTTGTCTGCTCCTGGATGATACAGTAAACTTGATCTAATGTATTATTGTCTCTGGTTGGGAATTTAATGAATTTATGGAACTTGGGGAGCACAGACTTTAAATTAACATGGTTAAAGTCCCCAGCCGTTATTATAGCCGCTTCTGGATCACTGTTCATTTGGCCTGTAACAAAGCGGTAGAGTCCCTAAAGAGCTAGCTTAGCATTAGCTCTCCGCTGCATGTACGCCACAATGATTATGACAGAGCTGAACTGTCTAGAGTCTGGACAGTTTAAATGGTCTACACTGCCCGGTACAGCATGTGCTCCTCCAATCCTACCGCTTTATCGGGGACCCCGCCGTCTAACCATCATTGTGTGAAAGTCAGTACACAGCTTTCCACCCCGCACGCTGCGATTCTTCTTCAAATTTGTTGGTGAGGGATCTTGCTTGGCCAGAATGAGGCTCGGAAGTGTTTGTATGGGTTAGCTCTTAGCTGAGTCAGCAGGCCTGCTGAGGCAATTTCCTGACCCACATGCAGAATCACACAAGAGACTAGTTGAAGTGAAGAAGGTTAATTTACAAAGATTCAATAAAAGCAGTGAAATCCACCAAGGTAGGCTTGGCATTTACAGAATCCACTTCAGGTTCGTCTACAGAGGAGAGAAATGAGTTAACAGTCCATAAGAGGTATGTGCAGAAAATGACAGGAGGAGAGGACTTACTTTGCTGTAGTTGGTAAGAGCGGGGGAGGGAGTCAGGATTCAATGTTCAAACTGAATGTTACAACCTTGACATTATTATATGAGTCGTTTTAACGAGAAATCAATCAGAAGCGCCGTGAAAACGGCTAGACACACCTCTCTGGCTGCGATGCTCCAGAGGGGAACAGATTTTCACAGGGGGAACAGAATTTCGCACAACACCGGGAGTCCTAATTTTCTTAACTAAATGATCCCTGCAGGCTCGCCCGCTGACAAGAGGGGATAAACGGGTCAATTGTCCCAGGCCCCAAGACGGGGGTGGGTGGAGGGTGGTTGGCAAAATCTGATGCTATGATCATTAAAAGACAAGCAGAAGTAATTTTTCAGAAAATATTTGTGTGAAATATTTGTAGTATTTTTTTCAGAAAATATTAGTGTGAAATATTTGTGTGAAAAATATTTAATATTATAATATATAGTATAGTATATATTAAAGTATAATATTAGAGAATATTAGAGTAAATATATATATATATATATATATATATATATATATATATATATATATATATATTTACTCTGCATTAGGTATATGTAATATGTTTTCTTTAAATAAGGGGGCATCAGAACTCCCCCCACCCCAACATTGTTTGAATCACAATGAAAAGAAAAGACAAAAAGAGAAGATGACACCAAAGGCTTGAGGGATTTTCTGAGTAAATATTTTTTAAAAACTGAGGATGAGTCAGGAACAGGTCTAGGAATGGAAATGCAGAGGAATAATGCCCATCCAGAGCCAGGTAAGAAGCAATGTATTTATCGATGTGATTTTAAAGTATAGCATCCGCAAGCTATTGTAAGGGGGTAAACACATTTTCTTTTACACAAACACTTTAGCTTAGCGCCAAAAGAGCAGAAAGCAGAGAGAGGGCAGAGGTCCAGGTACAGTCTGAAAGACAGAGCGGAGCAGGAGAGCCAGCTGAGGCGGGGAGCTGGGGGGGGGGGGGAAGCATGTGTTTGAGGGGGAGACAGAGAGAGACAGAGAGAACCATCCCTAGCGATAACAGAGAGTCTACGCATAGTGGCCCAGAGATGGATCACAGCGTTAATTTCAATCATCCTGCGTTGTGGCCAACAACAATGACTGATTCTGATAGAACGAATGTTGTGCGTTAAATGGCAAAAAGCAAGCCTTTCTCAGCAATGGAAAATGAACTGCCAGCAGATTCAAAGGGCAGACAATTCCCAAAGTATCTAACATATTCGTTTTTGTATCAACATATGTAACATTTGCATCTAACAAATTTTTGTATCTAACATATCAGACTTTACAATGCTGCACTATAACTGTAACTATAACTGTAATAACTAATGTGCAATTACCAATGTGCAATTCTATTTAATACACTGTGCAATAATCCTGAAAAGAAGTGACTTCTGCTGTTATTACCAATTTAATGTAAGTCAATACATATACAATTCACCGTGAATGTACATAAGAAATCCTAAATCACTGCTTTATTTCCTTTTTGTATTTTTATTTTTATATTTTTGATCCACTGTATACATGTGGTCACCCTTGATATACCTGATGCACCTTTTCCTCCTTTTGGCACCTTCTTTTGATTATTGATTACTGAGCCGATGTGACAAGTGAATTTCTCCAATGTGAGATGAATAAAGCCTAGCTTATCTCTTATGTTCTACCTCCTGCAGTGGAAGGGGAAAGATGTTGGCTAATATACAGCAGGTCAAAAGAGGCCATATTTTGGCTGCAGTGCTGCTGTTCTCTTATGAAGAAAAGATCATCTAGTGCACTAAAGTCAATAGATGGGTTGGAAATATCCAGTATAAAATACAGAGATTTCCAGGGCGTGAGGTATACAGTTAAGTTGACTTTTTAGGTGTGTGTGTGTGTGTGTGTGTGTGTGTGTGTGTGAGGTGTGTTGGTGGCATGTGTGTGTGTGTGTGTGTGTGTGGGGGGGGGGGGGGGGGGGGGGGGAGAGACCGTGTTGTCCCGTGGTCCCGGGCCCTAGCAAAGCTGTCAGCTGGCCTGCTGCAGGTGTATCTATTAGCAGGTTTACCGCTTCCTGTAGGTTAACTAAGCCTGGTTTATCACTTAACCACGTTCTTAGTATACACCCCCTTTGCCTGCACTTGGTTGTGTACAATTTTAAAGTGTATAGCACTGACCTTGCTTGAAGAAGGAAAACTGAAAGCTTACAAAAATGTTGAAATTTCTGTCTAAACTTGGTCTAAATTTCTCCTACACTTGGTTATTATTTAAAGTGAATTTGACCTTTTAAGTTTACCAAAATCTAAAAAATGTCTTTCAAACTGCATTTGCTTTGCTTTACTTTTTACTTATATACTTTTTATTACATTACTTGAGTACATCTATTGTTACAGTAATTTTCAGACTTAAGTACAAGACATTTCAGATACTTTAAGACTTTTACTCAAGTAACATTTCAGTCAGTTACTTGGACATTTACCAAAGTCCAAGTAACTTTTGGAGAGGTACTTATACTTTTACTTGACACTGAGATTTCAGTACTTTATACAACACTGATAGCCACACAAAAACCCACTACTGCTGAAGAACTGGCTGGGAATACCATTATAGGTAATCATCTGGTGAAGAGTGAATATCCTGCAGCTCCTTTTATGCCCCAGTCAGCCTGATCAGGAGATTTGCTCCAGGTGTGCAGGATCCAGAGCTGACAGGACTCTCCAGTAGAGATCTTCTCTGAAACAGGAACTCATACAAGGAACCAAACACACCAAAATCCTAACACTGTCTGGTTTTAGATTCAATTGCAGGAGTCTTTTTTTTATTTCCCTTTGTTCAGGTCTTGCTTAAATTTTCCTTTTAAACAATTAATCTTTTGTCAAATGAGAATGCATATGTGAATAATCATTTCCCATGTTTAACAAATTAAAGTAGGGTAACAGAGGATTTTAACCTTGTGGTTTCATCAAACAGTTTGTGGACCAGATTAAAATCTGTTCAGTATTTTACTAATGTCTGAATTTCTGCTTGACTGTCTGTTTCTCATCAGCATCAGCACACCTGCTGGACTGGTTTGTATTCAGAGAAAAAGCAGATAGTCAGATAAAGACAACTGTTTTGATGAACAGTCATCCCTTATTTATATGTGTGAGGTGAGGTGAGTTTTTATGTCTCCATCTGCTGTTTTTAGGTTTCCTCTAAAGGACTGGCAAAGAGTCACCATCTGTCTCCTCGTTGATCACTAACAGACCTTAGGCTGTTAAAGATTAGCCATGATTAACAGAAGAAGGAGCAACTGAAACAATATTTTTTTAACCCGAGTATTAGTTTGTTAACTAAACATATATTGTTTTTTTTCTGCGTAGAGTTTCTATAATTTTTTGCCCCTCATGAGTGGATTTTCTCTTTGTTTTTAGAAAAGGAAATAAGCGGTCCTTGAATTGGCATTAATCATCAATCTATTCAAACTCCATTTCTCTAAGATCCCTGAAAGAAAGCCAGCAACCAGTTGCCTCCACAAAGACTTTAGTAACTCCCAAGTAGACCCTTACTAGTTTAAGCCGTCCCAAAAACTAGGAAGAAACTTTGAGGGGATTGAGCCTTTTCAGTTTTGGCTCCCAAAGGGAACTTGTTGCCTTTAAATATCAGACAGACTTCTTCGTCTCAGTGTGAGCTGATTTGCTTTTATTGTTTTATTCATGTCTGTATTATATTTTATTTGGTTTTTATATTTGAACAGCAATTTGGGTAAACTTTATAAATAAATTGGTTTTGAATTTATTTCCTTTACCCCACATGGAGGACTGCATTAACAGGACTGGACCAGCTAAAAATATAACAAAATTGGATCTACTGAATGGTTAGTGGCAAACTGTTAAGGCCTGCTCAATGGCCATAATAAAAAACGGAAGACACACCGTGTATACAAAGCCAGCTGCTCAACAAAACACAGCTGCCCCACAGTCTGTGACCAGAGCCTCCCCAGTTAGCCACTACCTCGCATCACTCTTCACCATAATCATCATTCCCTTTGTCAACAAACAGCCTTTACTGTAATTCTGCCTCTGTTTGTTGGTTCCAGGTCATCATGGAAAACCCAACTGTGACACTCATTCCAAATGTTTGCAGAGTTTTCTGTTAAAAGAACGCCAGATTGAGCAAATATTCACCAGACTGAGTTATTAAACATTACATAACTTAAAGCATGCATAATTGCACAACAAGGGGAAATGGGACCTCCAGAAATGCTCAGCAATGTCTTCCAGGCTTGTTGCTTCCAGACTCACACACACCCTTTTTTTCTAAATGCAGCCATCTGGGCACAGAGGGATAGAATATTCTTATAAGCTTCCACTGCCATGTAAAAGTTGAAGTTGAAGCCAAATTAAAACAGCAATCCCCCAAACCATGCAACGCTGCACACTTTCGTCGTGAGCCGTGTGTGTGTGTAGGTGCGGCACCTTTTGTCTGAAGACGTGTGACACAGACTGACAGCTGGTGGTTATCACACAGCAGCTCATGTTTGGTTTCTCAAATTTCCTTATTTATCTGCAGTTTAATGGCTGCAAAGCTAATATTTACTTTTTGCATAATATGAGTTTGCAACGCTACCATTTTGGTTAGTTGTGCCCACCACTGCCCCAGCCAAGGTTTCCGTCTAACACAAAATGTTCTAAAATATAGTAGTTCACCAATTAAATCAGAGCTAACCACATAATTACTGTCAGTCTGAGTATAGAAGTCAAATCAAATCTTGATTTGATTTAGATATCCAGGAGGAAGAGGAGAGCACTGAAGCGAGAAAATAACTTTTTGGTTTCACCGTACTTTTCCCAGCAGTCCCATTTTGAAATAAATATTCTTTGTCATAATTCGATAGTTGAAGCAATTTTCCTGGTAGTTTTCCTTCCTGTCAGTGGCCTTGTAGCTGTGTGTCCTGTAGTTTTGTGTCCTGGAACTTGTTCTCTTCGGTGGAAAGACAGCACTGGTTCAAAATCTTGTTGGGGAACCGGAACAATGGTGGAAAAGGCCTATCAGAATTATCAAGGCACACTATTTTCTATTTTTATTGATCCACATCAGAAAACGCGTTGTCTCTGGTATGAATAGTTACATTTTGTTTTCCTCTCACACAAAGTTCACTCTTTTGATGACGTCAAAGAGATATTTGCATTCATCATCTGATAATAAAAGGGTAAACATCGCTATCCTACAAAAAAAGAAAAAGAAATAAAAATCACACAAGTATAGAACTGGTGAAAGAGCAACATTTTCCTGGGAAAATGATACCTGTAGGTAAGATGTTATTTTTCGAGAGTTGCTGTTATTAATGTAAATTTTCTAAAGTCAGATAAATGAATTTCTAAATCTTTCAAAAAGCGAAGAAACATCTTTACAGTTTGACATATAATAGGTACAAAAAACAGCTTGATTTTAAATTTAGAGAATGCAACTTAAGACAAAAATATAACAGATACATTCGGAGACCAGGCTTCTCACCAAATGCAGACTCATTGATAAAAACAACAACAAAGTGCTATGAAAATTCTTGCAAACACTAGTTTTGTTCCAAACATCACAGTTGGTAAACGGATCTACCTCATTTTTCTTTGAATAGTGGAAGAGACAGTTAACATAAATGGGAAATGTCAAAAGGAAAAAGTTAGAACTAAAACAAACAATGAGGCAGTCAACCTCACAAACTAACAATAATTATTTTGGAAGATGAAAGAATATACAACGAGGCAGGCAGGTATTCAGCTGTTCAAATATTTGTAGTAAATCTAGCAGTTAAATTTAAATTGCTTATTGAGTCTTTGTGTGTGAAAATAGTTGATTCTTTACATTTGTTTAGTTGCAACTTGCAAGTTTTACACAGAGTGTGTTGCCCTTATACTTACAGGTATAAATATGTTTGTTTCAGTTGAAAAGGCTGTGATATATTTAAAAATACAAAAGGCAAGTTTATTTGTAGCAAATTTCAGTAACAACACAATTCAAAGTTCTGTACATACACAGAAAAGGATGTTGCTGTAGAATAGTAGCAGCAGGTCAAGATATAAGACAAGTTAGAGTACAAGTATAAAATATCTCTTTAGTTCTCTTAGAGGGCATTTTTTTTTATCATTTTTACAACCTTTGCTCTTTCAGTTGTGTTCAGGCTTGGTGAACCGAAAAAATAGTTTCAGTTTTTGTCGTATACGACACCCAGAGACATGATAGAAAGCTCTGAAGTAAAAAAAAAAAAAAAAAAAAAAAAAAAAAAAAGCAAGCAGAAAACATCAGAAGACACTGCCAAAAGTTGCCGAAGGCTATATTTAGTAGCCAAAGATTGCCCTCTGGTGGTAGCAGTGTTACTTTAAAATAATATTACTCTGAGCAAATGTAAGTCATCACTATATAGCCCTGGTAAGCCGAATAAAAATAGTAATGACAGCAAGACCTCCTGCTCCAACTTCATTTTATAAAGTAAATACCAACATTATTTGTTTAGCGAGGGTTATCCGAGGTCATCAGCTTGGAGATTGAACAAACTGGCATACCACTGAGTTATCGAAGACCGCTCTGTCATAAGCCCAGGCATCCTGTATTGCTCCACAGTCGAAAATGACCACTTGTGACAAAAGCATAAATAAATACATTTCCATATAATTTCTCCTTTAATTTCAAAGAATGCATCAGTATTTTCCTCCAAGCAACAGTGTAACAATAACACTTTAAATTAATTCTAATGGTTGCACAAGTCTTGCCTATTTTCCACATGTTGTATTGGTGATGGTTTACCTACACTATAGTTATGTTGTTATTTTATGGATATTAGCAGACATTTTTTACAGACAGATGCTGCATAAAACCTGCTTGAAAAGAGCAAAATTTTAACCTAAAAAATCTTTACAAGAACTAGTGTTTGAGCCGTTTGTCATACCCATGGAAAATCACTTTTCCTTCTTGTTTTGGTGAGTTCTTCCCTTAAATCAAAAGTATCAGCTGTTTAATGATGCTGGAGCAAATCGTTTTTTGTAGGTAAAGACAAATCCTCGTCCTCCCCACTTTACAACAAACTCATTCACTTTTTATTTCTTTTTGTACAAATAACTGTGGTATTTTTGTCAGAAACATGGCTTCAATGTAAAAGTTGATTGTTACATATTTATTTGATCTTCTTTCTACCTGTCTGACATTAAAACAAATCAACACGGCACCTTCAGGCATCTGTAAATTACATTCAAGGAAAAAAAAACATACGTAATCAATGGCACCTGTTGGTACTCCACCCAAGTGATTGTCAAAAAGAGTGCATAAAGGAGTGGATGTGGCATCAGAAGCAGCCCTGGCTACCCAGTTGTTAGCTCTGACGTCACGGGTAAACGTCTGAGTCGTGTTGGCCCCCCCTCTCTGGGGGCCTGGTCCGGGGGGCGTCTGGTCCGGGGGCGGGGTCGGGGGTGGGATAGCTGGATGTGAATGTTATGTGGGAACAGTGTCCAAAGCAGGCCCCCAAAGCGCCCTGCTTTAGGGACCCCTTTGGGAGTCCGGGGTTATGGGTCCCCTGACACCTGCCTCTGTGCTCGGGGAAGGCGGGCCTTTGGTTCTCCACAACCACTATCAAGCTATTTCCTTCTGGATAATTTTCACCTAAACTAGTGCACTCTCACAAACTCCCACAGGTGCTGGGTCCCAGGTATTAAGTGTTCACTTATATACAGAAAGCGCGTAATTTATTTTCTTTCACTTTCTTTTTTAGGTATCACATTACACATGTCAGCTTAAATAATAATACATATGATTTAGCAATGGTATCAAGGTGTTACACGATTGTATCTGTTGCTTTATGTCTGTTGGTTGTGCTGTTCTTTTTGCATCTCTCTTTCCAGGTGACGGAGCAGACGGAGGACGTTTTATCACTCTCTCCCTTTTATCTCTTCATTCTTTCACCTCTTCTCTTTTTTTTCTCTCTCTTCTTGTTCTTCCTTTACTCTCCCATTGTAGTGTCCATATAATTTGAAGTTTTCCCTGCAGGAATCACAATAAAGCTATTTACATGCATAAATCAAGCGGAGCACTATGGCGAAGCTGTTTGCTCCACTTGTAAAAGCAAAATCTGTCGAGCTCTATTTGGCATTGAGACATCAATTCCTATTGCCACATTGCTAGACAGGACACTGGGAGAAAAAAAAAAAAAAAAACACTGACTGTCGTTCTTTTGAGTGTACTGAAGAATTAGAATCAGTACACTAAAAAGGATTCGTTCAATAAATTAGTTCACCGATTCATTCAGTTCAGGCAACTACATTTCCGGTTGCAGACAATTATTTTGAGGCAACCAGCGTGGCTTAGGTCACATTTAGGGCCTGATCTTCAAAAGGTTTGTGAGTATTAAAACGTGCAAATTAATTAGTGTGTACAAAGCTGATCGGCATATTAAGGTGCGAAGCAATTTGCATGCGTAAAGTGAGCGGAACAACACATGCAAACATATTTAGATGTGGGCCTTCATGAATTTACAGATCATATGCTTCTGTCCAAACAGCGCAAATTTATCGTGGGATGATATGCTAATTCTTACCTCCCACAAAGCTGTTTAGCAAACCTGAAACTTACTGCAGGTGCAATTTTTGAGTCTATATGCACTCTTTTCAGTGTCTTCCCTGCTGTACCCCATTCTTCTCCTATCTCCTCTACCATACAAGAAGTTGCCGTGGTTTCATATATGAACATACTACGCTTCTGGCGTAGGATGTTGCAGACTTAAGGCTGCACTAACAGTCAACATCAGTGCTTGCCTCCCCAGATTTCCAGAAACCACTTGTGCTTGATTTAGATGCGACTCACACTGAACAGAGATTGGAAGCCGAGCTTGAGGTCTTTGATTTCTGTGCAAAGCACCATCCAGGTTTGCAAAATGCTAAAGAAGATGGTTTGTCTGGGCAGCACTCAGTTGTCAGGAGCTCACGGCTTCGGATTTATATACTTATGTGGAATATGGCCATAGTGAGCTTGTTGTTCAGTAAGAGATAGCTCATATTTGTGGCTTATAGAACCAAGATCCAGTGATTGGTACTTTGTGTGGTTTTGGGTGAGGGCTGGGATGCCAAATGCAGCAGAATGTTCTTAGTAGCGATACAAGGTAAATAATTAATCAGAAAGGTGAAAGAATGCTTCTTATACCATCTTATATACACCCAAGATGGCGATAGGGAGGTCAACCAGATCTTTTATCTGAACCTGCTGCTACTATTCCATTGTAATGTGCTTTCCTCTGTTATGTTTTCTTTTCTTATGCTCATGTACAGTACTTTTAATTGTCTTGTTACTGAAATGTGCTTTACAAATAAACTTGCCTTGCCTAAAGCTCTCCAGACAAAGAAATTTTTTTTTTTTATTTACTGTTCCACAATAGGGAAATAAGTGCGGGAATACCCTTTACATGTTTGTAAAAAGTTACTGAGTTTGTTGTGAGTAGCAGAGATTGTAAAAACTAACCCCCAGGCACCACATCCTCCATGCTCCGCTCCGTTCATGTCCAACCAATGAAGCAATTACATTATGTCAATTAATCAGAATAGTTACAAATTCACTGTGACTGCTCCGAACGTCACTGTCAATGGACCTTCTCCCCACCAAACTACAGAACAACTCCAATTTTCTGTTTGGTTCCGGTCCGTCCGGCTCAAGCTCAACAAGCCCCACAATTACCAAAAGAGAAAGCGCACCGTTCCAACAGCTCTGTTAGACCTATAGATTGAGAAAAATCCTAAAATACCATATCATCCAAAGGGGAGTTAAAATGGTCAGTGTGAGTGATTTAACCACACACTTAACACACACTAAAAAGCTTTTACGAGCTTTGCCCCTAGAGCAGACATGGCATTAGGCTTGGCACCTTTTTCAGATCCCTTATGCATACAATACCACCGTCCACCAGTCAACCCGTATAACTTGATTCTGTTAGATTTTTTTGGGAAAGAGTGGATTTCTTGGTGGAAGTCGAGGAGCATATTGATCTGTCCATGGAAGATTGGGTGATGGAACATCAAAGGTATCTTGGTGATGCATAAGACGGTGTCCAAAAACAGTCAGAGGAGAGAAGAACACAGCAGAAATTAAATGCTAAAGTTAATGGGGCTGCCCCTGGCTTATTTGTTTTAAAAGTTGATGTGGTATACACCAGAAACTAATCTGTGAAAGGTTGAAATAAGATTGAAGATGTTTTGGATTCTACACTATACGAGGTAGTGCGCCCATCTACTGAGTGAGGTGTAGAGCCAGGGTCAGCCAATTCCTCAGGCGCATAGAGTTGACTTGAGAAGCATTCCTGAGTCTAAAGAGGGGCAATCTTTGAAGGGAAAGAGGGAACAGTGGCTTAGTGGTTAGAGCGACATGTTTGCATTCCGAGAAAGCTGCAAGTGCCTGGTTCAAAGCCTGCAGACTGACAAATTTTGTTGAAATGTACAACTTCAATGACAAATAAAGATTCTTTCTTTAAACGGCAGATGAAATGGATCGCATGCAACTACAGGAAACTGAACTGAAACTATACAAGCAGCTATCCCTAATGATCTTGTTGAACCCAGTCAGAATGTTTCCTCTGCCTAATTAAACTTTGAACGCGGTGCAACACTGTGCCATCCTTCACAGGAGGACGACTTACTGTCCGTACAGACAACGGAACTCCACAGATCACCTGGTAGGACTGCTCAGCAGCATTCCAACCCATTCTGTTGGAATGCTGCTGAGCATTCCGATATAATCTATGCTTTTGAAAGTTAAAGAATGAACTGCAGTCTTTGTTTTTCTCAGTTCATTGTCATTGTTGCTGATGCACTTTGAAGAGGAGTACCTATTGTTTCTCCACCCGTCTGACTGAAGGAGAAAAACATAAAGGTCCAGGTGTGACGTGATCAGAGATGTTTGTCAGAACTCTGGTGATTGCATCTCTGTTGTTGGACCTTGTGGTAAGAGATCACTTTTTTATTGTTGTGTGGTTTCTTAAAATTGACTACCAGTACCTTTTATGTTTTGTATTTATGGATATTGTACTTTGGCCACAGCAGTTTTTAAGCGGGGTAATTTAATAAATTGTATTTTAATATTATAAAGTGTCTAGTATTATTTGACTTTCATGTTTTTGTTTCAGAGCAACTATCCTGCTGTCCTTTCGGTTTTATTAGTCCGCCCAGCCTTGCAAACCATTATAGACCATTGTGGCTTCATGGCCAAGAAGTATTCTCAATTAATGTCAATGAATGATTTGGGTCATACAGAACCTGGTTTTCAACACAGACTTGTAGTTATCTTACTGATGTCTTGACTCATTTCTTTTGATTGTCCTTGAGATCACACAAGGGAGCAGTGTGGTTTAGGTATTCTACAACATAATAAGATATGGATCTAAAATACTTTTTTAATATCAAGCTATAGGATGGAGATTGTATGGTTGGCTTTGCACTATAGAAATAGAAATCAAATGGTTGTTGTTGTCCTCCTTGTGTTCTGTTTTTCCCCGCAGATTCCTCCATGGAGTTCTGGCTTGGCATTATCTTCCTTGTGCTGGTTTTCACCATCACAATCAGGGGCTGCCTCTTCATTTTGAGGAGAATAACCATTGAATTTTGGAGATTTAAAAGGGGTGAATGCAGCACTGGTATGCTTCATTTTTCCTATTACGATGTAATAACAATAACATAATTACAATTACTTTTTCCCTTTGTCTTATATACAGTAAAATCTGAAGTTTGAAAGATTAGAATAAAAAAATGCGCCCACCTGAGGTGACCTAGCAAATACTTCAGTTCTTGTTAGAATACTTCAGTCAACAAACTCTTTAACTAAGCTAGTAAGAATTCAACCAAACTGCTAAGTGAAAATGTAAAGAATAGACAAAACGGATAAACTAATTTAAAAGGGAACAAATAAAAAATGAAATAAACAACCAATGGAATGAAGCCGTGATGTCATAGTTCAGTGTGATTATGTATGTTTAACAACCAGGCATGGAGAAATTTGGGAAGAGGTCAAATTAGCTTCAAACTAATTCATTTGTGTTAACATAACCACCATACAAACCAGAAGGCGAAATAAAATGTTGTTTAAACAAAATAATGTTTTACTGATAATTTGCCAAATTAGATATTTGACGTTGTACTTTGTAAACAAAACAATTACAAGCATTGTTTCCTATGAAGTTTTATCATAAGATTTTTTTCTACTGGTATTGAATATTGTTTTATTTTCCTTCTTCTTCTTCTTCACAGGCCATTTTTGTTGCAGCTTATTATTGTGGGTTCCACCCTTGGTTGGTTTCCTTCTGGTCCTGATCAACATTGCCACTCCTTTTGGCAGATTGTTTTGTATGGGTTACATCAGTGAGTCACAAACACACCACTTTCTGGCATTTCATTTTCATTACAAGGATTTTAGAGACAATCTCACAGCTTTTCTTTTTTGGCACATAGGTGAGCCACCCTGGTCACTGAGAACTACTCGTCGTCAGAAACAAGACTGATTTCTGCATCTTTTTGATTATGTCTGTGTGCAACATACCTGTGACAATTATTTTTTCTATCTAATGTTATATAGGTGCATTTCTAAATTTTAGGGTTTACTTGTACTATGTGGAGATGATTACATACATATTGAAGAGGATAAAACTTCTAACCAATGCTATTAATACAAAAACAACAATTTAAAAAGAGATTATTTTGTTTAAATAGGTAGGGATGCCAATAAAGGTAGTACTAATTATGTTAAGAACAATTATTTCACACTGATATTTCTCCCATTTCCTTCAGTCTTTATATTAGGGTTACTCAGATTATTTCTATTTGCTAAATGCCCTTTCCTGCTGTAGGCCATCTTGACTTTGGTACAGTGAAGTTATTTTAAACTAATTTGGTGAAATATTTGGGAATATTATTCACCACAAAGACCAGTTTATGTTCAAGCTGTAACTTTCTGGCTGAGATGTTACTTCAGCATTTCCATGTAATGTTCTTACCTCATATAATGCCACAGAACTTTTCTCTGTCTCTCTCCGAGGTCCGTCGTGTCTTTTCCCTCTCTGCAGCTTTTACCCCCCTCCCCCCCCTCTCCTGCTTTGCTATGACTTGTCTTCTGAGCACTTTCTTCATATCAACCGAACTCTGAAAAACATGGATCTGGTAAGCTGGTCTCTCAATACTATTGATAAATTTTTTCGACGGGTTGGCAACGGAAGGGGGACCCGTCCGGTCCTGATTTGACTTATTTTGTGAGATACACCCTAAATTCCTGGAGGAAAATGGTGTGTCTTTCGACTTTGTCATTCCTGGACGTTTGAAATTTTCACATTGGGTTAAGGATACTGGGATCTCTACTTATTGGTTTTTGTGGATTTTTGAAGTATCAGCAAATACAGCAGAGGTCGGAGCCATTTGGCCTTGATCAGGCTGTCGGCTGCAAACAACGCGCTCACTATGGCTGTGAACGAACAAACCTGGAAGGTATAAGAGCTGAGCCGAGGGCTGACTGTGTTGGAACGCAGACTGGCTTTGGTGATTAAACTCAAGGGTGTGATGGGATTAAATCTGGAAGTGTAGCGCGGAAAAGCCCAAAAATTCGGAATATTGGATTCATCATTTGAGCCAGCAAAAGACTAAAAGCTGACAGTAAAGGAAGTGCAGCTTGCTCACATAAGAAATAACATATTTGGATTTCGCCCTCCCTATCTCTACTCCTGGATTGTTATGGCGGAGAGTGCTCAGAAAAGCCCCCGGCTTCCCCCCTCCCCCGCGGCACCTGTGGACGCTTTCTGAACTGTGGGCCGGCTGATAACATCAAGGACAATGGCCTCTGGAGAGTGTTCACGGAAATATAAATACTCTCATCCAAACACACTCACATTACTGATACTCATAAAACTGATGAACTTACGTACATGCGTTGGGCCTCAGATGTTTACCTTTCTGCATATTTGTGTATTGTGCTTTTTGTGCTATGAGGGTTTTTTTTGTCGGTTGTTTGACACTTTATTTGTGAGAGCGTAAATTGTCTAGCATCTGTCTTTTTTTTCTCCCTCCCTTTCCTCGATGTTGTTGCTATCTTCCGTCCTTCAGTTTCCTGATGGTGCCGCGAACAGCTGCCACGGTGTGTTGGTGCGTTGTCTGCACCATCATCACCAAGTCAAATTCCTTGTATGTGCAAACCTACTTGGCGATTAAACTTGATTCTGATTCTGATTCTGAGTTGGGGTGGTGTTCTCAGGGGTCTGTCTGTCTTTGGGCACAAACCAGTTGATGCCTAAGTCTGTTATTTGATTGTGAAATTAAATGCACAAGACAACAACATTTAATGCTTTGGTACGTTATTTAAAATTGATTTGATTAAATACAATAAATATAGCAATGTTAGATTTCAAAAAATAAAAAAAAATCGATGAGAGACAAATGAATAAGACCTCCTATTTAATGTTCTATGTTGCTGATCCACAAAGTGATACATTTTAAAGTATAAATATTTGCCACAGGAGGCAATGTTTTGAATGACAGCATGGCTTTTAATCAACACATGACACAGCTCAACCTTGTTCTGTGATCTTTGTTTTGGAGAGCATGTGATTATTTTTTTCTTTTTCATAACCATGACAGGCATAAACATGGTTAGGGCTGCAGAGTGGAGTGGTTGGTAGCACTGTGGCCTTGTAGCAAGAAATTCCTGGATTTGAATCCAGGCCTATGGGTCTTCCTGCATGGAGTTGACATGTTCTGCATGTGTGGGTTTTCTGTCCAGATACTCCAGCTTCCTCCCACTGTCCAAAACAACCCAATCTCACTGAAAAATGGCCAAATTATTTCACATGGGGAGGCACAATATTGTCACAATTTGACTCCTTAATACGTTTGGCCCACTCATTTAAACTGGCTTGAAACAAGATCACGTGACTATCAAGTTTCTCCCACAGGATAAAAGAAAATGGGTGAAATTACCTGTACTTTATGTGTAAAACTTAACATTTATGTTTTTGTTATTTTTTTTTAAACCTCTCCAACCATTAATCCTGTACAGGAGGATTAATCTGCTAAAACCTGGGAAAACCTTGGAGTTTATGGATCCCATGACTGCCAAAAACAGACTTTACTCTGCCCAAACTGCAACAGACAACAGAGGCTGTGATCAACCTGCGTCTAAGGCCTAAATGCAGAAGGATCTGCAAGAAGAAATTGAGGTAATCCATGCAGACTGTGAGCTAGGTTAAAGGCTAACCTACACAAACCAGCTCTACATGTCACTGCTAGACAGAAAGACAATGGCTTCAGGGATATCCACGCGTCCATTCTGACCCAAGATAACTGTCCATTTGTTTACATATGCCACATTTGTGAAGCCCTTGTGAGTTATCTGCTGTTTCCCTTTTAACTTCTTGCTGCAGCTTCTGCAGAAGAAGAAGAATGGATTATGGATTATGGTGGATGTGTGGACAGCGTAATGTTGCTTAATAGTCACATCTCCCCTGACTTCTCCTGGACTCAATTCTCACCTGGTGAAGAAGGCCCAACAATGGCTCTTCTTTCTCAGGAAATTGAAACAGACTGGACTTTTTACTCAGCAGCTCATAAACCTTTATGGTTTTTAGCATGACAGTGTGGTATAGCAGCTGAATTGCACAGGAATGCAAGGCTTTAGCATTGTTGGGAAGGACAGCACAGGTGATTGTGGGATGTTATACATAAGATCTAGACATGTTTTTTGCTACAAGAGTCCAAAAAGGGGACCAGACATATTGCCACAGATCCCACCTAACTGAACAATAAAGAGTTTGTCCCACTTCCATCAAGTGAACAATTCAGGAACGTTAAATCAAAAACTAAAACATAAAGACAGGTTATTCCCCAAAGCTGTGAGGGCTGTCGCCCCCCCTGATGAGAATCAAACACCAGCCCAGTTCATAGTTTGTTAAATGTTACAAATACACCAGTGGTTCTACAGAGTAATCTACTCACGTATGCTAAAGTTTATTTCCATACTTTTAGTTTCTCAGCAAGTCAATGCAACTTTAACTTCTCCTTGAATGCCTGTTTAATAAGTTAATGCAATTGGACACTATATATATATATATATACAGTGTTGGGGAGTAACGGATTACATGTAATGACGTTACATAATTTTTTTATATTACAAAAAAAGAGTAACTGTAATTCGTTACAGTTAAAATGAGAAAACATGTAATTCAGTTACAGTTACTTCAGAAAATATTAGTAATTACAAATTTAGTTAAATTTTTTTCTAAATATAAAGAAAAACCTTTGCGAAATATGTAATGATATTTTTATTGCTTTGCGCCCTGTATCGCCGTTTCCCGCTACGGCTCCTTGTCTCTATCACTCTGATGATCCATCCTGGAACCTTCTACAATGCAACTGTACCGTTAAATCACTGCTGCACCTTACTGCATATTTGTTTACATTGCTTACATTGTTTTTACATTTCAATCTGCCTACTGCTCACTGCTGCACTTTATCCGAAAGTTAAATTGAAACTTATCCTGTAACTGACTGTGATTTACCACGGCATTTTTCGTATCCTGTACTGTAAATTCACTGCAAGGTATCCTGTAGAGTTACTGCAATCTTTCTGAGCTGTATGAAAAAACGAAATTTCGTTCTGTATGCACTCTGTGCATACAAAATGACAATAAAGAAAGTCTAAGTCTAAGTCTAAGTTCTGAAAGAACAGCAAGCGAGCTCTCTGCAAAGAAGGAGTTCAGGGACTGCTGCTCACATCATGGCTCACCTCAACAATCCCAGACAACGCCGTTAGCCTGGAGGGACTCGCTACTTTCCGAGGCGCTCCAGGACTGTTTTGAGTGCTCTGACTGGGACATGTTCAAAGCTGCTGCAACTTATGAGGACAAGATCAACATTGATGAGTACGCCATGACTGTGTCAGCCTACATCAACAAATGCATTGAGGACGTCAGCACCACCAAGACCATCATCACCCGAGCCAACCAACGACCATGGATTACTGTGGAGGTCCGTCAAGCACTAAAAGCACGGAACTCAGCCTTCAAGTCTGGAGACAAGGAGGCACTGAGGACAGCGAGAGTCAACCTGAACCGTGCCATCAGGTTAGCGAAGCGGAACCACAGCCAGGAGCTTTTTCACGATGCCAGCAACACCAGGAGCATGTGGAAAGGCATCCGGGCGATCACTGAATACAACACGCCCTCCCCCCCGGTGAGGTTGATGTTGACTTCCTCAATGGACTAAATAACTTCTTTGGGAGGTTTGAGGCATTAAACAGCAGTCCAGCAGTGAAAGCTGTTCCCCATCAGGAAGAGGAGGTCCTCTGCCTTGACACTGCCGACGTGTGGAAGACTCTGAGGAGAGTCAACCCGCAGAAGGCCCCAGGCCCCGACAACATACCTGGGCGGGTGCTCAAGGAGTGTGCAGGTCAGCTGGCTGGTGTCCTCACAGACATTTTTAACACCTCGCTGGACCAAGCCACAGTGCCAGCATGCTTCAAGTCTGCCTCCATCATTCCGGTGCCAAAGAAACCTCAAGTCACCTGTTTCAACGACTACCGGCCTGTTGCACTGACTCCCATCATGATGAAGTGCTTTGAAAGGCTGGTAAAGGAACACATCGTCTCCAGTCTCCCCACCAACACTCGACCCGTTCCAGTTTGCCTACCGACAGAACCGCTCCACTGAGGACGCCATCTCCTCCGCTCTTCACCTGAGCCTGGCACACCTGGAGGAGAAGAACACGCACGTGCGGATGCTGTTCCTGGACTTCAGTTCAGCGTTCAACACCATCATCCCACAACATCTGGTGGGAAAACTGGAGCATCTGGGCTTCAACACACCCCTTCGAAACTGGCTGCTAGACTTCCTCACCAACAGACCTCAGTCAGTCCGGGTCGGACAGAACACCTCTGATGTCATCACCCTCAGCACGGGCTCCCCTCAGGGCTGCGTCCTGAGCCCCCTGCTGTTCACCCTGATGACACACGACTGCGTCCCCAGGTTTACCACCAATCACATCGTGAAGTTTGCTGACGACACAACGGTGGTGGGCCTGATCAGAGAAGACAACAACCAGGACTACAGAGAGGAGCTAGAGCAGCTGGTGGGCTGGTGCAGAGACAACAGCCTGGTCCTGAACGTGGAGAAGACGAAGGAGATCATCGTCGACTTCAGGAAGAACCGGCCTCACCACGCTCCACAGCTCATCAACAACTCAGCTGTGGAGGTGGTCAGCAGCACCAAGTTCCTGGGGGTGCACATCACTGATAACCTCACCTGGACTGTGAACACCATGTCACTGGTGAAGAGGGCACAGAAGCGACTGTACTTTCTGCGGAGGATGAGGAGAGTCCGCCTGCCCGCGCCCATCCTCACGACCTTCTACAGAAGCACCATAGAGAGCATTCTGACCAGCTGTCTCTCTGTGTGGTGTGGAGGCTGCAGTGCCTCCGACTGGAAGAACGTGAGGAGAGTGTTGAGGACAGCAGAATGGATCATCGGGGCTCATCTTCCCTCCATAAAAGACATTTCATCTCAGCGCTCTGTGTACCGAGCCCGTAACATCATCAGGGACCCCTCACACCCCCACCATGGACTGTTCTCCCTGCTGCCCTCTGGGAAGAGGTTCCACAGCATCCGCTGCAGGTCCACCAGGTTCTGCAAAAGCTTTTTCCTTGCTGCCATCAGACTGTTGAACTGCTGAAGTATAAAAACGGACTGTGTACCACACTCGACTCGCTGATTTGCACATTTGTATCGTATCCTTCAATATCGCTGCTGCACTTTATCCGGAAACGTAATGCAAAACTGTTTACAATGCAACTGTCTACTGTTAAATCACTGCTGCACCTTACTGCATATTTGTTACATTTGTTTACATTATTTACATTTCAACTGCCTACTGTTCACTGCTGCACTTTATCCGGAAGTCAATTAAAACTTATCCTGTAACTGACTGCGATTTATTACTGCATTTTTATCCTGTACTGTAATTCACTGCAAGGTATCCTGTAGAGTTACTGCAATTTTTCTGAGCTGTATGGAAACGAAATTTCGTTCTGTATGCACTCTGTGCATACAAAATGACAATAAAGAAAGTCTAAGTCTAAGTCTAATATTCATATACAGCATCCTGTAGATTGACTGCTACCTATCTTTTTGACTTGAATATTTCAATGCTTTCAAATATTTAAACGTTATGTCCTGTTTGTGTCTTTGTGTTATTTTTTTAATTCTGAGCTGGTGCTTCACCAAAATTTCATTGTAGTCACATAATGACAATAAAGATCGTTGAATCTTGATCACTGCTGCTTTACTTTTTCATGTGTTAAGGATCTGGTCACCAAAACAGGTTCCGATGTTCTTTTTATGTTTTAACCAATGGATGTTTTAATATGCTATGGTATTCCTTTAATTTCTTTATATTGTGAATTCTATAATTATTCCATAACAATTATAGATTGTTATGACACTTGTGATTAGCTTTCTCTTAATTGAATAAATTGATTTTCTTTTAGTCTTAATTTTGCCTTGGTATTCTTAAAGATTTTAATCACACCTGGTCACCTTGTCTGAACATTAATAGTGACATTCAGCAACCACAGGCCAAACGTTCTGCTGCATGTTCATTTTACGTCAAATCATTCGATTTTACACTTGGTGGACATTGCCTAAACAGACGGCAAATGTAGGAAATGTTTGCTGAACTTAGAAATCGTTTTTCATATCTTCTGCTCCTGGGTAGAATCTGGACTAAAGCTGTACAGCTGTATCATTGCGCTTTTATTTGCAGCCATTTTCATGTGTATAAAGTGGGAGTGTAAACTTTGAGTTGGGGGTTTCAGTCAGTAATACCTTATTTACCTAAAATAAAAACAACAAATTTTAAAATAGTGAATCTGAGAAGGGGAAATCTCATCATCTGAGAATGATTTTGTGCAAAGAACATGTAATGAACATGTTTGCAGTGTTGTATAGTAACAAAGTAAAAATACTTCACTACTGTACTTAAGTATATTTTGGAGTACTTTATACTTTTTTTGAGTATTAAATTATTTGATAACTTTTACTTTTACTTCACTACATTTCCAAACTTAATTGCATACTTTTACTTGAGTTTTGATTTGTTAAGCTACTGAACCAGCTTCAACAGGATAAGAAGCTGGTTCAGTAGTAAAGCAGGTTAAATTAACCTTGTGGTATAGGTAGAGCATCTAATAGTAGAGCCGGGAGTCCTAATTTTCTTAACTAAATAATACCTGCAACCGCAGGTGTATCTATTAGCAAGTTTACCACTTCCTGTAGGTTAACTATCACTTTATCACTTAAACATGTTCTTAGTATACACCCCCTTTGCCTGCACTTGGTTGTGTACAATTTTAAAGTGCATAGCACTGACCTTAGTTGAAGAAGGAAAGCTGAAAGCTTACAAAAAGGTTGTATTTTCTGTCTAAACTTGGTCTAAATTTCTCCTGCACTTGGTAGTTTATATTATTTTAAGGGAATTTGACTTTCAAGGTTTGCCAAAATCTAAAAAATGTCTTTCAAACTGCATTTGCTTTGTTTTACTTTTTACTTATACTTTTTATTACATTACTTGAGTACATCTATTTTTACAGTAATTTTCATACTTAAGTACAAGACATTTCAGATACTTTAAGACTTTTACTCAAGTAACATTTCAGTCAGTGACTTGGACTTTTACCAAAGTCATATTTTGGAGAGGTACTTATACTTTTACTTGACTCCGAGATTTCAGTACTTTATACAACACTGCATGTTTGGTATATGCCATGGACCTGTTCTAAATGTTTAAAAGTATTATAACAGGCCACTTTTAAAAGTAAATGAGCCAACATGCACAATGGACAAGACTCATGTTGAGGTTGATGGTTGCTGAGTAAGAATCAGGAATCAAGAAGCTTTATTGTCATTATGTGTAACATTTCTACATGTTTGTAGCCGCTTGGGGACTCATTCCCAAGTCAAATAATTATCCATCAGTTTACAATGTTGCACAATAAATTTAGTCACAGAATTGGGAAATTTGCATAGATATCTAAACAGACAGTCCCTGAGAGATTGAGTGTGCTGATAGACATTTGCATGTAAGAGATTTTCCAAATAAGGTGATGGGATATGAAACATAAGGTGTTTACAAATATGACATTTCACTTCCTCCGTGCAGATCATATGTTATGAACAGGTTAGCCTGTTATAACAGAAAGAAAGAACCTCAGTTGTTTATGACTTAAGCCAGGGATATATTACATGATGTGAGGACCCCAGGAAAGAAACTGACATGTAAGTGTGCTCTATTTTGGTGTTACATTGGTCAGATTTCAGTTTATTGAATATAAGTGTTTTTATAAACAGAATATAAGTGATTTTGGTTTTAAAGCAGTTGTGTACAACAATAATAGCAACAAGAAATGTTAGTGAATCCAACTGTAGCACAGGTCAATGTGTTAGCGGCACCCAAATCATTTTTAGTCAGCAACCAATGATTTTCCTTTCTGTATTATTATTGTGTTGAAAAACGTGTTTTTTTTTAATCTGTTTGGGATTTAAATTCTAGAAACGATTAAATAGAAACTTTAGTAAAAAAAAAAAAAAAAAAAACGACTGGTTGTCGCAAAACTAAAAACATAACGACATTTGTTTCCAAATGAGACAAAGAGTCAAAATTGGTAATAACAGATTTTTGGTCTTTATACTGTTAAGGATTATGAGATTACAAATGCTGGAGCTGCAGAAAGCAGTTACCAGAGATACAGCAGATAGCTGTTTTGATTGTTTTATATATATGAGAGTCCAGTACTGAACCTATAAACATCCATCTGCCTTTTAGATTAAATATGTTAAAATAAGGTTTCTGTTTCAAGAGTCTTTTTATTGATACTGAAATGTACAATTAGAGAACACCATGGTTTCAGTGTAATGAGCCTGCGGGAACTGAAACTGGATGTGGTCAATTCTTATCATCACAGATGAAATCCATGTTGTGTATTGATCCAGCCGACGATCACTCAGTTGAAGATTTGTAATTTCTTGAACTCTTGTCTGGTTTTTGTCCCAGCATCAGTAGCAAATTGCCGTGTGACTTAGGAGGAGTTGTGAAGAATATCCCAGTTGTTTTATAAGATTTTCCACTAGGAGTGATGAGTGACTTATCAGATTTCTGCATGCTCTGGTTCTATGGCCAGAGGTATGCACCCCCCCCCACACACACACACACACACAAAACATTCAGTAAAGCTAAGGCTTCACATTCCAACCAATCTGTCCACAGTTCATAGACAGTGAAAGGTTTTTTGCTTCCTCGTTTTCCCACAGGGTTTGTTTCTCCTTTCATAATATATTAACGTTGACATTCATACACCATGAGACATTTTCTCTCAATTTATTTGAAAATGAGCTAGGCTGAAATATATATACTTATGTGAATCTACCCCCTTCCTTTAATAGACATCTTAGTTTACAAATTCATCCATCCATCTGTTTTCTAACCCGCTTAATCCCTCTTGGGGTCACGGGGGTGCTGGCGCCTATCTCCAGCGTTCACCGGGCGAGAGGCAGGGTAACCCTGGACAGGTCGCCAGTCTGTCCCAGTACTTTACAAAGTATTCTTTAGAAAAAAACAACAACTTTCACTCGCATCAAAAGGGAACCTAGCTCAGATGATGTCCTGTGTCCAATTTACTTTAAAATTAGAAATACTAAGAGACTATACAGAGATATAATTATTGTATATATTGATTTAACACATGACATTTTGCATACTTGATTTAGGGCTGCCTAATTTGAAATGTCAGAAATGTCCGTAAAGAGGCACACCACAGTAAGGCCAGCAGCTTGGGGCAAGATTCAGCGGTCCACTTGTACCTGAAGAACAAAGGCGACTATTTTGATGACAATGATGTTGATGGTCAAAAGATAAAAGCCATCACTCCCCAGTGTGTACAGCTCGGTCCTCCAACATGTTCCAAAGAGATCACATCAGCATCTTATCAGAATTCAGGTGACGAAGTACTACCCTCCCACCAAGCAATAGCTTCTAACGACTCAGGACACTGACTGTGAATGTGCCTAGAAGAAAGGGCCTCCATGTCCTTAAAAACATCAGTGCACTAACTGCAGGTTGTTCAAGTGTGATCCACCAGGACGGACAAAGACTCTGGGACAGGTGTCCAAACATCTTCAGAAAGAACTGGGTGAAAGTCCGGTTGCCTCTGATTTAAACCTGTTGGCTGTCAGTAAAGTGCTGCAGTTATATTAGTCACCCAGCAGATTGAGCCATTGTTCTGCTTTTGTTTGATTCTGCCACTTATCCTGCCATTTTACTTTAATATGTAATTATTTTGGAGTAAAGCATAAAACAAAAAAAGACATGGAAGACTTTGCAGCGTCGGCCATCATCAGAACCTGTTCTGGTCTTTTCCTGATTTGTTTGTTCGACAATGTTCCCTGTCAGTTTTAACACATTTCCAGCTGTTTAACCCATTGAAATGGGAATGTTTGATCTTTAGGTTTCTGAGTTTATACAATAAATAATTTTGCTAAAATTCTCCATCAAGTTCAAGATTATTATTTTTCAGAATGTCTTGAAGTTGGTGGCTGAAAACAAATAACACTCCTTTGCTCTGAATAGAAGCTCATTAAATCCTCCATGTTGGATCTTAACCACTTTAATTATTTTGAACTGAACTGTGTTTAGAACATGAATTTAATAGTAAAGCCTGACCTTTGTTTGTATGTGTTTGTTTTATGAAATTTTTATTCAGGTCCGGAAAAGATCGGCAAGACACAAATAAGAACACAAACACTGTTTCTATTAGAATACTAGCGCCCATATTTATTATTCCCCACAGAATACAGCAAAACAAACAGCAAGCCCTTCTACAGTATTCCTTGTCCTTCATTATTCCCCACAGAATATACCAACACAAAGAGCAAGCACTTCTTAAACACTATTCCTGCCAGAATAACTATGTCCTTCATTATCCACACAGAATATAGCAAAGTAGCAAGCATCAAAGCCGCTTTTAAACAGGCGTGATGTTCCATCTCTTACCATGGTATAGGACAGTCAGTCCGGTTAGAGCACAATCCACGCGGCCGGGCATCCTCACACGGCAGACTTCATCGTTTGAGGGCGGTTCCCTCACCAATAAACAAAGTATCAAATGGTAGCGAGAGTGGCCACTTCTCCCTCCCATCTGAGCTGTTTGTCCCGTTTCCAAAACATGTTTCCCAAACAAAAACCGTTCCCAGCATCTCAGCAGTGTGTGAAGCAAAATAACATTGCGAGCTCAGAATACAGCAAATCAAACAAAATAAGGAATACAGAATCAGTCTTTCCCACAACACATTGTCATAGGTTCCCACCACAAGTTAAAACAAGTTATAGCAAAACAACAGGCACAAGCATATATGTTGCTCTTAGTCTAAAACTAACCAGTTTTTCCCAAAATACATTGTCAAAAAACAAAAATAATTCTTTAATATATCAGTATTTTATTTCAAATCTGCAGCAGTTGCATGGCAAAATGAGTGATTCATTTTTAGGGGGAATTTGCATTTAGAAATAATATGTAATTATTTAGCAATGCAACAAATGTTATACAACATAGTGATTTATATAATGTAAAAAGTTATTTTTATTAAAGATCATGTAGGTCTTTCACCTTAAAATGTAATTAAGAATGAAAAACCTTTTTGTTGTTCTTGTTTTTCTTTTGATCATAAAGGTTAGTGATCTCTGCTCTGAACATTTTACTGTTCCAGATTCAAACCTGCAGTGAACACAGATCTCCATCAGAGAAGCTGAATTCAGGAGTTTCCATCTAAAGGAGCTGAGGTCGAAGGTCTGACTGACATGTTAGGAGTTCAGATGTCGCTGGTTGTGTGTTGCTGATGCTGGAGCTGATGTGTTGCTGACTCTCCTCCTCTGTCTCCTCTCACAGGGAGAAGATGATCTGCAGGATCCTGCTGCTCATCATCCTCAACTCATGTCTCTGTGGTCAGTTTCCATCTTCTCTTTGTTCACTCTAAATCCATCAATAATCAGTGAAAAGTCTGTCAGTGAAGGGAACACTTCAATCCTCCAGCTGCATCTGATCAAGCAGTTTGACTTGAAGAGCATCAAGCAGAGCTCTGACAGCACAGAGAGCATCATGGGACAGAAAGCTCTAGAGATGTAGTTTAAAGACTCCCATGTTCCAGTTCTCAGTGTGTCTGCTCCTCTCTTTTCCTCTCTGTCTCCTCAGCAGCAACATTTGTAGTGAATGTGACACAGAGCTCCTATCAGGCAGAGGAGAACCACAGCATCACTCTGGAGTGGACCTTCACCACCACACCTGATCCACCCTGGAGAGATCTGTTCATCCTCTGTGAACTGATCACTGATCATAGAGAATCAGTCCTTTATCAGGTCCACGATGGTGTTGAGGTCTCAGAGTCTCAGGATGAACAGTTTTCAGGACGAGTCCAGAGTGACAAAGACGTCCTCAGAGAAGGACGAATCAGACTCCATGTGTCCAGACTGAGGACTGAAGACTCTGGACAGTATTACTGTTCTGTGGAGACTGATGGTGGCTATGGTTCTGGATCCTGTCGACTCAGCGTCTCTGGTGAGAAGAAATAATATAAATAAAAATGTCTTTGATGGTTAAAATCCTAAGAACTGTGTTGATGAACAAACATCTCCATCTTCTAGATGATGCTTCCTGTATCTCAGTTTTGGACATGAACAAGTAGAAATAAATATTTTTGATTTGTCTCCCAGCAGCTGCTGATCAGCTCCAAACTCAGAGACAGACTTTGATCCCAGAACCAAAGAGACGAGGAAGGACCTTCCTCTTCCTCCCACTGGGACTGACAGCAGCTCTGGTTCATATAATGCTGGTTATTTGGTTTAGAAATAAAAGAAAGAAAACAGAACAAATCTGTTGATCAAGAATGAAAGACTTTCAGGGATCATCAGCAACATTTCAAAGGATATTTTAGCCCCAATTAAACTGGATTTAAACATCTGGTTAATCAGAAGCTTTGATCAGGAAGTTCTGGTGAAACCAGCATCAGGATCCAGAAGGAAAACATCAAGTTCATGTTTATCTACAACAGTTAGAGAAGGAGGCAAATTTAAACTGGAGCATATTTAAGCTTTTTGTTATCACAGTGAACCTAATGATCAGACAGCAAACATTTGCTCATAAGTCTAAAAGTGAAGTTTGTCAGCAGGTCAGCTTCTCTGTTGCTGCATCATTGAACTCTCTTTCTGTGTGATGCTACTTTCCCCTAAACACCCAGTCTGACCTCTGACCTCCAAAAGATTAATTTATCTGTAATAAAAACACCTAATTCTGACGTTTCTTCTCAGTGAGAGTTTTTCCTATGACTGCTTCCAGACCATAATGTCTCCTCACTCTTCAGAACGTGTCCTCTCTCTCCTCAAGATCACATGTAGAGGAACTAAGTGAAGAAGATTCATGTTCATACTCGTCTTGTAAGGTTCGTTTAGCAGCCCCCCTTTATTTCCTGGCAGCTATCTCCAGATTTAAAGTTCTCTGTATGGGCTTGTCCCTTCCAATCTTCCCTCAGTGAGGCTAAAAACCAGATTTCTGCTTCAACTGTAAACACAGCAGCATTAATCTGAGTAGATCAGAAAACATTTGTCCGCAGTTTATTTTTTCCTTGTCATTTTCAGCTTCAAGGCAAGCAGAGATTCCAAACATATTTGCATCCAAAGGACACTTTGCCTAGAAATTCACCCTTGATGCCCAAACCTTGATTTGTTTTATTGCATTTAAGGTATTGGGTACAAACTGATGGCAAACATGACAAAGGAAGATGGGAAGAGGAATAACAGAGGAAGAGAGAAAGGAAAGACATAAGAAAACATGTAGAAAAAAAGAGAACCAGACAACCTTACAGCATCCATGGGTAACAAAGGTGAGAACACAAAGGGGTGGACAGGAGAACAGTCCTGGGTTAAGAGGCTGAAGAAAGCAGGACTAAGGGCACAACTCTGTGCTGTTCCTGTGTTGAGGATCAGTGGGGAAGAGGGGAGTTTCCCAATCTCCACCTGGGGCCTGTTGGTGGGGAAGTCACTGATCCAGGAGCAGAGAGGTGGAGATAATTCCAGGTTGTGGAGTTTCAGAGCCAGCATGTCTGAGAGCATGGTGTTGAAGGCCCAGCTGAAGTCCATGAATAGCATGACAGGTGTTTGGCTGCTGCCCCACTAAGGGAGGATTGTGGGGACACACCCACTCAAGCTCAAACAACCACCATTAAAACAAAGCAGCTGTCTGGAAATAAATGGGAACTGTCGAAGGAATGTCTGACTTCGCTTGTTTTTGCATGCGGCTGCAGTGAAGGAGAGAACAAATGGGTTTTGGCTTTTTTCCTGTAAGGAGCTGTTTTTGTGCACTGGTTGCTGTTGTGTTCATCCTTGTTACAAAGTAAGTTTTCTACCTAGTCCATGTAATAATGTTGCTTAGCTTTGTGTCTGGTTAAGTCATGGTTTGAACCAGAGTTCTTCAGCTTTTCTCATTTTGGGACCGCCTCGTTTAATGTTGAGGCTGTGCAAGAACACCTTTCCATGTCAGATTTGGGGGGGACCCCTCATTGGAGGCATCCGGTTTAAAATAATTACCATCGTCTTTGTCAGTGTCTCACGTATGCAGGTTCAGTGTTGATGTGGAGTGTTGTCCTGAGTTAATGATACAACTCAGGTACTCGGTTCTACCTGCTCTGTTTGGGAGGCCGTGCATTTGTCCTTGTGTCCGGCAGCAAGAGCCAACTGCTTAATCTTTGCATGTTTATACTGTAGGGGAACTACATACTGTATTATGTGTGATGTTACTATTTAGGGCTCAAGTGTGAGCCGAAAGAATTGACAAAGATTCCTGAATAGGTCTCAAAGATTTTCAGAAAAACTGAGCAAAAGTCTGGTTTCCTCCTATTTAAAGCTGTTAGTTATTTAGAGTGTTACAACCTGTGTCTCTGCATTTGGGTCCAGTGTGGCTTGGCCCCCACAAGATGTCGCTGTGGAGCTCTATGCTCATAATAACTGGGACAGGATTGTTCTTTGTAGAGTAATATTGTAAAAAATACAAGTAATATCTTACCAATAAATTCTGTTATAAACATTCGTGTCCAGATATCTAAGTCTGCCAGAAAAATGACAAGCTCAGTAAACTAATTTCTCCTTAGGCGCCTTGATATTGGGGCCAGCCCACCAACCTTTGTTCAATGAACATCTGAAGGTTGTACGTGTCACAAAAAATGAGTTGCTGCTAATAGGTGTTGAGTTTTTGTGCTCAACTTAACTTATCATACCAGAGACCCCACCGGTTATAACTAATGCTGTTAGTAAACATTGAAGCTCAGAGGCATCCTGTTTCTGCTGATCATCCCTTAGATGCTTCTCCAGCTTAAAAGTCCACCTGTGGTAAATTCAGCTGATTGGACACAATTTGGAAAGTTGGATAAAATTACAATATCCCATTCCGCAACAGAAAAAATAAACCAGAAGGGTCATTATTTGATCAACTTCTACATGAATCAACGACCTGTTGCTAAGTTCAGTTTCATATCTGGATTGATACATGTTTTGAAGCTCAAGCCTCTTTTCCAGGCTTCCAGCTGGCGACAAACGCTGGAGAGATGACTGTCAGACTGTGACGCTATCCTGATGACTAAAACCCAATTTTTATACCCATGTGCGTATTTTTAAAAATGGTTCTAAACCAAAACATAGCTGGAGTTCAAAAGATATTTCTACCACACTTTAAATTCCTTTAGTCGTTAAACAAAGTGAACATCCCAGCCTTTTTCTGACTTTTTAAAATTCATTACATCTTCATCAGATGCAGGGCCTAATTTGCAGCTTTTTTATAATCCTTTTATGAAAACTCCAGGCAGTTACATTCTACTAATTACAGTTTATTTAACCAAATCCAATATCCCACTACTCGCCTGTTCAGGGTCACAATGAGTTTAATGTAGCTGTCTTTAGGCAAGAAAGAGAATGTGCATCTTTATTTGATCATTTCTGAGATGACTATGCAGACAGAACTGGGATTATTCAGGTCATAAGTAGTGCTAAACATTTTAATGTTTACTTTTACTAGTCCAGCTGTTGCACAGGAGAAGCAGGAATTTATTACTCAACCTGGACTACTATAAAAAGGGAAGTATTGCATGAGAGAAGCAGATCTATGTTGTAACGGTCATCTCAACGAAGAATTAGATAACTTCACATTATTTCTGCACATAGCGTTCAATGTGTCTGTACTAATACGAAATGCAAATAAAGGTTGTAAAACTTTTATAACAGCTTGGATGACAACTGTTTAAAACAAATGTCTTGTGGAATTACTAGCAATTTTTGGCCGGCCGTGAAGCACCAGCCCTGGAACGCCGTCTCACCAGACTAGCAAAATGGTATAAAATAATTTCATTTATTTTGTTTACAGATCAGCTTGGATTTTATTTGCTGCACAGCATGGATTTGCTGTGCACTGAATCCAGATGCAGTGCGTAATTGCGCACGGGTGCAGCTTAGAGGAAACATTTCCCACAACTTCAGTTTCACCTTTAACTATTCTGAAAATGAATAAACCAACATGCATAACGGACAAGACACCTCATGAAACTGAGCGCTGTTAATGAAGTTGAGGCTTTCTGTGAATCACGAGGTAAATACTAATATGACTGGAACATTTCACTTCCTCTGTGCGGATGATATGTTAGGACCAGGCTAGTCTGAAACACCAGAAAGAAAGAACCTCAGCTCTGTACGACTTAAACTAGGGATGTTGTACAAGATATGAGGACCGCAGAAAACTAAATGACATGTAAGTGTGCTCTATTTTGGTGTGGCATGCTCAGATTTTAGGTTATTGAATATGTGTTTTTCCTTAAGTGATTTTGGCTTTAAAGTCCTTCTTGATTCTGAGATCATACAAGTTGCTAAATGTTAGAAAGGTCACATATTATTATGACCCGAGGGAAAAAAAATAAAAAATTTGATGAAAAAGTGGATTTTTAAGGCTTTTTAGCTCAAGGCTCATAAAAAAATGTTGCATGACCGAATTGTAATTCGTAGGTGGGCGTTGATCTGTTGACATGGTAACAAGATACTTCCTGGTTGCAAACTCGCTTTCTCAAAGACAAATAGACGGATTAAACATGGCTAAAACGTGTGTGGCTTATGGTTGGTCAAATACCAACAAGGATAATGGCTCCTTACACACATTTCCGAACCCAAAAAGTCCCGGTGTTGTGCGAAATTCAGCTCCCCTGTGAAAATCTGTTCCCCTCCGAGTCGGGAGCTGCAGCCAGAGAGGCGGGGTTTCACGGCGCTTCTGATCGGTTTCTCGGTAAAACAACTCATATAATCATGTCAAGATTGTAACATTCAGTTTAATCGGCAGCTGTTGTTTACAAAATTGTAAAATAAAAATAAATAAACGCTGTCTTCAGGCAGCTGAAATGTCAATTCTCTCCCCTCCTCCTCACTCATCTAGCAGTGAAGCGGAGAAATCTCGCCGTCATCATAGCAGCCTTATGTGAAGCGACATGCTCTCCATACTACCTCTCAGCACGGCGCTGCTACCCCGCAGAACCCTGAGGCGTGGTGGGGATAGACCCACAGCCCTTTTGGTTCGGAACCCCCATGCCCCCCCCCACACACACACGGAGAATATGAGCGCCGCGGCGCAACAGATAAATGCGCGTCCGCTCTCAGAGCGCTCACGTCCGGATTATTTAGTAAAATTCCGGGAACACCAGGGTTTCCCCAGCGCTATCTTTGCGAGGCGGCCCGCCTCGCTAAACTCACGGTACCGCCTCGCTAACACCCCCTCGTCCGCGAGTCGTCCACGCGTCATCAGCGCAAAACTTTTCTTCTTCACTTCACCACGGCCCCTCCCGCGCTCCGTCAGTCAGCCGTGCGCGCAAACTCCCCCCCCCCCCCCCCCCTGGCCGGACCGCGAGGCGTCAGCGCAAAACTTGTCTTCTTCAACCCCCCCGCCCCCCGTCGTCCGCGCAAAATGCCCTGAAGTCACGCTTCCAATTATACACCAGCAACCCATTTCGTTTATTCGCCTAAAATGTGTAGACAGACTACGAGTTTTTCCCCTTTTCGGGCCGATTCTTCAGTCGTGCGGGCATTTTTTGAATCGGGACGAATTTCAGCTTGATCGTAGAGGGGGGGAGGAGGGGGGAATGGCTTCTCACGACTACCTCCGGATCAGGAATCGGACGATCGTGAAAATCAAACATGTTTGAAATTCAGTCGGCTGTCGTGAGGTTTTCGTGAGCGCATCCTGCTGTTCAAGCAGAGCTACGAGGGGGCGCCCTCCCCTCCTCTCCGTCCCCGCCAGCGGAGGGAGGGAAGCGGGCGTCCCTGAAGCGACCTCCAACGCGCTGGCCGCCTGTTTTCAGCACTCCTCCGCTCGCGGGGGGGTGCGGGCCGGGCGACCTGCCGTGCCGCGCGGCCGCCGGTGCGTCTCTTCCCTCCTCTCTCCCCTCCTCTCTCCCCTCCGTTCCTCCGACGCCCGGTGCCTCCTGCGGGCCTCGCCACAGCCTGGCTCGCACCCCTGCTCTGGGTCCCTGTCACCTACCGTCCCTCGCCTGCCTCTGCCACCACAGCGAGCGGTCCCAGAGGGGACACGACGTACAGTGTGAGCAGTCCGGTCTCGTCCGAGCGTCGCGCCGCACAGATCGTGAGCGGTGAACTTTTTAAACCCCGCGGTTCCGACGCACAGTTTGAGATATATATAAGTACCACGACTGAAAAACTCGTACAGTGTACGCCCGGCTTAACTCATCACTTTCTGAATCACCATTCGAACTTCTGGTGTTGTAGGCTACTCCATTGTACTCTGTAGAGTAGCCGGGGCAACGCCCACACATTACGTCATCGACCCAAATTGTGGATTTTCAGCCTAGCGGTCGTCGAGGGACAATTTTGAGTCCTTAAAAAAATCTTTAATGGCGCAATCACAATCTTAATGCCACATTTTTTGAAAATATGGTCACTAATGCATGTTTTTCCGAGTTGGTCGATCTCAAAATCAAGAAGTACTTTAAAGTGGTTGTGTAAAACAATAATAGCACCAATAAATGTTAGTGAACTGTAGCACAGGTCAATGTGTCAGCAGCACCAGAATGATTTTTAGTCAGCGATCAATGATTTTCCTTTCTGTGTCATTCTTGGGTTGAAAAACGTCGGTTATGAATCTGTTTGAGGATTTAAACTATAGGAATGATTAAATAGAAACTTTATTTCCTGATTTGTTTTTCAAACAACAAACGCCCCTGTTAGTTTTATCACATTTCCAGCTGTTCAACCCATTGAAAGGGAAACATTTGATGTTTAGGTTTATGAATTTATGCATTAAATGAAGTTGATAAAGTTTTCTATCAATTTCATAATTTCTTTTTTTCAGAATGTCTTGAAATTAAAATAATGTCCCTCTTAGATTATTAAAGTATTTCTGATTCTGATTCTGAAGTTGGTTGATCTTGTTTTTCTTTTGATCATAAAGGTTACTGATCTCTGTTCTGAACATTTTACTGTTCCAGATTCAAACCTGCAGTGAACACAGATCTCCATCAGAGAAGCTGAATTCAGGAGTTTCCATCTTAAGGAGCTGAGGTTGAAGGTCTGACTGAGATGTTAGGAGTTCAGATGTTGCTGATTGTGTGTTGCTGATGCTGGAGCTGATGTGTTGCTGACTCTCCTCCTCTGTCTCCTCTCACAGGGAGAAGATGATCTGCAGGATCCTGCTGCTCATCATCCTCAACTCATGTCTCTGTGGTCAGTTTCCATCTTCTCTTTGTTCAGTCTAAATCCATCAATAATCAGTGAAAAGTCTGTCAGTGAAGGGAACACTTCAATCCTCCAGCTGCATCTGATCAAGCAATGGTCATTGCTAAAAATTCTGTGAAATTACAGTAAAATTACAGAATGTGCTTACAAGCATATTTCTAATTTTCAAAATAGTAAGCTTTTTAATCAATTGACAAACCAAAAGGAGGTTTTTTATAGTGTTGCCAAGTAGAACATTTGGTACCCTACATAAAAAAAAGAATGTAAATTAAAGTACTATTAAAAAAACAGAAACTGATTCCCAAATCCATATTTTAAATCAAGCGATAAGGGTGTGTCTCTATTCAGGGGCTGCATCAGTGCAGACTTTCCAGAATTTGGCAGCGACTGCAACAGCGGAAACACCTGCATGGTTGTTTGATGCATCTTTATCACACCAAAAGAAAATCACGAGTTAGGAAAAAGAAAAAAGACGGAAATAATGTTAATGTTGATATTCGGTGCATTTACTTTTATCATGCTCTACAAGCAAAAAAAAAGTTGCTAAAAGTTTAGTATGTTTAATAAAAGTTTAATTTGTCGTCAGTTAATGTTATTTAGGGTTTTTATTTTACATAAATATCACTGAACATTAACCTGAGTTCAACTCAGCTTCACAGCTGTCGTTCACTCTGTCATGGTTGCTAGGCAACATAAGTTACGCTGAGGTAAGAGTGGCGGCCTGGGGGGAGCTGGCGAAGGCTAGAAGGTTCCAATTCACAGCCGGCTTCTGTGGTTTTTGCTGTATGCGAAAGACGCGGTCCACAATGTCGAATCCTTCTTGGGTTGGACCTCTTGAATTGGGACACACCCTATGTATTGAAATTAATGCGCAAAGAAAAGCAATACTACAGAAAAATGATAATAAAATCACAGTTGAGTTAGCGTTAGCTTCCATGACCGCCTCCGTGATGCTGGTTTTCCTTCAGTCTGCGCCACAAGCGTCACGTCACGTGACTAACAAAACGTAACGGGATTGGCTGGGTGTTGGACACCACAATCCATTGGTAATGTCTGTGACCTGAAGTAACCCTTCTCTTTTTACACCGAATTTAGACACTGAATTTAAGACGGTGAATTTGAGCCAGTTGAATCTCGGGAGGCTGAAATTATTGAGTTTGAATTTTGAAAGGCTGAATTTTTTTATATGAAGATTTTTTTTTTAAACTGAAAAGATAAACTGAAAAACAGGTATTGAAAATTTAATCACTTTGAAATAGTAATGTGAATTTTTATCTTGCCGTGAAAATAACAAATGAAATTTCAACTATGTAGATATAATGACAATGAATTTTTTGGGGGTTAAAAATGTTTTCTGAATATATTCTAACACCGAAAGAGTAAGTACAAACATACAACATTTAAATTTCAGTGGCGTTTTTATATGGGGTAAGATAGCTTTCTAAATAGATTTGTACATAAAAGGATAGTTGTGTCCATATCAGTCAGAAGTTGTGCATAAAAAACATTTATAAACTCATAATAATTTAAATCGCATTCAAAAGATACAACATACAGTTTAAATAGTTACAACTTCAATAACTAATAAATACAAATTTCAAGTTTAAATTTGTGCTTTACTCTTTATGAACACAAACAGTAGCGGCTGCTTGAGAATACAGATTTTTTCTTTGAGAATACGGATTTTTTCTTTGAGAATACGGATTTTTTCTTTGAGAATACGAATTCACAACAGTGGTCTGACGTCACGGTTTCCAAGGCTGGTTAATGGAGCACAGAGTGCGAAGATAGGAGCCGCGCATGCGTTCTTCAGACTGACCGTCTCAGAATGCACCGCGGCTGCAGCTTCATTCCAGACAGCGCAGAGCTCACAATAGTAAGTTAAACACTCCCTTTTCTGCTGCTGTTGTTCAAAAGTACGTTTTCAGATCGTTTGAGGCGAGAACATTATACTTTTAAGCTTCCCTACGTGGCCTGTTTACAGAGTTAGTGCGTAATTTAAAAAAAAAAAGAGTGATTTATTTGTTTTGTGTTTATCAGGCTGACGCGTGTTGCTTTATTAACTCAATAATTGCTGGAATAAATTGTAAATGTCTCCAAAGAATGACAGCAGCATATAAAATGGAGCTGGACCATAATTTAATAACAATATATATCAGTCGAAAGACGTGTGGCACAATAAGGGGAAAAAAGGGTCGATAAAAGTTGGTTATAGAGACAGTTTTTCTTCCTTCCTCTTAGCCTATATTAGTTGATGCTACAGTCACTGCTTCCTCTCGACCAATCGTAATCGCGGACCCAGGCACACCGTCACAAAGCGCCGCCCTCTCAAACCACAACACAGAGCACGTGAATATGTCGCAGCAAGGAGCGGCGGAGGAAATTGTCCCAAAACGGGGTTTTACTTGTTCGCCAGCCTGACTGAAATAAACCACAGTGAACTGTAAAATTTGCAAGGAACCGGTAAAAACAAAGTCTGGTAACGCAACCAACTTGTTTCATCACGTAAGCCGCTCAGCCGCTCACTACCGCAGCAGCGCGAGCTGTGTCAGCCCCGCGCGACTCCGTGTCATCTTCTTAGGAATCTTATGGAAGTTCTTCCAAAACAAAGCAGGTACAGCAGCTACTGGGCTCCGTTCTTTGTGATAAAATGACAAAGCGTCCTGGCGGCGTAAGGACATCACGCATGCAGTAACGTGCTTCATAGTGATGGATATGCTGCTGTTGTTTTCTGCAGCTGAAAAACCTGGCTTCAGACAATCACTCGCCACTCATGATCCGTGATATAAAGTTACGGGCTGCAAGTTTTTCTCTAACAGCGCCGGTCACTTTAGTTTATTCTTTGTCAGTATTTAATAACATCACCCAGGTCTCTTAAGTTAAGTCATTTTTCATTAAAAAAAATCAGTTATAATTAAAAATGTTGGTTAAATAATAATTAAATTGCTTGGGATTGAGTGTTTGTGTGTGATATATTAAATCTTTTTGATAATTATCTATCGATCAATATGCATTTTTTTTATCAATATGCTTTTTTCTTTATCGTCCAGCCCTAATATAAAATCTATAAATAAATTAATAAATTCTATAAATGTTTTTCCTATCTAATTGAGTTTCCTCTGAGTGAGGACACGAGGAATCGAGAGAAGAAAGAGGGAAAGAAAACAATAGTAACAATATATGAAAAAATACAGATATTTATTTTAGACAAATGTTTTAACTTTGGAACAGAATGAAGGTGTAACATATTCAACAAATTAACAGTTACTAACGTGGTTTAAAACAAAGAAATAACTTCTATTCACATCTTATACAAATAGACAACACCTACAAACATACAATTAAAAATAGTTGGAATGGAAATTAATTTACTGATCATTTTATGTATTTTTACAGGTAGTGAAAAAATGAAATTAAGCAGCATGTGGACATGACTAGAACTGATCTACATTAGGTCAGGTGTAGTCATGTTCACTTAAACATGCAGTCAGCTGGAGCAGCTCCCTGTCTTCAGCTGCTGGATGGTCATCCTCCTCTGGGTCAACCTCCTCATCCTCCACGTCCAGCTGGTCACCTGCTGCTATACAAATATTGTGAAGGATGCAGCAGGCGGCGATTACTTTTGGGGCCAACGTCAGGCAGACCTCCAGCACCCTTAAGAAGATGAAACGCCACCGTGTCTTCAGACCACCAAAGACACGCTCAGTGATGTTTATCAGCCTTGGCGTGGTGTCTGTTGTAGCGTGCCTCCACTAGACCTGTACCAAATATAAAATTAACTTGTAATTTAGGTAATATGCTGATCTGTCTTAATCTTCTATCCAATTAATATAATCTATCAATTGTGTGTCATTGCTGGCTCTATTTAAGGACAAGAAGGTAAGAGATCTTACTGGCAAGCTGTTTCCCTATAGGATGCACCGCAGGCCAGCCAGTAGAGGGTCACCAGCACCTCTATCTCCCCTGGCCATCCATGGACCTTCTGGATGGGCAGCAGCTGAAGGAGGAGGACGATGGTGGCCCTTCTTAGCCTGAAGGCTGGTTTCAGGTCCCCTTCATTAAAAAATATTTGGAGGATCGGTACAGAAGTGTTTATCCTCGCATTTTTTGTTTCTGTTTCTTACTGTAAATAAAAAAAATGCCAAATGTTACCATAATTGTTTTTTCAATTCTCACCTTTTTACACCATAAAACTATATGTGGTTAACATGCAGATTAATATATGTATAGTAGTAAATGTAACAAATGGCTGCCCTTCTCTGGTATTTCTACCATTTCACTGAAAGAATTAACTGAACTAACTGCACACAATTTATCGATTAATCATTGTAAAGGTGCAGACAGAAATAACTTTTCCTTAATGAGCAATACTGTGAAGGTTAGTAGGTGCAACAAAGTAGCTTAACCCTACTCCCTTTACTGTTATAAAAATTATGTTTTCATTTTAATTCTTTACAGATAAATAGTCACAATTTCAACGTGATCACATGTTTAATACCATCCTCAATGTTGTTTTTTTAAAAGATAAAAGTAGGAAATAGGCTGTCAGTCTTAAAAAACCTACCAGTTGGCACAGACGCTCAACGTCGGACTTTTTATTAAAATTACGCACTAACTCTGTAAACAGGCCACATAGGGAAGCTTAAAAGTATAATGTTCTCGCTTCAAACTACCTGAAAACGTACTTTTGAAGAACAGCAGCAGCAGAAAAGGGAGTGTTTAACTTACCACTGTGAGCTCTGCGCTGTCTGGAATGAAGCTGCAGCCGCGGTGCATTCTGAGACGGTCAGTCTGAAGAACGCATGCGCGGCTCCTATCTTCGCACTCTGTGCTCCATTAACCAGCCTTGGAAACCGTGACGTCAGACCACTGTTGTGAATTCGTATTCTCAAAGAAAAAATCCGTATTCTCAAAGAAAAAATCCGTATTCTCAAAGAAAAAATCCGTATTCTCAAGCAGCCGCTACTGTTTGTGTTCATAAAGAGTAAAGCACAAATTTAAACTTGAAATTTGTATTTATTAGTTATTGAAGTTGTAACTATTTAAACTGTATGTTGTATCTTTGGAATGCGATTTAAATTATTATGAGTTTATAAATGTTTTTTATGCACAACTTCTGACTGATATGGACACAACTATCCTTTTATGTACAAATCTATTTAGAAAGCTATCTTACCCCATATTTTTAATTCAAATCCCGGCGACACAAATTAACTTCCATACTAAATCTAAAGTTTGATATAGTTCTATGTCTTTTAATACAGTGTCTGTAAATATCTGGTTGCAACGGTAGATTAGGAACAGAGTTGGTCGTTGCAAAGACTTTTTTTTCTTTTTTTGTCTCTGTAAAATAAGAAATATGATATGCATGACGCCTATTAGACATATTAACTTTCAGTAAAATAAACTAGCCTCACTGTTTTCAACTCAACGCCCATCTAAGCTGTTGCGGGGATTCAGCAAAGGTTTGCACCCACTTGAAAGGTATGAGAATCAAAGGCTGATTTGGGATCATTTTGTTTCTGTGTAAATGTTTTATTTTAGAATACAGCTCAATAGCACCACCTGCTGTCAGGTAGCATTATTCTGTACTGTGTAGAAAAACCATCTGCAGAGAATACAATTTTACCATCGCTTGTGGTTTAACTAAAGTACAGGGCACATTAGAATAAAGTGCATACATTTTTCTCCTATCGCCTGTGCTGTTGTCTGTTTCTGTGGACAACCCACTGGCTACGTGTAGGTATGTTACATGATCACAGACTGCAGGGGGGTCTGGTCCAATCTCCAAGTCCACAAAGGTTTTTATATCCAAGTTTTTATGACTTACAACCAACATCTAACATTTGTCAAACTTTAAGCATCTTATGATCCAGAATAAAATGTGCATGCTTTATTAAAACTGCTTCCGCTTGCAGCTTAGAAACACATCTTTCCATGGCCATTTGGCCAGGGAAATACAAGAATGCCAGACAAAAAAGGAACTGAATAATCAGGAAATATTATTTGTTTAGTAGACGTCTGCAGCATCAGGATAAAAACATTAAGCTGACTTGGTGTTGCTTCTTAGGACATTTCTAAAGATAAAGGGCAATGGCAGAAACCTAAATTGGACACCAGTAATCTCGAAAGGTTAAAAATAAAATAACTGGACTTCAATTCTGAAGCTGCAGACGATTCACTTCCCATCCAGGAAGCTTTCTCAAAATGTATGGATTAGTGTGGAGTTCCAAGCTTTTTAGACCTGCTGGCAAGGCCTCGTTAGACCCTAGATTAACATGTAAATTCACCTGGAACTGATCGCCCCTACAATGGAGAGTCGTTAGGCTCTGTATTAAGTTCTCTGCTCAGTTTTTCATGCAATACTGCATGGAGAAGTGTTGTTTCTAACATAACCAACTAAAATACCAGAAGTTAACCTTGGGAAATCATGTCAATAACAACTCCAATTAGCCAGCCACACCTGAACGGTTTCTGGGTAAAAAGAAATCCTACTTTAAAGTTGTCCACCTTCTTCTCTGACTCCTCATCACTGAGGGACCTGAGATAGATAAATTATGCTGGAAATCATTTAAGTAGCTGCTTACACCAGCAGAGGGCGCAAGTAAGCAACAATTTGATTGTGAGTTTCACTCTAAGATTCCACTAAGTTCAATAAACAGTAAGATCTCAGATTTCGGATTTCAGCTATCGGATGGATGCCTTCAGCTGTCCGATGTTTCTACACCATTACTCAAGCGGAGGGATGGCTCTGTGTAATTGGTTGGGCTTCCTTTTTAACACGTTTTCCAGTTGCCATTATAAGCTTAATTCAACTGTGATCAAATTAGATATGGACTGTACTAGACTGGTTTGATTACCATCATCATCACATTGTCGATCACTTCCCGTTCCTAGGAACCATCCGTTCTCTGGACCTGAGATGGTCCTACTTTGTGTGAAAACTAAAGAATAACCTGGAGCTGCTGGTCATCGTACACACAACCATTTTCCAGTCTGCCATGTGTTTGTCCATCAATGTGTGGTTTGGCTCAGTCCCAAAACAGGACAGGTCCAAACTGCAACAGTTAGGTCTGTACAGAGGATCATCAGGGCTGACTTGCCCTCCGTTGGGACTACAGAGCCCCAGTGGACATACACATTTACCCTGTCCTTTATTTCACACCAAATTTGTATAATATATTTAAAATGTCTGTACAATGAGAGCAAAGTGGAACAGAAGTCACACTCCTTGTGTATGTGCACAAACGCTGCCAATTCAGCGGATTCTGATTTCTCTGATTTTGCTTTTTCCTAGTCTACAAAGGCATCTGGGAAGGCCAGCCAACAATGTCGTCCAGGATAACTAAAATAAAAAGGTCCCTGCTCCAACTCTACCCGCTGAAAATATTTCACCAAGGGCCTATCACATGGATGACAACCTTCGAACCTCCATGACCTGCCAGCTCCTCAGGGGCTTTTTATACTGCTTTAGATTTTTTGTTTCTTGTGCCACCCCGCAGAGAGGGGGTGCTATCATGGGCAATGGTTTCTTTTGTTTTTGTTTGAAGGCCAATATTGTTCTCACTGTGTATGTTTTTTATTTTTATTTTTTATTTTGGTTATTCATTGCTTTTGGTCCCATTTAATTCATATTTCTCTCTATACACTCCCAATATTTTATTTGCACTTTAACAGTTTGTAAACTTTTTGTGTGCTTTTAAGTTGATCAAATTATTTTATTATTATTTTGACTGGAAGTACTAACATGTTGGAATAACCCAGCAATAGGCTTGACTTTATTTGATTTGTGGAGGGAGCTAAAGATCAACCTGATATCAGGGAGGCTTTCAAGCCTTAAAGACAAAGATAGAAGAAATTGTCAAAAATATAAATTAAAAAAAATCCCAAAACCTGTTCAGCAATTAAAAAATGGGCTTCATTTCTGTAACGCTAACACAGATTTTTTCCAGTGATCATTCAAAAGGTTCTAAACAATTTTTGACAAGCTTTTTTAGTATAAAATGTAAATGATATAAATATTGTTTTATTTATCCACAAACTTTGAAGGATTTGTTCACTTTCAGTTTAATTCAGCCCCTCGTTGTCACCTTTGTTCTCTTAATCCCTAACAGTAAAGAATTTGCCCTGGCGTAAACACAATATCTCCACTCAAACTAACCCTTCTCAATAATTTATTTGGCAAGTTTATTTTCTGATTAGGACATTTTGAATTTCTCTGTTTTGTCTCGAGGTTTTGAGGACTGTGTAGTAGCTGCATTCTTTCCTTTCACACTGGTACAATGTCATTTTTTCTCAGAAATATTTATTATAAACAAGGCCTTCAAGAATCTTTTTAAATAGTTCTGAACATGGCAATGGTTTGACAAACTGTAATGATGCATCTGTCCATATTCTTTATCAGGTCATTAGACAAACTGTTGACCCTCACTTATGACGTGATAAAAACGTGATGTGAGATAAAAATGGACTTGTGATCATTTCCACACTTCTTTCGGGATGCATCATTCTGGATGCGACTTCCTGAAATCACACAGCAGCTCCGAGATTCTGTACACAAATTGCTGTCTGTGTGAACTTGTGGCATTGCTGAAGAAATCAAGCTGAGTCAGAGAACCATTAGTTCACAAATGGGCGAAATGACTTTTAGCAGAAAACGATTCCAGCTCATATGTGTATTGTGGGATATAACTTACTTGATTAATGACGATAAATGGTCTGCACTTATATAGCACTTTATCAAGTCCTGAGTCACCCATTCACTCACTGACAGTAGTAAGCTAGGTTTTTTTTAAGCTTTTTATTGCTAAAATTAATTTTAAAGATTGCAACTATAAACAGGTAGAACAAAAAAACAAAGTCATCCCATTTACATAAAGAAAATATTCCAACATCAATTAAAAAACATGTGCTTCCTTCCCTGGAGGTTCTTCAGCACCCTGTTGGAAGAAACTAAAAAAACACAAACAAAACAGGTATACTTATTTCTCTTCAGTAAAGTCCAGTTTCTCAAATTCTTGACATTTTTGTGGAACAATGCACTCAAGACCCTCAGCAAGCATGTTCTGTGGAGGTCTTTAAAGCAAAGCTAAAGACCCACATGTTAATTTTATCTTATGCGGGTTAATTCATCGGTCTCTCAAATATCCAAAGTATTGCAGACACGTTTCTTCATTCCATGCATGTAAAAGTGCACTGTACTTTCAAAAGCACAATTGTAGCCAAAGCTGCCCTGGGCCAGACTGACAGAAGGAAGGCTGGAATACAGTTGGTGCCACCAGGCCCTCTGACCACCAGCAGCAGGCAAAGCAGGTGGATGAAGCAAAGCAAGTAAGGACATAATGACTGTCGGTTGTTGACGGTTGGAGCGGAGGTTCGACAAACTTCCTAGCTGGCGCATGAGCAACGGTGATGTTGCTTCATTTATTTAACCGGAGGATTAATGAATCAGATTGAATTAATGTTTCAAGGGCGGCACAACACTACAGTAAGATAAATATTAACGGTTATCTATCCCCCTGTGTCCAAAGCCATTGCAGTGCAGGCTCTCTCTGTGTTGGGGGGTTTGGACAGCGAGACCACTCAGTGGGATATCATGTAACCATAGGTTTGGGTCACTGAAGGACAGTTTTGGATTAACTAGAGGGACTTGGTCAGACATAGCAGAGAAACGGTGCGGCATTAGTTATATTAGTTCTGCACAACATTGTGCTAGACAGTAAAAGTAAATTCGACCTGCAGTGTGACGAAGTGACGTGTGTCTGAAGAGATACCCTCCGTGTTATTTCCAGGGTTATCTGTGCATGTTTTCAGAGCACAAAAACTTAGCTATTCTTTCACAACATGAATGCATACAAGCAGATAAAATGAGGAAGAGGTTGTCTTGCAGTGAATGCATAGTTTGCTCACGCAGTGATCCCAAATGGTCATTTGGAAGACAGAGAACTCCTTTTCATGCTCGAGAAACTAGTTTGAGATGTTTAAAGCCATCGGAAAGGTTTTTCTAATCTGTTGTTGTCCAATGTGGTTGCTTTCGCATATTGTATTGTTCTTCCTCAATTTAATCTCCCTCCTAACCGGAGACGAGTGCCAGATTTTTTCTGGCAGAACAATACTGATACTGAATCGATTCTCCACAGGTTCCCATAATTTTAGGTGTTACGTGGCTTAAGAGACATAATCCCCAAATCGATTGGCAGAGGGTCGAAGTGCTAGGGTGGGCATCCTCCTGTTCTGGGTCTTGTTTACTCTCCGCTCAATCCCTTCAGCTCCCTGAGAATGACGTTGAGGAGGTGTATCCTGACCTAGCTAAGGTTCCGTCCTGTTATCATGACCTAAAGGAGGTCTTTAACAAGTCCAAAGCCACGGCCCTACCTCCTCACCGTCCTTTCGATTGTAGTATTGACTTATTACCAGGGGCTACTCCTCCCAGAGGTCGACTTTACTCGTTGTCCTTGCCAGAGTCACAGGCAATGCAGAAGTACATAAGCGAATCACTTAAGGCAGGAATTATTCGCCCTTCATCATCTCCAGCAGGCGCGGGTTTTTTCTTTGTAAGTAAGAAGGACGGTTCCCTCAGACCCTGCATAGATTATAGGGGACTTAATGGGATTTCAGTCAAGAATCGTTATCCTATCCCTCTCATCAATACAGCCTTTGAGCAGATACAGGGGGCTAGAGTTTTTACCAAGCTGGATCTGCGAAATGCGTACCACTTGGTCCGTATAAAGGAGGGGGATGAATGGAAGACGGCGTTCAATACCCCTACTGGCCACTACGAGTACTTAGTGATGCCCTTTGGGTTAACTAACGCTCCTGCTGTCTTCCAGAACCTAGTAAACGATGTTCTCAGGGACATGATTGGTCAGTTTGTTTTTGTCTATTTGGACGACATTTTTATCTACTCAAAGGATCTAACAACCCATAAACAACACGTCCGTTCAGTTCTCCTCCGACTGCTCCAGAATCAGTTGTTTGTAAAAGCTGAGAAGTGCGAATTTCATGTCTCCACCCTGTCCTTTCTGGGATTTATTGTTTCCCCAGACCAGATTTCTATGGACCCAGCCAAGATTCAGGCAGTAACTGAGTGGCCAACCCCTACCGATAGAAAACAGCTTCAGAGGTTCTTAGGCTTCGCTAACTTTTACAGAAGGTTCATTCGGAGTTATAGTCATATTGCTGCTCCCCTCCATACACTAACCTCATCTAAGGTGAAGTTTTTGTGGAACGACCAAGCGGACAAGGCTTTTGAGAGACTCAAGAACCTTTTCACATCGGCGCCAGTACTAATAGCCCCTGATCCTGAAAGACAATTTATTGTGGAGGTTGATGCATCAAGTAATGGTGTGGGGGCCATTTTGAGTCAGGAGGCTAGTGATGGTCGGATTCATCCTTGTGCCTATTTTTCCAAGAAACTATCCGAGGCAGAACGAAATTACGATGTGGGGAACCGAGAACTTCTAGCTGTGAAACTCGCCTTGGAGGAGTGGAGACACTGGTTGGAGGGGTCAAAGCTCCCTTTTTTAGTGTGGACAGACCATAAGAACCTCGAGTACCTGCTAAAACAGCTAAAAGAACAGCTAAACAGCTAAAAGGTTAAATTCCCGACAGGCCCGGTGGGCCTTATTCTTTGGGCGATTCAATTTCTCACTATCTTTCAGACCCGGGACCAAGAACGTCAAGCCTGACGCCCTTTCCAGGATGTACGAGGTGGGTGAGGAGAGTTCCGGTGGTACAGAGAAGTTTATCCTCCCGGAGTCAGTGAGATGCTCCGTCACCATGCTAGGCCTGGAGAGGGAGGTTAGGGACGCCCTCGTCAATGAATCTATCCCTGAGACCTGCCCTAGGGACCGTCTGTATGTTCCGGACGCCCTGGTTGAGAGGGTTCTTAACTTTTGTCACTGTTCCCGTCTGTTCTGCCATCCGGGAGTGACTAAGACCCTCAAGGCTATTCAGTCTCAGTTCTGGTGACAATTTATTGTGGAGGTTGGTTAAATCTTTTTCTATCTAAGGAAACCCAGCAGACCTCATTGAGTCCCTGACTTTCTGCATTCACACCTCCAGGGAATACACACAAAAAGAACACAGAAGCAGTACAAAAAGGAATGATAGTTAAGCAATCTAAGTTTTTTACAAGGCAGCTGGGTTTTGAACTTTTTTCTGCAGGATCAAGTGGAGCATCTGTGGAGCTTTAGCCTCATGATCTATTGCTGCTACTGGCTGCACCAGCAGGGAACACAGAACACCAGGAGTTTTAGTTGGATGATGGAAAGTCAATCCAAAAACTATCATCATCACCATCATCTTTACTGGAGCTACCGAATTTCCAGAGTTCAGCAAATAGCAGCATCTTAATTTTTACCAACAACAACTAAAAAAAACTTGCCTGAGAAAGAAAAACAGTCTAATTTTAGAGAGAAAAATGCTATAGCAATTGTAAATATTTGTTTTTACAATTTTTCATAGCCATCTTTATTATCATTGCTACTTACAGGGGTTGGACAATGAAACTGAAACACCTGGTCTTAGACCACAATAATTTATTAGTATGGTGTAGGGCCTCCTTTTGCAGCCAATACAGCATCAATTCGTCTTGGGAATGACATCTACAAGTCCTGCACAGTGGTCAGAGGGATTTTAAGCCATTCTTCTGGCAGGATAGAGGCCAGGTCACGATGTGATGCTGGTGGAGGAAAATGTTTCCTGACTCGCTCCTCCAAAACACCCCAAAGTGGCTCAATAATATTTAGATCTGGTGACTGTGCAGGCCATGGGAGAGTTCAACTTCACTTTCATGTTCATCAAACCAATCTTTCACCAGTCTTGCTGTGTGTATTGGTGCATTGTCATCCTGATACACGGCACCTCCTTCAGGATACAATGTTTGAACCATTGGATGCACATGGTCCTCCAGAATGGTTCGGTAGTCCTTGGCAGTGACGCGCCCATCTAGCACAAGTATGGGGCCAAGGGAATGCCATGATATGGCAGCCCAAACCATCACTGATCCACCCCCATGCTTCACTCTGGGCATGCAACAGTCTGGGTGGTACGCTTTTTTGGGGCTTCTCCACACCGTAACTCTCCCGGATGTGGGGAAAACAGTAAAGGTGGACTCATCAGAGAACAATACATGTTTCGCATTGTCCACAGCCCAAGATTTGCGCTCCTTGCACCATTGAAACTGACGTTTGGCATTGGCACGGGTGACCAAAGGTTTGGCTATAGCAGCCCGGCCGTGTATATTGACCCTGTGGAGCTCCCGACGGACAGTTTTGGTGGAAACAGGAGAGTTGAGGTGCACATTTAATTCCGCCGTGATTTGGGCAGCCGTGGTTTTATGTTTTTTGGATACAATCCGGGTTAGCACCCGAACATCCCTTTCAGACAGCTTCCTCTTGCGTCCACAGTTAATCCTGTTGGATGTGGTTCGTCCTTCTTGGTGGTATGCTGACATTACCCTGGATACCGTGGCTCTTGATACATCACAAAGACTTGCTGTCTTGGTCACAGATGCGCCAGCAAGACGTGCACCAACAATTTGTCCACCAGGCTGGTCCAATTTAGCCATGAAACCTCCCACACTAAAATGAGTGGTGTTTCAGTTTTATTGTCCAACCACTGTACATTTTGGATGAGATTTGTCCTCTGCATTTAAGCCATTCCTTAGACAGCCACAGGCTGCCACTGTGTGGTGCTCAGGGAGCTTTTTGGGGTTAAGGGTCTTGCTCAGGACCCCAGAGTGGCAGTCTGTGGGAGTCAAACTGGGAACCTTGCAGCCTCTCCAGGACACAAGCACCCTGCTCGCTAATCACTATGCTACCCCCTTAAATGTTGGAATATATGACAGCAGGTAGATTGTTGGTATGATGGAACATTTGATTAGTTACCAACACATTTTTTTTAACAGTCTGGAAGAAATATCCAACCTAAGTATCTCTGTCATACTATTTAAAGTATGAACGTGGAGGCTGACAAAAGTTACATTTGCTGTGTGGGACCTCTCAATGTCCTCTGCTTATGGATTAGTTTTATTCTTGTTGAACAAATCGGTTCACCAATAAAGATATTGTTGACTAGTACAGCATCTTTATCCCCAGGATAAACGATCATGCTGAGTTAACCTCCTCCTTATGAATTGAGCTTTATATATCAATCATTTGATTTTGTTTGGGTGAAGTTATGGATCACTTATTTTACCTTATTTTCAACTACTTGTGGTTATGGGTGGTTTTGTGTGACTTTCCAGCCACGATAAAATCCGGAGCTGGATCTCTGGAGTACCTCTGAAGGAATAAAGAGTGTACTCACCAATATTTTGGGTTGTGACACTGAACAATTTAATTTCGAAGTACAGTGACCAAAATGTCTGAAGCGCAAAGTACGGAAGCCCCGAGCTTTCGTTTTTTTTCTCCTGTGACGCCTCACACCCAGCTTTGACCAAACCGCTTCCTCTCACCTGGCTGATGTGACGCAGTAACGCGCGTGCAGGTGTGGAACGTCATGTTCTCGGCTGTCTGCCGAAGGCGCCTAACCGGAAGTCATGGGGGGGAGGAGTTAGCAGTCACCCCCGCTGCTTTAATGGGTATTAGACTGCCGCAGTCTCTTCGCCACGTGTGTAGCTAATATTAGGGTTTGTAGTTTGATTTCCTACTCGGTCATATCGGACCGTGTAGACAGTAAACAGCTCGCTATGGGCGGCGGGAACGTTATAAAAAGCCAGTGACGCGAACAAGCCAAGGTGAGTCTGACTCTCCGGCCCCGGCATCATGTTAGCTAAAAGTGTTGTTGGGGGACACGAGCTGCTGCTACTGCCGCTGAACCTGTAAATTTGAACTAGAAATATCAAGTACGTTGTTGGATTTGTAAAAAAAAGATTTAGTCCACTGCGGTCTGGGTGATGAAACGCGTTAGTGTGACTTTAACCTACTCTAAATCGTTATAAATGGTAGATAGCGGCACGTTTGGGGTGAATCAACGTCAGAGGTATTTGTTTTGTAGCTGGCGGTGGTGCCTGGCTCCCGGGTAGCCGAGCAGGTGCACTCCCCATGGGAACCACGTGTCCCTGGATGTAAAGCTCAGTGTTCGGCTGTTCAATAGGTTTAGCTTCTCTTGCCGCAGAGGGAGTTTCTGACGGTGAGATGCTGCAGCTGTCTGGGATCCATCATCAGATGCTGGCCAGCGTTGCTCGGGAGCTCCAGAGCTCATCCTACAGTCGGTGTGGCTTCCTTATAGGAGCAGCATGGCCGCTCAATCATAGCTGCGCCATCTGAACTCTTGGTTCTCATCCAGATGTGGGCGAAGCCTTTCATCAAACTGAATGGGCTCTGAAAGTTTTTATCTCCTCCGGCTGTGTTTTCCGGCTTCTGTCCTGACATGAGCTAAATGCATCACAAATATTATACATTTTTTGCCTAAACTACACGGGTGTAATTGGGGGTCTGAGGACCGAATCGTTGTGAGATGGCAGATGACTCAGAACTGATCCATTTTTTTTTTATGGTTGGGTGGCGTGACGATGAATGCGACAGATCTGAAGGACGTGGTTTGCCACGATCAGCTATTTGGTTTTCTTTCACCACAGGTTTGATTGATGAAAGGAAAACCATGTCTGTTTCGTGTGTGTGTGTGTGTGTGTGTGTTGTTGTTGTTGTTGTTGATAATTGAGATGCGATTTACAGGTCAGCGTCTCCAAAGAGTACCAGTACCTTAGTTAACCCCCCCCCAAGCAGACATGCTAAACTGCGCTTTTCCAAATATCCAGGGTGTAAATATGGAGGACCAATCAAAGCAGTCGATGGCCTCGTTTGAAGCTTGAAATGATGCAGTCAGCAACTGGAAACTGAAGAAGATCCTGATTATTGATGTAGCGCTGTTTTCAGAACTACATCTGTTAAGCACCTGTCTAGACACGGGTCCTGATGAGATTCTCTCGCTATGATCATCCATCCATCCGTGGATGGTGGGGTTTAGGTGCCCATCTTGAGCAGTCATTGGGCCAGAGGCGGGGTACGCCCCGCACAGGTCGCCTGTCCATCAGACTGCGTGATGACCTCGAGTAACAATGACCCGATTGCACGATATCGCAGTACTCCTGCGTACATTTAAAGTGACACGTATAGGATAAATTAATGATAGTATTTGAAAATACAAATTCAACACTTTTACCAATGCTGAAAAAATGAGTTTGAATTAGCCAATACAGAAATGTTATCTTAACAATTCCTTTATTAAACTTGCCCAGCCCTAATATATATATAAATGTGTATATATATATGTATATATATATATATATATATATATATATATATATATATATATATATATATATATATATAGTGTTAATTCAGCTAAACAGCATTCTATAGTGGTGTTCTCTTGATGTTAATTTAAATTCTGTTAATAAATTCTTTGTGTGAGCAGAGTTTGCTGTTAAAAGATTGCCAGTGCTCGTATCATCCCTTTCAACTATTGTCCTGATATCAGCTCCAGAGCTGATATTAACCAGACAATACCTAACAGACAGTGAGTTATTTATTAAACATTAAATAACTTTAAATAGTGTATAACTGCACAACAAAGAAAAGAAAGAATAAATAACTAATCTGTTGATCAAGAATTAAAATAGCTGAAAGACTTTCAGGGATCATCAGCAACATTTCATAGGATCTTTTAGCCAAAATTAAACTGGATTTGAACATCTGGTTAATCAGGAGCTTTGATCAGGAAGTTCTGGTGAAACCAGCATCAGGATTCAGAAGGAAAACATCAAGTTCATGTTTATCTACGTTCTGTGAACAATGACGTCAGCAGACAATGAGAAAATCACATTTCTGCTCCTGGGTCTGAATCTGGATTAAAGGTGTACAGATGTATCATTGTGCTTCTGTTTCCAGCCATTTTCATGTGTATAAAGTGCGAGTGTAAACTTTGAGTTGGGGGTTATGGTCAGCAACACCTTATTTACCTAAAATAAAACAACTAATTTTAAATGAGCTTAAAATAGTGGAACTGAGGAGGGGAAATCTCATTATCTGAGAATGATTTTGTGCAAAAAAATGTAATGAAGATGTTTGGTTTACCCTATGGACCTGTTCTAAATGTTTAAAGGAAGCATAAAAGGCCATCTTCAAAAATAAATGAACCAACAGGCACAATGGACAAGACTGATCTTGAGGTTGAGGGTTGCTGAGTAAGAATCAGGAATCAGGAAGTATTGTTATCATGATGTGTAACATCCCTCCATGAGTGTACAGTCTTTAGCAGCTAAAGAACTCATTTACAAGTCAAATCGTACAGCAGTTTAGAATATTGCGCAATAAATTTAGTTACAGAATTGGGCAATTTGCATAAATATCTAAACAGACAATCCCTGGGAGATTGCGTCTGCTGATACACCTTTGCATGTAAGGGATTTTCAAAATAAGGTGACGGGATATGAAACAGAAGGTGTATATAAATATGACTGGAACATTTCACTTCCTCGGTGCGATGATATGTTATGACCAGTTTAGTCTGTTATACTAGAAAGAAAGAACCTCAGTTCTTTATGACTTAAACCAGGGATATTGCACATGGTGTGAGGACCGCAGGAAAAGAAATGACATGTAAGTGTGCCCTATTTTGGTGTTACATTGCTCAGATTTTAGTTTAATATAAGTACTTTTCCTTATGTTATTTTGGTTTTAAAGCAGTTGTGTAAAACAATAATAGTACCAATAAATGTTAGTGAATCCAACTGAAGCACAGGTCAATGCTTCAGCGGCATGAAGTGATGTTTAGTCAGCGATCAATGATTTTCCTTTCTGTGTCATTCTTGTGTTGAAAAATGTCAGTTTAATCTATTTGTTGATTTAAATTATAGAAACGATTAAATAAAAATGTTAGTTAAAAACAAAATAACGACTAGTTGTTACAAAACTAAAATCACAAAATCCTTCTGTTTCCAAATGAGACATGACTAAACTTTAATAATAACAGTATACAAATGAAATCCAAGTTGGTTATTGGACGACAATCGCTCAGTTGAAGATTTTTAATTACTTGATCTTCTGACTAAAGAGGAGTTGTGAAGAATTACATGATGGTTTTATAAGATTTTCACTAGGAATGATGAGTGACTGCTGCATCCTCCGGTTCTCTGGCCAGAAGTATGCACAAAAAACACAAAACATTCAGTAAAACTAAGGCCTCACATCTTAAGCAATCTGTCTACCCAGTTTATGAAAAGTGAAAAGTGTTTTTTCTGAAAAAATAAATGTTTTTTACTTCCTCGGTTTCCCACAGGGTTGAACTTTCACTCACATCCAAAGGGAAACCTTGCTCAGCTGATGTCCTGTGTCCTATTCACTTTAGAAACTAGAAGTACCAAGGGGTTATACACAGATATAATAATATTGGTTTCACACATTACATATTGCATACTGGATTGAGGCTGCCTGGTATGAAAAGTCAGAAATGTCAGTAAAGAGTTGCAGTTACTTTAGTTGCCCAGCAGATAGAAGCATTATTCTGCTTTAGTTTGATTTTCGTCACTTGTCCATCCATCGTAACCACTTGTGCTTTTAATATGTGTAATTATTTAGGAGGAAAGCATTAAACAATAAATATATGGAAGTCTTTGCAGCATCGGCCATGATCAGAACCTGTTCTACTCTTTTCCTGATTTCTTTATTTAAACAGCAATTTTTCCTGTCGGTTTTTCTCTCTCTCTCTCTCTCTGTCTCTGTCTCTGTCTCTGTCTGTCTCTGTCTCTCTCTCTGTCTCTCTCTCTGTCTCTCTCTCTCTCAAGGACATAAGGGCTGGCATGGGTCACCATGTGGCTTCTCACCATATTGTATATTGTCCAGGACAGATGATCACTAACGGACCTGAGGCTGTTATAGATTATTAATAGTGAAAGGAAGAAGAAGGAGCAACTGAAACAGTTGTTTTTTGTTGTAATTCACAGTAAGTATTATTTTGTTCTCTAAACATATAAAAACAGTTTCTTCTACTATTTTTGTGAGTTTTTCTTTGTTCTAAATAAACTGTCCTTAAATTGACATAGATCATTAATTTATTTAATCGTTATCTTCTCTAACATACATGAAACACCACCAGTAAAGAAATCTATTAGTTCGGGACTTAAACTATATACCGTGTTACCCCATGTTTTGATATAAATCGGGATTCCAAGTATTCTGTTAGTATCTGTTACACTCAAGCCTTAAAAAGTGCTAAGGATTCATCATAACTTAGAAATTAACGAGTTTGCACTTATAAGCTTAATAGCTGTTGATGGATTGTTGATTGCTGTTTGGCTATAACATTTTGTGTTCAAGATCAAATAGACTGCTGAAAACAATCTAATTATTCATTTTCTCTCTGAACTTTAAAGGTATTTCTATGAAGAACACATGTTCTGCAGAAAATTTCAGCATGTGTTTCTTGATTTTATATATATATATATATATATATATATATATATATATATATATATATATATATATATATATATATATATATATATATATATATATATATATATATATATATACATACAAAGACAGGAAATAAATGAAGAAATGAAGCAGCTTTTTTATAATCCTTTTATGAAAACTCCAGACAGCTACATTCTACTAATTACAGTTTATTTAACCAAATCCAATATCCCACTACTCGCCTGTTCAGGGTCACAATGAGCTTGATGTAGCTGTCTTTAGGCAAGAAAGAGAATGTGCATCTTTATTTGATCATTTCTGAAATGACTATGCAGACAGAGTGGGAATTATTTACATCATAAGTAATGTTAAACATTTGACTGTTTATTTTTACTAGCCCAGCTGTTGCTCAGGAGAAGCAGGAGTTTATTACTAAACCTGGGCGACAGCCTGTTGTAAAACATTTTGGTTTTAGTTCCTTCCGGTGAAAAAGTATAGCCCAGACTTTGGCCCAATTTACTGTGATGTTACCAAGACCTGCTGCGCTAGGACACCACAGCCAAACTACTTATCCCCGCCAGAATTTGTATCCACTGCGTCGGGAGAGGGCTGGAAATCAATAAAACTTTTAACCTCCAAAGTTGGGAAGTCTAAATATTTTTAAACATAACATTTTAATAAAATGAAATAGATTTTTTTAACTCCTAATACATTGTTCTATTTTTAAAAGTGACATATCTCGTTTTCTTGATATGATTAATATCTCTATATGGTTCTTGGTTGAATTAAAATGTTATTAGATCTGATCATTTTGGCTGTACCTTTATTCGGTGTTCATTTGATCACACGTGAAATATGCTTTATATGATCCATTCATGCGGGTCAAAAAAAGAAAAGGAAAAAAGACGAACAAGTAGACAGCTGTGATGGACTCAGGAAGGTGGATTTTTTTTGTTTCAGCAGACAGACATGCGACAATCTAATAACATAAAGCTAATAGTTCTGTGACATATCTGGAAATGACCACAGAGTCTGGTCCTCATTGCCGGCAGTAAGTCGGACTCGTTTCCGGTGAGAGTTGGACTCCGCCAAGGTTGCCCTTTGTCACCGATTCTGTTCATAACTTTTATGGACAGAATTTCTAGGCGCAGCCGAGGTGTTGAGGGGATCCGTTTTGGTGGCCTTAGGATTGCGTCTCTGCTATTCGCGGATGACGTGGTCCTATTGGCTTCATCGGGGCGTGATCTACAACTCTCACTGGAGCGGTTCGTAGCCGAGTGCGAAGCGGCCGGGATGAAGATCAGTGCCTCCAAATCCGAGACCATGGTCTTGAACCGGAAAAGGGTAGAGTGCCTTCTCCGGGTTGGGGAGGATGTGCTGCCCCTAGTGGAGGAGTTCAAGTATCTTGGGGTCTTGTTCACGAATGAGGGGAAGATGGAGCGGGAGATCGACAGGCGGATTGGTGCAGCGTCTACTGTGAAGCGGGCGCTGTACAGATCCGTTGTGGTGAAGAGAGAGCTGAGCCAAAAGACGAAGCTCTCGATTTACCGGTCGATCTACGTTCCTACCCTCATCTATGGCCACGAGCTTTGGGTCGTGACCGAAAGAACGAGATCCCGGATACAAGTGGCTGAAATGAGTTTTCTCCGTAGTGTGTCTGGGCTCTCCCTTAGAGATAGGGTGAGGAGCTCAGTCATCCGGGGAGGACTCAGGGTAGAGCCGCTGCTCCTCCACGTCGAGAGGAGCCAATTGAGGTGGCTCGGGCATCTGGTCAGGATGCCTCCTGGACGCCTCCCTGGTGAGGTGTTCCGGGCACGTCCCACCAGGAGGAGGCCCAGGGGAAGACCCAGGACATGCTGGAGGGACTATGTCTCTCGGCTGGCCTGGGAACACCTTGGGATTCCTCCTGAGGAGCTGGCCCAAGTGGCCGGGGAGAGAGACGTCTGGGCCTCCCTACTGAAGCTGCTTAATGGATGGATGAAAATTCTTTTCTTTGGATTCTAAAGGTTGCTGATCTCCACTATGGACATTTTACTATTCCAGATTGATACCTGCAGTCAACACAGATCTCCATCAGAGTCACCAGAGAAGCTGGAGAAGCTGAATTGGGGAGTTTCCATCTGAAGGAGCTGAGGTTGAAGGTCTGACTGAGCTGAAGGAGTTCAGATGTTGCTGGTTGTGTGTTGCTGATGCTGGAGCTGATGTGTTGCTGACTCTCCTCCTCTGTCTCCTCTCACAGGGAGAAGATGATCTGCAGGATCCTGCTGCTCATCATCCTCAACTCATGTCTCTGTGGTCAGTTTCCATCTTCTCTTTGTTCAGTCTAAATCCATCAATAATCAGTGAAAAGTCTGTCAGTGAAGGGAACACTTCAATCCTCCAGCTGCATCTGATCAAGCAGTTTGACTTGAAGAGCATCAAGCAGAGCTCTGACAGCACAGAGAGCATCATGGGACAGAAAGCTCTAGAGATGTAGTTTAAAGACTCCCATGTTCCAGTTCTCAGTGTGTCTGCTCCTCTCTTTCCCTCTCTGTCTCCTCAGCAGCAACATTTGTAGTGAATGTGACACAGAGCTCCTATCAGGCAGAGGAGAACCACAGCATCACTCTGGAGTGGACCTTCACCACCACACCTGATCGACCCTGGAGAGATCTGTTCATCTACTGCTGCTTGTTAACTCCTAGTAAAGAATCAGTCCTTTATCAGGTCCATGATGGTCTTGAGGTGTCAGAGTATCAGGATGAACAGTTTGCAGGACGAGTCCAGCTTGACAAAGACGTCCTCAGAGAAGGACGAATCAGACTCCATGTGTCCAGACTGAGGACTGAAGACTCTGGACATTATTACTGTCCAGAGTCTTACTGTCCACTGGTGATCATGAAGACTCTGAAAAATGTCGACTCGACGTCTCTGGTGAGTTTATGTTAAATCAACTGAAGCTGAAACATGTTGATGCTGCTGAGATTAAACTGAACAGAACTTTGTTGCTTAATGATAAATTCAACATGTGTTCAGAACTGTTGTTTCAATTTCTTCTTCGATAACAAAAAATAACAGGAAAGTGATAAAATTCCCATCTTTCATGCTGCCACAGATCTGTTCTCTGTAAAAACTTCAAAGCAGGGTGATGGGGTCGGGTTGCTGGTTCTGATCTGCAGGGTTTAAGGGCAGATGTGGGTCCAGTCAACCTAACATGGATGTTTTGTATGAAGGGAAGCTGGAGTCTCCACAACTGCACAGGGAGAACCTGAACACAGCACCCAGACAGGGATTTGAACCAAGGACCTGCTTGTAGCCAGGCAGCAGTGCTAGCAGCTGCTCCAGCCTGCAGCCCTACAGAGAGTCCATGGATTGATAGAAAGCCTCCATGTTGCAGTAGTTCTGGAGAACTGAGCCTGTTCAGCTTTAATGTGTCTCTGGGGGACGTTGCTTTAGTGCTTTTAGATCAGGGAACTGATTTTTCACCACTCTTTATTCTGCTGTTCACACTAAATTCAGAGCTGAACCAGAACCAGATCCACTAGAGACAGAACCACAGTTTCTCTGGCAGAAGATGATGGAGAACTAACTGATGATGATGATGATGATAGTGATGATGATGATGAGAGCATAAATCCTCTTCATCTTTTGTCCTCCAGCAGCTGCTGATGTCTCCCAACCTCAGAGTCCGGCTCTGGATCCAGAACCAGGAGGTCGAGGAAGGACCGGCCTCTATGCTGCACTGGGACTGACAGCAGCAGCAGCAGCAGCTCTGATGGTCAAAGTTCTCTTCAGGTCCTGGTCCAGAACATCTCAGCAGAAGTCGACCCTTATTTCAGCACTTTAACAGAACCCTGAAGGTCCACTGGGCCGCTGCTGGACTGATGGCTTCATACTGGACTCTAGAGTGTTCTGGTGAGCAGAGGAGGTTCTGGTGGACTCAGTGACTGCAGGTGTTCAGCTCCTGTGGCTGTAAAGCAGCCCAGATCATTAGTCCTCCACCAGCGTGCCTGACAGCTGCTTTGCTGAGCTTCAGACTAAAATCTTGGGCTTCATTCAGCTGCAGCGGTGAAAAGCTGAGTTCTTCTGCCAGGATCTGTTAGAGAGAAGAGTCTTTCTCCTGGTGACTCTTCCAACCATCCAGACTTGTTCAGCCTTTTCCTCCTTGTTCTGTCATCAAGTTTAACAGGTAACAAGCTGACTGAGGCATGGAGAGCCTCTGATGAAGCTCTGGGGTTAGACCTCATTTATCTGAACTATCAGGGAAGCTTTATAAACATTTACTTGACACTTCTAATATTTTTAAATCAAATTAAGAACATATCAAATGTAAGAAGAATTATATCTACATGAAGTTGGAACTACATTGCTACTTTAAGTCATATTTTCTTCCTTGAAGGTGAAACCTTTAATGATTGTATCTGAAGAGGATCTTCTCTCTGTTGTTTTCTGCTGATGTTTTAAATCAGTTTAAAGGTTTTCTGGACTCAATCAGACATATTGATTCAACTCAATTCAGTTTATTCACATAGCACAATTCACAACACGCATTGTCTAGACGCACGCTAAAATAAAAAAGGTCAGTTCAATCAAATCAGACAGATTCCAAATCAATTAGGTACATTTCAACTGATCTTAGTTATCCAAGACTCCAATCAAGTTTAGTTTATTATTCAAATTGGCTAAAGGTTTTCTATCATTTCAGGAATCCTAGCAGATTGCATTAAGCCATTGACTTGTGGCATTAAGCGCTCATAGCTACAGCGAACAGTCGCCTGCATAGTGTTGTTGACTTTGTGTGAATGGCCATCTGCCACAACCCACTGGGGGTTTATGGGGACAGAGGAGAGACACATAAGAAGCACCAAACCACTTTCTAAAGGACAAATAGACTGAAGTTATATTTTTTGTCATACTGACCACTCAAAGCACTTTTCACTAAAGCCACATTGACCTAATTGCACATTTTTATACACTTATAAATCAGTCAGCCACCTACTGTGCTTGCCATTGACATGTGCCAAAGCAAAGCTGGAATCAAACCCACAACCTTCTGATTGCAAGACAACTACTCTGAATGGCTGTAGCTCCTTTAGTGGCTTCATCTAGGAGAGAAACACAGCTAATAAAATAAACTCTAATCCAATTTTATCGTCTAGAGCAGCGGCCCTCAAACTGGGGTCCCTGGACCCCTGGGGGTCGGCGAACCACGGGTTGGGGTCAGAGAAGCGCATGTTGTCGGGCCTGAGGAGGCCCTGCTGAGGATGCGTCAGGCCTCACCAAATCTCTAATATTAGGTGTATTTAAATATATTTTGTAAAACCATGCATAATTTGTGATGTATTTAACAGCACAAAATGCTGATTAAAAAATACTATCAGCATGAGGAATCTAAAGGAGTCTTTGGAAAATTTTTACTACTGCTAAAGGGTCCCTGGCCATTAAATGTTTGACACACCAGGTCTAGAGGATGAAAGAGAACTGTTCAGTAATTTTGTCCTAAATCTGTATGAACTGATGCATTTTGTTGCTGAGCATAAAGCACTTTATCTGCTTACTTGATCTGTTTATAATGTTGTTAATAAATCCATATTTATACAGACATGTTGACAGGACCTTTATTCACTGTTGAAAAGTATGTTTCCAGAACAGAGATAAACTCTGGTAATACGAGCAGTTTAACAAGCTTATGATTCCTTAATTAAAATCTACAGAAGCACACTAAGAATAACTAAGTTATAACTAAGTTATATTTCTTAGTGAGGAAGAAACAGAAATTCTAAATATTACCTGAAACTTGAGATAACGGTGTGAAATATCAGTCAGACTCATATTCTTCATCTTCCCCAGTGAGAGGAGAAACCTTGCTAAAAGGAGACCAACTGAGCTTCGGATCATCCATACTGGACCAGTTCAGAGAGCTCAGTGATTAGAGGCCTCGTAAAAAGTGTGTCTACACACAAAAACCATGCAGTGCAATGTTTTACGCACCACGCAGGATGTAAATGGTAAATTGCTTGTACTTGTATAGCACTTTATCAAGTCCAACGACCCCAAAGGGCTTTATGCTACAGTCAGTCCTTCACTCAATCACGCACACATTTGTATAAAAATTAACGTTCTGTAAAAGTGTGCGGAAATCCATGCAAACGTTTGACCTGCCACAAAAATGTGCTCCAGTCACTTCAACTTTTTTACTTGACAATAACAGAGAGCAAAGTACTAAAACTTACCCAAATACACTGTAATATAACTGTACAGTTCTACTTGTGAGTTTGAGCTTCTAGCGTTGTACCATAACCTTACACACCTCAAAAAAAAAAAAAAAAAAGATATGATGGAGACAAACTTAGATAGATGTAAACTGTAAATATTCCTGTTTTTCGTCACGTGTGGATGTAAACGAGCATTGGTCTGTATGCTGAGGAGCGTGAAATGAATGTAAAATGGTGTCGGATCAGCAGAACAATTCCCAACGAGTCAGGTGTGATGCTGCATGAGGTGAACGAGGTGTAGACAACCACACATCCAGAAACAGCTGCGTAATGTTGCTCCTTATATGTCACAAGGAATAAAATCAGACTGAATTGGAAACGACATGAAATTGGAGAGTTTTACAGGCTCCAAGGAACTGTCCCCCTCAGCAGGGTACTGTCACTATGAAGCCAGGCTACACCAGACTTATCTTCTCTTTGCCTGTGGTCCCATGAGGAGAGAGTCCGTGCTGGGAAGACCAGGCACCAATTTAGGCCGCATGAGGCTCAAAGACTCACAAGCATCTGCAGGGTCGACCAGGTTGAGTAAAGTCTGCTTTCTGTGAAACTAACATCATAATCTAATCAGTCATGGTCTGTCTAAGCGGAGAAGGTGAAAGCTGACCTGGGTGCTGAGGCACTATCCAGCAGGAGGGCAGAGACCCCACACTGCAAACCCCCTTCACAGGCTTTTCCTCACTCCCATTCTGACCTTTGACCTCCAAATGGTCTATTTATCAGTTATTAAAAACACTAAATTGCGAATCTTCTTCTCTGTGAGAGTTTTTACCTGACTGCTTCCAGGTCCAAATCTCCTTCTGTCCATAATGTCTCCACACTGTTTAGAACGTGTCCTCTGTCTCCTCCAGATCACACTTGGAGGAACTAAATGAACAAGATTCATGTTCAAACTCGTTTTGTAAGGTTCAACAGTTCAACAGTTCCCCTTCATTTCCTGGCAGCTATCTTTTATTTCAAAGGTGTTAGTTGGGACGTGTCCCTCCCAATCCTCCCCCATGGAGGATAAAAAACAGATTTCTGGATCAGAACACCTTTCCAGCTTCAAAACAAACAGAATGGTGACCTGATTGCCATAGAGACACATTACCAATAGAGGCTTTACACCTACAAATCCACACTTGACGCCCAAACCTTAATGATTTATTTTTATTACCAGTTTAGGCCTAAGGTATTAGGAACAAACTGATGCCAAAGATGACAGAGGAAGACGGGCAGAGGAATAACAGCAGAGGAAGTGAAAGATAGAAAGGAAAACATAGAAAAAAATTACAGAACCAGACATCCGGCTGCTACTGTCGTGGATGTCCTCCGGACGACGTAGTAATTTGTGCTAAGTCTTACAAAAATTCTAAGTTCTTGATAAGGCAGTTGAAAAATCTCCAACAGTGGTCCAAAAATAAGTAGAGGCAGCTGGGTCTCGGTCCAGTATGGTTTATTGCAACAATACAAGTCAACCACACATGAGATGTTAACCGGTCAACATCTGACAAAACAACGAAAGTGGTCTGCTTATATTCATTCCCTGGGTCTTGGGGCTCCTCCCGAGCCCCTCCTATTTATTACGTATTTTCAGTTACTTATCCACGGATATCTTTGTCATTTTATTACATACCGGTGGGACTTTCTCTAGGGTGCATATTTTTATAAATGGCCCCACATCATTACATCATTCCAGATGGCCCCTCCCCATTATGTTAACATCATTTACAAAATGGCTACACATCATTACATCCTTCCAGATGGCTACACCTCATTACGTTAACATCATTGGGCCATTCTGGACGGCTACACATCATCTCCCTTTCCGGACCATCATCATACACATTTTGTTTACATTACAGTATAACTTGATCTTTGGTTCAGATGTTTCTATGGTGCATCCTGTATTTCTCCACTGCCAGGGTTTGTGTGCATTAACCCTCTAACTCCTACAGGACTGTCTCAGAAAATTAGAATATTGTGAAAAAGTATACTAGTAGGCTATTCAACTAATCACTTGAATCGTCTAATTAACTCGAAACACCTGCAAGGGTTTCCTGAGCCTTGAAAAACACTCAGCTTGGTTCAGTAAACTAAATCACAAGTATGGGGAAGACTGCTGATCTGACTGCTGTCCAGAAGACCATCATTGACACCCTCCATCAGGAGGGTAAGACACAAAAAGAAATTTCTCAAAGAGCAGGCTGTTCACAGAGTGCCGTTTCAAAGCACATTCACAAAAAGTGTGTTGGAAGGGGGAAATGTGGCAGGAAACGCTGCACAACCAAGATCTGGCACCTGCCCACAGTGCCAAAACCACCAGTAACTGGTGTACTGACCATGGCATTACTGTCCTTGATTGGCCTGCCAATTCCCCTGACCTGAACCCCATGGAGAATTTGTGGGGTATTGTGAAGAAGAAGCTGAAAGACACCAGACCCAACAATGCAAATGAGCTAAAGGCCGCTATTGAAGCATCCTGGGCATCCATAACACCTCAGCAATGCCACAGGCTGATTGCCTCCATGCCACGCCGCATTGATGCAGTAATCTGTGCAAAAGGATTCCCAACCAAGTACTGAGTGCATTAATGGACATTTTCAAATGTTTGATTTTGTTTTGCTGTTATAATTTTTTTTTTTACTTGGTCTGAGGAAATATTCTAATATTTTGAGTTAGGATTTTTGAGTTTTCTTCAGCTGTACGCCATAATCAGCGATATTAAAACAATAAAAGGCTTGCGATATTTCAGTTGATTTGTAATGAATACAGAATGTATGACATTTCATGTTTTTAATTGCATTACAGAAAATAAAGAACTTTATCACAATATTCTAATTTTCTGAGACAGTCCTGTATCTTGACCTCTGGACTGACACACACACATTTTTCTTAGATACATGTTAAAGCACACTTTTTAACCGTTGTGACAAGAATACATTCATTGTGAGATATGTAAGCACACCCTTCAACTATTGTGACAAAAATACATGCATTGTGAGATATTAATCCACTACACTACAGGATGAATCCTCTTACAGCCAACAATGGGGAAAACGGGGAAAGACAACCACAAACAACTGCAAAGAGATACAACTAACAAAGCAAAAACAGGAATGAAGACATCAATGATATAATCAACAAGAATACTAATGGAGAGAACTACAGGGGAACACAGCTACTGTGTTATGAGTGCATAGATGTGTGTGAACACGCAAACTATGTGGTGTAAGCCTCAGTGGTGCTCAATGATGGGCGCAGAGGACCACCGCCATTCCCCCTCCAAGCACCAGAAGCAAGCAGACAGGACCCTGAGACCCAGGAGACCAGCAGGCCCATCAAAGGGACACCAGTCGTCCACCCAGACGACAGCAGGGGAGAGCCCAGGATGGAGCCCCCGGGGCCATGGAGCAGAGGCCCCCCAGGAACCAGGGGCGACGGCCTACCAACCCTGCTGGACCCTGGACACCCAAGCTTGAGTCAGGTACGGCACACGCTGAACTGTCCTTCACTACAAAACGGAGGTCAGACTCCACAAGGTAGCATTAGTGCATCCAACATGGAACCTGAAGCTCAATAAATGAGTGTTCCTGTCGATTTAGCCGCAGAGAGAAAGAAAAGTGAATAACGTCAGACCAGATGAGCAGAGGCCAGACTGTTGGTGAAAGGATCAAATATGCTGTTGATGAGAGGGCTGGAAGCAACAAATCAATCAGGCTAAGATCACCTTTTACTTCTAATGCAGGTCATCACTGTTATCTGATTTTTTTAGATAAAGATTACTGTTTTATAAGTAATTATCAGTCTTTGAATTTTAACATGATACCATATGTGCAAAGCACTAAAAGGGACATTTAAAATCCTGATGGAAATTTTTTTTCTCACATTCATGGCTCATGTTTTTTTTTTTTTACTTTCTCTTTCAGCCTCTCAGATCCATATCTATCCATGCCTTGTAATGTAAGCGGACACAGCTCTAGTCTGTCTCACCTCCCGTCCCCCTCGCCCACCTGGCGTGCTCAGAGCAGCTGTGACCTGCCCTCTGTAGAGAAAGAGAAACTAAAAGTTTTCTAACTTACATAAGCCTCACTTAAATAAGCATTGAATAATCACCATTAAAACAGTAGCAAATGATGTAAACAGCATTGAAATTAGTCTGGCTCATCATTGTTGGTCTCATCTCCAACAATGATGAGTCCCACTACAGAGATGAAGTCAGCAATCTCACACAGTGGGGCTCCAGGAACAACCTGATCCTGAACACCACTAAGACCCAGGAGGTAATAATAGACTACAGCAGGTCCAGGAGGACTGAACACGCTCCACTCTGCATACAGGGGGTGGTAGTGGAGCGTGTGGACAGCATTAGGTTCCTGGGCATTCACATCTCCTCTGACCTCTCCTGGACTGCAAACACCTCCCACCTGGTGAAGAAGGTCCAACAACGGCTCTTCTTCCTCAGGAAACTGAAAAGGTCTGGACTTTCCAATAAACTGCTAAAGAACTTCTACAGAGCTACCATAGAGAGTATTTTATGCACAGTAGAGGAAGGACGTAGCAGGGGTGGTGAGAACAGCGCAGGGGATTGTGGGATGCCGTCTGCAGGATATGGTCTTAGTGCATCAAAGTCTTTGAATCGCTCTTGGTCTGACCCCTCCCCTGAGGCAGTTTGCCATGGGATATCCCATGTGGGATCAAAGCCCCAGACAACACATCTCAGGATCATGGGGGTACTCAAACCCCTCCACCACGTTAAGGTGGCGATTCCACGGAGGGGAAGAAACCAGCAGATTGCATCAAAGTCTTATTTCAATACAATCCTCCATCCTGAGCAAACACGGGGTGACAGTGGAGAGGAAAAACTCCCTTTTGAAATGAGGAAACCTCTAGCAGAACCGGGCTCAGGATGGACGGCCATCTGCTTCGACCGGCTGGGGATTGAGAGGACAGGAAAGAGAGACAAGACGTACACAGAAGCACTGGGTCAGGAGGATCTGGAATCACAGAGAAAACACCAGAAAACATTGTCAATTAATAGTGTTGACTGAGCTGAGTTAAAACAAACTGCTTAAATAGATGTTGTTCTTAGGATGAGCTTGGTGTGGAGGAAAACTTGGACCAAAAAATCTTTGGGAATTAAAGGGATGTTATTGTAAAAGCTTAGAAAGCATCCATGTGCTGTTAAAACTGGGCATAGAACTTTCTAGAAGTGGAATTTGGAAGCACCCACATGTCTTGTAAGTGTATAATTTTCTTCCGTACACTCGTAAAGATCTCTTCCATGAGCTGGACAAGGTCTGACGTTTTGACTGAGTCATCTTTGTTAAGATATTTTAAAAAGAGATTTTTGTGTGCTTTCTACTTCCTCCAACTCCACAGCACCAGGAGAAGAGCCATGAATGTCCAGTTAAGATACTAAACTTTTCTGGATCAGAAGGCAAAACTAAAACACCTGAACAAAAGCCACAAATGTCTAACTAAGCTAAGGGATGTTTCTGAAATACAGGAGAAACCGGAGCACCCGGAGAAAAGTCAATAATCTCTTACTAAGCTAAGGGGTGTTTCTGGAATAATAGACAAACCGGAGCACCCGGAGAAAAGTCAATAATCTCTTACTAAGCTAAGGGGTGTTTCTGGAATAATAGACAAACCAGAGCACCCGGAGAAAAGTCAATAATCTCTTACTAAGCTAAGGGGTGTTTCTGGAATAATAGACAAACCGGAGCACCCGGAGAAAAGTCAATAATCTCTTACTAAGCTAAGGGTTTCTGGAATATGGGGAAAATCTTAAGACCTGGTCTAACCAGCCCAAAATTAGTCAGAATTCCCTGCTGAGGAAAAAAGTAAAAAATCCCTTGTGAAGTGTGGTGTGTGGTTATGTTTGAGTGTGTAGTTCACAAAAACCACGGGTGGCACAACAGCCCCTCCAAGGTGGGACGCTCCTCCGGGACTTCTGCCAGGCACTTGTTTAGAAAGTCCTTGCATTCTGGAAGGTTAGAGAGAAAAGAGCAACAATGGTTATAAATGCTGTAGTAAAACAGAGGAACAGAGAACAGATTTATAAGTGTTGTGAGATATCTGGGCCCCTATTTGTCTTACTCTCAGACAGCCTGTTGTCAATCTTGAGCTTGTTTGTGAGGAAGCTGGGGGTCTTGAACATCTTCTTGTGGAGAATTTCAAATAGGACCACTCCCAGCTGCCACACCGTTGTGGGTCCAGCACTATAGCTCCCGTGTCTGTCAAATTCTGGTGGGATGTGTTCAGGGGTACCTAGTTGATGTGCAAGAATAAGACAATCAGAAAGAGGAAGAAGAGGCAAAAGAAACTTTTTGTTTTATTAGCATTGATCAATGAAAAAGGAGCGGGATCTGAGGCCAAATCTCACCACGGAAAATCTTAAATTTTCTTCTCTTGTCAAAGCAGCTTAAACCAAAGTCTATGAGAAAAACTCGTGGGTCCGCTGAGCTGGTCTCAGTCAGGATGTTCTCTAGTTTAATATCACTGTGGAAGACGTTTGCATCCTGAAGGTAAATCCCTGCTTCCACCAGCTGTTTTAGTATGAACTATAAAAGATAATAATGTCAGAAAGTGAAGATATTAAATTATTGGAGGGAAATAGAGTGACTTACAAAACTCTTCATATCAGTTTGGATTTGTTCAGAATACTCCAACAAAATTGTTTGTGCTTTATTTGGGATATTATGTGATAGATCAACATAAAGTGTTATAGAAGGTTAAGTGAAAGGACAAGTATGCAGACTTTTTGAAAAGCACTGTAGATGGTTCTGACTATGGAAAATAAAACAACAAAATCAACACAATTGACACAACCTCTAAAACACACCCAAACGGCATCCAGCAGCTTACCTTGGCCTTGCTCTCCTGTATGGGACCTTTGTGGTCACCAATGTAGTCAAAGAGGTCACCAGAAGGCATGGGCCTCTCCATCACTATAACCAGCTCCTGGTCTAGATCATACCAGTCCAGCAGGGACACAATGGGAAACTGCCCCCCTGAACTGGTTGCTACAGCATTCAATTTCAACATGATTGCCACCTCCATGGCCAACTGCCTGCCGTTCTCATCCTGAAACATCCCAAAAAACAGGAGAAACCCATAATTAATCTGGAATCCAGTAAGAAGTGAAACCAGTCCCAGGTGGTTTTGCTCACTTACCTTATGTTTGAGGATCACTTTATCTTTTGGGATGTGTTTGATGGCTACCTACAAGACAATAAGACGTTGGTTAGTATTATTTGATCATGTTGGGTATGAGAATATCCTTAAAGGGTTAGTTTAATATTTTCAAAGTGAAGTTATTGGAAGTTATATATTGTCTGATTTTAAGATTGGGAGAAAAGTCTTTGGATCTTGGGATGCTGGTTCATAGGCAGGTTGTGAGTTGAGCTTCAAAATCCAAAATGAGGAAACAGGAACCAGACCCAAAACAATAGAGTGGGAAAATTGATGAAAATGATTTAATCTCAGAACAAGCTGTTCATTAGCTGTTCATAACGTAGGGGTATAGCTCAAAAACACCCTGAAAGAAAAGTAAACGTGTAAAAATTAAAGACTCAGTAGAGAAGGGCCCCACTGTTCTTATTGATCGCTTAAAATGTGTTCACGCAGGCGTGAGGTAAGTTTTTCCTGTAGGCTGGAGGAAACGTTTCTCCACAAAGTGAAGATGACTACATGAAGGACAGCCAAGGTCTAAAACTGATGTCCATTTTTGTAAACCTTCATTGCCACCCATCCCCAAACGTTTCCAGTGGTCTTTAGATAAAGAGAACCTGTAGGATGGTCCCAAAGAGGGATGCCATTCTGCCGGATAAACTCTGTCATCACCACGCAGAACAGGCCATCAGTTAAGATGGATGCCTGAATGCATTCTGGGTATGTATTTCTGAATGTCAGTTGTCTGCTTTAAAGTGTTTTTTTTAGGTTTCAGGTAAACCCTCTATGTGAGACAGAGGTTTTGGGCATCACACCTTCCAAAAATTGCTTTCATCCAAATGTGTTGAAACAATATTTGAGAAATGAAAAAACTATTTTCCCTTGTTGCTTGTAAATAGTTGATCAGTACTTTCTTCATTAACTGTAGCTGTAGAACCTTTATTGACCTTGAAGTAGCTAAAGTATAAATAACTTTTAACCTGACAGGTTTTGTTTTCCATTTGCTGGTCATCTCTAACTTGACAAATAATTCATACAAAAATTTGATGCAAAAATTACACATTTCCAATTGTCTAATTTTCTTATAATGAGTCAAATAACTCCCTCTATCGATTCTAGGAGGTTTTATTATAACAGTGGTTCTGGTGATACGCTGCTGCAAAGTATGTTGCCGTGAACTCCTAGTGCTTCACTTTCCTCCAAACTCTGACTGCTCCTGCTGTCTACTACAGGTTGGAGATCTGTTCATGATAATAACTTCACAGACCCTCAGTTTGAAAATCTGAAGTGTATGTGTGTGTCATTGTAGTTACACCTGAGTGAGAACATTTTTTGTGCATTTTACTAGTGAAGTGAGGACTTTCTTTGGTCCACAATTTTTGGTAAGGGTTAGTTATATACTGGTAAGAGAATGGGGTCAGGCCATAGAAAGGGTTGAAATTTAATTTAAGTTAGTGGAAATTAAGGCAAAGTCCTACAAAGACTTTGTATTTAAAACAGGGATGTGTGTGTGTGTGTGTGTGTGTGTGTGTGTGTGTGGGTGACACTTACAGGTAAACCATCCTCCACTCGATGGCCAGCAAACACAGATCCATAGCCTCCTTTTCCAAGCTGATGCAGCTCCATATATTGTTCCCTAAATTTGGCTGAACATAGAGACATGATTGAGAATAAAACCCTGTTTACTCATGTTACTCAGTTCTAGCTACCATCACATCCTAGTTGTGTCTAATAATAAATGCTTATGTTACAAATGTATCACTACTCAAAGTCAGACCTCTTTGGGAATCCGCTCTTTCTTTTTTGGTCTCCGTTCTCTTCACCTTCTTCTTGGCCGGTGGTTCTTCAAAGTCCTCAGCCTTCCTCTTCAGGTTCCTCTTCCTTAAATCTCCTGTTACTGTACTGTAATGAGCCAGAATGGAGCTGCTGCACTCTAACAATAAGAAGAACCCATAGAAACAACATGAGCATTTTAACATTCACAGAGGAGACATAATTCATACTTAAAATAAAACCACAGATTTCACTGTTTTATTGGGATTTCATGTAATGGACACAACACACAAAACAGAACATAATGTTTAAGTGGAAGGAAAAGTCTTCTGGAGTATGTTTCTACCAGCTTTACGCCTCTACAGACCAAAAACAAATGGATTGTGGCAATCTTTAAACTGGATTTCTTCTGGCTTTCTTTTAACTATATCTTTCCTTTTGTCAGACTTGTAGATTGTATGAGTAATAGTCCTATTGACAGATTATTCCACCTGAGTTGTAAATCTCTACAGCTCCTCCAGAGTTACAATGGACCTTTTGGCTGCGTCTCTGATTAATCAGCAAACAGGCTTAAATCGGAAGCAACAGGACTTTCCTTCAGTTCTTTCTGAAGACTTTTCGACACCTATCCATCGCGGTGCTCCAACTACAGGTTGGTCTGGTGCGAGTCAACAGAATTGACAAAGACTCCTGGATAGGTGTCTGACCGGTCTGCTGTGTTCCCTGGTTTTCGCGAAGCTGTTTGTTCATAATCTTCTCTAACAAACCTCTGAGGCCTTCAAAGACTAGATTTAGACTGAGACTAAATTATATACAGGTGGACTCTGTTAACTGCTTAGGTGACTTTTAAAGGCAGTCAGTTAATTTTTATTTAGAGAAATCAGAGTTAAAAGGGACTGAATACAAATATTTGCTACACCTTTAAGAGTTTTATTAATAAAACGATGAAAACCATGTTTTCTTCAACGTCACAGTTAAGTACTACTTTGGGGTGGCCCATCACATTAAACCTGATTTTCATTTTAATAATCTTCCTGTGGATCTCAGTGCTAACTAACGGTAATTTCATCAAACCAGCACACCTCTGCTGACGTCCACTGAGGAGGAAGGAGGCTCTTTAGTCAGGACCAGCTCTGGGAGTCCTTTCTTCTTCTTTTTAGCTGGTGGGGAAAGTCCTTCTCCTTCAGCCATTTTCCTCTTTGCGCTCCTTAATGTCATGATCTGGTCCTGGCAGCTTGTGGAGGATCCGGCAACCTCAGAGACCCTGAACAGTTTTCTTGGGGTCTCATCTCCAGTAGTGTTATTTCTTTTCCTTTTCTTTGGTCTGCTGTCCTTCTCAGACTCTGGCCTCTGTTGCGCCATGCTGCTGTTGCTCTCTAAAATGACAGACATTGGGATGGATTTGCGACAATTTGTTAAATATTGTTTTGTTTCTGTATCACCTCACAGACAGATATCTGATCGGGGACTTTACTACACAAACTTCCTACCCTTTAACCCATTTTACCACGATTTACGCTTCTGACAGAAGCTAGGACCGATTCACAATCTCAATGTTCCCAACCACAGACAGAAAGTTTCTAACATGGAAATCATGACTGATTAAAACTCTAAATCTCTTGACTACACATTAAAAACATAACTATCAGCTTACTGTTACTCCTTAGTATGAAAAATTAATTAACTTGTTAAATCAACCTTCATTTCTGTTTACAAAAACTGAAATATGACCGTTTTCTGGCTCATGATGATTGAAACTTATAAACTCAGTTACCTTGTTTCTTCCTGAGGGCCGGGGTTTTAAACTTCTCTGCAGAATCTCTCTCCATCTTCGTTTTTCGTAGATTTCAGATACAATCAGTTCACCTACAAGCAACGTCAGTTTGAACTAGCGTATCTTCGTCTTACTCTGCTGAAGGTTTCTGAGAGATTTCTGAGCTCCGGTTAGAATGTTGGGTTTTGACTCTACTGTGACACAACTGAACATCATAGAATGTGGTCATGGTTGTTAAAAGGTAGGTCATGTTGCCTGGCAACCACCCAGGGGTACGGACAACCTCAGTCTTGACCTACAGAACTAAAAAACAAAATCCCAAAATTCAAACCAAAATATCAACATTGTGCTTAGTGTTGGTATTTCTGGAAAAAGTCTGTTTATGGAATGAATTCCAAATATTGGAACCAGGAAAGGATCCAAAATACTTTTGATTTGTTGTAAAAACTCAACAAAATTAAAAGATTAAACAGCTGTTTTTGTCACAATGTAAAACAAAAAAGGTAGACCCAAAATGGTTCATATAAGCAGCTTATTCTTCGTTAAAATTCATTAGACAGGCAGGCTTTTTGTATACAGGCAGAATACATGAAGAACACCATTAGTTGTTAATTATAAATGTAAACTAACCTTAATGAAATCGTTTTTTAAAAAATACAAAATACAACCACTTTAATAACCTTTCTTAAACAACTAGAAGTAAACTGTTTTTATCCATCAAAATTATGGCACCGTTCTTTTTCTTAGCAAAAGTTTGTAATTTTAGTTTTCAGTGCATCACCAGCTCAACATTCACTACTATTCTTTCTTGAACTATAAACTGAACTCTGCACCACATTTGCACATTTTGCGTCACTGCATCTGTATCTGGCATCACCATTGCTGCCGAACTTTTAGTTTCCTTTTTAATTATTCACAACTCAACGTAAATGCACAAATGCCTTTTTGCACCATTATTTTTGCACATAAAAACGTTTTGAACATTCTCCTGCATACTGTGATTGCACACTGTTTTTCTCCTTCATTGTTTACATTGTTTGACCACTGCTGCACTTTATATTGTAATGTTGCCTTATTCCACCTGGAATCTCACTATACTCTTGTAAGCTGTATGCAACAAAATGTCGTTCTGTATGCACTCTGTACATACCAAATGACAATAAAGTTGTCTAAGTCTAAGTCTTCTTAATCCATCGAAAATGTTTATTGTGTGACCTTTTGACCAGGAGATTGACCACTGATGAAACCAGGAATTAGTCCAGATTCCTGCTGTTTTCCACAACATACTGTTGTTTGTTTTAATGTAGTTCAGCCTGAAGGTCTGAAGGTGATTCAGTCATTTGTGCTTTTTAGATGAATTCCATACAAGCAGAGGTATGATGTTCTTAAACATGGAAACACTGAATTATTGAAACTTCGGTCTAAAGTGATTCTGAATAAAAAGCACTTTAATCATCCATCTATCCATTCACTGTCCATAGCTGCTCATCTGTGTTGGGTCGGTAGGGGGCCTGTCGCCTACCTCCAACGGTCCGATTGGGTGAGAGGCGGGGCACACCCTGGACAGGTCACCAGTCCATCATAGGGCAACATGGGACACGGGATAAACAATCATGCACACACACACACACACACACACACACACACACACACACACACACACACACGCACGCACGCACGCACACACACACACACACACACACACACACACACACACACACACACACACACACACAAACCAAAAAAAAGTCAACTTAACTGTATACTTCATGCCCTGGGAATCTCTGTATTTTATACTGGATATTTTCAACCCATTTAGTGAATTTAGTGCACTAGTTGATCTTTTCTTCATAAGAGAACAGCACGCACTGCAGCCAAAATATGGCCTTTTTTGACCTGCTGTATATTAGCCAGTCCCTAAGCTTGATGCATCATGAAACTGTTGACCTTTCGGGTTTTGTGATTTTTATTTTATTATTACAATTAAATAATAATAATAATGTTATGTTGAGTGTTTTTTCCCTAATCCACCTCTTATATCTTTCAATCCTTATGTAATTTTGTCTGTGTTGTGTGCACCTGCCTGTTGCTTTATTCCTATAAATTTCCCCGCCATGGGATAAATAAAGGATTGGCTAATGTTATCTTATCTTAAATAACACTTTTTAATAGGATATATGTACTGGGTTCTTTCAAGGTCTTAATTACATTTTCTGTGTGGGCTCCAGTAACATATGATAGATAATATCTACGTTGAAAGTTAACATGAACTGCTGCTGAAGATGACCTCTGATCTACCTGGATGTTCTCTGGAGGACTGAAATGCCTCAGTCAGTGACATCAGTCTGTGGGTCTGGGTCTGTCGGGGCAATGAGCGTATGGCATACCGTTTTAACATAAATTCGGTTGTCCCGCCCTTACATTCTAGATATCTCAAATTGTTTTATGACTAGATGTTTTAGCGATTTAAGAGATTTCTAATTGTATTTTGACTAGTCAAAATACCTGTTCGAGATATCTCTAATTACATTCTGACTAGTCGAAATGATGTCAGATTTACCATTGAGTTGTAAGGAGACGTCAATTTAAGATATCTCGAATGAATTACTGACTATCTGAAATACCCATTTCAGATATCTACAATTAAATTACGACTAGTCAAAATTACAATTCAAGATATCTTAAATTTAGTTTTGACTAGTCATAATTCTAATTAAAGATATCTCAAATGCCACCATAATTCAAGATATCTTAAATGTATTTTTGGATAGGCGATATGCAGTTTTGACTAGTGAAAACTAAATTATAGATATCTTTTTTTTTTTTTTCCCAGTGTCCTGTCTAGCAATGTGGCAATAGGAATTGATGTCTCAATGCCAGATAGAGCTCGACAGATTTTGCTTTTACAAGTGGAGCGAACAGCTTTCGCCATAGTGCTCCACTTGATTTATGCTTGTAAATAGCTTTATTGTGATTCCTGCAAGGAGAATTTCAAATTATATGGACATTACAATGGGAGAGTAAAGGAAGAACAAGAAGTGAAAGAGAAAGAAAAGAAAAAAGAGTAGAGGTGAAAGAAAGAGGAGATAAAAGGGAGAGAATGATAAAACCTTCTCCGTCTGCTCCGTCACCTGGAAAGAGAGATGCAAAAAGAACAGCACAACCAACAGACATAAAGCAACAGATACAATCGAATAACACCTAGATGCCATTGCTAAATCATATATATTATTATGTAAGCTGACATGTGTAATGTGATACTTGAAAAAAGAAAGTGAAAGAACATAAATAAATAAATAAATTATAAGATTACTGTATACAAGTGAACACTTAATACCTGGGACCCAGCACCTGTGGGAGATGTGAGAGTGCACATATCTTAAAAGAGATATCTTAAAAGTGAATAATGACTAGACAAAACTAAATTTAAGATATCTTAAATTGTAATTTTGACTAGTCAAAATTCCTTTTAAGATATCTCTAAATGAATTAGAGATATCTTGAATTATTCAGCTTTTCCATTTAAGATATCTTAAATTGACATTCTGACTAGTCAAAATGACGTTACGGATATCTTAAATTATGAAACGGCTTGCCATAGATCATCACACATGAACCGGACGTGCGCTTTTGTTTTCAGAGGAGCTAAAGAAGGGTGCTGTAATGCCTTGTGCCGTCTAGCATGTCAAAATCAAGAGCTAGCTGGCTTTACCATTATTCCGAAGAGGCAGATAGCTTTACCACAGTATAAAAACTGCATCTGGTTATTAACTGAACTGGCCCGGGCTGCGGAATATTCCTTATTTCCAGCTTGGACGTGAGTCGATAGTAACGCTTTCAGCTTCCCTAAGCCGTTTTTCAGTGCATTGTGTGTGTCGGCAGAAAGTAAATATGAAATTCTTTGCAAACTTCTTCAGCATTCTTCAAGTATACTATTTCAATCTGAAAAACTCACAGAGAAAGAAATGGCAATTAGAAGGATTTTATTGATACAATATTTTAAGTCTTTGGCGCTCAGACCTCGGCAGGAACATTAATGCTGAATTATACTTTAATATGCATAAGTAGATGTATGAGAACAGGGATGTTCCCCCCAGGTCTGAAACTGGTGGTGGAGTGGAGATAGAAGAAGTTTGTTCAGTCCATATGATTATCTGTTTAAGATAGATGTCCAACTTGATAAACACAGGTTTGCATGAACTGTCCATGATGAGCAAGCTTGAAGCGACTGTGGAGAGGAAAAACTCCCCTTTGGGAAGAAACCTCTGGCAGAACCGGGCCCAACATGGTGGTCTTCTGCCGGACCAATAACTGGCGATAGGGAGTGATGAAGACTGAAGGGAGAAAACACTCTGATGGGTTGAGGATGGAGGAACGTCTTGGAAGCTAGATGAACTCAGCTATGATGGTGGAGAAGGGGTTGGGGGTGGGTTGAATCGGACATCTGATTCGAAATCCAACATGCAATCCGTTTGCGCTTGCTGGTTAGCAGGCTGAGACGTGGATTTGAAGTTGCTTTTAAGATGAGCGCGGGATGCTGATTGGCTTCATGGAGGTGCGGTTCGTAGCTGATTGGCTCACATCAGAGGCGTATCGGACTCTGATTGAATGGAGGCTGGTGATGAGTTTCTTCGATTGAACTTGCGCCTCAGCTTCATTTCAATCTGAAAAACTCACAGAGAAAGAAATGGCAATTAGAAGGATTTTATTGATACAATATTTTAAGTCTTTGGCGCTCAGACCTCGGCAGGAACATTAATGCTGAATTATACTTTAATATGCATAAGTAGATGTATGAGAACAGGGATGTTCCCCCCAAAAATGCCGAGGTCAGAGCGCCTGACTCATAAAGCAGTGTGACGGGATAGTGATTTGAATGGGAGATGATTAGGTGAATGAAATGAACGAAATGAACAAGGAGAAGTGAGCAGAGATGCTTTCTTGCGGAAGATGTCTTGCGTATGCTTCTTGCGGAAGATGTGAGCAGAGATTCTTTCTTGCGGAAGATGTCTTGCTTATGTTTTCTTGCGGAAGATGTGAGCATGGATACTTTTCTTGCGGAAGATGTCTTGCGTATGCTTTCTTGCGGAAGATGTCTTGCGTATGCTTTCTTGCGGAAGATGTCTTGCGTATGCTTTCTTGCGGAAGATGTCTTGCGTATGCTTTCTTGCGGAAGATGTCTTGCGTATGCTTTCTTGCGGAAGATGTCTTGCGTATGCTTTCTTGCGGAAGATGTCTTGCGTATGCTTTCTTGCGGAAGATGTCTTGCGTATGCTTTCTTGCGGAAGATGTGAGCATGGATACTTTTCTTGCGGAAGATGTCTTGCGTATGCTTTCTTGCGGAAGATGTCTTGCGTATGCTTTCTTGCGGAAGATGTCTTGCGTATGCTTTCTTGCGGAAGATGTCTTGCGTATGCTTTCTTGCGGAAGATGTCTTGCGTATGCTTTCTTGCGGAAGATGTGAGCATGGATACTTTTCTTGCGGAAGATGTCTTGCGTATGCTTTCTTGCGGAAGATGTCTTGATTATGCTTTCTTGCGGAAGATGTCTTGATTATGCTTTCTTGCGGAAGATGTCTTGATTATGCTTTATTGCGGAAGATGTCTTGCAGATTATGCACATAGAGAAATGAGTGATCATGACAAGATGCAACACAGGTGACGGGATGCATAACAGAATGCTTGACGCAGGCATGAGAGAACACATGACAAGACGCAGGACCAGAAACTACGAGACGCACGAGAGAGTGCATTGCAGGGTACGTCAGAATGCATGAAAGGATACATAACAGAATGAGTGACGGGATAACTGTCAATATGAGTTGCGATATGAATGAAAGTATACGTGTGATGAATGATGATATGAAAGAAGCATGAAAGATCAACTATATGATAGGAGAGTTACGAACTGTGATGATTATGAATGATAAACTCAATTTGAAAGAGTGAAACATGAAGGGTCTGACGAAACATGTGAAAAGTTTCGATCCACCACCAGTATTTGCAGTTAGATTACCTTAAAGCCGAGAGGCATTGAGCGGCTAAATGAATGGAAGCTCAGAACGATGAGTGAGGCATGATGATGATGACCAAGCCCATTGTTTGAGTGATCAGGAACCTGTGAAACAATTATAAAGAACCCCCCCCAAAACCTACGGATGGCAGCATCCGTAAATTTTTAAACACATCCACGACAGAAAGGCATTATAGAATATATTTCGATCAGGCGAGAAGCAGACCAGACGGTCAAAACGGCAGCTCTCAACCAGAGTATCCTGTTCAAGAAGGAAAGAACAAATTTAGCGAACTCTCGCTGCCTGGAAATAAAGCATGACTCTGGCAATGATGCATTTGTGAGATTGAGGTGACCAAGCAAGGAGGGCAGCTGACGGTTGAAAATAACTGATATGGGATGAGACTGATATCTTGTGAATTCGAGAGCTGAACTGCAGGCGGAACCATGCTGGAACCAAGTTGAGATCAATACCTAGAACTCGATTTGCAGGCCGACAGGTTTAATTAAAAAAGGACAAACTGAGAATAGTGAAAGGAAGATCTAGGAGAGGAAGTGACCACGAGATGAATGAATGAAGAGGATAAAGATGGTAACATGTCTTAAGACATAATTATCAAATAATGTTTGCTTAACTCATGAATGCATAAACTGCCGAGCGCATAATAAATGCTGTCATAAACGGATTAAGCTATTAAGCTCATTCCATGATGTTTGAAATGAAAATACTTAGATTCTTACTACATTCTGATAAAACTGATGAACTTCATTACTTATTAGCTTAATTAGCCTCACCAGTCTGCAGACAGGATCCGTAATTTAAACTAATGTTATACAATAACGGCATGGTAAATAATTGATCTCGGGTTGAATTCTGAACTGTGGTATGGGGAAGGTAACAGGAATTCTGTCCTGCTGCAACATGAGACCCTCAATGCTTGGACGCCTTTCTTCCCACCGGGTCCTGCTGAAAAAAACCTCTTTACGAATAAAACCTACCTCCCACAGACAAAGAGCTCTCTTTCTTCAGCTCACTCCTGCGACTTCTTTAGCAGCTCTCACAGAGCAGACAAAGAAGGCCAACCATGAAGCCTGGTCGGCCCTGATCAACACACAAGCCAGCAGCTGGGAAAGGTGCCTGGCCAGCCACGCTTGATCCAGGGTCTGCCAGACTCGACTGCCTGCTTCAGCATCTGGAGAGGCTCTCATCGCCTGAGGAACATGTCCGAGCCATTATTTCAACAAATAATGTTCTGTTTAACTTGGGCCCCTCATTGTGAATAGATCGAAATACATGCAAATGACTCGACTCCATTCCATGTTCTTGGAACCAGACTCTCAGTGAACAAGGATTCACAGAGCTATCCTGATCAACCCCCTTGTTTGTCCTTTCTTTGTTTTGTTTGCAAATAGTTCCTTAGCCTCTTTCTATCTTCATTTTGCCCAGTAGCCCAATCAAGTCTCACCAACCTAGCAAAGAGGATTCACCAATTGAACATTGTGCTAATTCAGGCACCACAGAGAAAGCGTGCTCCAGACAGCAGAGAAGAATGAAAAGGAGAAGCAGCGTAGCTTAATGAGAGGGCCGTTTGCCGCGAAGGCCTACCAAACAGGGCCGTTGCCGCGAAGGCCTACCAAAATAGGGCCGTTGCCGCGAAGGCCTACCAAAACAGGGCCGTTTGCCGCGAAGGCCTACCAAAACAGGGCCGTTTGCCGCGAAGGCCTACAAAACAGGGCCGTTTGCCGCGAAGGCCTACAAAACAGGGCCGTTTGCCGCGAAGGCCTACAAAACAGTGATGTGGAATGGGAGATGAAGGTGAGGTGAATGGTGAGGTGAGGTGGGGGGAACGGTGAGATGGATGGTGAGATGAGGTGAGATGAATGGTGAGGTGCTCGGCCGGTGCTCGGGGTTGCTGCATGGGGCTGATGCATGGGGCTGATGCATGGGGCTGATGCATGGGGCTGATGCATGGGGACATGAAAGAATGAATGCTCATGACATGAAGGACACGAAACAGGCACATACAGAGTACACGAGGAGTAGGAGACGGGCACATGGCAGGGCACATGGCGGGGCACATGGCGGGGCACGTGGCGGGGCACATGGCGGGGCACATGGCGGGGCACGTGGCCGGGCACATGGCGGGGCACATGGCAGGGCACATGGCAGGGCACATGGCAGGGCACATGGCAGGGCACATGGCAGGGCACATGGCAGGGGTATGAGACAGGTACGAGCGGGGTACGAGACAGGGCACGAACAAGGCACACAACGTAGCACGTGGCAGTGCACGATGAAAGTAGGTGAAGAGAATTTGACAGAATACTTTATGAACGCCTGGCCAGAGCAGCAGAGCTCGTGAAGGGCACAACAATTGGTATAAATCGCTGGATTTAAAATGCACTTCTGAAAATAAAATGGGTTAAGTAACAACTCAACCCTACTGTCCGGTTAAACTGAACGTGAATGACACTGAAGGTACTTAATACGGAAGGATTGCCCATAGTAAGTCTTTGAATGACGAAATCAGAGATTTAAAATGCTGAGACATTTGCTAATACAGCCTGCAGGTTGATGATAAAGGGGAGACGAGAAGAACGTTGCCATATCAAAGATAGTAAGAGAACCAGGAATGGGAAAAACAAAAAAGGAAAATGGTAAGGTTAACATTTCAACTTACAAACTTAACACTTAAAATCAAGCATACTATGGACAAGAAATTACTGTAGAATATATGAACGATGAGTTGAATTAGAATGACATAATTATGAGATAAGAGAAGATTAATGGAGTCCATCACGAACCATACTGCAACCAGTAGGTGGCAGTAATGCTACTACAAGCCTGTAGCCAACCGCCAAACCAGAAGAAGAAGAAAACGAAAACAAACAGAATGGATGGGATACTTCTGCCTAACGACGGACAGTTCAGGAGCATGATGAGCGAAATGCATGTAATAAGAATGAAAACATGAGTGGATACATGTTACCTTGAGCTGCTAGGAGCGGGCATGAGAGAAGATCCGGCTAAAAGTTGCGCAAGATGATAGCCGCTCTCGCTACGGAGCAGAGCGGGGCCGGAGCTGAGTCAGAGTTGGGACGGCGTCTACGTTGCTTGTGAAAAGCGGGGATTTACAAGTTCATAGCGCCAGGAATCGGAGCTGATGAAAACAGAGGTTGGGTGACGGGATGAGACGCCACAGCGGAAGAAGGCCAGCTAAGAGAGCGAATCCAGGTCAGTGCTGCTTAAGATATGCTGGAGCGAATACAGAGATTGCAGAGGATGGATGCGCGGCTAGATGGCGTTCCTATGAGCAGCAGGATTAGAGGATGAGTTGTTATCGTCTTGAATCGGACATCTGATTCGAAATCCAACATGCAATCCGTTTGCGCTTGCTGGTTAGCAGGCTGAGACGTGGATTTGAAGTTGCTTTTAAGATGAGCGCGGGATGCTGATTGGCTTCATGGAGGTGCGGTTCGTAGCTGATTGGCTCACATCAGAGGCGTATCGGACTCTGATTGAATGGAGGCTGGTGATGAGTTTCTTCGATTGAACTTGCGCCTCAGCTTCATTTTCACAATCTCCGCATATCCCATACTGAAAAAGCTCTTTCTATAAATGTGGCATTTTCTTACAATTTTGTCGACAACTGCCAGCGCCATTGAATGTTCAGGCAATTGTTTGGACAGCTTACAGCCAATAAGGGGCTTTCATGTAATCTCTTACTTCAGATATCTAAAATTGTAATTCGGACTAGTCATAATTACGTTTGAGATATTTTAAATTCCAATTACGGATGTGTGACGCTTTCAATGACGAATCCGGTGACGTAATTTGAGATATCTTAAAAGAAATTTTGACTAGTCAAAATGTAATTGAAGATATCTTGAATTATTATTCTTCCTAGTCAGAATGTGAATAAAGATATCTTAAATTACCATTCCGGATAGTCAAAATGTAGTTTTGTCTTGTCAAAATGCATTTTAAGATATCTGGAATGTAATTACGGACAGTCAGACAAAACTGAATTTTTGTTGAAACGGCTTGCCATAATGAGAGAAGTTTCGTCACCTCTCTCCGTTTCTACCGCTTGATGTTTTCTTGCTCATGGTTTTTCACGTGCTGAGATAAATTTGTTGTGTTTCCACTGAATTTAACCGGCTTTTTTCAAAACATACAGGTTGATTTCATTTACGGTATTAAAATATAGCCAAACGGCGCTTCTTTCCCTCTTCATGTTTTTCCGCTCCTGCGTTCTCTTTCTCTCCGAGTCTGATCAGCAGCAGCGCGGTTGTTTGTGAGAGAGAGCTGAGTGGGCGGGCCAGGATGAGCCTGCGTGCTGATTTGCTGGCGCCGTTGAGCCATGTACGAGAGGGGAGGGGGAGCAGCAGAGTGCCGTGGCACAGACTGCTGCTGCAGTTAGCGCGCGCGCTGACTGACACTCTCACTGACCATTTTTTTTTCTTTTTTTTTCCCCAGTGTCCTTTCTGGAAATGTGGCAATAAGAATTGATGTCTTAATGCCAAATAGAGCTCGACAGATTTTGCTTTCACAAGTGGAGCAAACAGCTCTCGCCAGGGGCGCCTGCAGAAATTTTTCATAGGGGTGGCCAGAAGGGGCCACTTAAAACTCTTGGGGTGGCACCGAAACTAAAAGCCATAATTTCAAGATTTTATTCTACGGTTGTAGTAAAGCTTCCTGTAGAAAACTATCAGAAAGACTTAAGTAAACACCTATTGATATATTTTGGTTTATTGTGTGATTTTAATGTTACTAATGATCTAAAGTGCATAGACACAGACCAATAACAGTACAGTTAACATTTTTAGTTGAACAGTAATTGCTTTGTATTGTTTAATCATGTAGGAATAGGGTGTAAATTTATTTATTTATTGAATACTAAAAAATACTGGGGAAAAGCAGATACTGGCAGATAAAAATAGAAGCAACAACAGAAACAACATCTTTATTTATGTAACAGGAATTTCAGGGAAAACAGGGAACAACAGTATTTTATATTTTGACTACAAGGTTATACTGTATGTGTAAAAACGGTTATACCTTTACTTAGTCTGAAACAAATATAATAATTACTTTTACAAAAATAACTTTCCAGCAAAGATCCATAGTCTCCAACTCTGGTTACCAGGCTCAATTCAAGCCATTTACGTGTGTTTTACCAGTCTTTAGAAAAGCATTTTCTTTCTCTGAAACAGGAGCAAAAGTCTGTTATTCTGAAATTAAAATGATGATAATAACAATAATAATACCAGCCTCTATATAGTAATGATCATTTATAGCTGTATTAATGGCTTCTAGGTATTTCGATTCAGACAAACAAAACGAAACTATATATATATATATATATATATATATATATATATATATATATATATATATATATATATATATATATATATATATATAATTTATTTATTTATTTATTTATTTTTAAGTGTACATATTTAAGTGAGTCCATCACACTAAAAAACTAACACACTAAACAAAACATACATTTCTTCAGAGGATATTACTTTCTAGACAATTCATTAATTTCATTATTATGGCCACATGCTCATAACTTCTAACCTGACAAAAGCCAGCTGTATGTCGCTCCGCCTAGCTCCACTCACATACATCTGGGACACCGCCATAGGAATTGCCTTTACAGAAGGCTGGACCTTATCAAAAATTCTTGCATATGATTGGATAAGCCACTTGTCTGTCATCTTTATTGACGTGCTATTTCAACCACTCACATCGAAGCTAACCCGTGACGCTGATGATAGCGACGCAGAAAAAAAAATAATAATAATAATAATGTGTTTGCGGCTCTAGTGGCATGCGTTTTATTGACAGTGAGCTGACAGGAAGAGGGGGGAAGACAGGCGGCAAAGCGCCGCGGGTCAGAGTAGATTCCGGGGCGACCGCGTTGAGGACTAAAGGCCTCCTAACATAGTTAGCGCTAACCGCTAACCGCTCCGGGGCGCTTCCGCGTCCGCCGCGGACGCGCCCCGGAAAACAAAACTTGCCAAATCCGGTTGGGAGAAGGGCGAATACATCGTTTCCACCAACAAAAGCCTTCAGAGGCGTTCTCTGATGTTCTTTTAATGAAACAATATTAGGTAGATTGGACAACACGGAAGAAATAGCAGCATCGATGTTAACGCTTGCTTCCTCGACGAGCCACCATTGCTATCAAAACAGTCTCACGTCATGGTCGCGTCTCCACTACGTCACATCTATGAAACTCCAGCCCTGCGTCCTGATTGGCCAGACCATAAATTTGGTTGGAGAAATCACTCTCTACCGGCGGTGTCCCAGATGTATGTGAGTGGAGCTAGGCGGAGCAACATACAGCTGGCTGTTGTCAGGTTACATAACTTCACCTGTCGGTGCAGGAACACCTGCTTTAGTTGAGTTCTGCCATATTTCTGGGATCAATGATGCTGACTGTTCCTGCTCTGCTCGCTGCTCTCTGATGTTTTTCCTCATCTCTGTCCTCTACTAATCCTGGCTCTGTGTCCTCATCATGCTGCTCTGTCTGTTCCTCTCCTCCATCCACCTCCTCTTTCTCCTCTCTTTATCTCATTCTGCTGTTATTTTCTTCTTAAAACAAGAAGAGATGTCTGTGGACTTTCTCTTCATGTCTGGAAATTGACAAAGTGAGCTACGGTGCGCGAGAAGGTCAAGAAGAGCGGCGGTGTTGCTGGCTGTGCATAATGGGATGAAATGCTAAACTGACGCTACTACCATTTACACTGGCGAGTCGGGTGGCCCCTGGTGGCGCCACTGGCTCTCGCCATAGTGCTCCGCTTGATTTGTGCATGTAAATAGCTTTATTGTGATTCCTGCAGGGAGAATTTCAAATTATATGGACACTACAATGGGAAAGTAGGAGAGTAAAGGAAGAACAAGAAGAGAAAAAAAGAAAGAGAAGAGGTGAAAGAAAGAAGAGTTAAAAGGTAGAGAATGATAAAACGTCCTCTGTCTGCTCCATCACCTGGAAAGAGACGCAAAAAGAACAGCACAACCAACAGACATAAAGCAACAGATACAATCAAGTAACACCTTGATGCCATTGCTAAATCATATGTATTGTTATTTAAGCTGACATGTGTAATGTGATACCTGAAAAAAGAAAGTGAAACAAAATAAATAAATAAATAAATTACAGGCTTTCTGTATATAAGTGAACACTTAATACCTGGAACCCAGCACCTGTGGGAGTTTGTGAGAGTGCACTAGTTTAGGTGAAAGTTATCCAGAAGGAAATAGCTTGATAGTGGTTGTGGAGAACCGAAGACCCACCTTCCCTGAGCACAGAGGCAGGGGTCAGGGGACCCATAACCCCGGACTCCCAAAGGGGCCCCTAAAGCAGGGTGCCCAAGAGGGGCCTTCACAGGAAATCTGCAACCCCCCCCCCCCCCCCCCGAGGAAAGAGGAGAGACGACCCCGAGGAAATCCCCCAGCCACCGCAATGCTGACGCCCCCAGAAGCCGCGGGGACGAGCCCATGGGCTCCGCCGGCAGCCAGCCGTGCTGAAGTGGTCCCGGTCTACGTAGAAGTGGTCTACGAAGCCGCCACCGGGAATGGGCCGGCACCCACCCGGGAACCCGCCCCAAACCCGAGGACCGTCAATGCGCCAGCGGGCCAAGGCGCCTGCCAGCGCAGCGGAGGAGGGCAGGATGTGGGGGGATGGGCTCTGCACCTAGCGGAGACTTGAGATGTTCTTGGGAGAGGGAGCGGACCGGACCCGAACCTGAAAAAAAAAAACATTCACACCATCCCTCCACTCACCACACACAGACTTACAAAAAAAGGACGCTGTACACACATTCCCACATAACACTCACATCCAAAAATCCCAAGTGGGGGGGGTCACCACAATTCAACTATACGAGTGCCTGTGGCCGACCCCCGGCCCCGCCCCCGGACCAGACGCCCCCCCGGACCAGGCCCCCCAAAGAGGGGGGGCTAACACTACCCGGTGAAGGGAGGCGTCCGAGGCGAGGCTCACACAACATAAGCCCCCCCCCAGACGCCTTCACCCCCACCCCCCCATACATGGCCTACATGAATGTGCGTTGTGAAAATGTTTGGAGTGAAAGTGTCTAAAATGCATGATAAAATTGGGGAGAGGGACGTCATCAGAAAGTGGCAACCTCCAGTAACGCCCCACTCCCCAAGGACCTACATGTGTGGAGGCGTGATGGAGCGGGCAGAGGGAGGAGTCTGGGGATGGGGAGCAAAGGACTGGAGAGCCAACCCAAGGAGCCAGCTCCCCCACTGACTCCAATAGGCACCCCCGCTCCCCGAAAGCCCCACCTGGAGAAAGGGGCCCCTCCAGCGGCACTACCATTTTAATGGTCAGTCAGAGTGTCAGTTTTGGGCCCCCACCCCCCCCCCCCCCCTGTCCTGGGCCCGGGACAACTGACCCGTTTGTCGCCCCCTGTCGGCAGGCGTGCTGAGAAGTTATTTTGTGTTGTCATAGTCAGGGGCGGATTTACCATTAGGCGAAACTAGGCAGTTGCTTAGGGCCCCCAAGTTCCTGGGGGCCCTAATTATCCAGCCAGGCTTTGATAATGATGTTGTTCCACCAGACCAGGGCCGCTGGAAGTAATTTTGAACAGGGGGTGCTGTGAAATTTTTTTTTTTTGCACAAATGACCTATGAGCCAATGGGCCTAAATAAAATGCAATAAATAAATGGATTGAGATTCACTACTTTATTGTCATATACACTTCAGTGCACGCAACCAGGGTCTAATCAAAACTCAAAACCCATGTGTTCAAGATTAATTTTTCATTATGATTTTCTATTACTTTCCTGTGTAGTTTGTGTTGTTTCTTTTAACTATGATGATGTTGCTTTTACCACTTATTGTTTTTACCTGTACAGTGTCCTTGAGTGTTTTGAAAGGCGCTTGAAATAAAATGTATTATTATTATTATTATTATTATTAATGAGGACGTCATCCAAAGCAGCCAACTTGTAATGTAATAGTAAAGTTTAAAAAAGTCAAATCATTTCCCAAAACATTCACAAGAAATTTATAAATTGTGCAAAGTATTTTTTATACATTTTATAAAAATCTCCCTCTCGTCACTAGGGGGTGCTGCAGCACCCCCAGCACTCCTACTTCCCGCGGCCATGCACCAGACTGAGAGAGTCCAGCATCATCCACTCTGCTGGTAAGCAGTCAGCACAGTGGACTTCCTGAAGATGACCCAGCTCTGGCCAATCAGCTGTCTGATCGTGCACGCTGCTCAATAGTAGTGAGAGGACCGCTCCAGGTGAAGAACAGGATCTTGCCAAGAAATGGAGACGCACGCAGATTTACTTCCAGCTATTATTTCATTTAAATGAAAAATGGAGAACAGATAAGCAGATCATGGCTTGTCTGCTAGAAAAAGGGACAAAAGAAAACATAGAGGAAAACAACAAGAAAAGGGATAACAGAGGCACAAAAGGTAGAAAAAATAATGTATGTCTATTCTATTAAAATGTCTGTATCTGTATAATGGGTCTGTTTTATGTGTTGTCTTCACAATTCAGAGATCCCCATTCCTTTCTTTGCCTAGGGCCCCAAATTTCCTAAATCCGCCCCTGGTCATAGTACTAAGTAGTAGGAGTAGTAGTAGTGCATGGAAAGTGTTCATGCCCACAGTTGTGTGGTTTCCTCGTGGCAGCCAATGAGGAACGAGTTCCTGGCTCACTTGTTCCTGCTTGTGGCTGCTGCAGCGCCTCCAGATGAGGCGCTTTATTAATCCGGTGAGACGCAGAGAGACGGGGGTTCTTCCCGTTCAGGGCATTTTTTTGAGCACCGTTTGCTGCAGCTGTGTGCATCCTATCTGCAAAGTAAGTCTGCTCCTTAGCCATGTGACGGTGTTGCTCCACTTTGTGTCTGGTTCAGTTATAGTTTACTCATTAATGACTGTCAGAGACTCATGCATGGTGGTGTGAAGCTTCGTGTTGCAGGTTCATTGATAGTGTGGAGCTTTATTCTGGACCAATGATACAATCGGTTCTACCTGCTCTGTTAGAAGCAGCGCGGCTGTGCAGGACAATCATTCTCCATTAAAGGACCAGCTGCTTGCATGTGGAGAATATTGAAACTTTCCAGAGAAAGGGCCAATCAGAATTGAAACCCAAGACCTTCTTCCTAGGAGGCAGCACTCCTAACAGCTGCACTGCTGTGTACCCTGAAGTAAACATCTGTTTGATAGTTATGACTGCATATAATCAGTTCCCATGATAATAATCCAAATTAAATAGCTTAAGAGAGATATTTTAACAATGTAGTCTCATAAAATCCTTTGTGGACCAGTCTGTAGAGTATTTTAATGAGAGAAAAGGTAACGTCTAAATGTTCCCTTTTACGGTCCGTTGGCAGTGATCCTGCCGGTGCCAGTTAGTGTCAACACACCTGCTGGTCTGCTGTGTATTGAAACACAAAAGGCGGCTGGTGTTCCAGCATTTCAGGCTCTAGCAGTCTAGATATAATCTATTGAGTCCTCAAGACCTCAAAACCCAAGATTAATGGAAGTTAAGAAAAGGCAACCGTTGGAGCTGAAAAACACCAACCAGAAAACTAGGAAGGCTCAGTAAGTGAAGCAAACTATCAGCTTTGGGAGTGTTTTTGGTTTGGTCAATATTAATGGGTACAACGGTTGGTTTATATCCTCAGCATATAAAGCCCCACCTTTTGGCTGCAGATGTATTTGTCTGTTGGCTTCTTTTGCATAAACTGTCACAGACTCTTTCAGACACACACAGGTGTGACTTATATGCAGCAATAGCAGAATTATACAAACTATTGGACAACTAACAACCAAGAAAAAACCAAGTCTAAAAAACAAAACAACCCAGACAGAGCGGGCGGAGCGAGGCTCAGGACGGGGGGCTAGGGTCCAACAAAAAACTACCCATGGGATGGCGGGCCAGAATAAAAAACAAAGAAAAGTTCAGGTGGCCGACCAGGAGGTAGATGGCCCCAGAAGAGTTCTGGACCCTATTGAGGACCACTGGGAGGTCCGGGAGGCGACTGGGGAGCGCAAGGAGGGCTCAGGGGGAGACTAGGGTGCGCAGGAGAGCGGAGGCTTGGGAGCGCTGGGCAGCTCGCCCGACGACTGAAGGCCAGAAAGACCGCCTCCCGGGCGTAGCAGAGTCAGGTGCGGGCATCGCAGTGGGCGGCGGAGCAGTGCCAGCTGGAGGCGGGTCCCCTGGACCCCCTCCTCGAGGAGCTTGTGAGCGGTGGAGGAAGGTGGGTCCCCCTTGACCCCTCCTCACGGGACATGAGAGCGTTGGGCCCCCAGCGGTCGGCGAAGCGGGAATCACGGCAGTCTCATAGCGGTGGCAGGGGATGCAAATCTTGGCAGGCATGCATTTTTTTGTATGACACCGGCGGTGATCTAGGGTGGAGTGGAGAACTGGCCGGAATGAGTGGTGGAAAGTGCTGGAACTGTCTAGGGAGAAGCAGTTTCCATCTTCTCTTTGTTCAGTCTAAATCCATCAATAATCAGTGAAAAGTCTGTCAGTGAAGGGAACACTTCAATCCTCCAGCTGCATCTGATCAAGCAGTTTGACTTGAAGAGCATCAAGCAGAGCTCTGACAGCACAGAGAGCATCATGGGACAGAAAGCTCTAGAGATGTAGTTTAAAGACTCCCATGTTCCAGTTCTCAGTGTGTCTGCTCCTCTCTTTCCCTCTCTGTCTCCTCAGCAGCAACATTTGTAGTGAATGTGACACAGAGCTCCTATCAGGCAGAGGAGAACCACAGCATCACTCTGGAGTGGACCTTCACCACCACCAGTGTTGTATAGTAACGAAGTAAAAATACTTCACTACTGTACTTAAGTATATTTTGGAGTACTTTATACTTTTATCGAGTATAAAATTTTTTGATAACTTTTACTTTTACTTCACTATATTTCCGAACGTATGCATACTTTTACTCCGATACATTTTCAATGTTTGGTTTAGTTACTCGTTACAAAAAAAAGAGAGAAAGAGAGACGTGCCAGACGCGCTGCTGTGGGCCAGCGGGGGCGGGGCCTGGCGCTCCACGCAGCCAATCACTAACGCGCCTGGCTTTTGATTGACAAGGTAGACACCCCCAATTAACTCCACTCTCATTGGTTGTGCTGCCTTAAATCCCGCCTTCCCTCTTCCTGATTGGTTGTTTTCTATAGACCCCTTGCAACCACGTGACTCCGTTACCCAGAACCCCTTGCGTGGCGGCCATATTGGTTGGCATGCCATTTTCTACACAACGCACGATATTCAAGACACTGTACGAGTTTTTCCCCTTTTCGGGCCGATTCTTCAGCCGTGCAGGCATGTTTTGAATCGGGCCGAATTTCAGCTTGATCGTACAGGGGGGAGGAGGGGGGACTGGCTTCTCACGACTACCTCCCGATCAGGAATCGGACGATCGGTGAAAATCAAACATGTTTGAAATTCAGTCGGCTGTCGTGAGGTTTTCGTGAGCGCATCCTGCTGTTCAAGCAGAGCTACGAGGGAGCGCCCTCCCCTCCTCTCCATCCCCGCCAGGGGAGGGAGGTGAGCGGGCGTCCCTGAAGCGACCTCCGCCCGGCCCGCTCGCGGGGGCGTTGGGGAGGGCGAGCGCTCCGGTCTGCGCAACGCGCTGGCCGCCTGTTTCGGCACTCCTACGCTCGCGGGCGGGCCGGGCCGGGCGACCTGCCGTGCCGCGCGGCCGCCGGTGCGTCTCGTCCCTCCTCTCTCCCCTCTGTTCCCCCGATGCCCGGTGCCTCCTGCAGGCCTCGCCAGAGCTGGGCTCGACCCCCTGCTCTGGGTCTCTTTCACCCACCGTCGCTCGCCTGCCTCTGCCACCACAGCGAGCGCCGCACAGATCGTGAGCGGTGAACTTTTTAAACCCCGCGGTTCCGTCGCACAGTTTTTAGATGTATGTTAGTACCACGACTGAAAAACTCGTACAGTGTATGCCCGGTATTTGCGGACCCTTTAGCTCTTCCTGATAAGGATTTTTCTAGCAATTCCGATGATTGGCCATCCGTTTGCTGTGCGGATCTGGTGAACTACCTTGTGTTGTCACCCACCCCAACGTACAGTGGCGATCAGATGAAGGCGTACAAGAGTTTGGGAGCGCACAAACAGTTCACTGCCGAATGGATACGTGAACTGTCTGTTTTTTACCTGAATGATGTAGCAGTTGTCCGTGGAAGGGTGAGTTTAATGTTGTTTATTCTCATAACTTGGCTGCATATAGTCCGATAACATCTGACCCTAAACTGTAAACATTGCTTTGGCAACAGAGATGCAGTCTGTTTGCACCATATTGAACAATCAGTGAATAGTCTTTTGTATACGCTCCGCCGGCCATGCGAGTAATGAGGTAACTGGGCCAGTGCAGTGGTGGGCTGTCACGCTAGCCTGCCCACCAAGATGGAGGCGCGCACCCCCGATCACGTGACTGTGACGTCAGATGCAAGGGGTCTATTGCGTGTGTACGTGCATGCTTGGAGCGCGAGAGATTCAGTTTTGAATGAACTGACACTGAAATGACACTGCCGTTACCACAATTAAAACTAGACTACGAAACAAGTCCCAGTTAAAAAATAAAAATAATAATAATTGAACTTTATTGATCTCACAATGGAGAAATTCACTTCTGCATCTTAACCGATCCCCTTGGGGAGCAGTGGGCTGCCACTGTGCGGTGCCTGGGGAGCAATTGGGGGTTAAGGGTCTTGCTCAGGGACCCAGAATGGCAACTTGTGGGAGTTGAACTCAAAACCTCTGGGACTGAAGCTCTGTGCTCTAACCACTAGGCCACCACTCCCCCTAAGAAACTAAATATTATCTGCAAGGCTGCTGAGTGCTAACCTGACAACAGCCAGCTGTATGTCGCTCCGCCTAGCTCCACTCACATACATCTGGGACACCGCCATAGGAATTGCCTTTACTGAAGGCTGGGCCTTATCAAAAATCCTTGCATATGATTGGATAAGCCACTTGTCTGTCATCTTTATCGACGTGCTATTTCAACCACTCACACCGAAGCTAACCCGTGACGCTGATGAAAGCGACACAGGAAAAAAAAAAAAAATTTTTTTTTTTTATGTGTTTGCGGCTCTAGTGGCACGCGTTTTATTGACAGCGAGCTGACAGGAAGAGGGGGAAAGACAGGTGGCAAAGCGCCGCGGGTCGGAGTCGATCCCGGGCCGACCGCGTTGAGGACTAAAGGCCTCCTAACATGGTTTGCGCTAACCGCTAACCGCTCCGGGGCGCGTCCGCGTCCGCAGCGGACGCGCCCCGGAAAACAAAACTTGCCAAATCCGGTCGGGAGAAGGGCGAAAACATGGTTTCCACCAACAAAAGCCTTCAGAGGCGTTCTCTGATGTTCTTTTAATGAAACAATATTAAGTAGATTGGACAACACGGAAGAAATAGCAGCATCAATGTTAACGCTTGCTTCCTCGACGAGCCGCCACTGCTATCAAAACAGTCTCACGTCATGGTCGCGTCTCCACTACGTCACATCTATGAAACTCCAGCCCTGCGTCCTGATTGGCCAGACCATAAATTTGGTTGGAGAAATCACTCTCTACCGGCGGTGTCCCAGATGTATATGAGTGGAGCTAGGCGGAGCAACATACAGCTGGCTGTTGTCAGGTTAGCTGAGTGCAGTTCTGAACAGAAGCAACAGAAGCAGGAGAGAGTTTTGATTTGTTGAACTTGAGAAATGTAAGTAACCAACGCTAATATCTCAAAATAGCATTTAATTCTGAAGTATAACACATTTTATCAACAAAAACCTAATCTCTTTTATAAAACAAAATATTCTGTGCCAGGCAGGAGTTCTGAAGACTGCTGGAAAGATGGAAAAGCAAAGCCTGCAGGCTATTAAGAATTCAGATTCTTAGCCACAGCCATCTGAAAAAAAAAGGTGAGGGTTTCCCTTTTACCAATATTGCATTGTTATTATTATTGTCGACCCTTCGAGGCAGTTCAGGTATGAATAGCAGGTGTAATTTCTTTTGCATAATATACAGTATAAGAACACTAAATGCCACCTAAACAACCGCTATTCTTGTTTAGACCTTTGCGTAGTTATAATATTATGATTAGGGTTCCACAAAATAATAGTGCTATTTATTTGACTATTTCTACTTCTAGAATTAGGATAAAGACAAATAAAACAGAGGAACACTAGTTACATTTGTTTTATTGTACATAGATTTTCACACTATCCATTAGTAAATTAGTACAAACAAGAAGCAGAGGTAGACATTCTCATCATGGGCTTAGCCCACAAAATATTATATCATTACAAGAGTAATTTGGTACACCAAAAAATAAAAATTATTTAATCTGTTGATGTGGTCACAAAATGAATTTAATATAGGCCTTTACATATCTTAAAGTTTAATCTGCTGTTCTTTAATCGTCGTACTAGTATATACCAATAGTATATTAATATGTTCTCATTTCAATGATTAAATGGACAACCACTTATGTAACAATTTAGTCTTAGTGTCACCAATCTTACTCAAAGTACAGTATTGGGTCCTCCATGCTGCTTATGTATTAAGATTTACTGCACATTTAAACATTGTCAACTCACTATTGTTAGGGAAATAATTAGTTGTCTGAGAAGATATTGGTAAGGAGAAGCTGTTATCTACACTTCAGATATATGATGTAAGAAATGTGTTTGGAATGTTAAGATAAATTACATGAAATGGGCTACACAGAGCAACTACAACCCAATTGTATATTTGTTGAAATTTGAATTTAATATTTGAAATGCTGTTAGTATCACTTACACTTCGACTTCCAGTGCAGAGTAAATACAATAAATTTATCTGTCAAATGTAAAATTGAATGTATAATTTTGCTGTTTTATAATTCAGACAGAGTATCTTAGATAAAAAATTAGGGTGGGGTTTTATCTCTGTGCATTTCTATATATTCTAAAGAAAATACAGGATAAATCTAGACAACAGACATATTTTGACTATATTTGGTTTAATAGGCACATATTTGCCGTCTGTCTCTGTTGCTGGTTGTTAAAATGAAAAAAAAAAGTCCCAATTCGACATTCACCAGATCCTGTGATGCTTTAAACATTAACAAACAGCATCTAGTGTGTGTCGTGGTTAGAACATTTAGCAGGAAATGCTGATTTTTCTCTTTAGACAGACGAAACGCGCCCTGACGCTCAAGTCAAGCATCAAAAAATAGGAGCATGCATATTGCGTAGGACCAATGACGTCAGACCAGGGAAGGTTTGTTTGTAGGTGTCCCTACCAAAGGTCAAATCAAACCTACGCCCTTGCATCTATTTGTTTCACAATCAGACCATGATGGGACCACAGATAAGCTCAGTAGATGCAGTCGTGGATTCAGAATGCCTGTCTGAAAAGTTAAATCTGAATTGTTTCTCTTAATCTGAGTTTTAAAAAAAACTAAGCTCAGTATGCAAATTCATAAAGGATATCTGTAGGGATTTACTAACTTATTAGCAATTTGCTTGACAGAAGACATGGACTGGTCATGAGACCGCCATAATATATGGCAGGCTTATGTCTTACATGAGAGGGCAATTACACTGTCGCGCTGCGCTAAAGGATCCTGTCTATTGCGCAATACGCGATTAATTCGAAAAACTCTGAAATTATTCTTGCACCTTCCGCAACAGGTTGCAGTCGTAAAAATGGACATGGCTACGGCAGACTTCCCTATCTCCTCCGCTTATACAGCCGTGATCTACATGAGTGGCTGTTATAAAAGTAAACTAAACTTATTGTGAAGTTTAGTTTACTTTGAAAGGCTTGCTTCCTGTCCAGCCGTATATTGTATCTACTTACAATACAACAGAATGTTCCTTGTGAGATTGAGCTACTATGGTTTAAACCCATAAAATGAAACTAAAGAACATTTAACATTGTACCATAACCCGACACACCTCAAAAAAAAAAGAAGAAATGATGGAGACAAACTCAATCAGATATAAACTGTAAATATTCAGATGTAAGCTGTAAATATTCCTGTTTTTGGTCACACGTAGATGTAAACGAGCATTGGTCTGTATGCTGAGGAGCGTGAAATGAATGTAAAATGGTGTTGGATCAGCAGAACAATTCCTAACGAGTCAGGTGTGATGCTCCATGAGGTGAACAAGGTGTGGACAACCACACGTCCAGAAACAGCTGCGTAATGTTGCTCCTTATTGTGTGTTATGCAATCAAGCCATGAGGAATAAAATCAGACTGATTTGGAAACAACATGAAATTGGAGAGTTTTACAGGCACCAAGGAACTGCCCCCCTCAGCAGGGTACCGTCACTATGAAGCCAGGCTATACTAGACTTATCTTCCTCTTTGCCTGTGGACCCATGAGGAGAAACCAGAGGGCTCAAAGACTCACAAGCATCTGCAGGGACGACCAAGCTGAGTAAAGTCTGCTTTATGTGAAACTACCATCATAATCTAATCAGTCATGGTCTGTCTAAGCTGTGAAGGAGAAAGCTGACCTGGGAGCTGAGCCACTATCCAGCAGAGACCCCACGCTGCAATCCTCCTTCACAGGCCTGAGGACCCCGGAGCTGCCTCCTAACAGCCACGTGGAGAACTTAGCCACCTGTCGCTTCTGAGATAACCAGCTTTCCCTTGGAGTAATTCACTGGCAACTGGACACCCGTAAACACACCAAGAGACAACGGGAGAGGTTTGGCAGAGAAATAAACAGGTTAAGGTTAGAATGGTTTAGTTTATGTGTCTTCAAGATGTTATTAAAGCTGGACTGGGCTAACAGGCAAAGCTCCCATTAGCATTTTGAAACCAAGCGTAGCTGATGTAGTATTAGTTTGTTTTTATGGTACCAAAATTTATTTTCCCAAGGGTTTTATTCATTGATGGGATAATGATGATTGTGTTTTCTGGTCTGCTCATCATGACTAAAATAGAGCTAAAAGCCTTTTAGAATTAGCGCTGGATGTCCGCTAGCATAATGCCATTAGCTTCCTGGGATCATTCGCGCTACCATGCAGTTACAGTCTCTTCTAAATCAGTTAAGCTAATTTAACCTAATTCCACTTTCTTTAAGATTAACTTTGGTTCTTTAATGTAGATCTGCAGTGAACCAGGATTCACTAAATTATTCTAATGATGATCAACCATTTTATTTAGTCCTTTTGTTTATTTGTGTGTACATAGTTTCTTAGCTTCTTTTTATCTTCATTTTGCTTAGTAGTGTTTTAAATATGGAAACTTTATTTCCATAGTTGCAAGATTCTGGATGATGACGCTTTTCCTCACTCCCACTCTGACCTTTGACCTCCAAATGGTCTATTTATCAGTTATCAAAAACACCAAGTTCTCACTCCTCTTCTCTGTGAGCGTTTTTACCTGACTGCTTCCAGGTCCAAATCTCCCTCTGTCCATAATGTCTCCACACTGTTTAGAATGTGTCCTCTGTCTCCTCCAGATCACACTTGGAGGAACTAAATGAATAAGATTCATGTTCAAACTCGTTTTGTAAGGTTCAATAGTTCAACAATTCCACTTCATTTCCTGGCAGCTATCTTTTTTTTCAAAGGTGTTAGTTTGGACTTGTCCCTCCCAATCCTCCCCCATGGAGGATAAAAACCAGATTTCTGGATCAGAACACCTTTCCAGCTTCAAAACAAACAGAATGGTGACATGACACATAGAGACACATTACCAATGGAGGCTTTGCACCTACAAATCCCCCCTTACGCCCAAACCATGATGATTTATTTTTATTACCAGTTTAGGCCTACTGTATAAGGAACGAACTGATGCCAAAGATGACAGAGGAAGACGGGTAGAGGAATAACAGCAGATGAAGTGAAAGAGAGAAAGGAAAACATAGACAAAAATTACAGAACCAGACATCCGGCTGCTACAGAATAAATCCTCTTATAGCCACCATGGGCAAAACGGGGAAAGACAACCACAAACACCTGCAAAGAGATACAACTAACAAAGCAAAAACAGGAACAAAGACATCAACAATATAATCTAAAGAAGAGAACTACAGTGGAACACAGCTACTGTGTTTGTTATAAGTGTATAGATGTGTGTGAACACGCAAACTATGTGGTGTAGGCCTCAGTGGTGCTCAATGATGGGTGCAGAGGACCACCGCCATTCCCCCTCCAAGCACCAGAAATAAGTGGACAGCCATGTAGCCCATCTCAGGGTCACCAATCATCCACTCAGACGACAGCAGAGGAGAGCCCAGGGCCATGGAGAAGAGGCCCCCCAGGAACCAGGGGCGATGGCCTTCCAACCCTGGTCACCCAAGCTTGAGTCAGGTACGGCACGCTGAACAGTCCTTCACTACAAAATGGAGGTCAGACTCCACAAGGTAGCATTAGTGCATCCAACATGAAGCTCAACAAATGAGTGTTGCTGTCGATTTAGCCGCAGAGAGAGAGGAATGTGCTGCTGATGAGAGCGCTGGAGGCAACTAATCAATCAGGCTAAGATCACCTTTCTTCTTCTAATGCCGGTCATCACCGTTATCTGATTTTGAAGTAATTTTTAATCTCTGAAGTTTAACATGTGCAAAACCTGCTGATATATCTCAATTATTCAAACCAAAAAAAGGTAAAAAACAAGGCAACTGGACTTGTTATCCGTAGTAGAAGACGTTTTGCTTCCTCTCCAGGAAGCTTTCTCAATTCAAAAAGTCTGGAGTAATGTGGAGTAACCAGCTTTATACCAATGCCAAACAAAGGCCTTGTAATGGCTTAGATAACATGCAAATTCAAACGAAACAGGTCCACCCCTTAGTAATGGGCGGTCGTTAAAGCCATTAAGCCAGCAGACTGAACCGAAACTGGTCCACTCCTCTGTAACGAGGAGTCGTTAAGGTTGTTATTGGCTTGTCTTAAAGGAACAATGTTTTGATCACCCGAATGAGGGTGAGAGTTAAGGTGAAGATTGGCCGGAATTAATCCTATAGCTGTATTGTAAATTTTTGAGAGTTGGAACCTAAGGCCTCCTCCTCTGTTTAATGTTGGTTTTTCTCTCTTAACGTAGATGGCTTCCTTCACACCCCTTTCAAACCATCTGTGTTCTTTGTCCAAAATGTGAACATTTTGGTCCTCAAAAGAGTGTCCTTTGTCCTTTAGGTGTAGGTGGACAGCAGAGTCTTGTCCTGATGAGACAATTATTCAAAGCACTAAAAGGGGCAATTTAAACCCTGATGGAATAGAATTTTCTCACATTCATGGCTTATGTGTTTTTTATACTTTCTCTTTCAGCTTCTGCTATCTCTGATACATATCTATCCCTGCCTTGTAATGTAAGCGGAGACAGCTCCACTCCCCACTGCTGCATTTCATTCATTGGACTTTATCTCCTTGTTGTAATCCTGCTTAAAATCTGCTGTCTTTATTTTTCCTCCATGATAGTTAAACACAGTTATCTTGAGTGAAAGCATAAGGATGCAGAATTAGTTTAGTGTTTTATCAAGATATTTATTTGTCTTCTTGGTTATTGCAGCAATAGCAGTAATAGTAGTACTTAGAAAGTGCCTGCCCACAATTGAGGCAGCCAATGAGGAGTGAGTTTTTGGTGTTTTATTCACTCAGGAAGGCACAGAGAGACGTAGGTACTTCCTCTTTTGGCCGTTTTTGAGGACCGGTTGCTGCTGCTGCGCCCTTTCTGCAAAGTAAGTCTGCTCCCTAGCCATTTGACAGTGTTGCTCCACTTTGTGTCTTGTTTAGTCATAGTTTACTGTCAGAGACTCATGCATGGTGATGTTAAGCTTCGTGTTGCAGGTTCAGGGGTGGGTTGAAGCATTGTTCTAGACCAGAGGTGGGCAATTATTTTTTGCATGGGGCCACATTGTCATGGTTTTTATGGGTTTCTTTGGCCCACATGCAGAGAACAACCAGGAGGACAAATGAAGATTCAGCACAGTTTATTTGATTAGAAAGGAGGAGGATTTAACAGAACGGGGAGCTTTAGCTTGACTTGGGTCTTCTGTATTCTCTAGTTCACTTGAAACGGGATTCTGGTGTGAGGCAACCACTCAAGGTTAACACTCTGGCGATGATCAACTGGCCGCCCTCCCCTTAAATACACAGTGCCGCGCCGCGAAATGAGAGTCAGGAGTGTGTACCACTCCCCTCTGTCAAACGGGGAAAAAAAAGGAAGAGAAAAAAAAGAAGCCGGCCGCAGACAGCTAGAGGCTTCTTAACAGACTAAAAACACCACAATATGGTCTAATGCACAATGCCCAGGTCTGTTCTAGATCAATGATACAATCAGTTCTACCTCCTCCATTTGGAGCAGCGTGGCTGCACAGGGCAATCAGTCTAGTCTCCATTAAAGGACCAGCTGCTTGCATGTGGAATATTCAAACTCCCCAGAGAAAGGGCCTATCAGGATTAAAACCCAAGACCTTCTTCCTAGGAGGCAGCACTCCTAACAGCTGCACTGCTGTGTTGCCCTGAAGGAAACATCTGTTTGATAGTTATGACTGCATATAATCAGTTCCTATGATTAAATACAAATTAAAATAGGCTAAGAGAGATATTTTAACAATGTAGTCTCATAAAATCCTTTGTGGACCAGTCATAGAGTATTTTCATAAGAGCAAAGATAACAACTAAATTTCCCCTTTGACGGTCCGTTGGCAGTGATCCTGCCCATTTGAGTTAGTGTCAACACACCTGCTGGTCTGCTGTGTATTGAAACACAAAAGGCAGCTGGTGTTCCAGCATTTCAGGCTCTAGCAGTCTAGATATGATCTATTGAGTCGTTAAGTCTTCCACAGGTTCCCCTTTGTTAGGAACAAAGATAAATGGAAGTTAGGCAAACACAACAGTTGCAACTGGAAAAAAAAGTAACGCTCAATAATGCTTGCCCTGCCATAAAAAGAACTATAAAATAGAGATGTGAGTATATTTGGAAACGGCTGTACAATGGCAGGAAGAAAGTTCTGGGTTCAAATCCAACCCTGGGTCATTCAGCATGGAGTTTGCATGTTCTCCCAGTGCATGCGTGGGTTCTCTCCAGGTGCTCCGGCTTCCTCCCACAGTCCAATAACATGATGGTTAGGTTAATTGGACTCTAAATTTTCCTTAGGTGTGACTGTATGTGAATGTTTGTCTCTTGCCCAAACAATGCTGGAGATAGGTACCACTGAGCATAATTAATCTATAATCCTTTTATGAAAACTACAATCAGTTACATTCTACTAATAACAGTATTTTTAACCCCATCTATTATCCCACTTTTCTCTCTATATACCACTTCATCGTGTTCATGGTCAAAAGGAGCATTTAGTAGCTGTCTTTCTACGTCGTCAATTGCCCATTTCTAAAATGACTATGCAGAAAGCATATAGATTATTTAGGGTATATGTTGCATGTTGTAAAATTTGCAACACGTTGCTAAATTTACCAACACAACTACTTACTAAAGTGCTATTAAAACTTACAAACATTGGTTTTGCTCAATTTTCAGAAAGCATAAGACGGCTTTTCATTGTTATGGAGATGATGTTCAAGTTTATGACTTTGAGTGAGGATCTATTTTTCTCACTCTATCGAGTTCTACTGTTCTTCAATTATGTATTGCTTGTCATCATTTCTGCTTATAACGTTTTGTTCTCTCTCTCTTTTATCTTCATAGCAGGTACATCTGGTCTGGCGTTCTGTTAACTGTGACATTATCCAGAGAAGACGGCTCACCCGCTATTACCATCTAATATAGAACAGATTACTGGATCAATGTGTGCTTCTGTGCTTTTTGTCTCTCTTGTTGTGTCTCTGCTCTGTCTTCTGTAACCCCCAGTCGGTCGAGGCAGATGACCGTTCACACTGAGCCTGGTTCTGCCGGAGGTCTTCCTTCCCGTTAATGGGGAGTTTTTCTTCCTACTGTCGCTTCATGCTTGCTCAGTATGAGGGATTGCTGCAAAGCCATGTACAATGCAGACGACTCTCCCTGTGGCTCTACGCTTCTCCAGGAGTGAATGCTGCTTGTCGGGACTTTGAGGCAATCAACTGGTTCCCTTATATAGGAAATTTTTGACCAATCTGTATAATATGCTTGATTTTGACTTTGTAAAGTGCTTCGAGATTACATGTTTCATGAATTGGCGCTATGTAAATAAAATTGAATTGAACCTGTATGTCATTATCTGTGAGGTGGATGCTGGACCGAAACGCAGACAGGAGCTTGGTATGTAGCTGCATGATGAGATTAATAGGTTTAATAAAGGAAAAGCAGCCATCATGGCAGCAAATCATGCACGGATTAGGGAGCAAACAGGAAGTGACAAATGGAGGGTTGCATAACAAAGGATCTGACAAAGGAAAGGAGCAAGCAGTTTAAATAAAGGAGGGCATAACAGGGGGCAGGTGAAAGTTATTAACAGGACAAGCAACAGGTAGGGAGAGGGAAAGCAATGACAGTAGAAACAAGGATGAAAAAGAATGTGAAGACCACAATGAATAAAAAGATTCTAAAACTAAACCCAGTAATCACTGACGTGGAGACTGCACGATCCCTGGAATATTAAGAATAAGTGTAAACAGGTGCTGGGTCCCAGGTATTAAATGTTCACTTATATACAGAAAGGCTATAATTCATTTATTTACTTTCTTTTACTTTCTTTTTTAGGTATCACATTACACATGTCAGCTTAAATAATAATACATATGATTTAGCAATGGTATCAAGGTGTTACACGATTGTATTTGTTGCTTTATGTCTGTTGGTTGTGCTGTTCTTTTTGTGTCTCTTTCCAGGTGATGGAGCAGACAGAGGACGTTTTATCATTCTCTTCCTTTTATCTCTTCGTTCTTTCACCTCTTCTTTCTTTTTTTTTCTTCTCTTCTTGTTTTTCTTTTACTCTCCTACTTTCCCATTGTAGTGTCCATATAATTTGAAATTCTCCCTGCAGGAATCACAATAAAGCTATTTACACGCACAAATCAAGCGGAGCATTATGGCGAAAGCTGTTTGCTCCACTTGTGAAAGTAAAATCTGTCGAGCTCTATTTGGCATTAAGATATTAATTCTTATTGCCACATTGCTAGACAGGACACTGGGAAAAAAAAAAAAAAAGAATAAGTGTAAACATGCCTAATACCCAGGGATTGTGAAAGTTAGCTGTGACATCATCCAGAGGGGCAGACCATCCACTATTACCATATAACATAGAAAGTACCCCTAGATCAATGTGTGCTTCTGTGCTAAACGTTCACACTGAGCCTGGTTCTGGTTCTGCTCAAGGTTTTCCTTCCTGTTAAAGGGGAGTTTTCCTCTCCACTGTCGCTTCATGCATGCTCAGTATGAGGGATTGCTGCAAAGCCATCAACAATGCAGACGACTGTCCACTGTGGCTCTACGCTCTTTCAGGAGGAGTGAATGCTGCTTGGAGAGACTTGATGCAACCTGCTGGGTTTCCTTAGAGAGGAAACTTTCTGACCAACCTGGAGGATTTGATTGAATTTGGTTTTGTAAAGTACCTTGAGATGACGTAGCGTGAATTGCTGCTATATAAATAAAATTAAATTGAATTGTATAAATTATATAGTATACATTTTTACAGGGCTTTATAAATATATTTGGCTTGACTTACAACAAGCTCTTGTGAGTATCTTTCTGAAGCTGAACTTAAATTTCCATCTTGAAAACAAACATAAAGTTAGGTGTTTCTGTCATTTCTGTGCAGAATTAACCATGTCTGACAAGACGAGGAGGAAGAGACCTGCAACACAGAACGGATCCGCTAATGGCTCATCAGGGCCAACAGTCAGGTAATAGCAGAGAGAACATGAGCAGTAAAATTGAGATTCACTTTAATGTGCGTTACTGTGCCAGTATGTGCTTTCTCATGATGGATTTACAGCACACACAACACGTTTAAAGCTGTGTTGTGTGTGTGTTTGAGATGCAACTCATGATTCTGTACATGCTCCTATATTTTCATTGTTTTCATTTAAATGTTTGCAAAATTATCCTATTAATTAAAAATACAGAATTAGATGTAAATAAAGTTTGCTTCTAGTTCACAGGAGAATGAAGACAAGTCAACAGGTCCCAGCTGCGTCTCTGTTAAGAGTGCCAGGTCCATGGTTTGGCCATTTGACTTAAGGGAAGACAAATCCACGTGGTATGCAGCCAGCTTCTTTTTTTCCCTTCTTTCAGTTTCACTTTATTTTTAGTAAATTATCCAACATTAAACACAGGAAACAGTAAAAAAAAACAACGATAAACAAACAAACCCACAATTTACCAAAAAAAAGGAATAGGCTGAAGCAAAGCTTATTATTGCCTACCCTGTTTTATACTTACAACCTTTACAACCTACCAGGTTCTTTACAGTACATATATAAATATTCAAATCTACATAACATAGGATTTTATCGTTTTACATTTTAAAGCCCTTTTAAAATTCACCAAGAAAGGACATAACTTTAAATCGTCATTCAGTTCATTCCACAGTTTCACACCAATAACTGAAACACATCTAGACTTTATCTGGCTCTTCTCTTTTGCACATTCAAATATAAACAAACCTCGCAAATTATATTTATTCTCTCTTAACTTAAATAATTTCTGAATACCAGAAGGAAGACTTTTGTTTACTGCTTTATACATTATTTCCAGTATTTTTATATAAACAATGTCTTTGAATTTTAATGTGTTGCTTTGAATGAAGAGTTTATCAGTTGGTTCACGGTATCCCACCTTATTAATAAGCCTTATAGCTTTTTTTTGCAACTTAACTAACTTATCAATAATTGTTTTATTTGCATTTCCCCATACTTTTGAACAATAAGACAAATAAGCCACGACTAAAGAGGAATATATAATATGCAGGCCTTTGATATTTATTAAATATTTTATTTTAAACAATATTCCAATAGTTTTTGCAACTTTGTTTCGAATATAGTCTGTGTGAGGCTTCCAACTAAGTTTATTGTCTATAATAATCCCTAAAAATTTTGTCTCATAAACTCTTTCAATTTCAACTCCATTTATACATAACTTTACATCGTTATGGACCCGATTACCAGAGAATACCATAAATTTAGTTTTCCCTTCATTTAACGACAACTTATTGTAATCAAACCAAGTTTTCAACTCAGCTAACTCTTTTTCTATCGTTTTTATTATTTCATTCAAATTTTTTCCAGAAAAAAAGAGATTTGTATCATTAGCAAACATTATAAACTTTACAATACTGGATACTGCAAAAATATCATTTAAATAAAGTATAAATAATTTAGGTCCTAGGACTGAGCCTTGAGGAAGACCACATTTAACTATGTCTGTTTGTGACTTTATGTTATTGATTTGTACATATTGTAATCTATTACTTAGATAACTTTTTAACCACTGATATGTAACCCCCCGTAGGCCATACAGTTCACATTTACCTAATAATCGTGCATGGTCAATAGTATCAAATGCTTTACATAAGTCAATAAACACACCTACAGTATTAAGTTTCTGGTCAACTGCTGTAGCAATATGCTCCACAAACTCCATCACAGCTAAAGTTGTGGAACAGTTGTTCCTGAAGCCATACTGGTGCTCATTCAATAAATTATTTTTATTAAGAAAGGAGTCCAGCCTTTTTGTAAATAATTTTTCCAGAATTTTTGAAAATTGTGGTAGCAATGATATTGGCCTATAATTTGTTAATATTTGCTTGTCACCACTTTTATGGACTGGCAAAACCTTTGCCATCTTCATTTTTCCAGGAAAGGTTCCAGTTACGAACGATCTGTTGCAAATATAGGTAAGAGGTTTAATAATACTATAAATTACCTCTTTTACGATAGCCATATCAATATCATTGCAATCTTTGGATTTCTTATTTTTACATTTTTTAACTACCTCTATTACCTCACTTTCACTCACTATTCCCAGAAACATTGTATTAATATTATTGAAATTATAATTATGCTTTCCATCTTTAACCTTTGGCAATTTATTTACTAAATTAGGACCAATATTAATAAAGTACTTATTAAAAACTTCAAAAACTTCCCTCCATTTTCCTTATTTATCCATCTTTCTCTATCCTTTTACTCCCTAAATACACTCTTATTTTTATTATTTTCTCTAAAGCCTTCAGCAAAAGACTGAAACAAAATACAGACTAAAACATGAGAACGTGAATTTTGTGTTAATATCAGTGTTTTGCTGTTTTATTGATACTGTTGTAGTGGTAGAAAGTGAAATGCTGATGATACAAAAATAAGCAACAGGTCATGTCAGCACTTACAGTTTAGAATATATATTAAGTGTTCTGAGCTGTTGACAGCAAACAGGCTCATTGGAGGCAACCAGACTTTCAATCAGTTCTTTCTGAAAACGTTTCAACACCTGTTCAGGAGTCTTTGTCAATTCTGGTGGCTTACACTTGAGCAATCTGCAGTTGGATCATTGCTGTTTTTAAGGACATGAGGCCCATCCTCCTAGGCGGATTCTAAGTAAGATGCAAATTAATGACCCACACACCACTGTCCTGGTTGTTAGAAGCTATTGCTTGGTGGGAGTGGAGTACTTGGTCACCTGAATGATGATGTCCAAAGACTAAGTTGACTAAGTTGTATATATGGTAGCACTCCCCCTCTGTTCAGTGTTGATTTTTTCAATGCACAATCCTAATACAAAACCAAACATTGTTTATTTACAGTTTCAATCAAAACTAAAATAATCAAAAGGAAAATACATCTTCTACTGACGGGGTTGTTCCTGCTGACTTACTGTACATTTGTTGTTTCTACAGTCAAAAAATCTGTCTGAAGCAAACCAGCTGTTCAGCATGCAAAGATGTTTTAACGGATCCAGTAAGATTCAGGTGTGGACACCTGTCATGTAAGCAGTGTGCGAGTTTGGGTTCGGACCACGTTAAATCACCAATAGACTCCCCCTGCCCAGAGTGTGGAGTGAAATGGCTTAAAGACACAGGTACATTTTAAAGGCTATTATTGACTTTCACAATAACAAAATGTGTAACCAGATGGACATTGAAAAATACTAAGTTTTTAAATTAATTATTCAAAGAGTAGAGACAAATTCTGACCAGCTAAAATTGTCATCATTAACAAAAAATTCATAATGTTATCTAATCATATGGTTTAGCTCTACGGCTCCCATTGCAAGCAATGAAAAAATGATAGATATCAGCTTCTGTCACAGCTGTTACAAGATATATGGGCAAGATAGCTAGTGGTAATCTTTAATAAGAGTAAAGGTACATTGAAGGACTTGTTATTCTCTCCTTTTTTTCAACTTGGCAGTTTCCAGAGCCAAGTTGAAATAGAGTCAGTATGGCTTCTCAGCACAGATGCAACCACTATGACATCTCTACTGAGGCTCTGTTCTGTATGGCTTCAACTGAAGCTAAAAGCCCAGGAGATACTGGGCCATGAAAAATTGTGCTGGACTTGAACGTGTCACACAGTGTGAGTAAAAAACTAGAAAGCAACTTCTGTGGAAGATGCCAGACTTTACAATTTATTTCTGCAACAGAATTGCATCCAACATACATCAGTTCTTCGCTAAAACAAAGGACTTGTGTAACCAAGCACTTGTAGGTGATTGTTTAGACAATAAAGTTTGTCTAAAAGGACACCTGGTTACCCAGCAAAGAGCAGTTCTACCACTGCATGCTTTCGCTTCTCTTAAGCTTATCGGCCCAGTTCTCAAAACAAGGGATTATTTTGAGTACTGGGCCGATAAGCTTAAGAGGAGAAGTGAAAGCATGCAGTGGTAGACCCGCTCTTTGCTGGGTAGAGGGTAAAACGCAACAGGCTCATTTGCTGGATGCTTCTTTTTTTTTTTTTTTCTCCCAGTGTCCTGTCTAGCAATGTGGCAATAGGAATTGATGTCTCAATGCCAGATAGAGCTCGACAGATTTTGCTTTTACAAGTGGAGCGAACAGTTTTCGCCATAGTGCTCCACTTGATTTATGCTTGTAAATAGCTTTATTGTGATTCCTGCAGGGAGAATTTCAAATTATATGGACATGACAATGGGAGAGTAAAGGAAGAACAAGAAGTGAAAGAAAGAAAAGAAAAAAAAAAGAGTAGAGGTGAAAGAAAGAGGAGATAAAAGGGAGAGAATAATAAAACCTTCTCCGTCTGCTCCGTCACCTGGAAAGAGACACAAAAAGAACAGCACAACCAACAGACATAAAGCAACAAATACAACCGAATAACACCTAGATGCCATTGCTAAATCATATATATTATTATGTAAGCTGACATGTGTAATGTGATACTTGAAAAAAGAAAGTGACAGAACATAAATAAATAAATAAATAAATTATAAGCTTTCTGTATATAAGTGAACACTTAATACCTGGGACCCAGCACCTGTGGGAGTTTGTGAGAGTGCAGTAGTTTAGGTGAAAATTTTCCAAAAGGAAATAGCTTGATAGTGGTTGTGGAGAACCAAAGGCCCGCCTTCCCCGAGCACAGAGGCAGGAGTCAGGGGACCCATAACCCCGGACTCCCAAAGGGGCCCCTAAAGCAGGTCGCCCAGGAGGGGCCGACACAGGATATCTGCAACCCCCCCCCCCCCCCCCAAAGAAGGAGCAGAGATGACCCCGAGGAAATCCCCCAGCCACCGCAATGCCGACGCCCTCAAGAGCCGCGGGGACGAGCCCGTGGGCTCCGCCGGCAGCCAGCCCCGCTGGAGTGGTCCCGGCCATGGGCCCTGGGGGCCAGAGGCCGCCCCCCGGGGGGCCAGGCCCCGCGAAGAGGCCGCCGGGAGTGGGCCGGCGCACGCCCGGGAACCCGCCCCAAACCCGAAGCCAACCAACGCGCCAGAGGGCCAAGGCGCCCGTCAACGAAGTGGAGGAGGGCAGGACGTGGGGGGATGGGCTCCGCACCTAGCGGAGACTTGAGATGTTTTTGGGAGAGGGAGCGGACCACACCCATACCTGGGGGAAAAAAAAAAAAAAAGGAAAACTCATTCACACCATCCCTCCCTTGTGCCCCACTCACCACACACAGATAAAAAAAAAAAAAAGACGCTGTACACACATTCCCACTTACACTCGCATCCAACACTGACCAAAGGGGGGGGGTCACCCCAAATCGACTATACGACTGCTTGTGCCCGACCCCCGGCCCCGGACCAGACGCCCCCCGGACCGGGCCCCCCAGAGAGGGCGGGCCAACACGACCCGCACGAGCCACCCAGCCAGAGCCCCCCTCACCCACTAAATACCTAATAAACCCCCTCCCTCCGTCACCTTACCCTTGCCATCCCTGCCCCCCCGCCCCTCCTGGGGGGAGCGGAGGCATCAGCCCCAGACCTGGCAAGCCGCTGACTACGCACCGCAGCCCCCCGCCAAGACCCCGGACACAGTGGCCCGCACCTCCTTCAGGCCCCAGACTCCTTGCCGCCATCGGAGAACGGGGGTGTGCAGAAGACCCCGATCCTCCCTACGCCTGCTCGAATGTTGTGTTGTTGCATGTTGTTCTCAAGTGCGTTTAAAAACTGGGAGCGCCGAAGGGGGTGCACGGCACAGCCCACCCCCCTTCCGGAAGGAAGCTGTTGCCAGCGCACCCCCTCCGGGCAACTGCCCACAACCCTCAATGTCTAAGTGGGAGAGGAGGTGAAGGGAGCCGTCCGAGGTGAGGCTCACACAACATAAGCCCCCCCCCCCAGACGTCTTCCCCCCACCCCCCCCCTACCATGGCCTACATGAGTGTGCAATGTGAAAATGTTTGAAGTGAAGGTGTCTAAGATGCATGATAAAATTGGGGAGAGGGGCGTCACCAGAAAGTGGCAACCTCCAGTAACGCTGGATGCTTCTGTTGTGCAGGCTCAACAATGTTCCCATTAAATTATTTAACATGGCTTGATAATTGTTAGTGATCTTTGGTCAGGCGAGAGTTTAATTTGGGGTTGGTTGTCTATCACCAGCGAATTAACAAAGTATTAGGCCATTCATCGGGCTTTGTTTTTCTGTTCAGCAAACTTCCACCTCTAGTATCTCCCAAGATCAGCCATGTCCACACTCTGCTGGACGAGATTGCTGTGCTGGGCTTTACTCTGCTATGAGGCTTCTCCTTGTCTGTCTCTTCTGCATTAGGTTTTGGCTGCCCAAGACATTTTCTTAATTTATTATCATCATATCTTCGTCTGATAACGAAGCTTCATTTTGGATGCCATTTTGGTTTTAAGAGTCACTAGTCCTTGACTTCACTTCTTTTACTAAATATGCATCCTCAGAAGAAGGGATCTGGGCCAAAGTGTAGGTGCATTGTTTCATTGACACTGTTCTACCTTAGTTACATTTCCTCTCATTTACATCTCTGATATGTGTTGCTTTTTGATTTCAGGAAACATCGTCTTTTTGGAAGTAAAGAAGAATCATAAAGAACTGATGAAAAACAAGTTTACTTTGACATCTGAAGGTAACGGTGACCATCATAGCTCCCTCCAAAGTATCTACACAACACTGATCATCACCACTGGAGGGAATGATGGACCAAATGAAGAACATGAGTACAGACAGCTCAAAAACACTCAGGGAGATCAACCATTGTCTGACGGTTCAGTCAGTCTCAGTGAGATCTTCAAACTGGGGCCTGACCAAGAGAAACCCAACAGAACAGTCCTGACGAAGGGAATTGCAGGCATTGGAAAATCATTTGCAGTTCAGAAGTTCATCCTTGACTGGGCCGAGGAGAAAGAAAACCAAGAGGTTGATTTTGTTTTCAGTCTTGCTTTCCGAGAATTGAATTTGAGTAAAGGAGATAAAAGCCTCCATGCAATGCTGACTGAGTTTCACCCAGCTCTCCAGCCTCTAAAAGATTACCAAAGTTATGCCAAAGCTAAGATTATAGTGATCCTTGATGGTCTGGATGAAAGCAGACATCAGCTGGACTTTGAAAACTCAACCAGGGTAACTTCTCTTAACACTGTAACATCTATAGCGGGTCTTGTTGTGAACCTGATCCAGGGTAACCTCCTTCCTGATGCCAACATCTGGATAACTTCCCGTCCAGCAGCAGTCAGTCAGATCCCTGAAGAGTACATTGATATGGTGACAGAGATAAGAGGGTTCACCGATGCTCAGAAAGTGGAATATTTCCAAAGGAGATTTAAGGATGATTCTGGTCTCACTGACAGAATAACATCTCATATTCAGTCCTCACAAAACCTTGACATTATGTGCCAGATCCCAGTCTTCTGTTGGATTTCTGCCATTTTATTTCAGGAAGTCCTTGACAAAAAGGAAGAGACAGAAATCCCCCAAACTCTGACAGAGTTAATGGCACATTTCCTCTTTGCTCAGACAAAACGAAGAAGCAGAAAGTATGACGGGAACCCTGAGAAAAACAGAGAGAAGCTCCTAAAGACTCACAAAGAATTTCTTCTGAAACTCGGGAAGCTAGCATTTGTCCAGCTCCAAGAAAACAAACTCATCTTCTACGAGGAAGACCTGGAAGACTACGGCATTGAAGTAGCAGAGGCATCCATCTACTCTGGTTTATGTAACACAGTTCTACGGGAAGAGGAAGTCTTCTCCCAGAAAAAGATCTTCTTCTTTGTGCATCTTACTCTTCAAGAGTTCTTCGCAGCTCTGCATGTCTATGAATGTCTAAAAACCAAGAAAACCAACGAGCTTAGGGACTTCCTCTCTTTGGAGGACAAAGACCTTTCTTTACTTGATCTTTTAAAGATGACAGTTGACAAAGTGCTGGAGATACAGAACGGCCACTTAGATTTTTTCTTGCGATTCCTACTTGGCCTGATGGTTGAACCCAACCAGAGATTCCTTCAGGGTCTGTTGACTCCACTTGACCGATGTGAAGATACGGACAGGAAAATCTTAACTTATCTACGATCTATTCGAAGAAAAACCCAGTCTCCAGACAGCTGCATCAACATCTTCCAGACCATGATTGAAATGAGAGATCACAAAGTCAAAGATGAAATTCAGGACTATGTCAAACTGTCTGACTGCTCAAAAATGGAGCTGGCTCCTTTGCACTGCTCGGCTTTGGCCCACATGCTGCAGATCTCCAAGAATGATCTGGATATACTGGATCTGAAGAGCTACAACACATCAGATGATGGCAGAAGGAGGCTGATACCAGCTGTGAGGAGCAGCAAAAAAGCTGTGTAAGCCCATCTGTTTTGACATCGCCTTTAGTTGTGTAGTTTACAATATTACTGAAATGTCAGTCTGCTAAATATTTTTGATTTCTAGGACTTGAGCAGAGTCCTTCATGTTTTAGACGTGTCTCTGGTCCAGCACACCTGATTCATATGATTGTTCCACCTCCTTAGCATGCCATAAATTATTTCGGAAGCCTACCAATAAGCTATTCATTTAAAACAGCTATAAGTAAGATATTTACTGTAATATCAAACTAAGTCATTATCACTTGTCACCTGGGATGGAAGTAACATTCCCTGTAAACAATCGATCTTTTCCATGAACAATGTATTAGTCAAGTTTTTCTCAATTCAAACCTAGAGATACGGTCTGGAATTACTTTGGTTCAGAGTGTTTACTTCCTGGTTCCTGAGCCAATTATATGAGAGTTCCCAGGGTTCTCAACACAGAGCGCACCATTTGGTATTTTATCTTGGCAAAAAAATTTCCCTCTGGGATTATTAAAGTATTTCTGATTCTGATTCTGAAAAGAGCAGCAGCCTGCTAACATGGAAGCCAGTAAGAGAAGCAGCCAGAAATTGAACAGAATATTACATGATAGACTAATCCCGTGGCAGTAAAAATTCAAAACAGCATCACACCGTTTAAAAACGGCATATTGGATTGTTGTGGTTGGCAAGCTGTTGTACCGATTTGAGCCACAAGGTGTCCGTATTACTTATAGCTCTTTTTTTTTATAGCTCTTTTAAGTTAGGAAACACTTAAAATATGAGGATGACCAGGAATTAGAATTACTAATAACTTGCAGGTTATTCATTAAAAGTTAAGGTGCACCTGCTGTACCATGTAAAGGTACAGCAGGTGCACCTTTGTCTGCATTATGCTTTTTCTTTAAGGAAAATTGTAAATACCTGTCACAGTTCTTGGAGACTGAACTACAGTGGGATAGGAAACAGAAGTGTTTTAAAATGAAACAGCAGCTCTTCTTTGTGCGAAATAGGTTAAGATATTCACAGTGATTTCCAGCAATAAAAACAATCTTGCAAACGTATACCCTGAATATTGAATTGTGGTAGAAACAATCACAAGTAAACATGAGTTTGGAAAGTTTTACATAGGCATGCAATTCTCTCAATTCTTCTTGTTGGGGCTTTAGCCTTTATTTTCCTCTTTTTGTGTATGTAGTACAGATATATGAATACTTTTTTATGTTGTAATGCCTTTCTTCAGGCTTGCCAATTGCAATGTTACGGTGCATTGGATGGAGCATCTGGCCTTAGCCCTTAAGTTTTCCCACTCAGCTCTGAGGGATCTCGACTTGAGCAACAATGACCTAAAGGATTCAGGGGTGGAGCTCCTTTGTGATGGACTCTCCAGTAACTCTTGCAAACTGGAGACACTAAGGTAACAACTTCACTAAGTGCAACTTCAGCTACAACCTTCAATGGCAAAAAATAATAAATAAATAATACGGAGCCATATAGGGAGCCCCCTAGAAGAAATGGGAATTTTTTTTATTTTATTTTGTGCTCCGTTGCAAAAGTATTGCATTCCCCGCAATACTTTTGCGTTCTCTCGCAATATCCTAGTAGACGGTTCATGTGGTATATTGAATACTGAGGGTAAGGTCAGTCAAACTTGATTGGGATCACCTGGGTTTTTGATTTCAATCCAGAGCAGATCTGCTGTAGGTTGAGGAGCAGTTAAAATAGTGATATGATTAGCAAGAGTAGAAAATAAAACACACCAAGTTCCCACAGGTAGAGGGATAGCTGGTACATTGAACTATCAGGGTGCCTGTACTGCAAACTTCATCATCCATTTGGCCACATTTTGTATTTTATTGCAATGCTCATTACATTTCATGACAAACAGTTTAAGCTTCTACCTCTCTATCAGGGTGCTTAATATTATTTTCAGCAGTTTTTCTTTGTAATATAGGGATAACCTATTGAACAAAATGGTTCTGGTACATGATGGACCTGTATCTGTTGCTTTTAACCATACAGGACTGTCTCAGAAAATTAGAATATCGTGATAAAGTTCTTTATTTTCTGTAATGCAATTAAAAAACATGAAATGTCATACATTCTGGATTCATTACAAATCAACTGAAATATCGCAAGCCTTTTATTGTTTTAATATCGCTGATTATGGCGTACAGCTGAAGAAAACTCAAAAATCCTATCTCAAAATATTAGAATATTTCCTCAGACCAAGTAAAAAAAAAAAAAAAAAAAAACAGCAAAACAAAATCAAACATTTGAAAATGTCCATTAATGCACTCAGTACTTGGTTGGGAATCCTTTTGCACAGATTACTGCATCAATGCGGCGTGGCATGGAGGCAATCAGCCTGTGGCATTGCTGAGGTGTTATGGATGCCCAGGATGCTTCAATAGCGGCCTTTAGCTCATTTGCATTGTTGGGTCTGGTGTCTTTCAGCTTCTTCTTCACAATACCCCACAAATTCTCCATGGGGTTCAGGTCAGGGGAATTGGCAGGCCAATCAAGGACAGTAATGCCATGGTGAGTACACCAGTTACTGGTGGTTTTGGCACTGTGGGCAGGTGCCAGATCTTGGTTGTGCAGCGTTTCCTGCCACATTTCCCCCTTCCAACACACTTTTTGTGAATGTGCTTTGAAACTGCACTCTGTGAACAGCCTGCTCTTTGAGAAATTTCTTTTTGTGTCTTACCCTCCTGATGGAGGGTGTCAATGATGGTCTTCTGGACAGCAGTCAGATCAGCAGTCTTCCCCATACTTGTGATTTAGTTTACTGAACCAAGCTGAGTGTTTTTCAAGGCTCAGGAAACCCTTGCAGGTGTTTCGAGTTAATTAGACGATTCAAGTGATTAGTTGAATAGCCTACTAGTATACTTTTTCACGATATTCTAATTTTCTGAGACAGTCCTGTACATGTCCATCTTCATACACTGTTCTCTTAGGTTGTCTGGTTGTCTGGTCACGGAGAAAGGCTGTGATTATCTGGTCTCAGCTCTCCAGTCCAACCCTTCCCACCTGATGGAGCTGGACCTGAGCTACAACCATCCAGGAGACTCTGGAAGCAAGCAGCTCTATCAGCTCAGGGATGATCCACGATACAGGCTCAGCATTCTCAAGTAATTATCTAGTCTGTCAGAAAACGTCTGAACCAAAAACTGAAAATGGCTGTTTAGACGTTTCACTTGGTGCAATTCTTGCCTCCACAGCCTAAACTATGGTGGGAGTCCCAGACTGAAGGCTGGCATCAGGAAATGTATGTTGTATCTGTACATAAATATGTTCTTTGCTGATGATAAAATAAAAAAAAATTTGTGTTTAAATAACATTTATTCTTCTCTCCAGATGCCTGTGAATTCACTTTCAGCCCTGATGCAGCACACCACCACCTGGTTTTGTCTGAAGGAAACAGGAAGGCGACATGGGTGAAGGTGGATCCTCCCCCTAATCCTACAGAAAGCTCTGATCAACACCAGCAGGTGCTTTGTGATCAGGGCCTGACAGGCCGCCACTACTGGGAGGTGGAGGTCTCCGGATCCTTAAGCATTGGGGTCACACATAAGGGAACCGTCGCCAAAGAGAAGACGGACGGTTTCAGGATGGGGCACAACGAAGATTCTTGGTGTTTGGTTTGTTCAGATGATGGTTTCTACGTTTTGCACCACAACAACAGAGCAGACGTGTCTCCCCTTAGATGGCGCAACAGCCGGTTGGGGGTGTATCTTGACTGGCCTGCTGGTACCCTGTCTTTCTACAGAGTGTCCTCTGACAGTCTGATACACCTTCATACGTTCACAGTGGCTTTTAAAGAACCTCTCTATCCTGCAGTTGAACTTAACATCCAGTCGTCAGCTGTATTTTGTTAATCAAAGTAACTGATTTGGCTAGGCCTGCACTGCAAGGGAAGGCAGGGCAAGTTTATTTATAAAGCACATTTCAGCAACAAGACGAGTCAAAGAGCAGTACATGAACAGAAAAAAACATTACAGAGGGAAATATTACATAGGAGCAGTGGCGTCTTTGGCATGATAAGTTAAGGGGGGGTACAAAAACTCAACACTTACAGCAGTAAGCTCATTTTTATAGATAAAATTATAAATAAAGGCTCACTCATATTGTTAATTTATTGAACAGAAAAGATTCACATCAATCCCTCAGTGAGGTAGCAAGGACAACCAACACTAGATTAATATTTGTTTTTAGTTTACATTTTCCTATGTTTTATTTTGTTTAAAGTTTCCTATATTTTATTCCAACTGTTTTATTTACTTGCTTTTATTTTCCAATGTTTTAATCATATAAAGCACTTTGCATTGTTCTTGTTCTGAAATTTGCTATACAGATAAATTTGCCTCGCCTTGATGGTCGCACACTATCAGGCAGAACGTAACATAATATGTTCATTTCCAGTATTTTGATTGGACGATCCGAGCTTGGGGCCACAGGATTTGCTGCAACTTTAATTTCATTATTTAAACAAATGTTGGTGGGTCGGCCCCATTATCAAGTTGCCTCAAGAGGATTTAGCTGCTGAGCTTATCAGTTTTCTGGCGGACTTAGATATATAGACAAATGTTTAAACAATAATTTTATTGGTAAGGGAATCTGTCTTTTTTTTTTTAAATATTGCTCTATAAAGAACGATCATGTCCCACTGATTATTGCTAAAATAGAGCTCCACAGCGACATCTGGTGGGGCCTGGCCCCACTGGCCCCAGATGCAGAGACGCCACAGGATAGGAAAAGAAAAAAACTTAGATTAACAAAGGACTAAGCTAAGTAAATCGTTGACTAGGCTTCTTTATTTTCACTGGAACAAGCTTCATTGCTAACATTCAAAGCTTAATTGTTTCTATTTATACATTAACGAACATACAGAGAGCAGAAAATCACAGCGTAATATAACTTCTCCGCTTGTAGATTTCTTATTTTGTTGTTTTATTTGTCACACTTAAATGTTTCAGACTCTCAAAAAACTTTAAACAGCCCATTCAAGGTCATCCAATAACATCCCAGCCAGATTTAACTCCATACTTTTACTAGGCCGTTCCAAGACCTTCATTTCCATATTTTTGCTTTAGTCATTAGTCAGAGGAGGACTAGCTGGTGTGTTTTGGATCATTGCCTTCCTTCATGACCAAAATGTGCTGGAGCCGGGCGTTCACCTTCAGGGTTTACCAGGACAGAGCATAGCTGATGGTTCCATCAATTATCCTGCAATGTCCAGGTCCTCAGGCCTGAAGGTAGTCCATCTCTCTACCTCCACCATGTTTGTCTCCACGGTGTTTTATTGCTGAAACCCAGTTTTATACCAGATGCAACGGGGTGCACGCCATCCAAACATTTCTACTTCGGCTCATCAGTCAGCTAAACATTTTCTCAGTAGTCCAGTTGATCATCGTGAACACTTTTTGGAAATTGTGAGATCTGTATTTTTACACTCTTGGTTCAGCTGCAGCATGGCCTTTGAACTCCCCCATTGAGGCCATCAAGTCTCTCTTTCTTACAAGTAAATCCTGACCTTTGACCTTAACTGATCCAAGTGAGCCCTGCTTTGCTTCAGATGTTCCTTTTAGTACTTTTATGACCTCCTAGATGTGTTCCTGGTGCGTTTGAATAATTTCGGTAGGTCAGCCTCTTCTGAGAAGCTTCTCCGCTGTTTAATTGTGGATGATGGTTCTCTCTGTCATTCTGGTTAGTTCTAAGCCTTGGAAATGGCTTTGTAACTTTCTTCTAGACTGATAGAAGTCAGCGACTTTGTTTCTCAGATGTTCTTGAATTTCTGTAGATCCGGGTATGTGGTGCGGCTTTTCGGGAGCTTCTGGACTACTTCGTGTTGTGAAGCGGGTTCTATTTAGGGGATTTCTGAAGGTCGGGAAGCAACCAGGCCTGGATGTGGTTAGAGAAATTAATTAGAGGATGTTGGTTTGAATAGCTTTCTATTTTCTTTATATGTTCAGGATTTCTTTAAATGATCATTGCCTGATGTTAAAATGTTTGATCCTAAACATGTAAGTGTGACAAAAAAACAGACAAAAATATGTTTTACAGCACCGTGACTGAAGCTAAAGACTCACATGGCTCCTCACATAAAGGGCTCAAAGCAGCCGAATGGAAACGGTTGCTGTTATTATGTCAAGCTGTCAAATCTGTATCCAAATGTTCTGCTTTTAGGAATTGACTTCCTTAGTGTGTAATATTTTTTTAAACTTTTGTTTCTCAAACAAAAAAGAAGAGATAGCAGAGAAAACAACGTTTTAGGCACTAACACAGTCAAGATTGGTTTCAATGTTTAGCTTTTATTGTAAATTATGTTCTGTGTGTTGGCTGATTGGATCAGAACCTCTGACTATGAGGTTTCCAGAGCAGGGAGCTGACTGGAGTCCATATTGTTCAGAACTTCTGGATCTTTGTGTGTCATTTTTAGATGTTCAGTGGTCCAACTGAACAGCATTGGCAATCGGGGGTGCTTTCTTTTCTGAGGGGATTGGTTTAAGTTCTGGTTTGCTGTGAATGTTGGGCAGGCAGTTTAATTTTAAAGCAGTTGGAGTTGGAGGCACAGGAGGGTCACTGTTACCACAGGCCCTTGGCAGTATTTCAGAACAATGAGTTAAGGTCTACAAGATGCAGAAAATGCCGTATTGATGCATTTAACGGGACTACCAGCTAGGGCTTGGCCTTCATCGTATCGTTTTATCGTTATCGTCAAATATTTTTTGTCATGATATGAATTTGGATTCATCTCGACAACGATAAATTCCAACTAGAGGTGTCTGAAAGCCCCCAAAACTGCTTTGGATTGTTATTTTTGCCATTTTATCCACAGTTGGCAGTTTCTGTGTGCAGTTTGGTGATAAGAAAATCACTTCTTTATGTAACCAGTGTCCTGATGAAACATATTTTGAATTTTGTTTTAATATTCTATTTTCAAATGTTTTTTTGTTTTAAGAACTGTATTTGTGCTTGTTGGGCTAGAATTGACATGCAGTCACAGCCACACAGTTACCTGAAAAAGACAGCAAGAAGCTGTAAATAGTCTTTTATTATCACGTTTATTGTTATCACAATAAAACCACAATATATCGTGATAAAATTAAAAGTCCGTATCGCCCATCCCTACTACCAGCACTCAGCTGAACAGGGTAGTGTTGCAGGTTGAAAGACGCAGGAAATCTCTAAGCCTTATTCAAACATATCCCACACAGTTCAGCATGTGTGCTCATATAGATGCACAACATGATGGCTTTACTTGGTGCTTAATTTTTTATATTAGTGTATTTTCTTTGTCAGTAGTTATTTGAGTGGTTTTTTTTTTACATTTTGTACAAGCACTGTGTCTTATTTAGTCGAGCGATCTGGTTGTTTCTGTGGTTATTTCTGGTTTACAGTAGTTTAATCTTTGGTTGGATTTTATTGAATTAAACAGATAAAACAATAAAACCAGGGCAAAAAAAAGTGATTGCAAAATTTCTTAGTGCAGTATTGCAACAGTCACTGAAAATGCAGCACAGCGTCATGGCAGCTGGGGAGATTTTGAGGGATCACAAACACAAATGTCCTATTCAACGTTTTTATGTAGGTGCAAATGAAAACGGTGTCATATGTCTGAGAGTGTTACCGATGTGTTTAATTGGTTTAAAGAGCATTTTATGCAGCTGTGTCTCATTCTGGACACAATTGTCAGTATAAGCCTGATCTCATATCATCACTACATGCTATCTCGTTTTTCTGACTCATTGGTTTACAAAGGACCTGCAAAACACAAAAGAAGGTATTATTTGCAGAAAAGAAACTGGAGTTAATTACATTTATTAAAGTATTATTGGCGTCTTCATTGCCTTTCAGTCCTCCAGTATGAGGCTGTTTCACTTCTATGTTCAAGAGAGCATTAATCTGCTGTAGAAGTAACTGGCAGCTTTAATATTTCAGTGTCATTTCTACACATTTTTGTTAAAAACCAAGTGGTGTTATGGTGTTAAATGAAATCTAACCGATGCTACATTTCAATACTGTGTGCTTCTACTTTCCTACTTTTGAATGAGGGACAAAAACAGCTTTGTGCTGTGTGGTGGAAGATTATTGTCTCTGTTTTCAATCTGTATTTTCTAAATAGAAATAATGGATTAGTTCAATGTAGCAGAAGAATTAAGGTGTTTTATCAAGGAAGAAATGCCCCTCTCCCCCCAAAAAAACAGAAAATTCAAAATTGTTCCTTTTTAAAACTGTTTTTGGTGCTCCATGTTTGTGAATTTGCACGTGTTCATTCTTATAGTTTACCAGCCTGTGTTTTACAGTTTTGAGAATAAATAATGATAATTTTATTGTTAAGCATCTTTATCCTTGTCCTTTTATTATCTTTATCCAAGCGTTTCACATCAAACATTTACAGTGTTGGTAACTTCTTTTCTGGCTTTCATGAGAACAGAAAGTGCTTAGATAAAGCATGAACCTTTCCATCCATTAAGACATTTCTACCAGCAGGGGGCAGCACTGATGCGCTTTTGTTCCGTCCGCCAGTATATTTCATACAAGAGTGAACTGGACCACAATTAACGGTATGAAAGTCTCACAAGTTATCATATCGCTTTGAATTACGTGACATTTAAACCTTTTTGTATTACATTGCTTTACAAAATTACTCAACAGGAGCCTAATGTTGAGTATGTGTGAGATATGCGTGGCCCCCAGCAAATCAAAGTCCATCAGTGTCGGGATACAGAAAGCTAATTTGTTAATGGGCAAAGCTGGCCCAGAGCCTTTTTGTTTCTAATTGTTTGTGTTAAAAAATTCAATTAGGGCTGGACGATACGGCTACAACTTACATCACAATATATTTCTTAAATTCGATTGATACAATATAATTACAATACCGATGTAAACAAAATAAAAGCCTCAGAAAGACTGCCAAGAAGGCCCCAACAAATGCCTGTACACATCTTTAGACGATTATTTAGCCATGTTTATAAAACTCGTCCAATATAACATTTTAGAAATATTTGCTTTAAATGATAAAACACATAAAGCTACATAAAACCCGGAACTGTCATATCACCTTTTATTGTATAAAGTTATATTGTGACCCATGTGAAAAATTATTTTTAAAATGTGTCTGATTCAAGAAATATCTGTAGTTAAATGAAGAAAGTGGGTAATTATAGAGTTAAATTATTCGTAAAATGAACAGTTCCAGGCTTGTGAGACATAAAAAGATGAAACTCTTTGTTATTTTGGGACATTGCTGGTCTAGACGGTGCGACATCTTACCGCTATCAGAACTTTAAAGGAGCATAACCTCCAAGAAGTTTGATCCCAACGGCGCCCCTTTAAGCTGAAACATGAAGAGGGCCTTTGTTCTGGTCTCTTTCTAATCTTGACGTGCTTTACTGCTCTTCACACAGTTTGCAGACACATCAGGTAAACCCAGGCTGAAAACAAATCTGCCACAACACCGTCTGTAAATCTGTTACCTGATCTAGTTTCACGTTAAGGTTTTCTAACCTCTGGTTCATGTGTGGAGAAACTGGTTGTCTGTCCACCTTGTTATGAATGGTTCAGTGGTTTGGCTGACGGGGAAGGGTGTGGCCCCGGGTCCCAGCTGTCAACCCCCCCACCCCCCCCCCCACCCCAGTCCTCTGATCAGGGTGGGGCCTCGTCCTCCATCCAGCACAGAAACACACAAAGAGAAAAGTCCAAGAACCCAACGATAAACCGGACAAAAGAAGCAGGTGGGATCCAGACCAAACCAGCTCAGCATGAAGAGCGGATTTGATTGGTGCGCTCCGTCCAGAAGGGACGACTGTAAACAGATACTTTAGAGATGTAATAACATACAAAAATAAGCTAACATAAAACAATTTATCCCTATTTTAAAAGTTATTTCACAAATACTTTAAATTTTACTGTTCTTTTCCACATTTTGTCACATTACAACCACAAAAATAAATATGTTTGGAATTGGAATTGGAATTTTATGTGATAGACAAACACAAAGTGGTTTATAACTGTAAAGCAGAAAGAAAATTATAAATGATTTTTTTTTTTTTTTACAAATAAAAAAGGACAAAGTCTTCAGCCCCCCCCCCCCCCCCGAGCCAATACTTTGTGTAATTACCTTTTACTACAATTATAGCTGAAAGTATTTTAGGGTCTGTCTCTATCAGCTTTGCACATCTAGAGACTGAAACTTTTGCCCAACAGCTCAAGCTCAGTCAGATTAGACGGTCAGCCTTTTCAGATCTTAGCACAGATTCTCGATTGGGTTCAGGTCTGGACTTTGACTAGGCCATTCTAACACATGAATATGTTTTGTTTAAGCCATTTCATTGTAACCCTGGCTTTATGTTCAGGTTCATTGTCCTACTGGAAGGTGAACCTCCATCCCTGTCTCAAGTCTTCTGCAGAGTCCAACAGGTTTTTTTCCAGGATCGCCCTATATTTGTCTCCATCCATCTTCCCATCAACTCTGACCATCTGTCCCTGCTGTAGAGACGCTCCCCCAGAGCATAATGCTGCCACCACCATGTTTCACAGTGGGGATGGTGTGTTCAGGGTGATCTGCAGTGTTAGTTCTCCTCCACACATAGTTTTTCATTTTGGTCTCATCGGATCGGACCAAAGCTCCTTCTTCCACATGTTTGCTGTGTCCCCGTCATGGCTTCTGGCAAACTGTAAACAGGACTTCCGATGGTTTTCTTTTAACAACGGCTTCCGTCTTATTGCCTCTCTTCCATAAAGACCACATTTGTGCACAACTAATAGTTGTCCTGTGGACAGATTCCCTCACCTGAGCTGTGGCTCTCTGCAGTTCCTCCAGAGTCACAATGGGACTCTTGGCTGCATCTCTGATCAGTGCTCTCCTTGTTCAGCCTGTAAGTTTAGGTGGACGGCCTCGTCTTGGTAGGTTTACAGTTGTGCCGTACTCTTTCCATTTCCAGATGATGGATTAAACAGAGCTCTGTGAGACGTTTAACGCTTGGGAAATCTTTTTATAGCCTAAACCTGCTTTAAACTTATAAAACATCTTTATCTCTGGCCTGTCTGATGTGTTCCTTAGACTTCATGATGCTGTTTGCTCCTCAATATTCTCTAAACCTCTGAGGCGTCACAGAACAGCTGTATTTGTACTGAGATCAGATCACACACTGGTTGATTCTATTCAGTCATCAGCAATCATCAGGAAACTTCTGAAGGCAACTGGTTGCACTCAGAGAAAAGGGACTGAATACTTTTGCACACCACACTTTTCAGTGTTTTATTTGTAATTTTTGTTTAAATTGTGTATAATTTTCTTTCCACTTCACAATTATATACCACTTTGTGTTGGTCTTTCACATATGATTCCAAATACTGCAAAAATACTACAATACACTTCAGACCTAAAAATGATAAAAAATGTAATAAATTGCTCAGCTTGAGTTAAAAGCCAGCGCAAACAGGTGGATGAAAGGTTAAAAAAGATTAAAAGAGATTTAAAAACAGTTAAGCTGTTAGATTTTACTTTTTATTTTTTTTTTTCATGTATGTAACTTAGACTTCTGCAGATGCGTCAACTTCTTTAAGCAAAGTGCAATATTTTATTTTATTGGTTTTCTTTGGAAGGTATCAGTACCTATTCTAATTGACGTTTACCCTAATTTTAGTAATAATTTACTTTCTAATTTAGGGTAATTTAACTAAACCCAGGTTCAAACACTCATTGGGGCTCTGACCGGTACTGACCAGCAGGGGGCGCTCTTCTACTAAAACCTGCCTGTTCTGCCTCCTTTTGTCTCCTGGTTGAAAATCTATTATTTTTCAATAAGAATGGGGATTTATGTAAAAAAAATAACAAAAACATATACATATAGGCTAAGTGATTTTTTTTTTAGCTTTAATGTGACAGAAAAAAATATATCAGCATTAAACCTATTTAGTCAGGTGTGTTAAAAACAAATATCATATTTTGCGTTGTTTAAAAAACTATTTGTCTTTAAAGCACATTTTACGCGGTTAAACAAACTGATCTGTAATCGAGAGGAGGGACAGACAATGGAGAGAAAGGCGAGAGACGGTAGAGAGAGGTAGACAATGGAGCAGAGGGAGGGAGGGAGGAGGGACGTTCGCTCCCGTTCAGCCGCGGAGAGCACGGCGCGGTGGGCGGGGTGGATCCAGCCGGTGTCTCCTCTCTGCCGCAGCGGCCATGCTGCTGTCCGCCGCCTCTCTCCGCGCATCCCGCTCCGGCTCCGCAGGTGAAACCAGCCGCCGGGGTTGTTGACTCACAGGCCCGGTGCGGCTGCGCTCGGCCGCAGCGGCTTTACCCCCGAACCGGATCCGAGGCGAACGGCCCGGAACGCGGCGGCGGCGGTGACGGAGAGGGAGGGGAGGAAGGAGGAAGAGGAGAAAGCCTCCTTAGCAACAAACCGGTTTGACGGCATCATTGGTAGGTACCTCCCTGTGAGAGAGGGAATGACAGTAGAGCTTAGCAGCAGCAGGGAGATTGATGCGTAAAGTCAGTGAGATGAAGAGAGAGAGAGAGAGGATGAGCTGTAGGTTTTATAATCATCTCAGCGTCTACTCTTTTACAAATACTCTTCATTTAGAGGGATTGCCCCACCGGCTGTGCAGAGCGTCCTCCTAAAACGTGTCTGGTGTATAAACCAATCATTTTAACCACAGTGAGAATGTAAAATACGCTGCGCAATGAATTCCATGCAAAGCTGGTTGTTCAGCATCCTTCAGGGACTGATTTGAGAGAAAAGCCGGCTCCCTTCCTGCAGCAGGGAAGCAAGGCAGGATGGTGATGGGGAGGGGATCCGTCTTGTCAGTACAAACCATGTGATTGTCATCTTTTGTGTGTGTGTGTGTGTGTGTTTTGTGTTCAGGGATGGACGGGTCGCTGAGGACTCTGGAGGATTAAACTGTGGCCGGAGACACAAAAAAATGGCCCCAAAATGTACCGGATCACAGGGATAATGGTTTATTGATTCAGGTTTTAAAGCCGGGCTGGTTTCGCTTGGCCTCTACAGCGACTCGCTCTTTTGGAAAGCCAGACATCTGGGGTTACGGTGGGGTCACCGAGACTGCAGTGAAGTAGCCTCGGGGACACGGACAAACCATCAGGCAAGGCATTGACTATAGTGGGTCTAAAATGTCACGGTTTTAGATTGGCTTCAGCTTGTTGCAGTGGAGAAAGGTCAGTTTTAAGGTCTAACCGCACCACATTGGTAGCGGACCACTGGATCTACACAGAGCCCTGAGGTAAAGATAATCTTGGACTACGTCTGTCACAGCTGTTTCATTGGACCGGAATTAGTGACTCTTTACTACAACTTGATTTTGTCATTCTTGGTACGTTTTGAGGACTTAAGGGGACTGCTTTGAGTGGGATCAGCACAAGGAACGTCTGAATCTCACAAATTTTATGAGTAACTGGCCTCTGGGTTTGGACCGCTCGCCAAGGATCAGCTCGTTCAATCCACCGGCATATGAATCTTGAATTGGGTGAACTCTGAGTCCTACTGGAAGCTCATTCGCCATGTCTCTGAGTAAGACCCTTGAGTTGGAGCATTTCGACGAACGGAACAAGGTCCGCCGAGGACGCTCCACCCGACCCAAAAGAGATGACTCCACCGCCAGCGGTGGGGGGTCCGGGCCCAGTTCCAGGGGTAGCAGCCTGGTTCCCAGTCCCGCCCACAGCGCCAACTGTAGCTACTACAGGACCCGCACCCTACAGGCCCTCACCTCAGAGAAGCGAGCCAAGAAGGTCCGGTTCTATCGCAACGGGGACCGGTACTTTAAGGGCCTGGTGTATGCCGTCTCTAGTGACAGGTTCCGGTCGTACGACGCTCTGCTGATGGAGCTGACTCGGTCATTGGCAGACAACCTTCATCTGCCGCAAGGAGTTCGTTCGATCTACACCATAGATGGCAGCAAGAAGATCACCAGCATGGACGAGCTGGTGGAAGGTAAGACGAGCAGCTCTTTGGCTGAGAAGTAGGCTTTCTAACATCTGCACTAAGGCTAAGGCAGCGGTTCACAAATGTTTTCTGTTAACCCCCCCCCCCCCCCCCCCCCCTTGAAGAAGGAAACATTTTCAGCCTCCCCATCCCAGAAAAATGGGTCAAAAATGTAGGGATGCATCGATACGAAAATTTAGGCAGATATCAATATCCGATATTAGTATTGCTGTTATGTCCGATAACCGATATTTACCGATGTACACAGACATTTACGTTTCTGGGATGATCACATTTTGTTTTGTACCAACTGAAAACTATGATAACTGAATTTTTTAATTTGGGTTTTAGTCTAGACTTACACGCTGCTTTTCGTACGTCTTCTTTCGACACCATGAAAAACGCCCACACATCTGACATTGCATCTCTGTTTCATTTAAAAAAAAAGAAAACACAATACTGGCTGTGATGCATTACTGTCAATGTCACATGATCCAAAAACATAAAAAAACAACAACAACAACAACACGCCTGACCAACCCTCTGAAACACAGGCACAAAGGGCATCTAGATGAAAGTAAACATTGTTTCTTTATATTGGCCCAGTTTTACTCATCGGACCGAAACCGATATGTTAAAAAACGACTAACATTGGCCGATACCGATGTTAAATCCGATATATCGTGCATCCCTACAAAAATGTAACATTTATCGTTTTCTGTTTTAGTACACTAAAGCTGTTGTTCTGAAGATTACCCAGAATCCCCTTTATTATTAATTATAACATATATATGGGTTAATTTTTAACAACAATGGTTTCTAACAACTAGAATGTTTCAGCATTGCCAAACTTTTTAAACTATATAATATTAAGAATGGTATAAATGGCTTTTAGCCCAACTCGCACCTGCAGTCGACTCTTAACTAGCTATGAACTTCATATGGCAAAAATAATATCAAACCCTTAATATTAAAGATAAACTTCAGTTACATTAAGTTTTGTACTTTTTTAGGAGTTTATTAAAAGTATTCATCATACCGCAGGTCAAACAGCAGGGGGTGCTGTTGTCACATTTAGAATGATTTAAAATGGCAGTATTTCCTGGACAAAAAGGGCAAGGCTGTTTTTGTGCCCCCCCAATACCTTCACGCTCCCCCTAGGCGGTGCGCCCCACTATTGGAGAAGCACTGGGCTATGGTAACCTGAACTTGTTAGTTTCATTTTCTGCTAGGGATGCACAATACTTGGGATTCTAATTAGAATATCAGCTGATTTTAACTGAAATTTTACTTGTTTTTAAAAGCAATGTATCACCACCACAATGTCTCCATCACTGTGAGCTGTAGTGTCTCAGCCACTCTATATCAGGTGTGGGCATCAAAGACAGAGAGAGTCCGTCTATCAGGTCACATCTATTATTAGCACACAGAATGTGAATGTATTGCACTTGAAACATAAAAGCGTATTCGTTGTTGCAGCAGTCTTGTGATATTTTGATACTGTGAGCTCTTGTGTTGCGATGACGACTGCATCTTCTACTTGCATTTCTTTTGGTTTTGATTATAATTTTGTGGTCTAAACAAGAAAAGAAAGATTCACGTTTTCCAGAATGTAGGAATCCCACCTGCATCTCAGAAATGTTTCTAAACAACTGTTATTGCAAATGTATTGATGTATAATAACCCCCATCATTTTTGCAATATCGCCCCCTGGAGACCTGTTATGGATTGATGCAAGTGTTTGGCAGTGCAGTTCCCCTGGTGGCCACTGGGGTTATTCTATCAAATATCTTTTGTTTCAGTGCACTTGTATTTGTTGCATGTATTAATTGGTTCTATGTGTGCACATAAAAAAACAATGTATGTATGGGAAAGGCAGTAAGAAAGCGGTGCATAAAACTGCAACGTCTTGTTGCAGTTTTATGCACCGTTGTTGAAAGCTTTGATGTTCAGCCGATAAACAATAGCAAAGTCAGATTTTTTTTGTTTGCACCAGTTTAAAGACAGAGCTTTGTAATATATTTACAAATTTATTAGGAACCAAAGCAAACTTAACGTTCATAAATTAGGCCTTAAGATTTTTAAGACAAGTGATTTTTAAAGGCTGTAGGGGGGATTTTCTATTGGTGTATTTTAGGAAAGCTTATAAAACAGTAAACAGTAAATATGCAGACTTTCAATCTCCGATTATAGAAAACCTCTGAGCTGGAGATTAATTTTTCTCTTAAACAGCTTTAATTAATAATTAATAAAAAAAATGTCATCATGGCATCATTATTTATAGGTAAAACAGACGACATGTCACTGTGTGTGAGAGGAGTAGCACAACAGATGTTTTTTTTTTTACTATTGTTTTAAAACAGAGATGCAATGATTATAGAGCATATAGTTTTAGCATCTTATTTGGGCTGGACAATTAATCACATTTACAATATAATCGCAATTTAAAAAAAACGCAATTTCCAAATCGCAGAGGTCTGCAATTTTTGGAAAAGTAACAATTAATGGATCAGATGCGTCCTTTAGGTGTTGGTAAAATGTTTAAAGTGGGTTTGCTCCACATGGAAGGGAAGAGAGCTGCAGCAGTGAGATAATCTAATTTTATTACTTGTTTTAGAGTTTATATAATCATACTTTTTAACCAGAAACTTCCAGGAATCTCACCACAGCATTAAGTACCAGTCAACGTGTTTATTACATTGACTTGTTAGTTGGTTTCCCTTAATGTTCAACAAGGATTGATGTCCAACTCAATTAAAAGGTATTCTCTTTAATATTCTGATTAATAAAAAAACAGTTAAATTTCTTTAAATAGTCGTTTTTTTACAAACCTTTTTATCTACCGACCATTTTTGTTGCTTGTGGTTAATGCAGAGAAAAGCCTAAATTAAATCGCAATAATGGTTGAAATTTAGTGCAATTTTGATTTTTGGCAAAATCGTTCAGCCCTACATCTTAGCAATTTGCACGGTTAAAATCATTATCTGTAAGCCTCATCCGGTGCGCGTGCTTCCTAGAGATTGTAGACTCTAAGCGGAGCTGTGAGATTTCCAACAATTTGTGAGATACCATACCAACTTTTATTTATATATAGATTTCCAACAGGTCTGAAGCCAGAGTGTTTACTGATATGAAAAGGCAGGAAGATCAAAAGAATACCTTTTAATTAGCTTTTCATACGTTTTGTGACTCCATTATCCTTGTAAAACGTTGAAATAGCTAACTGTCCGCCTTCTTCATACAGTATCAACGTCCACACTGAAGAGGGTTGTTGTCAGCTTGACTTTGTTTTGTGTGGTTATGGTGCGTTTACCCATCCGAAAAGGATCAGATATTTGAGATATGATCAGGCGTGTCAAGCAGAAAGTCGACAGATTCCTGGGAAAAGCCGATATCTTAAAGAGAGAGAGAGAGAAAACAATCAGTTTCCAAAAAAAACTGATTAGAGAAACCTTGAAAAAAAATCTTAAAAATAGTTTTTTTTGGCTCAGAAACAGGAGGTCGGTGCATCTCAAGTTAAAATCTCTTTAAATCATAATCTGAGGTCTTGGACTATTATTTACTGCTTTATTACAAATCAGTCTGACCATATTTCCATTTGTAGGTATCATAAAACATGTCAAACATGTTTTTACTTGTTGCCAAATCTGTTATCGCCCATATTGTCTCTTGATTGATAACCACCGACCCGTCCATCTGGAACGCTTTGAGCTGTCATTCTCCGGTATTTGTTGTGCAAACACACGCTTGCATTATTTATTCCTGTGTACATCAAGAGTGGAAGAAGTACTTCCTAATCTATACAGGAACTCTCAAGGGAGGTCAACCCTTCTCACAACACTGATGGTCGCTAAATATTTCTCCTCCTGGCCACCAGCTGGGTTTAGCTTTAAATATTCAAATATCCCCATTTAAAACCATACATTTGAATAAAAAAAAAAACTGGAACTTTTTAATCCATAAACCACATGACTAATCTGTAAATCTGATAAATGGCTTCCACGTGCAGATTTAGAGGCATTAAATGATATTTCTGGGTAATTTACCAGTGCCTCTGATGTGTGCTCGTCTCCTCTTGCCTAAAGTGGTTCAGAGAGAGAGAGAAACTGAGCAGCGGCGGAGTTTCAGCAGTTTATCATCAATATTGACGTTGGGCTGGTTGTAAAGTCCACTAATGAACATTAGTGGCAGGAAGCCGTTCAGCCGGAGATGCTCTAAAAGACAGATGCGTCACTCTAAGGCACTTTACACGCAGGATGGACCGTGGCGGATTTCATCTGAGTGTCCAAAGACGGAAACTTGTCATTTACAACCTCTCTCTAGAAAAAAAAAACATGAATGAACTCGGCTGAATGGTTGGCTGCTTTCCACCTCAGCCTGTTTTCATGTAACAATCTGTGGACTTTAATGTAGCAGAGAGTTGTAAAACGCGGCATTTCTGTCACGTTCTCTGGTATTTATGGATGAGGGGAACGATGAGCTGCTTTAACACCAGCAGCTGTAGTTAATCACAGCGATCTAAGAAGGAAAAGTAGAAATATGGCCATCTTTTCCTGAAAGATGGGTGCACAGAAAGAAGAGGGAACGTGGCAACACATTTAAATGCTTATATTCCCATTCAATCTTTTTTTTTTTTTAACCCAATTGAGCTGGTGTCTGATGTTCAGGCTGAATTAACACGGCGAGTGTTTTTGTGTTTAGTCACTGAGGTGTCTGTATAATAACCCCGAGCAGGCCTGTCCAGCTCGTCTGAATCGCAGAGTGAAAGTCGGCACGTGGAGAGACAAGGTCACCGCCTAATGCCTGGAGAGAGAGAGGGAGAGAGAGAGAGAGAGAGAGAGAGAGAGAGAGAGAAATACGTCAGCGAGTGAATTCAGAGAGGGAGATACCGAGATAATCTGGAGGAAAATTAGTTTGCTGCGATAAAAATCTGTTTTTCTATGTTCACCCTATACATGTGTGGGTTCTCTCTGGGTCCTTCGGCTTCCTCCACTGTCCAAAAACTCGAGCATTAGGTTAATTGGCCTCACGCCCAATGAGTGCTGGAGACAGGCTCCAGCCATCCTGTGGCTATAGATGGATGGCTGGTGTGTTACTGTCTACACACTTAAAGCTATAGATGGCTAATTTCCCATGTTGTCCTGTGAAACGTCCTCCAGAATAGAGTAGAATAGAATAGAAACATCCTTTATTGCTTTCACAGTAGGAGCATTCAGCAGCAAAGAGCACATTTACAACATAATAAAAACACTGTACAGTTATTAAAACTGGCATAATCAAGGAATTAAGGGCTGCAACTGTATGCACAAAATCGTGTATGTGTAATTATGCATGAAAAAAACACTGCAGACTATTTATTTACAAGAATGGAAAGATGGTAACTAGTTTGGTTGCCTTTATTCTCCAAAAGAGCCATTTCTCTCTGCCCTCGGTCCTGCTCAATAAAATCTGTTTAGAGCTGCAGAACCAACAAACTGAAAGAAGTTTTAACCTTAATACCTACTGTACAAATGTTAATTCCTGGTCAAATCATTTAACTGCAATATTATTTCTACTTTCTACTACCTAAAATGTTTTAAAAAAAAGAGAATTCATGAATGTTACTTGAAAATAAAGGGGGAAAAACATAGTTTACAACTTGGTGACAAGAAAATTGTGTATTGTCCTCCTTTTGTCATTTCTATGCAGATTCTGGATTGAAAAGCTGAAAAACCTCTAAAACTAGCCTGTTTTCACCAGGAATGACGTTAAAAACCTGCGTTACTCATCATTTTTGGCTGAAGTTATTGAGAGCCAATGCTTAGGGCCTTAGGAGGCACACGTGGCCCTGGAGCCGTAGGATGCAGACCTCCTGCTCTAGTTGATTTATTTCACTGGAGACATAACAGGCCGGTTTTTGTGATACCCATTCTGACGTAAAGTAATAAGACGATCTTATTTGTATTAATAAAGGCAGCCATCTACTTCTACTTCTCTCCGGATTATTGGTGAAACCAGAACTTCTTCCTTTTGAATTCACTTTGCTTTTAAATAGTCAGAAAACATGAAATACAGAAACAGAAACACTTTTTAGCGCTCGTCAGCTTTTTATCTGATATTACGGATCACAGTTTCAATAATCTCTCAGCATGATATAAAGCATTCATACACAGAATATCTCTCATTGTCTATTTTATGTTTTTTTATGTTTTTATTCATGTTAACAACACAACCTGGGTTTATTGCTAAAGTTTTAGTCCACCAAATTAGTTTGATTTATATATTGGTAGGAATATATATATTCCTACCAAGCTAATAGTCTGGTTATTATTTCTTTTATTATTAGTGTTATTATTATTATTAGTGGGGTCAGTTAACACAAAACAGGAAATAATTAATATATTCCTTTTTGTTACTTTGGGTCTAACTCCTTTACCCAAGTTTTAAACAACTTAAAACGGCAGAAAATTCACCAGATATAGTTTGCAAGGCAACAAAAGACAACTTCAAATTCAAAAGTGAATGTTCTGTGATTTTTGGGTCACAGATACGGTATTTCCAGGTTTCAATGTAAACTGAGACACCAGAATTTAAGTTGTACAATTTTAACCTGCATGAACGAGCTTGCCTTATTTTAAACGTTATTTTAATCCTCCTTCAGGTACAATTGTTGATTTTCTTGCATCTGTTTTGGAAGTTTGGCCCACATACCGTATACTGGTTACCTAGAGAAAAGGTACTTTAGCTTCCTTCTAATCGCGACTCGTTTCATTGATAATTGCATGGTATTAACTTATAACTCAGAGCTTTAATATCTGCGCCTCTGAAGGCCAGCGCCTTGTTGCTCGCGTAGCTGTGGTTAACGTTGTAGCTAGTTTGCCTCCTATAATCGCTGCTCTCGAGCTGTTATATGAACCCTGCTATTATTCTGCCATGATGCGCAGCTTCGGTTGTTAAATCCTAAAACAATAGCCATTAAAACCGTGTGACTCTGCAAGCAGAGGCAACATGTCTTTTCTGGGCGGGCTAACAGGACATCTACGGATGATTAAAAATAAGATCTGATGGGGAAACTACACGGTAAAACCGGGTTGTGCATGTCGTTATAATCCCCCAGTTGGATTAATAAACTCCTCACTAAGGCGTGAAACAACGGGGCCTTGTTGGTTTCTGTCTTTCCGCTCGGATCTTGAACGTGACTTGATGACTGATGGGATGTTCAGAGAGCAGCAGAGTGACGCTGACATCTGCTGTCACTTTCACTTTGTCTTACCGGCTCTACTCAGCTTGTATTACAGCATTCGGTCTGACTGTTGCCCTCATAAATCCCGTGAAGAGTGAACCTGCTCATTTTGTTGTCTCTATGTTGCCCTAAACAACCCCTTTGGCCTCCGTTCTCTCTTCCTGTTCAGGCGAGTGCTACGTTTGTGCCTCAAACGAGCCTTACCGGAAGGTCGACTACACGAAGATCTCCGTGCCGAGCTGGAAGCCCGGCGCCGGCTCCGGGGCCGGCGCGTCCGCCTCCGGCCGGACCGCGACCGCCTCCACCGGGGTGTCGACGAGCACCGCTGGCGTCTCAAAGGATCGGCCCGAGAGCCGGGAGGGCAGGGAGAGCAAAGAGTTCATCAAACCCAAGCTGGTGACGGTGATCCGGAGCGGCGTGAAGCCTCGCAAGGCCGTGAGGATCCTGCTCAACAAGAAGACGGCGCATTCCTTCGAACAAGTGCTGGCTGACATCACGGAGGCCATCAAACTGGACTCTGGAGCGGTGAAGAGGCTCTACACGCTGGATGGAAAGCAGGTGGGATGATGCTCGCTTTTCCTTTTTTTAACAACTGGTAAATATCTTCCCATCAGAAATTTATGACAACAAAATGCATTCAACCCATAAGTTCCCATAAATGGTCTTTTTAGATGAGTAACATCTAATGGGAGACATTCATTGACAGACGCAGACCTTGACACCAGATAAAACTGTCATCGGGTTAAACTAGCTCACAGCTTCAGGCTGATATTATCTTCCCTCTCATTGATTTCTGTGGGTCAGGAGCGTCAATCTTTTTAAATGAAATCAATAAAGACCGGCATGTCTGCCTGAATTGGATGCAGGTTTAACTCAACACTGATGTATAATCGTGCAAGAGCAGCTGATTGACTGGAGATTAAGGGGTATATTAAAAGAATAGCAGATTATAGTGATTATTTATTTCCCTTTGGTGATGTAGAATGTTAGAAAAAAGAAAGTTATCCAAGGGGTCTCATATGAATGCATGTTGGTCTCACTCACCAGCATTGATATCTGTGATGGATTTTTGTTTAAAGGTTGAGTTGTCAATTTTTCCTGAAGTTTCCCCAAGTGCCTTTTTCAATAACTACGCATGCACAAGCTCGTCTTACCCGCTCTTCCGCTCCTCACGGGGATTGCGTGAAAAAAATCTCCCAAATCCACTCCGGTCTTTTTTCTTTCTACTGAGGCTTTCCTCTTCTTATAAACATGAATGTGTTTCAGCCATGTTCAAAGTCCACGGTGAGAGCAGCGGCGCTACAATGAACGGCTAACTGCTAAGCTAACCGCTAAGCTAACCGGATACATAAACACTAGAAGTTTGCAGCTAGCAAGCGGAAACTGACAATGAACGAGCACACACACTGGCATTGTGTGAGCGCGTCAGAATGATTATATGTGGGACAACCAATAGATAAGGTGATACCCCCCAGAACTTGAGGGACAGAGGGCGGTGAGAGCAGGACCAAAACGCTGACCAGTCCCTGCCATTCGGGCCGAACGGCAGAGATTGATTGGAGTTTTTACACGCCTGCAGCTCCCACAGAGAACAATGTTTTAACCTCCTTTTTCTGAATATATAATGTATTTACTACTTTCAGGATGGAAGGACCATTTCACCCAGTATAAGAAAAAGTGTTTCTGAACAGGATTACCAACTATAGCCATTACTAACTATTTTTTCTTGTGTTGTGTAAATCTAAGGGTCAGATCACACTGAACAAAAACCAGGTACAATTTAAAATAAATAAACAAATCAATAAATCAAGGGATTACCATTTTGCATGGTGTAATAGGACCTGCATGTTGAGGTTTCAGTGATGCGTTTCATTGGGTTGGGGCAGCAGTGGCAGCTTAGTCATCATTACGAGTCTGAAAACAACGGTGTGACTTGGTTTTTGGGAATTTGAAGCATTGCTGGCTGTGTTGGTGTCATGCGTTGTATAACGCCACTAAAGCCTCACCATTCTGGGAGCAACTTTAGGACAAGGCTCTAGACCAGGGCTGTCAAATACACAGAGGGCTAACATTAAAAACATGGACTACGTCACGGCCCAGACTGGATATTTACAGAAAAATGCCGACAATTGAGGAATTTTTCCCTTCTCTTCCTATATTAAAAAGACAAACCTTTTCATGATGACAATAAGAGACACAATAAAAAAAGTAATGTATCTTTCTCTGTTTGTACGCTTCTTAGTTACATTTCATTGGTAACCTTTGTTTTGACACGTTAACAATAATGATAATAATGTTCTTTAATGAAAATCCAACAATTCAAGTCTTTGTCGTGGAGAAGCAAGGAAACGTACCTGAAGAAAACATCTCAGTTTTCTACATCCTGGGGCGCTCTGGTCCAAGCCTGGTCGATACCTGCTGTCCTCTACCTGTGCTCGCTAGTCCACGTCAACAGAAGAGGGGACAAAATATTTACCTAGTGGGCAACATTTGGCCCGCAGGCCAGAGTTTCAGACCTTTGCTGGACAATCGTCCTGAGAAAGTCTCAGACACTGTGGTTTGGTGACTCCGGGCGGCTGAGTACACATGCAGGCCACACTTTTCAGATCTTCGTTAAACCTTTGAAAACCATGAATTGTTTTTCTTCCACTTCACAATTATGCAGTAGTTTGTGTTGGCCTGTCACAAAGTTTTCCAGTAGAACCCATCAATTGATGCCTATTTAGTCACAGCCTGATGTAAAAAAAAGAGTTCAGCTGGTGTGAATACTGCAACACGCGGTGAATCACTGCAGCTGATCATAACTGGAGTAGGTCAGGTTTCAAGATTTAGAAATTATTACGGCTTTTTATGAAAGTTTTGCTTGCCGTTCATCAGGAATCCTAACATCCTAGAACTCGCTGTGCAGCCGTACCGACCACATGTTCCTTCATATTCTGTCTGGTATGTTCGTTTTCACATCCACTAAATGTTTCCAATGTGGGTTACTGATTAGTTTCATTTTCATTTAATCGATTCATCTATAAGCCGCGTTGAAGCATCCAAATATTGAGACCAAAGGGCATAACAATAAAATCATGAAAACACTCAAACAGATCACAGAAAATGGAAGTAATTCAGATAAAAACTAACACATTAAGGAACATTAAAAGCCTTTAAAGCCTGACCCCTCCTAATATAAGTCAGAAAATTAAATTATTTTTAGAACGTTGATGTTTATTCAGCCTTGAAGAGAAATTGCACAAAATATTTTGCCATATCATTCATTTAGTTTTTGCTAATTTTTTTGTATCACTTTTGATACAGCAGGCCTTTTTTTTTAGAAGTTTTGGCTCACAACAGTGTAACTTAGATACAAAAACAAATCTTGCCCATAACATTTAGAAAGTATAGTTTACTTCAGGCAGTTTTTTCTCAGTTTTTTCACAAACAACTTTTTACAGCCATGTATTTCACATGGCGATAGTCCAGACAAAGATGTACCTTACACTTTTTACAGCAGGCATGTGAAAAGCAAACACAGGAACTTATGTAGCAAATATGAAACAAATGACGATAAAAGGTTGAAAGCCTTTCTGAACAAACGCATCTTTAATTTGCTTTTAAAACAGCCCGGTTTGGTGATGGCACAAGGACCCAAAGGAAGCTGGGTCCACAGCGTGAGTGCAGCCACTGAAAAGGCCCGGTCACCCCAGCGTTTATTCTCATTGCTTGGCAGATCTAAAAAAAAAAAAAGCTGACTGGATGACCTCAACGACCCGCCGCGCACACAAACACTTAAAAGTTCAGATGATAAGGAGGCGCGGGACCGTTAAGGGATTTAAAAACGAACAATAAAAGTTTAAAATCAATTCAATTAAAAGACGGGCGGCTGCTTTCTGGACTAGCTGAAGGCGATTTAAGCCTGACTGAGCGACGCCGACATAGAGGGCGTTACAATAGTGGAGCCTGGAGCTAATAAAGCAGGAATTGCTCCTCCAGGCCAGGGTTGGCTGGCTTAACCAGCTGAAAAACCAGATTAGTTGCTTCGTAGTGCAGGCCTCTGGTTAGCAGAGCCCGCTAACACCCACGCCCTGGTGAACTGATCAGTATTTCTCCCGCAGTGCATTCTGGGAAGTCATTCTCTCCAGCCCAAAACTATGAGAGAGCAAAGCGTCTCACCTATTGCAGTAAACGGCTACAGAACCGGGTTAGAATATTTTAGTATTTCTTCCATTATTATTGCTGCGTTTTCCCCAAGAAAAATGCATTCTGGGAAACGTATTTCATCATTGTCTTACTTTCCTTAATTAGGCGATTAGATTCCCAATTAAGTGGTGCTTCATATAAGTGCTGTCCTCCAGATGAATGATCCCAGCCCAGTGGTGGTGATTTCACCGCAGCTCTGATGTGTTTTATGCTTAAAGCGAGCGATTTCCATTAAGTGAAGCAGAATCGGACGACGTGAGCAAAGATGAATAAATCAGACTGCAGAAATCAAATTAGAGGACATTACATTATTACTCCTGAGAAGAGCCGACAGAACTCTGCGGGTCCAATTTAAAGTTTGACGCTGTGGATTGTGGAGCTTAGAGCTGCAGAACTGCAGCAGTCAGCTGAAGTTCAGCTGTTAACGTTCGCTCTGAATATGCTCTGATCCCCTCTGCAGCGCTGTAAGAGCTCCTATTGGTGTAAGGGTTTGAACTTATCACACACGCAGACTGGCAGGGCTATTTTTAACAGACACACCAGCTTTTATTGAAGTTGCAGATAAGCAACGATGGCCGTGACGATCAGAGGGAAGATCTGAAGCGGAGGCGGCGGAGAGGCCATCCGGGCGCCGGTGAGACTGAAGGACGTTTGTTGTGAGCGCAAAAAAAATGTTTTTACTGAGTCACTCAAAGATTTAAATGTCGATGCGACATCCACCCAAAAGGGTAAAACAAGCAAAATGTACCGCCTTCAAAATAAAAGCACCCACAACCATAGTGTGGCAGTGGTTTAGTCTTTGGTATAAAATCACTTCTGCTCAAACAAAACTGTTGCTATTAAAGCTCTGAGGATTTTTTGCATATCTATGCTGCACAAAATTAGCAAAGCACAATAAAGTTATTGAAAGGTTTTTTTGTGTTGCCGACAGTTTTGCATGTATGAAAAGCTTCATGTGCTCTGAAATGGAAATGCTAAACCAAAGCAGGGGTGGTCAGCTGAAGCTCAGGCGGTGAGACGAGTGAACCATTTAGTGCATGCAAAGCTAACGAGGCTGATGATAGGCCGGACCCTGCAGACGGCTGTCCACCGTGGCCACACGCCTTTTCAGGACGAGTGAATGCTGCTTGTCACAGACTCGATGCAACCTGCTGGGTTTCCTTAGAGAGGAAACCTTCTACCAAATCCGTCTGGATGAGTGGATAGAATTGACTTTGTAAACCGGCGCTCTATAAATGAACTCATATCAAACTGAATTTAAACATGTTTAACTGATTTTAGGGGCAAACATCTAAATGTGTTAATATTCTGATATAGATGCTTTGAGTTAACTGGGATTGGAAGAGATTGAATTCATATTAAATTTTTCATTTTCGCTCTCTCTACAGAATCTCATGATGTGTCTTTGTTGTAAAGGGTTGGTGCTGGACGCTTACTACAAGTTTTACTGAATTTGAATGAAAAAATATGCATTCACCTGCTGTCAGGGGGGACGTTTTGTAACTTTCAGTGTTTCAGCAACTCATTAAAATGTGGTTTAATCTAAATGAATACATTTTTGATTATTTAGTTAAAACAAAAATCAACACCTGTATTCACCTTGGATGTCTGAGGAGCAACAAACTATTTTCTCTCATTTAACGGGGGCTTTTACTTTGGAGGAACTTAAAGCTGTTGAAGGCTTCTTATTCTGTTGGTTTCAGACGGCGTGAAGCATGAATGCAACAAGGCCAAAGTGTGCATGTTTGTGTGTGTGTGTGTGTGTGTGTGTGTGTGTGTGTGTGTGTCCTTCAGTTTGTTTAGAGGGAATCTCCCGCCCTGCAGCACGGTTGCTTGGTAACGGGTCCTCCGGTCACAGCCCATTGGCTGAGGGCTGACGCTGTGGAACGCTGCAGTTCCGGAATGCTCGGGTTTCCCGTTCCCGTGGCAACAGAACAGCGTTCGCCCGTTAGCCCAGACCAGGGGCCTGCAACCTTTACAGTCTAAAGAGGCATTTTGCCCACAGTCCACTAGAATTAAACTCCTTCAGAGCCACAAATGTTGCCTGGCCTTTTGAAAAAAGACAAGTTATAATTTTTGATAAAGATCTACTGTAGTAAATATGTTGTCATCGTTAAAGAAACGCCCTTTTATGTCTATTTTGAGGTTTAAAAAAAGAGGATGGATGGGATGTTTTGATATTTGTGGATAATGTTGTAAAAAAAAAAGCAATCATAGTTTCCAACATAATGAAAAAATATTGATTTAAAATTAAATGTTACATGGAGCCTGGTCATTCTGTTGTGAAATTTAAAAGCAATTATTCCAAGAAACAACTGCTAAAACCTGCATTTATTATCATTATTACATTTGAATACCATAATAAAAGTATAATTTGTAGCCAAATTTATTAAGAGCCACTGTGGAAGGTTCATAGAGGCACTTGCGGCTCCAGAGCCACAAGAGCCAGAAGAACCCTGCTCACATGTTTTTAAAATGAAAATGTGTAATACGCAGGTTGTACTTCGTCTGCTGAGCGGTTTCACGTTTTAATTGAGTTAAAGCCGAATCAAACGGGCTCTTTAAGCCCCAGCTGTGAACCAGCAGAACCCTGTTATAATGGACGTCTCCAGGTGGAGCGTACTATACAATGGAAACAAATGTAATCCTATATTCCTCTGAGGGCGCTCAATGTTAACTTTTCTCTCTCCTGACACCTGAGCACTTAACAGACAATTCAGCACCAAACCACTTGTTCAGTCGTTTATTATTGATGCGATATCTTAATAACATATAGCCTAAATAACAGTTGCACTTTGTTAACGTAACCGTTGACGAGTCACCCTTTTGATTCGAAAAATGTTTTTTTGTTTCATATTTTTAGACATTTTAGCCCAAATTTGGTTCAACCTGAGCTGAGAATTTCAGAAACTGAGCTATAGTTTAGCATTATTTTAACCGCCTTTGGCTTTAGCAAAAGAGGAACAGTTTGGATACAGAAATTGTGTCCTATTTTTGTTGTGATCTGAAGAAAATGATTGCATAAAGTAAAAAAAAATGTAAGGCTTTGTTTTTCAGAAAGTCTTTAAATGACAAATTTTTCTGCCGGTTTAGTAATTAACAACTTAACTGAACACAATGCTGGGCTTTAATGATTCTCTAACTTCATATTCAGGGAAAACCTGTAACCACTGTTTTGCAAAAAGTTGTGTTTTTGAACTTTTCCACATTTTGATTCATTTTAATCACTTAGAATGAATCAAAAACATGACTGTTAGGTTAATCGATCTCTCCTAATTGTCCTTAGGGTTGAGTGTGTTTGTCCTGTGTGTCTTTGTCTTGCCCAATGACTGCTGCAGATAGGCGCCTTCCTCCTGTGACCCTGAATGTATAAGCAGGTATATAGACAATGGATAAATGGATAAAAACCATATTTAGATACAAACGTTTATTTTTTATTTGTACAAAACAACTTAATCTTGGTGATTTTGGATGGAGCGCATCTGAAAATATCAACATTTGCAGATTTTCAACTGGATTTAGATCTGGACTTTGACTGGGCCATTTTAAAAATGAACATGCAGTGATCTGAACCAGTCCACTGCAGCTCTAGCTGCATGCTTCAGGTTGTTGCTCTGCCGGGAGTTGAACCTCCACACCAATCTCCAGTCTTTTGTAGCCGCTAACAAGTTCTGTCTCAAGATTACCCTGTATTTAGCTCCATCCATTATTAAATCAGCTCTGGCCAGCTCCGCTGTCGCTGCTGAGCAGAAGGATCCCCACAGCATGACGCTGCCACCACCATGTTTCACATCTAACATGCAGCAGGCAGTCAGAAAAGATCCGTTCTGCTCCCCCCGTCCACAAGTGTGCTGCTTCCCCTCTGTGGCTTCTGGTACCAGATTTTATTTCTGGGTGGCAGATTTAAGGGGTATGAATATAAATGCACACCACACTTTTTTGTTTGTATGTCATAAAAGTTCTAAATACTTTTTTTCTGGTCCTTCACAGAGATGCACCACTTTCTGTTTGCTACAAAAAAAGTCCTAATAAAATACATTTTTATTAGGACTTGTGAGAGGGAGGGGGGTTTAAAGGGGTTTGAATACTTTTTAAGGCACTGTGTGACCTTAGCAGCAGCTTTACTGCATCCTGTTTAATCCCTTCTTTCATACCTTTGCTAATCCCTTCTTCTTTCACCTCCCCGTCTCTCCCAGCTCCTCTCTCCGTCCCCGTTCGCTCCGTCTCTGCATAAATCTGGGACAAACGCTTTCTATCCGCTGCGTTTAATCCTCAGGACGGTTCTTAGACGGCACGCCGTGTTTGTTTCTGAGGAGGATCTGCCAGCTGCAGACATCGTTTAAATATTCCCATCCGTCCTCTGCTCAGTCGCACGCAGAAAAGCCCTTCGCTCACTTGGTGCACCTCGCTGTGTGTGTTTGCCTGCAGCTCACCTGCCTGCAGGACTTCTTCGGGGACGACGACGTGTTCATGGCGTGCGGGCCGGAGAAGTTTCGATACGCCCAGGACGACTTTGTGCTCACGCATTCTGGGAAAACGGCGGCCTTCGTCAACGGTAACGCACAGCAGCGCAAACCCTGACGGAGAATTTCCGCCTTCGTTTCCAACCCAACATGTGCTGAGTTAGTCTGAGTATCAACAATGTGTTTGTGCCTCAAGGTTGTGCTGAGGAGAAATAAAACACAGGAAAGTTGCACGGAAAAACAAAAGTGCTGCTTAAAATGCATAAAAAGGTTTTCCTATATTATAGCTGGTCATATAAAAAAAAACTTTTTATAGGAACTTCACTACATTTGCATGATCCCGATCTTTTAAACTCCAACAAGCCAGATCCTGCTTTACACGGTTTACTGTTGCTGAACAGGAAAGTGACAGTTTAAAGGTTCCTTTTCTCTGATTTAGCGCTAAACTGCCAACAGTTTCTTGTTTCTGCTCTAATTATTAAATTGAAGGTATTGTGACACTGTAGTTGCTTATAATTTATCACACACACACCTACAGTACATGCATAGTATAGTACTCTTTTACTGCAGTACTATATTCTGGCATTTCTTTTTTTTAAATAAAATTTATAAAAAAAATTATATAAAAAAATAAATAAAATAAAACAAAAAATATCAAAATAATAAATTAATAAAAAAATATATAAAATTAATAAAAAAATTAAATATTCTGGCATTTCAAAAATCACAACTTTTATTAAAGTGCTTTTATTCAGTAGGGAAACAAATCTTAAAATCACCAGTATTGGCACCCCAGGAATTTATTTAGATGTCCCCCTTTTTTAAGTTGACCGGCATGTCTAAGAACATTTACTTAATAATTAATCACTTCCTGTTTACGTTAGAGCCATTTCCCTTCAGCCACGCTACAAAATGGGAAAGACAAGAGAACACGCCGTTTAAACTTAAAACACTTGTTCCAAGTCCAAAGATCTGCGTTCTTTGGGCTTTAAAAGCTAAGTTTGACTAATATAAGACAGAGAAAAGCAAATTATACCAATTTTGCCATCTGTTCGCCCCTTCTCTCCCCAGAGTGCAGGACCAAGTCCACTCGACCAGCTGCTCCTCAGAAAACCCCCAAGACTCCCAGCGGCTCCGGCTTCTCCTCCTCTAAGACTCCTCCCAGAGGCCTGTCCAGGACCAAGTCACCGGGTTCAGGTGTGAAACCCTGCAAGTAGTTAAAACATCACGTTCCTCTGGTAATCCATCTGATTGTTCCCTGTAAGGGTCCCGTTTGGGTTTTGGTCTTTAAAACCTGCGCAGCCAACTAACGTTCTGTTTTTTGTAGATGTTTAGCAGACAACAAGCTAAATGTGATCCTCTTCCAGTTTAAACGTGGCCGCTGGATTAACCTGAGTTTTAGGGTTTTATGACGTGGCTGAAATCATGTGATGAAACCCGAAAAAACAAAACAGTTTCCAGTCGGCCTCTGCAGCCGAGCTTTGCTCCACTGTCCGTCCGAAGGCGAATCAACGCCTTAAGAAGACGTTTTATTCAGCCAGCTTAAAGCCCTTAGAATAACTTAAAGAGCGAGTTTATGCGTATGAACAAATTGAGATACAAACTCTCCTCCTCCACACAGCCAATGAGGGCTCAGGATCCCAGTCAGCTGCCAAGTCGAACAGATCCAGCCCGTCTCCCACCAGCCCTGGGACACGACGCAACTTAAAGGTCAGACGCGTGTTTGCTCTTCTTGATTATCTATTAGTTTTTATTAGAGCCTTATCAAAAACAGGTGGCAACACCATCTCATTGACTTCACAGTCGTTTACCTTGGTATTCCTCCGTCTGAATGAAGCTTTTTACCACCCAGTCATTGTTCTATGGACCTCACAAGGTAAATGTTAAGTTAGCAGAAGCTGAAAGAGCCGAACGAGCTGCAGCAGAGGGTCACACTGAGGTGGAAGGTTTAGAAAAATCTGCCTAACTTATAAAAAAGGCTCAAATAATAATAAGGAAGCCCAGACTCTGCATTATACTTCAGGTAAACTCTGTTACTAGTGTGAAAGAGGTGAGCATTTTCTGCCCCCTGGTGGCAGCAGTCAGCTACTGCAGCTTCCCCTCTAAGCAGATTATTAAACCTCTGGACAGGAAATCAGAAACATGAGAAATAAGTCCATAAAGGCTAAACTTGTACATTTGGCTCTTACATAATGCCTTCTGTGCTGTTTTTATTTATAGTTTATCACATTCATTTCCAGATCACACAAAAGGGAATTTAAAACCTGTGATGAAAGCTTTAATAAGACCGCTGGAGCCTCAGTGGATAGAAAATACTGATAATAATCAGTTTTAAAGCTAAGGTTTTCAGGGATTGCAAAAGGATTTCTTCCAGTAGCGACACAGACATCTTCCTCTGAACCGGGATCAACGCCTGGTTTTAATCCCTCACATCTCTTTTGTCTCTAACAACCTTCCCCTGCAGATCTCTCCTCGCCGGGCCTCCTCCACGGACGTGAACGGGGACGCCGAGCAGCCGGACGACGCCGAGGAAGGTTCGTGGTTTGGCGGCCCTGACGCCTCTGATTCAGTGGCCCTGAAGTGTTGCAGGGATTTTTCTTTTTTCCTCACAAGTAAATTTAACATAAAGATTTTTGAGCTGCTTCTTAAGGATTAACTGAGGAGGCCTGAAAGCTCTGGGTTCAGCTGGATGAGACGGCTTTCTGCCTCTGTCATTAGCTCAGGCTTAAACCTCTGAGGGTCCAGACAATCTTTGAGAAGGGATGGCATAAATAAAGATGGCGGACCCTTGAAGCAGCTGCTCTCAGGGGGACGTTTGCTCTGAGTTTGTCTTTCTCAGGGACACTTTCAGTGCTTCGTGTTATTCATGGAGCTTGTGGGATGAGATGTAAAGATAATCACCGTTCCTCTTCCTCTTCCTCCCAGTGAACGGAAACCGATCCGTCTCCTCCTCCACCATCAACGAGAAGTACAAGGTCGGAAAAGTGATCGGCGATGGGAACTTTGCAGTGGTGAAGCAGTGTGTGGAGAGGTAAACCTCCCTGTGTGAACACTTCAAACATTATGAAGTTTACCAAAGAGGCTGTAGTTTTTAAATTAAGACAATCAGACACCCTGATTGGTTTGAATCCATTTTCTTTGTCCTCGTCAAAACACTTATTCTGGTTAAAGTTGAGATTTACTTATTGGGAAACAAGCAAAAATAGTTAATTTATGTTATCAGTTTATTTCCGCAGCAGGATGCGCTAACGTTGTTGGTTTATTTAACAGGTTATTTAGCAAGAAATCTGAAGCTTTGAACTCGTGTATGTGTTTTTCTCTTTGTTTCTGTCTGCAGAGCGACAGGACAGGAGTACGCTCTGAAGATCATCGACAAAGCTCGCTGCTGTGGGAAGGTAGCTGGGATTTCCTGCTCTCACTCTGCTAAAAATCACTTTTTATGGCTCTTATGTAATATTCAAATTTGGTAAGAGACTGATTAGCTGTAGGCAATAATCAACAACACGACAGGGTGTAATGAATCTGTGAATTGTGTTTTTTTTTTTTTTTACTTTTTAAAAAAAAAATAAGGTTTTTGAATAAAATAGCTTTACAGTCAAAATCTACCTGAATATGATGAAACTGATGAGAACTCAAACGTGTTTCTGCACAAACAGGAGCACCTGATAGAGAACGAGGTGGCGGTGCTGAGGAGGGTCCGACATCCCAGCATCATCCAGTTAATCGAAGTGGACGAGACGCCCAGTCAGCTGTTCCTGGTCATGGAGCTCGTTAAGGTCCATTGATTGTTTCCTGCCCATTAAACCTGAACAGATAAATCTTAGGGCCTTTCTTTCAATGCGGAAAATCCACATCACATGATCAATTTTATAGTTTTGATACTTTTTTTCTCAGAAATTATATATCTATATCTATATAGATATATATAGATATATATATATACAGTTTAATTATCATAGAGTGATTGAATGAATCCTCAGAGCCGTATTTATCATGCTTCTACTTCCTTCAGGGTGGCGACCTTTTTGACGCCATTACCTCCTCCACCAAGTACAGCGAGCGCGACGCCAGCGCCATGGTGTTCAACCTAGCCGGAGCCATCAAGTACCTGCACCGGATGAACATCGTCCACAGAGACATCAAACCAGAGAACCTGCTGGTACGGAAACATTTTCATGGACAGGTTGTTCTTGCTCTGCCGTGGGGCTCAGTGTGTGTTTCGTTCTTCAGGTGTGTGAGTACCCGGACGGCACCAAGTCCCTGAAGCTGGGGGATTTTGGGCTGGCTACTGTAGTGGAAGGTCCGCTGTACACCGTCTGCGGCACGCCGACCTATGTCGCCCCGGAGATCATCGCTGAGACCGGGTGAGAGAGAGGAATGAAGAAAAACTGGTTACTTTCCATAATGTTGTTAATGCCAGTGTAAGACCTGAACAGTTTTCATAAAAATACCACAGTCTCATAATATTTACTCAAAGATTTCAATAAAAAAATGTATAACATGATCTAACTACATTTGGAAAAAACGGAAAAGAAAAAATGATTCCTAATCCTGCTAAAAAATAAAACATATATCATGTATATACACAACACTAATAACCAGATTGCAGCATTAGGTAGGGGTCTCTGTTAGTGTTTTAGTGAGGTTCAGATCTGTGTACATAGAAATTATGTCAGATTCCACTTTTCTTATATGTGGGGTACCACAAGGTTCTGTTTCGGCACACTTCTTTTTTTGCCATGCATTAATCCGCTTGGACAGATCATTGATAAACATCATAGCATCTCCATCTATGCAGATGATATTCGGCTGTTCTGCTCATTGAATACCTCTCAGTTCTTCAAACTGTCTGAATTATCTGAGAGCCTAAAATAAATTACAACTATGTTAAAAAACTGCCTTTAACTGAGCTGAGCTCTGAGCTAAGCTAAAGTTTAGGTGTTGTTTTAAAAAGGACCGACAAATACCTCTAGAAGGTCCTAACTAAGAAGGTTGGTGCCAAAACAGTAACCGGAGATGGTTATTATTGTTTTTTTTCTTGCTTTTATCTAGGTTATTGTAATTTACTCTCTTCACATGTGTCCACAAAGAATTCTTGATTTCCTTGAGTTAGTCCAAAACTCTGCGTTCCACCCTGTTTTCTATAGACCAGGAGAGACACTTTCTAAGGTTTCCAATTAAAAGGGTTTTAAATTATAAGACAGTATGATGAAAATATTTGAATGAAAAAGCATTTGAAACAGAAATTGTTTCAGTATTAGTTAGTATCCAACACATAAGTACCTATGATTAAGAATGACACAAAAGTCAGTTTGGAGATATTTCTCTTCCACAGCCGGCTCATCCAGCAGCGTGTTTTCTCTAAGGTTTGCCACTAAATAAAACCATGAGACACGTGTCTAATTTTAACAAGGCTATTTAAACTGAAAGTTTAGGAACGCTGAGAAGCTAAAAGTTTAATTATTTGACTAATTATTTCAAGGCATCTAAAAACCATGGATGGTTCTGTAAGGATTGCATTGCAGCTCTTCTTTCTGGCTCCTTTCTGTAGCAGTTTTATTTATTTACCACTGGATCTTTGTTCACCATCAAAGATGAAATATTTTTACACAAATTGTAACCATTGTTTATATCTCACATTGTTGGTGTAATACAACATTTTTTGTGGAGATACAATCAGTATTGATAATATATTAAAATACAGTCGGTCATGATAACATATTGTTGTTGTGAAGGTTTTATTTTTATGTGATCGGCTTTAAGATAATAGAAGTTAAAATGATCTTTTATCTGATCTTGGATTAAAATTTTTCTCTTGATCTCTGTCTTTTGTAAACTTTTTTTTATTTCCCGTATTTTGGCGCATAAATCAGCTCACGTGAGGTGAACAAACAGTTCTGCTGACGTTTCCTTGTTTGTGTGCAGTTATGGTCTGAAGGTGGACATCTGGGCCGCAGGAGTCATCGCCTACATCCTGCTCTGTGGGTTCCCTCCTTTCAGAAGGCCAGTAAAGCTTTAATTCAGTCTGCAAATTATTAATACATCTACTTTTTTTTTTACACAGTCCTGTTAGTTTATACTAGAGGAATGTTCCCCGTTTTATGTCGGCGTGAAAATCTTTGGAGAATTTGTCTTTATAACAACAGTTTGAAGAATTTAAACCATAAATAAATTACTGGTGACTTCACTGAACGCTGGGATTTTCCAACTTCGGCCCTTTGATAAGAACCTAGTTAGGGGTTTATGAATTGCACAGCCTGTTTATTTTAAAACCGTCGGTACTAACTGAGTTTTTCTTTACTTCCAGTGAGAACAACGTCCAGGAGGAGCTGTTCGATCAGATCCTCAGAGGGAAGCTGGAGTTTCCGTCTCCAGACTGGGACGCCGTCAGCCTATCGGCAAAGGTTCTGCACGGTCGTTTTAATGAAAACTGTCTGATATCTACCTGTTAAACAGTCCCAGGTTTGCAGCTTATTGATAACGCAATTAAATGCATTTCAGTCATTGTGCTACAAAAATACATTTAAGTGCAATCAAAACTTTTTAATTTTTAGATACTGACTTTACATTCAGTTTGGCTAACATTGCCACAGAAAATAGGAATGAAAAAGAATTACCATCCTCCTCATTCGTTTGTTTCAGACTGGAGCCTGGATGCTACAAGCAGAAAATAACAAAGAAAGAAAGCGGAAAAATTTGGAGAACCTAAAACAAATTATTTACAGCACATTTTAAAGTGGGCGGCGCCCAGGGAGCATTCTGGGATATGGGGTCTTAATCAGGAGCCCAGAGTGGCAGTTGCCACCACTCCCCCCTAAATCATAATAGAAATAGCTTAAAAAGAGAGAATTGTAAAAAGAAAAAAAAGTATTCATTGAAAACTCGTGAGAGAATATAAATGTTCAATTCAATTCAATCTTATTTGTATAGCGCCAATTCATGAAACATGTCATCTCAAGGCACTTTACAGATGATTGAAGTTAAGTTCAATCATATTATACAGATTGGGTCAGATTATACAGATTTGTCAAAATGTTCCTATATAAGAAAACCAGTTGATTGCATCAAAGTCCCGACAAGCAGCATTCACTCCTGGAGAAGCGTAGAGCCACAGGGAGAGTCGTCTGCATTGTACATGGCTTTGCTGCAATCCCTCATACTGAGCAAGCATGAAGCGACAGTGGAAAGAAAAAACACCCGTTAGCGGGAAGGAAAAACCTCCAGCAGAACCGGGCTCAGTATGAACGGTCATCTGCCTCGACTGACTGGGGGTTAGAGAAGACAGAGCAGAGACACAACAAGACAGACAAAAAGCACAGAAGCACACATTGATCTAGTAATCTGTTCTACATTAGATGGTAATAATCGGTGATCTGTCCTCCCTGGATGATTTCACAGTCAACAGAACGTCAGACCAGGTGTACCTACTATGAAGAAAAAAGAGAGAGAACAAAAAGTTAAAAGCTGAAATGACAACAGTCATTTCAATGCAATGCAAAACTGGAGAACAGTAGAAATCAGTAGAGTGAGAAAAATAGGCCCTGATGTCCTCCAGTAGCCTAAGCCTATAGCAGCAAAACTATAAAGGTAGCTCAGAGTAACATGAGCCACTCTAGTTATAAGCTTTGTCAAAAAGGAAGGTTTTAAGATTAGTCTTAAAAGTAGACAGGGTGTCTGCCTCACGGACCAAAACTGGGAGTTGGTTCCACAGGAGAGGAGCCTGATAGCTAAAGGATCTGCCTCCCATTCTACTTTTAGAGACTCTAGGAACCACCAGCAGACCTGCAGTCTGAGAGCGAAGTGCTCTGTTAGGAACATACGGGGTAATCAGAGCTCTGATATATGATGGAGCTTGATTATTAAGGGCTTTATACGTTAGAAGAAGAATTTTAAATTCTATTCTTGATTTAACAGGAAGCCAATGAAGGGAAGCTAAAATTGGAGAAATATGATCCCTCTTGTTGATTTTCATCAGAACTCTTGCTGCAGCATTTTGGATCAGCTGAAGGCTTTGAACTGTATTTTGTGGACTTCCTGATAGTAAAGAATTACAATAGTCCAGCCTTGAAGTAACAAATGCATGGACTAGTTTTTCAGCATCGCTCCTGGACAGAATGTTTCTAATTTTGGCGATATTCCGGAGGTGAAAAAAGGAAACTCTGGAAACCTGTTTAATATGGGATTTAAATGACATGTCTTGGTCAAAAATAACACCAAGGTTTTTTACTTTATTACCAGAGGCCAAGATAATGTCATCCAGATTAAGTGATTGGTTAAGAAGTTTATTTTTTGAGGACTCTGGCCCAAAGATTACAACTTCGGTCTTGTCAGAATTTAGATGCAGGAAATTTAAAGTCATCCAGCTTTTGATGTCATCAAGACATGACTGCAGTCGAAGTAATTGATTGGATTCATCAGGATTTATGGATAAATATAGCTGAGTGTCATCAGCATAACAGTGGAAATTAATCCCATGCTGTCTGATAATTTTGCCGATCGGAAGCATATATATAGTAAAGAGAATTGGTCCAAGGACTGAACCCTGTGGTACTCCACAGGTGACCCTAGAGCTTGAAGAAGATTTATTATTAACATGAACAAACTGGAATCTGTCCGACAGATAAGATTTAAACCAGCCTAATGCTTTCCCCTTAATCCCTACAGTATGCTCAAGTCTTTGTAGGAGAATATTGTGATCAACTGTATCAAATGCAGCACTAAGATCTAACAGGACAAGTATAGACACAAGTCCATTATCTGAGGCCATGAGAATATCATTAGTGACCTTCACCAGAGCCGTTTCAGTGCTATGATGAGCTCTAAAGCCTGACTGAAACTCCTCAAGTAGGTCATTGCTTTGTAAATGTTCACAAAGTTGATTAGCAACTACTTTCTCAAGAATTTTAGATAAGAAAAGAAGATTAGATATAGGTCTGTAGTTTACTAGCTCATCTTGATCAAGAGAAGGTTTCTTAGGTAAAGGTTTAATAACAGCTATTTTAAAAACCTGTGGTACATATCCATTTACTAAGGATAGATTAATCATGTCTAAAATAGGACCACTGATCAAAGGGAATACCTCCTTAAACAACTTGGTTGGGATTGGGTCTAGCATACAGGTAGAAGGTTTAGATGAAGCTAAGATTTTAGATAGCTCAGAAAGCTCTACTGCTTCTAAACAGTTCAGACACAGTGCAGGTTCTAAAGATTCCTCCAATGCTGCCTTACTTACAGGTAATCATGTTTGGGAGGATGCCAATTATTTTATTTTTAATGGCATCAATTTTATTTATGAAGAATCCCATAAAATCATTACTACTAAGAGCTAAGGGAATGGATGGATCAACAGAGCTGCAGCTCTGAGTAAGTTTGGCAACTGTACTAAAGAGAAATCTAGGATTATTTTTGTTCTCTTCAATTAATGATGAAAAATATGCTGCTCTAACTCTGCGAAGGGTCTTGTTATACAACAATAGACTGTCCCTCCAGATTAAGTAGGATTCCTCTTGGTGTGTAGAGCGCCATTTTCTCTCCAATTTCCTAACATTGTGTTTCAAGGAACGCAGCTGTTCTCCTTCACTCTATCAAAATAATCCTGTTATATCGTAAAAGAGAGAACAAAACACATAAAGTGCTTTATTCAGCTCGTTCTGAATGTAAATGCTCAGAAATCTCTACATCTAGGAGTTTATGACATTAAACCAGTTTCCAGCCACGATTGAAGAAAAACATCAAGCTTAAAATCATTCAAACCACTTCCAACCTCTCCGTCTCACTAATGAATTCCCTTATTTTAGAAAGAATAAGATATAAGTTAAGAATTCCTCTAATGTCCCCCAACGGGGTAAATTTGGGTGTGACAGCGGCAAACACTGTTACACACAATTATTAGCAATAAAAAAAGAGAAGGTAAAAGTAGAAAAACTATTATGAACAGAGAAGTGTTGAAGTATTCAACGTAAAGAACTCACCCTGCTAACGGTCACATGACCTGCTCCTCAGATGCTGATTAGCCAAATGCTGCAGGTGAACGTGGACGCTCGCTTCACAGCCGAGGAGGTCCTCTCCCACCCCTGGGTGACGGTAGGAGCCCGACAACATGGAGGATTCATATCCGGTGCTTTAGGACTCATCATGATGGCAGCAGCTTATAAAAGTTTGTGTTTGTGCAGGACGAGGCACCGGGAGAGTCCAACACTGTGAGCGGCCCTGAAGATCACGCCAGTGAAGACGCGCAGGAATCAGACCGCGAATCTCCAGTCCTGGAGACCAAGCAAGTTCCCTCACCGCTGGTCTAGGTCGCATCCCCCTTAGATTGTGAACCTCCCCCACACCCCCAACCCAAGACCACCATGATCCAGCCTGGAGAGCAAGCCTTCACCCACTAGGAGCTAAACAATCTTCACCAAGTCTGCTCTTCAACATCTCCGTTTACCTACTGGAAACCCATCACCTTCATGTTCTCTGACCTGCTCCGTCACATCTTCTGGAAAGTTAAACTTTAAAATCTACGCTGATGTGATTAAAGGTTCTCAGCTTCTGGAGCAATCTAGAAAAGATGCTCCCCAGCTGGTGACTGAATACATATCAGGTGATGGTTTTCCTCCGGGAGACCAGTCCACTTCCATGGTGTCAGATGTAAAACCTGACCAGTCATTGGTAGACAGATAGAAATCTGCTGAATGCCCTTCAGTACTGCAATCTTTCCCTCAGCTCTGGTCAGAAACATCATTTAGGTTTCAGAGTTTATCGTTTATCCCGTCATCTAAATACACGGTGCTTAAAACCTGAACACCACTGGAGTCCAGTATCTCAGTTCTGGAGCATGTTACACCATAGCTTTTGATTTTTATTACAATCTGATGTAGGGCTGGTTTCTGATTCCCTCAAAGGAAACTAAACAAATACGCTCAAATCTGTTGGGTTCAGTTCTCCCAAACCAGTTTGGAGCATAGCCTTGAATCTCTTTAATCCAGAAACCAGTCTGGAACACATTCCTTCACTTCACAGCAGACTTAACGAGTCTGCGTTATTTTAGACCAACCCAAAGACAATTTATCTGATTTTTGCTGGTTATTCATTCAACTGGTAACAGACCAGCTTCTCCAGTATTATATCCAGCTTATCTCCTGGAAACCGTTTCTATCCTCTGGTCCAGAGCTGGTGCCAATTCATCTCCTGAAGGTTTTTGCACAAGGTCCCGTCTCTGCTGCAGATGGACTCCGTTAAAAAGGCACTACTACATTTTATGTTCCAGAAAGACTCTACTGAAGCCAACCCCTGCTGCTTGAAGGACTAGCGTGAACACCATGAAGGTGCTATTGGACTCGTCCTATTAGCATGGTTGTACCTCTGATATGAATGAAACCGAGGTTTCATGGCTGTAGAAGGGATCAGACGTTGGTATAATTACAGGAATACATGCAGCTGGGTCGTCAGAGCTGCTGCAGGTCAGGGATAACCGTCGCTGAAGTTCCTGGTAAACCAGGAGGTCTTCCATTCATCTGAAGATCTGTCCCATTTTGTTTTCTCCCCCGTCTTTCCTGTGCTGGCCCCCCGAAGATTCATGTCTTCTTCTGCTTCTGGCCATCCACCTGCTGAGGAGGGATTTCAGCACTGTGCCTGTTTGCGCTGCTGTTTCATCCATTCCTAACGTCTTTAAATGTTCGCCCTTGGTTCCACCAGTGCAACTAGCCACGACCTTCTGCTTCTGTCTTCTTTACTTAGTCATGAGTCTCAGTGTTTTGATCTTTACAGATCTTTACAGACCTTTACCAGAATATACCAATCTCTTTAAAAATGGAGCAGGAATAGTGCAACATCACTTAAAATCTCTCCCCAGGAGGAAATTATTTTTAAAATTTTGTATGTCTGTTTGTCAACTAAGGCTTGAGTTGATTGAAGGATGTTGGAAAAAGGAAGGAAGCGAATATTGTGCGATCTGGGCTTTGGCTTATGATTAAGATATTATAAGCAAGAACATTTCTGATGTCCTTTTAGAAAAGTCAAAGCCTAAAACTAGGCCCAGCTGCTTTACATCTGTTTTCTTACCGCTCTCGCTGAATCCCATTTCTCAGCTATCATACCCATATTAAATGGAAAATGACTTGTACAGCGCTTTAACTAGTCCGACCCCAAAGCGCTTCACGCTACAGTCAGTCATTCACTCATTCACACCCTGACGGTGGTGAGCTATGTTAGTAGCAACAGCTACAGCATGTCAGATGTTCACGACAAACCTTCTGCCGGTCTACAAAGGAACATACAAGGTCGCTCTAGAAATTGCTTCCTCCTTAATCGAAAATCTGCATAAAAAAGCAGTTTCTGAGATCCCAGTCAAAAATTTTGTAACGCCTGTTTTCCACCAGTAGGGGGCGACACGTTCATCATTGACAATATCAAAATTCAATAGAAGATCCTGAGCACGGCTAAAGCAGTTCTAGGCTAGTTGTTGCTCCAGTTTTATTTTACGCAGGTAAACATTTCCTATAAGTCCGAAACTTCTTGAGAAGACGTTTAAAGTTTCATGGAAACTGAGACGGGAAGAAAGAGGAGGGGGTAAAAAAAAGAATCTGTTTTCTAAAATATCTGTGGTGAAGTTATCTGATTTTTCAGAAGCATGCTTGAGACTGATGTAGGAAAACTTACTAATTCACAACCAATAGCAGTTTCACTTTTGATTCTGACAAAACAAAAAGATACCTAAAACTCATGCCATCAAGATAACAATGATTGAGAATGAACTATAGCAACTCTATTTTCAACTGTAACCAAAAAATAAATAAAACTACCAGCAAGTCAGCTTCTTGAAGGTATTGCCCGACTTTGTGCTGTGACGTATTAGCCAGTACTCCCTGGTCATTAGTGTTAGGGTAGGGCTAACACTAATGTTTTACTTCATTATCTGAATGATAAAAACCTTATGTCCTCTATAAGCAAGGCTTTTTTTAATATTTATTAATATTTCAACAACATTGCTTGATTTATCACAGCAAAATTTTTATTTTAAGTAAACGTATGAATCATTGTTTTATTTATCTATTTGTTTGTTTTGTTTTTTTAATTGATGACAAAGAACTGATAAATACTAATTTAAAAAATCCAAAATTTTAACCAAACCTTTATATCAGTTTTGATAGAGCAGGGCTATCAATAAAAATGTACCACAACTTTTTTTTCTGTATCACAGTGATACATGTTTTAAGCAATAATTAAGCAGCTTTTATTTAAAAAAAAATAGTTCTAATTTAGCACATAATTCCCTTAAGAATCGCAGGACCTTATGGATTAATAATGACAATTTCTCAGCTAGCAAACATATCATTGTACAAATGTCATTTGCAGTACCGTTAATATGTCTGGGTACAACCATAAAATATATAATGGGGGGAGTGGGGGGGGGGGGGGGGTCCAGTGGTCATTTGGCAAGAGGTGGTACACACCCTGGAAAGGTCACCTAACAACCAGTCGCACACAGTCACACCTAAGGCCAATTTAGAGAGACCAATTAGCCTAACAGTCACGCTTTTTGACTGAGGAAGCCGGAGTACCCAGAGAGAACCCACACATGCACAGAGAGAACCAATTCCATTAAGAATGACCTCATGCCAGGATTTCAACCCAGGACCTTTTTGGTGCAAGACAACAGTGCTCTCAACTGTGCCATTGCTCAGCCTATTTAATCATATTAAATAATATATTCCACGTTTAGTTTATTATTGAGCTCACTGAAAACAAATCACAATAAATTTAGTTTTATTTATTTTTTAGCTATTGTTAATTTCTTTTGAATTTGATTTTGCCATGCGTGACAAGAAGTTTCGCTGGTGTAGGATGATAAGTATTTGAAATACTATAATATATAACGGTCCTTTTTCCATCCTGCTGCTGAATTTTAATTATTCGAAGAACGACATAGTAAAATGTAGCTATTGTAGGAAAAAGTTTAAAACGCTACAAGAAAGTGGGAAAAATCAGCATCTAGAACATTAAGGAGTTTTAAAGCAGAACATGTGTCGACCAATGGGTAAAGAAGGGAAATGGGATTCAGCCTTAGGATCATCTTTAGCTTCTTATCCAGGAGGTTCTGCCGTCTCGCTCTTCTTCACGACCGCTCCTACTTTCGCTCCAAGTGTTGAATTCCTGATCAACTGAGTGACATTTTATTTTTTACCAGAACAATTCAAGCATCGCTTTGAGGTTCCTGCAGGGGGACCGAATTAAACAACACGCTCCACAGTCCAAACCCGGAGCTCTTCGCTTCTCCTCATTTTATATCATTTTAGATGAGAAAGGATAAGACGCTGTAAATACTGTAAATACCGTTCTGTCCGTCAGTGTCTGTGTGAGTCTGATGTTACGTAGGCAAACAGTAGCAGATCGAAGAACAAGTAGTATCACAATGAAAAGAAGAATCTCATCGTAGACCCTCGGTGTCGGCACCCAGGGGGAAAAAATCCTACCTAAAGACTTTTCTTGGGGGAAGAAATTATTTTTTCCATATTATAGTTGAACCATTTTGACATTTAAAATGTAATTTCAGTATTTAGGTAGTTATTCAATAAAAAAAAAAAATGCAGAGATATTTGCGATTCAGGGTTTCAGATGGGTGTTGGCGACCTGTAATTAAAGGGTTGTCTGACAGACTTGGTAGCAAACATCCATGGATCTCTTTCCTTTGTGCGATCATGTTAAATCCATCAAACGTACGTCTCCATTTGCACTTTCCATGAAACTGTCCGTCTAGAGGCGCGTGTTTGTTTGACGTTTTAGCTTTTGGAAAAGGGGAACCTCTGAGACGGGCGTTCGCATCAAGAAAGCGGTTCCTGTCCATAAAACTTGAAAAGAAAGTGTCTGAATAAACGCACTGACCTGATGCAGTGATGCAACCTTTCCATGGCCTTGACCTTTGGTTGGAGCTGCTCGTTAACAGTTTGGCTGGATGTAGAACCCAAGCTAAAAACGTTGAATGATGGATCCTAAATCAGCTCACAAAGTGCTTCGAATTACTTCAATGAAAGGAACCCATGAGTCTGTTTTAGCTGGAGTTGTTGTTATTATTATTATTATTTATTATTATTAAAAAGAGACCCAGACTGAATAAAGGTGAAAGTCCTGTCCAGTTTGGTTTTCTCATGAAGAGAACTTAGAAATTGGGTTTTTTATATTACCAGGGCTGGCCCAAGGTTGTATAGGGCCTTTAGCAGAATTAGATTTGGGGCCCATCTTCCTGCTAAAACGAAATCGGCACTAACAGTGTTTTAATACGAGTTTGGTGCAAACCAGCAGAGGGGGCCATGTTTAATTGGCTGAGCTTCAAAGCAATGACGGACAATTAGTTATGTATTTATGAACAGACCAAGCTCAAAAACATTGAAAACTTTAGATCGTAACTACGTTAAATAGTGCGAAGAATAAATAAATCCACTAAATCTTAAATTTTAAACAGTTTAAAGTGTTTTAATTTGTCTATGCTGAAATGGTCAAATCAAATTTAACAGAAATCTCATTCTCAATAAACAAACAAAAAACTTTTAGGTCGACGGTCTGTGTTCAAATTCAAGCATTTATGCAGCAGCTTAGTTTGCTTACGCCTTGGGCCGGCTGTGACCAAAACACAAAGTTCTGTTGGAGCCCTTTGGATTTGCTCACAAGCGTTGAATTGGAAGAAATTTGATTAAACAGTACTTTAAAGATCTAAAATAATGAACTATTACGTATCTGGATGCTGCTAAATCCTATGTCGAATAGTCCAGGGAAAATATTTCAAGCTTTTTAGCACCTTTCTACTTTAAAAATGGCCACAGTTGGTGTTTTCAGCTGCACCTACACGTGTGCAGCCAAAGTGCTGTTGGAACTAATTAATCATTACAAAATTAAATATGAGCAGGACCTCATTAGCCAGAAAACTGTGTCTAGATTGGTAGTAAAAGTCTAACCTGCTTTTTTCCGATGACTCAGCACTGCTTCCCTCTGAGAAAAACGTTCAGCCAAACTCTGGATCAGCGGCTCGACCTCTGACCTTTTATGCCTGCTATGAACCCAGTGGTCTTAATTCTTTTCTCTTTGCTTTATGCCAAACCAAGAGGAGCCTTCTGTTGTTGTTGTTGTCCGTCCTGTCGACGCCTGGGTCACGAACAAGAGGAAATCGCTTCAGTTTATGGGGAATTTGGTTAAAAACTTAGCTGCTACTTTTATAATACGCTGGTTTTACTTTATCAGGCAGTCCAAAAAATGTGCTTTCCCAAAATTCATTTCATCACACAGGTAAACTCCTAGATCATCAACAAAAACTTAAAGAGAGCACTTTGCAATATTTAAAGAAACAAACAAGCATGCTGCAACAGTTTGATCTGTAGATGCATTCTGGTTTGAAATCAAATCACAGACATGTTTGAAAGTCAGCGATGGATTGTTTTTATATTATGTCCTTTTTGTCACTTTTGCTGCATTTTCTGTCTTATTGAAAGGTAACCAACAGCAGTGAAGGAACAGTCTCATCTGCCTGGTTGCAAGCAGCAAACTTTCCTTTAAACCGTGAGACTTGTTCTCTCTAAACCACAGATGTTGCTTTATTGGCATGCTGTGTTGTTCATCTCCCTTTATTGAACGTTGGGCTGCACAGAGCGAGCGTTCAAAGATGAGAGCTGAACCGAATTTTCCAGATTGTTTGACTCAGGTGGCTTTACTTACCGGACCCTGTTTGCGTGTGTGCAGGTGTGTGTTTTATATCACTTGTAGCCTCATCTATTGGCCAAAACCGATTTTCATTTGCATGAATTATAGACACTTTGAGTTCTTGAAGGAAATTGATCTGATTTTTCCCAAAACTAACCTCCAACACCGACTCATGCTCATTTTACTCTGCTGGAACATGCTAATAACTGAAACCTATTGAGTAAATAATCTGGGGGTTAATAGTTTCCGTTCTTTCTGAGATGCCTTTGAGAAAACGAGTCCAGTTTTGAAGCGAAGGAAATGTGAGAACGGCAGTGTTTTCTAATGACATATTTATCAGACATGTTTTATGACCACAACAAGCTGTAATGTTCCCGTGTGTTGAGTTGAAAACTTGTATGTTTGCTGGGATCTGGATGACGAATCCCTCCTTTGTGTCGCGAAAAGATGAATTCAAACTGTGAAATAAAAGTCATGCAGTGACACCCCTGCATACTGTTGTGTCTTTAAGTTAAAAAAAAAATACAATTACAAAGACAAAAACAGCCTACAGTTGCAATACCTTTAGAAATTCAAACAGCTTCCTGGTCAGCGGGGGAAACATGTCAAGGCTTAACTTCCTCATAAAATGGAGATAATCCACAGATTTACAGTGGCTGTAAAAGTCTACAGCCCTCAGTTAAAATGCCAGGGGAGACAAATAATTTCAGGAGATTCTCCACCTGTCAGGGGACTGATTTCCTCCGTTAGTCTGATTTAAAAACAAACTAATCTGCAAATGCAATGAATAAAAATGCATTAAATTTCCTTGGGTGGATCAGCTATAGCTGTTCAGGCAGATTTTCTTTACATTTACTCAGGTCACAACTATTAAGGAACTCATTGCACAAAAGGTATCATTCAGAAAGAGTGTGTAGGAAAACACAAACTGTTATTTGCTCACCATTCATGACAGAGCCCTTGAAAAGTGCATTGGTGATTGCTAAGTCCTCCACTCTGAGACAACCCCAACTCAGTTGGACTGTTTTCATACCATGCAAAGAAAGCAAATTAGGTCTGGAGTGTCCAAACCTTTTTTTTTCACATGGGTCACTAATTATCATGTTAAAACACTCACAGGCCCAAATATTACAGGTTATATTGTCATTCTTTTACCTTCTCATCAATAACCATGCAGATTGTTTTTTGCCGGAAGTGGATGTGCAATTTGTTGCAGACCCTAAAAATATAAAAATGTAATGCTACTGAGAGAGGACCCAAAAATTCAGCTGAACACAGTACCATTTCAGATTCATTAAGGCAAATCTCTGGTGGGAAATTAATGAGCAAAGTGAGGCTCAAGTGGAGCCTTCACAAACTCCAGGAGGTCCTGATCAGCTGTTCCTGGGACTCAATTGGAATCGGGAAGCTGACAGTTGTGGGAGTGATAACGTCACAGCAGGTAAGTGCACTAGAGTCAGTGACAAGGGCTGAAATTTGAGTGGAATCCGTGAAACAGGCAGTGGTCATACACAAAGAGGCAGAAGCGGGCTTACAAGTACCCAAACCCCAGGCTTGAAACAAGATCTGGGGTTTGGGTACTTGGTCAAGGTCCAGTAAACAAAAGCCAACGAGAAGATCAACAGGGCCAAGATGAGGCAGGGGAATCAGGAGACAAAAAGTAGGTATGAACGGTCGAGGCAGGTGACCGTTCATACTGAGCCCGGTTCTGCTAGAGGTTTTCCTTCCCGTTAATGGGGAGTTTTTATGTTCACTGTCGCTTCATGCTTGCTCAGTATGAGGGATTGCTGCAAAGCTATGGACAATGCAGACGAATTTCCCTGTGGCTCTACGCTTCTCCAGGAGTGAATGCTGCTTGTCGGGACTTTGATGCAATCAACTGGTTCCCTTAGGACATTTTTTACCATTCTGCATAATTTGACCCAATCTGTATGATATGATTGAATATGACTGTAATGTGCCTTGAGATGACATGTTTCATGAATTTGCGCTGTATAAATACAATTTAATTTAATTGAATTGAGATCTGGGGAAGGCAGGCAATGAAGAATGCTGGACATTTACTCACTGAAGGCTTTCAATAATCTGGCAACAGGAGGCTGTGGGGAACCCAGTATATAAAGGCATGTAAACATGGAATTAAAACATTTTCATGGTGCTGAAGACGAGTGAGGGATCAGGCAGACAGCCTGGCCAGAATCACAACAAATATTTTTTTTCCATCTTTGCCTTATTAAAAGAATAACATTCAACTGTTTGGTCAAATAAAACACAAGTCTGTCCCTATGGTCCATCCCCTCTCCTGCTTTCAGGAGATGTCCTGACACAAAACCTTGTTAACTTCCTCCCAGAAGTCTGCACCAGGTCTGAGGCAAAAGATGAGTGGAGATGTTCTGGTAGCTTAGTCTTCATAGCCTCCTAGCATTTTCACACCTGGGGTCTTTAATATACCTGACTTAAATAAAGCTTTCTAAGTACAAGACAAGTGTGCATGCAGGCAGAATTGAGGGAGCTGGTCAATGGGACCACTCATAAACTAATAATTCGGTCATAAAATTCACACAATAAAAGTGTGAATGAACATTTGCAAACTCAAGTGTGGTGGAGTGAATCTGATCAGTGTGGATGGAGCATGTAGGTACCATTTCAACTACTCTACTATAACTGCTCAGAGGAAATTATAAATCAGTTAAGCTCCTCCTTCTGCTGTCTTGATATCCTACCTAAAACTGTCATTTGTCACTGTTGACTATGATATATTATTAAACCGACTGGAGAGCTGGGTCAGACTCTCTGGTACAGCAATCTATTGGTTCAAATCCTACCTAAAGAACAGGGACATCTTTGTGTCAATAGGTAACTTTTCATCAGAACGGACAAAAGTGACATGTGGGGTACCGCAAGTTTCAATCCTCAGACCCCTTCTATTCAATTTCTATATGCTCTCATTAGCTGAGGTTATAACAAGAAACAAGATGATACACTATGCAGATGATACACTGCTCTACATTTCGATGTCACCAGGTGACTCTGAATCCATCCATGCACTGAACAGATGCTTAGAACAAATCAATGCATGGATGTGCCAAAACTTTCTCCAGCTGAACAGAAACAAAAGTGAAGTTATTATCTTTGGACCTAAAGAGGAACAAACTAGAGTCAGCTTCAGTTATTGTAACTACAAACTAGTGATCAGCTCTGAAATCTGGGTGTAATGATGGACTCAGACCTGACCCTTCAAGGACACATAAAGACAGTTACAAAGTCACCTGAAGAACATTTCCAGGATTAAAGGACTGATGTCCCAACAAGATCTAGAGAAATTCATCCATGCATTTATCTTTAGTCTCATTGATTACTGTAACAGTGTCTTCACAGGTCTGCCCAACAAAATCAATCAGACAACTGCAGCTGATCCAGAACACTGCTGCTCACGTTCTCACTGAAACCAGGAAGATAGAGCACATTACCACAGTTCTAAAGTCCTTACCCTGGCTCCCTGTAGCTCAGAGAATAGACTTCTGTTAGTTTATAAATCACTGCACGGCTTAGCACCTACATACATTAAAGAATTGTTGTACCTGTATCAACCCTTCAGACCACTCAGAGCTTCTGGTTCTGGTCCAGAACCAGACATGGAGAAGCAGCATTTAGTTTCTCTGCTCCACAAATCTGGAACAAATGTCAAGAAAACTGTAAATCAGCTGAGACACTGAGTTCCTTTAAATCCAGACTAATAACCCACCTGTTTAGAGCTGCTTTCGATCCATAATAATAGTAACATTGACCAACATATTTGGTGTGTATTGATGTTTTCACCTGATACAATTTAATGTTTGTTACTGGTCTATAACCGGTGACAGTTTTGATGTGTTTATGATGTTTTTATGTTTTCATGATGTAAAGCACTTTGAACCGCCTTGCTGCTGAAATGTGATACACAACTTGACTTGACTTACAGGGCAAACTTCTAAGCTAAGATGAAAGTAACTGTGTACAAAAATATCTGGTTGTCAAAATGCTTGAAGGAAATTTTGAGTAAATCTTGAATTCTTGAAGTAAAGACCAGGACCACACCAAACAGAACCGCCCCATGAAATCAACTCCTTCAAGCAACGAGACGACATCAAGACCAAAGGGACTGTGAAAGAGGAAATTCAAGATTTCCTCAGGCTATTTTTTTCATATTATACTACATATCAGGCTCATTTTTTGAATTAGCCTGATATGCTTTGACCTCGGCTCAAGGGTTTATGTTGCAACCTTATTTACATTTTGTTATATTACTCTAAATATTAATCCTTTTCATTGTAGCTCCGCTGCTCTCACCGTAGACTTTGAACATGGCTGAAAGTCGTAAGAAGCAAACCGCGTTTATGTTTATGAGAAGAAGAGGAAGGCCTCATAGAAAGAAATAAGAACAGAGTGGATTTGGGAGAATTATTTCCCCCCTGAAGAGCAGAAGAACAAGGTAAGACTGTCTTGCGCATGTGCAGTTATTCAGAAGGGGACTTGGAGAATCTTCTGGAAAAATCGCAGACTCTAGCTATAAATTGGAGCAACTCACAAAATTTGCTCTCACAGTGCTGTAATTATATTCAGAAGCAGAATTGTAAGATTTTTAGGTGCTCTTCCCTTAAAAACCAAAGCTGACAAGTCCGAAAACTATCAGTCCTTCTGAGATTATTAGTATTACAAAAAGTACATACTGTCAGAAAACATCTATGAAAATTCTCATTTTTATGACGCTAATTAAAACAAACTCTGAGGCTTGACAAATGTTCCTGAAAGAGTTGCTTATGTTAGTCTGTGTTTCAGTGCCTGTCTTCAACTTGAATGTTTTGGGTCAAGTTGAACTCATATTGTTTATTGGTTTAATGTTTAATTAAGTCAGAAATGACTTTATTATTTCTGTCGATTTTTTTTTTTTGTGTTTTAGGAGATGGTGTAAAAAGGAGATATTTTTAAAGGGTTTGCTTCATCACATCACATGCCCCCTAAGTGTTTGCAGGTTTATAGGTAGTCCATTTATGCTGTGAACGTTCAAAGAGCAAACTGTGATTGGGCTCATAAATCCTGAACCTAGACAACATAATCATGAGTCACTCTGCAGTGGTTCCTCTTTCCTGAAAACTAGGCTGGGAGATTAATCGAGCTGCACAGCAGAACCTGAAAAGTTCAAGTACTGAAGACTATCTGATTGTGGAAAAGTGTTATTTGCGGTGGAGGCTGTTAATGCTTTGACAAACTTATTAAGGAAGAAAATGGCACAGACACAAATTCAGATGGATTCTGTAGTTTCCTGTTCGATCTGTTTGGATCTACTCAAGGATCCGGTGACTATTCCCTGTGGACACAGCTACTGTATGGACTGCATTAAAGACTACTGGGTTGGAGAGGATCAGAGGAGAATCTACAGCTGCCCTCAGTGCAGGAAAGAGTTCATACCAAGGCCTGTTCTGGAGAAAAACACCATGTTATCAGATTTAGTGGAGGATCTGAAGAAGACTGGACTCCAAGATGCTCCAGCTGACATTTGCTATGCTGGACCTGAAGATGTGGCCTGTGATGTCTGCACTGGGAGGAAGATAAAAGCTGCCAAGTCCTGTCTGTTCTGCTTGGTTTCTTACTGTGAGAATCACCTTCAGCCTCACTATGATGTTGCTCAGTTTAAGAAGCACAAGCTGGTGAACCCCTCCAAGAACCTCCAGCAGAACATCTGCTCTCGTCATGATGAGGTGATGAAGATCTTCTGTCGTACTGATCAGCAGTGTATCTGTTATCTCTGCACTATGGATGAACATAAAGGCCATGAAACAGTCCCAGCTGCAGGAGAAAGGACTGAGAAGCAGAAGGAGCTCCAGGTGAGACGACAACAAATCCAGCAGAGAATCCAGGACCAAGAGAAAGATGTGAAGCTGCTTCAACAGGAGGTGGAGACCATCAATGTCTCTGCTGATAAAGCAGTGGAGGACAATGAGAAGATCTTCACTGAGATGATGCGTCTGATCCAGAAAAGAAGCTCTGATGTGAAGCAGCAGATCAGATCCCAGCAGGAAACTGAAGTGAGTCGAGTCAAAGAGCTTCAGGAGAAGCTGGAGCAGGAGATCACTGAGCTGAAGAGGAAAGACGCTGAGCTGAAGCAGCTCTCAGACACAGAGGATCACAGCCAGTTTCTCCTCAACTACCCCTCACTGTCAGCACTCAGTGAGTCTACACACTCATCCAGCATCAATGTTCGTCCTCTGAGATACTTTGAGGATGTGACAGCAGCTGTGTCAGAGGCAAAAAATGTTCTTGGGAACATTTTGATGGACATAGCAACAAACATATCAATGACAGTGAGTCAAGTGGATGTTTTACTGCCAGAACCAGAACCAAAGAGCAGAGCTGACTTGTTAAAATATTCAACAGAAATCACTCTGGATCCAAACACAGCAAACAAATTCCTGTTATTATCTGAAGGGAACAAAAAAGCCACATTAATGAAACAACAGCAGCCTTATCCTGATCACAAAGACAGATTCACGTATTTCTGTCAGGTGCTGAGCAGGCAGAGTCTGTTTGGACGCTGTTACTGGGAGGTGGAGTGGAGAGGGGGAGAAGTTGAAGTTGCCGTCACATACCAAGATATTGCCAGAGCCGGGACATCAGAAAAATGTGGATTTGGACTAAACAGCAGATCCTGGGCTTTGCACTGTGGCACGACTAGTTACTCCTCTTCCTACAACAGAGTTAAAACTCCAGTATCAGGTCCAGTTTCCTCCAGAATAGGAGTGTACCTGGATCACAGAGCAGGTATTCTGTCTTTCTACAACGTCTCTAAAACCATGACTCTCCTCCACAGAGTCCAGACCAAGTTCACTCAACCTCTACACGCTGGTCTTTGGCTTTTTGATTACGGAACCACTGCTGAACTCATTAGAGTTAAATAGAGTATGTCGCAAACTGGCTTTATGGTCCCATGAAGACCACAGTTTGAGTCTTGATGTATTTGTAGCTGAGTCACCGGTGATGGTGCAGAAAGGCTGTAATCACTGAATTACAGCCTTTCTGCTGTACCATTAAGCTACCATAAAGTTATTCCTCAGACGAGGTTTCTGCAATCATGTTCAAATGCAATGTTGAAGACCATGAAATGGTTTATTTACATGCATGTCAATAAAAAACAAGAAATGCATTTAAAAGTAAATCTTAATTTTTTGTTTGGAAGTTTTAAACTCAATGTAACTTTTTTTATTTTCCCTGCCCTGCATATTTCCGTGCATGTTGGGAACTTTGAGTTCACCTTTTAGACCAGTATATGCCGGTACAGCTACAATGTTTTTTCATTCTATTTAATAAAAACATTACTATTTTTCCGACTGGTTTTTAAAGCTCTCTGATTAAGTGAAAGAATTACCCTTCAAATACTTTTTGAGATTTGATATTGATAAGAGATGCTGTATTTTATTTAATCAGACTGATGGGATTTTTGTACATTAACAAAATAGTCCACCATTGTACTCTAGAAATCAGGAGGTGGGAATCAATTAACTGATTGATTGATACTTGATTAATGATTTAGGAGGATTTTAAGATTGAATGGTAAAGATTTGAACTTGATGATGTGTGACTTTTGGATTCAGTTAATGTTTATCTTTGTTGTTTCGACAGGTTGTTGACTAAAGTCCAACAAAATTATGTTTTATTTTTCAGTTTCAAACGCTAAAGCTTCTCCATTAAACCATGTCTTATTTCACCTCCATTTCTGTATTTCATTATTATATTGATAAGACTTTGTGGTTGACTGTGGTGAGCAAAGTTAAACGATAAAATTGTAATTGGTTTGAATGTAATTTGATTCCTCTGGCCTATTGTGCTATTATGAGATGTAGGTTGGACAATCATTTAACTTTGTGCCACATTACAGACAACTGAGGACTGAATTATTAACAGTTTTAAAGGAACATATCCCACAAAATCCTCTCTTTTTCATCCTTAAATACATTTTGTCCTTGTAGTCTCAATGAGGGCAGAAAATCTGAATGTAGTCTCTTCAAGAGCTGCCTAGATATCTTTAAATAATCCAGCCACTCAGATTGATCTGTTTTCTTTTATATTTATATTTCCTGAACAGTTACATCACAGTATTTGCTACAGACCAGCAAAAATTGGTCATAGACTTCCAACTTACCAGTCTCACAAATCCGCCATTTTTATTTCTGGTTGATGATGCAATCCAAGCTGAATGATGCCATAGCTACCAATGGATAAATTATCGGTTGTGCATTACACTCAGCATACTACAAAAATGGCCGAATGGGGTGGAGTCACTGATCTGTATTTATTCACTGGGTTGCTGATTCGCCGTTGGTAGTACACGTCACTGTGAAGCCACCACCCACCATATTGGTACTCCCTATTTTCCTCCAGTAACTCAGGAATATGTGCACTACAGCATCGAATAACGATGATCTTCTCATGTTCAGGGGGGGTCTTAAGACTTTTAAAATGTCAAATGCCATATACTTTTATGTTATGTACTAAAACTATCAAGTACTGAGAAAGCCATGTGCTGAAATACTCTGCACGTTATTTATACACACACACACACACACACACACACACACACACACACACATATATATATATATATATATATATATATATATATATATATATATATATATATATATATATATATATATATGTATATATATATATATATGTAAAGAGAGAGAGAGAGAGAGAGAAATAGATAGATAGATAGTTAGATAAATAACATGCAAAATATTTCAGCACATGACTTTCTCAGTACTTGATAGTGTTAGTACATCCACTGACCTGTGAATTATCTTCCCACAGCCAGAAAACTGCTTGTTGTTGCAACCAAATCCTATGGGATACTGTGAGAGTAGGGAGTAGCAAGATGGCGGCCAGTGACTTCAGTTTTTCGGTCTTATCAGCAATCCAGTGATAGAGATCAGTGGGTGGAGTGGAACGCTCTGCGAACCTGGAGGAGGGGTGGGGTGTGAAGTGCCTCCTTTAGATTTAAAGGCACCATAAGTAATACTCACACCTTGTGGCTCAGATTGGTACAAAAGTTTGCCAATCACATCAATCTACTATGCCGTTTTTAAATGGTGTGTTGCTGTTGTGAATTTTTCCTTACACAGGAAAGGTATATAATGTTGTATTCTGTTCTACTTCTGGCTGCTTCTTTTACTGCGCTGTGGCTGCACTCTGTGTAGGGAACCCTGGTAACTCTCATATGATTGGCTCAGGAACCAGGAAGTAAACACTCTGAACTGAAGTAGTTCCGGACCGCACCTCTTGGGTTGAAAGGAGAAAAACCTGACTAAGACATTATTGATGGAGAGGATTGAATGTTTACAGGGAATGTTACTTCCATCCTGGGTGACAAGTGAATATGATTTAAGTCGACTTTCCAGTAAATATCTGACTTATAGCTCATTTAAAGAGACAGCAGCAAAACTAGTTGCTCTCAGATGCACAACAGAAAAGAAAAGAAGGGAATGTGGCCATAAATCTGCCGGAGGTTTTCCTTCCCGTTAATGGGGAGTTTTTCTTCCCACTGTCGCTTGATGCTTGCTCAGTATGAGGGATTGCAGCAAAGCCATGTACAATGCAGACGACTCTCCCTGTGGCTCTACGCTTCTCCAGGAGTGAATGCTGCTTGTCGGGACTTTGATGCAATCAACTGGTTTCCTTATATAGGAACATTTTTGACCAATCTGTATAATCTGACCCAATCTGTATAATATGATTGAATTTTACTTTGTAAAGTGCCTTGAGATGACATGTTTCATGAATTGGCGCTATATAAATAAAATTGAATTGAATAAATTAAGGAGGAATTCAGTTGCACTTTACAGTATATAGGCCACAAGTGAACGATTTCAATGTGAAAAAGAAGAAACAAAGAAAAAAGGAAGAACTGAAAAGCATGATATGTCCCCTTTATACTCTGTTGAATGTTAAATAGATCATCGTTTTTGCATTTGATTTATTTTAATGTTTTTAAGACAAAACTTATAAGTCAAGTCCCAGAGAGCGCAGAGAATGAAGGAGACGTCAGATTGACTCAGGAGGTGATGAATCGCCTGGCTCTAGGATGAGAGGATACGGTTAATCTGAGTGGTGGGTTTGGGAAGCGAACCACCAGAGTGAGCTTACTATAACGTGCAGGGAATTCGCCAGAGTGATGGCAGCTTATGGGTTCTACGGGCGGAGGGAACACAGGTGGCAATGATGCAGGAAGGCCAGAAGGTGGAGGGTGGGCGTAGGCAGGGTCTAGCTGATGAAGGCTCGGTGGAGTCCTTGGCTATCTGCCAGCTGGAGATTGGCGGGGAAGAATCGGCGGGATCAGTCGTCAAGACCCTGAGAGCGAGGAGCGCTGCGGAGTGGGATGTGAAACGGTCAGAACCTGAAGCACAAGAGATCACTTGTTAGTGAAGGAAGAGAGAGCTGTTGTCCGACAGTGGCCAACTGAGGCGTACCACACAAGGTTAACACTCTGGCGGTGTTGAGCTGGCAGCCATCCACTTAAATACTCCCACGAGGGCCGCTTAACGCCGAACACCTCCCGCTCTGTACCTCCCTGCTCATCAATGACCACCTGCGGGAAGAGAGGGAGAAACCCGCAGAACCCTGAACCCCCCCCCCTCTCTCTCTCTCTCAATGGCTGCCGCCCGGTGGTCCAGCGGAGTAGGAGGGACGGGAGGACCAGAAGTCCCAAACCAAGAAAGGGTCAGGGATAGACGATCCAGGCACCCAGGACCTGTCCTCGGGACTGAGGCCTTCCCAGTCGACGAGCTACTGCCAACTGCGACCTCAACGATGGGAGTCCACAATCTATCGGACTGGGAGAATTGGGCCTCCGTCATGACCTGGGGAAGAAGAAGGGGGCTCTGCGGGAGGGCATAAGGGACTGGAGCGGACTGGCTGGAGCTGGGTGAGGTGGAAGGTCGGGTGCATACGGAAATGCGAGGGCAGGCAGCGGCAGATGGCAGTGGGACTGACTATGGAGTCAATGATGTAGGGGCCGGTGAAATGAGGGGCCAGCTTTCGGGAGGTGGTTCTGAGAGGAAGGTCCTTAGAGGACAGCCAGACCTGCTGACTGGGACGGTAACGGGGTCACGGAACCTGTCTCTGGTCAGCAAATCGGTGGGTCTACTCAGTGGAAGGGCGAAGAACGCTCAGGGTTTGGTCCCAAATCTGTTTACACCAGCGAATGTGGTGCACAACAGACATGACCGCTATATCTCTCTCGTCCAGAGGGAAGAGAGGAGGTTGATACCCTAGCGAGACTTCAAAGGGGGAGCGGTCAGTGGAAATGGAGACGTGGGAGTTATGGCGCATTCAACCCAGTGGGATTGGCCGAGGCGAGCAACGGAGGGAGGATTCTAGCTCCTGGTTCAGGTGCTCTGTCTGCCCATTAGACTGAGGGTGGTATCCAGAGGTGAGAGCATACTTGGTGCCGAGAGTGGTGGAGAACTCCTTCCAGACGTGGGAGGTGAACTGGGGGCTCCAAGCGGCTGAAGGAGGCCCACAGGGGGTCTGTTTAAGGGTTTGTTCTGTGCACATACGGGGCAGGCGAAGACATATTCACTGACGGGAGAAATAGGTGCAGGGATGCAGTTTTTGGTCTGTGTCAGAACGCTGAGAGAGGACGGCTCCAAACCCGGAATCTGAGGCATAGATCTCGAGAATGAATTGCTTGCAGGGGTCTGGATGTACAAGGATGGGAGCTTGGGAGAAACGTCACTTGAGTTCCAGGAAGGCGGCATCCTCCTCTGGTTTAAAATCGATGAGGAGGACTTAGGTTTCAACTTTCAAAAACTTACAACACAGCAATAGGGTTGATTCCTATTATGATTCCTATCCAATTATCACCTTCATACAGGTGACTAAAACATCGCGCTTGTAAGCCAGGCCAATAACGACCCTAACAAACTCCCCATTGCAGAGGCGTGGACCAGTTTCGGTTCAATTTGCATGTTATCTAAGCCGTTACAAGGACTTTGTTGGGCAGTACTATAAAGCTTGCTACTTCACATTACTCCAGACTTTTTGAACTGAGAAAGCTTTCTGGATAGGAAGCGAAACATCTTGAAACTTTGAAAAAAGTCCAGTTGTTTTGTTTTTAACCTTTTTGGACATACCTAGAACCAGAACCAGACATGGAGAAGCAGCATTTAGTTCTTATCTGGAACAAACTTCCAGAAAACTGTAAAAGTGCTGAAAGCCTGAGTTCCTTTAAATCAAGATTATAAACACATTTGTTTAGGATTGCGTTCGACTGTTCTAGTTAAACTGTTTTAATAAATAAAAGCCGTTAGAAATAATGAATTATATTTAATCCTTAAAGCAAGCAAAATAAGATTCACAAATACAGAACAGTGACTGAAGTTTTAGAATTAAATTAATATTTGCTTTTAATTTCTACTTTCCCATGTTTTTCTTGTTTCTACATTTTATTCCTACTTGCTTTTATTCTGTTTTATTTTCCTGTGTTTTAATCACGTAAAGCACTTTGCATTGTCTTTGTACTGAAATGTGCTATACAAATAAATTAGCCTTGCCTTCTTTCAAGTCTTTTTGGGCTAAAATAACAAGTTCTTGTTCTGTTGGCAGATAATTTTGTTACTTATTTTAAGTAACATTTCCCCCATTTTAATGTTTTTTCCCTTGTTTTTGAGAGCTCAGATTTTGCAGTCTAAGCCATGAGTGCAGTTCTAGGAGATCACAGCAAAATGAGTATTCCTGCACTGCTTTCTAACTCTTATAAGGTTAATGATAGACAAATGTAAAGCTTACATCTTCCTCTGTAATGCAAACCCCCAGCCCACAGTTCTAAGAACACCTGGCAGCTTAAAAGCAGCCACACAGTTCACACAGGTGACTTTTACATTTCTGGCTGAGACCGAGGTCTCACCGAACAGGGCAGATTTGCAGCTGATTCATAGGCTCTTCCCATTTACTTCAGTGATAGGGTAATATATAGCCCAGATTAAAGCCTTTCACTGGCACTTTATTTACACAAATTGGTTACAATAACGAGCTGTACAATATAATACATTATGACAGAGTTTTTTTCAGGGTTAGCTGTCAAACGTCCAGCCACTGCAGCTCCTCTTCCCGGCCACGGAAAGACCTCCTCTTTATACCGCGGTCATAGCAGATCTCCTCGTCCCTGGCAATGTCCCTTGTGGCCTGAAAGAGCAGGACGTGCCTGTCTCCGTCTGGAAGAGTCACTACGCAGTGGCGTGGCTGCACATTAAAGTTCATCTTCGAGTGTCCGATCCATCTCCCTACGGTTTCCAGAGACGGGTGGCACTCACACGGGACGGTCTGGGCATCGATGCAGACTTCCTCGCCGCCATGTGTGAAGAAAAACAGGTGGCTCTTCCCGTCCTGGATCTCCGCCATCATCTCCCTGCCCTCAAAGCCTGTGATCACCTTTCCGTGGAAATCACACAGGATGGAGCCTTTGCCGAAGGCCTTGGTAGCAACGACTCCTGTGGTCAAAAAGAGGGAGTCATTAATGTGCTGTCCACGATGTGATTATATTCATGTTTTGGGTGGATTTTACTGTGCTCATAACACACGCGTACATACCTTTTCCTTTCTGGTGTTGGGCTGGGCACCTGTTCTTCCACTCGCCGTCTCTTCTCTGCCGGGGCGCCCTCTTCGCCAGAGTTGTCAGAAGAGGAGCTGCACGATTGAAAAGGTTTCAAGTTTACACACTGACAAACAGGTGGATGAGCATTGAGAGGCATTAATACTTTCAGATGATTACATACCGTGTCAGGGAGCTGAGCAGGGTTGCGGTGGCCACAACAGTGTCCATGGTTTTGATCCTGCAGTGCATGTAGTTGGCCACAAGTGCTTTCTGCTCCTCCGTGAACTTTGCAGCCGCTTCTGTCTCCACAGCCCTACGAATGTCCTGACTTTTCACTTCTGGAAGTTTGTAGCTGCAACGGGTCAGGAATATCAGATGAAACTCCCAAACTTGAACTAATTCATTTTCTGACCTATTTTCTTAAATGCACAAATTATTGGCTGGATGCTAATCCAACACATGTTTTCAGACCTATGGACTGTAAATGACCCAGATTATTTGTTATAACTGATATTTTTCAGATATGCTTTTATTTATATATTGTCTTTTGTTTTTATGTCTAATGTTCCTGATTCTTCCATTTTAAGTAATACATTTTTTGATTTATAGTGGATTACAGCAAAAAGGTTCACGGGTCTTTTATTTTGAAGGTGTGCTTTCTATTTCCGGTTCCCGTAAACAGAAAGAAGCACTACAGTACATTCCTACGTCCGTACCAGATGGTTTTGCTGCTTGTTAAAGGACATTACGGGTTTCCATGCATATTTCATCTGGAATCTAGCTGGAAGGCGAACAGGAATAATTTGCATTATTGTGCAGTTTTATTTTTATAATGACTAATTTAGTTATTTTTATATGCAAACCAAGTTTGAAGAAGTTTGAATAAGCTAATGCTAGCTAATGGCAATCATCCTTTATGGTTTTGTTATCTAAATATGAAAAGTAGTTATATGTTAAGGGGAGTAAATTTGTTTAATTTATTTACAGCTCTTACGGTGTGTCTATGGTGTATTTTCCTGTCTGTTGAATAAATGGGTTGGAATACCCCACCATAGTTCCATCAGTCCTCATCATTGAGAGTGTCGTCTGAATACAGTCTGGCTAGAATGCTACATGGACGGCCGTCAAGACTTACCGTGCGTGCAGACGAGCGACGTCGTTGCCAACGTTCCTAGTCGCCGCGCCCGATGATGACACAAACAGCTTGTTTTTATGATCTGAATCCGGGCAGATGGAGTCAGGACGGATGCAGGTGTAGTATGCGTCCAGCATCTGCGGAGGCAAGCAAAAGATATCTGTTAATGTCTGTTGGTTCATTGCAGGTGTTACTGTACTTCATGGTAAAGCAGTTCAGCTTGTACTAAGTGTACTCACTGCAGCCTCCTCCATGGTGAGGGCAAACACAGCGATCTGCCTTGTCGTAGCCCTGTGTTCCTTGACAGCCACGCACACCTTGCCCCCAACAGTTTTTCTCACCTCCCACTCTGCTGTCTGAAAAAAAACACACACCCAGTGAATAACTGACACCCTCTTCACAGACTACCTAACATAATCTGTTTAGGCTGACACCCCCACAGAAACTGAGGTCTTCACCCTTACCGTTAGTCCCTCCACCGCGCCCGGTCTCTGGAAGTGACCGAGGATCAGGATTGCTTCACAGTAATAGCGAAAGTGTGTCTTGTCCTCTGAAGCCACGGGGTCACCTTCCATCAGCCTCCCATGAATGGACAGCATGTCCTTCTTGGCCCTCCGTAGGACCGCCTGGCACTCATGAAGGCTCCTCTGATCCTCGTGGGACCGGTCAAACCTAGAATCACATCGAAGACAACAATGCAGGAGACAATTACACACATGTCTGTGTCACATAGCCCCAGATGTACTGCCAGCACATACGTAAGTACTATCAAAATTGAGGAAGTCATTAAAGGAAACATCGGTCATAATCGGAATTCAAACTTATGAAAGTAGCCTACTTTAAATATAAAATTATTACATACTGTTCCATAAATGATAAGTTTTAATTAAGAGATAATTAGGAGTAATTTTCATTTGAATGTGCTTTACTGGAGACAGCCATGTTGGTGAAGAACAGTACTGCCACCTCCCAATATGTGTCGTATCGTTGCGGGAGCAAGTCCCAAGGCTTTATCTGTTCTTTGTCACTACGCGCTATTATCAAAGATGGCGACGACCAGTGCTCTATGCCAAGCAGAGAGTGATGGATTAATTAGCGGCAGCGATGGGAGTTCTGTGGATTTATCATCATTATCTTATAGTGATTTGGAATATATAGAAGACTTTCTTGATAGCAACCTGACTTTTGACGAAACACAGCCATACCAGTTTGAGCCGAGGAGACCAAAAAGAGACGATGTGAGTTGAATCTTATTATTCTCCTTATTTTTGTGTTATTCTTCTCAGTTTGTTCTTCTTCCCGATGAAATATCTCTGTGTCAATGTCAATTAAAATTAGGGCTGTCAGTTTTAACGCGCCTTTTTTTTAACTTGCGTTAACCGCATTAATGCTTTTTTTCCTCCAACATCCTCCGGACTGTGTTTTTTTTATACCCTTGGCGCCTGCGGTTATTAACAGACCCGTACTCACTGTTGCAAAGCCCACTTATTTTATGCGACTTTGGGCTTCTTTTTTTCTAAAGTCACTTGTAAATTTCATGAGTTGTGGGTGGCAGTTTTTTGGGCTTGTTTCTGAAAGTGAAGTCGCTTGTTTGGCCTCTAAACTAAGTGACGCTGCCGCACTACAAACACCAGCCGAAATATCCCTCCGCCTCATAACAGAAAGGTGAAATAAGTAATGTCTTTATCACTTTTACCCGATGGACTGCAACATCCAACGGCCATGCACGTGAGCATTGTTGCTTTAACAATAGCTCTCACGAATTTCAATGGTAAAGTCCTCTCGAAATCTGAAATAATTAGATTAGCAACTGACCTGGTCTTACAGGTGACCTTGCTGACGGCTTCGACCACTGGCTTTTTGAGGGCAACGAGGAGGTCGGTGTAGTCTTGGCACTTCCTGTAGATGTCAGCCTCTGCTGTTGCCATGTTGAGGCGTGTCTTCAAATACTGAACAAACCGGATCATGTTTTTGATGTAGGTCAGTATGGTGGCTGGGCCCATTTCAGCGCGCCGGAGTTGGTTGAGGTAGTCCTTGGTCTCAGTGGACTTCACCAGGAAGTCCAAGCTGACTACATTCCCACTTGGCTGAATGTATCTCAGCATCCTGGAGACGTTGTCTACCTGCGATAGAAGAAAAAAAGAGAAGTGTGAGACGACGATGCAGCGGGAATAAAAGCCACACACCACCCAGTCACACGTAGACTTCCCTAATAAAGCTGCTTTATCTCCTCTTTTCTGAAACTTAATACACAGAGAGGTGCTCTACACGTGCTGTGCTACTATACATTAAAGCATTTCCCAGTTACAAAGAGCAGCACAGAACATGGTGGAGGCTCCACATCTGAGCAAAAGAATGCATTATTTCTGAAGTTAAACAAAAAAAATCCCATTCAGTGTGATTTTATTCGTGTCTGTCCACAGGCTGAGAATCAGAGTGTGACAGTTTCAGACTAAAAAGAGAAACATGGGATATATCGTACCTCCTGCTGGCAGTTTGGGATCAGCAGGGAATTGATCAAGTAGCCCTTGAAGTCAGTCAACAAGGCCTCTTCTGCAGGGAACTTTTCATAGAGCCCCATCTTCAACATGTTGACACGGACGTTGTTTTTCCACCGCGCTTGAGCTCTGGAAAAAAATACAGAAAGAAGAAGAACATGAGCTCAAAGCAACCTTACAGTTGGCTCACAGTTTCTGCTCTGATGTGTGTGACGTTTCCAGCTTACTTTTTCGGTGTTCGGTCACCTGGATTGATGGAGCTGCCATCAGAGCCATCAGAGCCGCTGTCCTCCGCCGCCGGTGGCAGCACTGAGACGCCACCAGCTGCTTTGGACGGAGCGCTGGCTGGGGGAACGGCAGCTCTTCTGGTGAGTGGCTCTTCAGATTCCAGGTCTGCCTGGTTGGGAGCGTTGGCCACAAAAAACTCTCTTTGGCGCAGCTCCTTGAGAAGAGCCAGCCTGGATGGCCTGTGGGGGTAGCGGTCGCACATCTCCGTGTAGTCCCAGATTCTGGCTTGCCGCGTCCACTCCTTGCTGGACTCCTTGGCCCTCTTGGCCTCCTCCAGCCGTTCCTCAGGTGTGTTCCTCTTCATACACACCCTGCTTAGATGCGTCATAAGCATTTCCTGTGGTTTTTCACACAGCAGGCAGTAAATGATGCGACGATCGGCTTTCTGGCTGCGAGACAAAGGAGACAAAGCAGCAAAGATTACAACTGTGAAAAGGAATGAATGTTTTTGCCTGTCGTTGGGGTTGGACTGTCCATTGGATTAAATATGCAGATTAAGGTTGTGGTTCAAGAGGGAAGCTTTCCACTAGTTCAGTTTCCATTTAAAGCAAAACTTCTCATAGAAAGCTACTGTAATGGATTTACATTAAAGTAGTAGTTGAACTAAATGCTACCAGAACCAGTTTTTCAGCACACTTAGAGGCCTGATGTGTGCCCCATTCACAAATTACCCATTCACTGGGTCACCAAAGTTCACAACTCAGTCATTTGGAACTTGTTTTTGGGATGAAAAAAGAAGCCTTACTTTAAACAGATAGTAGAAAAACACAGAGTGAAACATACCATTACGTTTTTCAGAATTTGCTTAATCCATATTGCCTTATTATCAGCATCAGTTTATCCTGGTTTTAACCATACTATGTCAGCTGAATTTTCAATAACAGGCACAGATGTGATCAGAAACAACACAAATAGGAACAATCAACCAGAGAAAAGAAAGAAGAAACTTACTTGTCTGCTGCCATTTTCCAAGAAAAACAACAACCAAGAAGGCCTTCTCGAAGGAGTGAAGAAAATTCTGCCAAATAATAGGAGAAAACAAACCAGGAGTGTAGCTCAAGTAGTAAATGTCCTTGCAAAGGCTAAAAGTTGGTCTTTCTGTAATCAGAATTGAAGACAAAGAGAATGAATGATTCCTTACCTGCACTAGATATCCTCTGTGAAGGACCACACACCCCTTTGTGTGATGTCATGGTCAAGCAGACAAATCAGTCAGCTTGCTATTGTTTAGCGGGGGGTAGGGGGGGCGGTAGGGGGTGTGCCACAGACCATCAGCCTGCAAAGCAAGAAAGCCTCTGCAGAGGAAGGAAAGATAAAATATCTAAACAGCAATTTTAAATGCTAACACTAAATATCTTATTTTCCACTTCATTAAAAAACCTGCACACTAACTTGTTCACGTAATGCCTTTCTTAACATTTAAGATTTTAAACTTTCAAACTAAGACAAGTTGTGTGCAAAACTAAAGGATGTGTCCAAATCAGTCCTCCTTTGTTCTGAGATGCAGGATCAGAGTGGTTGCTGATGAAGTACATTCAAATATCATGTCACTAAGGAGTGTGAACTGGACAGGCTGTTTGCAGACAGCAACACATTTTTGTGGCTCCCCCATTGGACTGCAGGATGCAGTTAGTAGCAAACAACTTATTTCTGCAGAAAGTTAAATTAAAAACATCACATTCCAGGTAAACTCACATGGGCACAGTTAGCTGTGCAGAGCTGGGGCAAATTAGCATCTGTATACAAGCAGCTCTGCAGACAGTCACAGCTCCCCATACAGCTACCTGGGGGGGGGGGGGGGGGACATTTGCATCTGTGCACATGCAAACCTGAGGCCAGCCTGCTTTCAGTCAAGTCATGACTTCACTTCTACCAAACACAAACCTCTTAGACTTAGACAAACTTTATTGTCATTTTGTATGTACAGAGTGCATGCAGAACGAAATTTCTTTGCATACAGCTTATGACAGTGTAATCAGATTGCAGGTGGAATAAGATAACATTACAATATAAAGTGCAGCAGTGATCAAAATGTAACAATGCAGGAGAAAAACAGTGTGCAGAAGAATGTTCAACCATGTTTATGGTGTGCAAATAATGGTGCAAAAGGCATTCATATGAAAAAGTTTGGTGCAAAAGTACAGTAAATGTTCAGTTGTGTACTATTTGAGTGGGTTATAAAAAGTTCTGCAATGTTGGTAATGCAAAGTTGTGAGCTGGGTCAAGTGTCGTGACTTCAGTTCTACCTGTGTTTCATAAGGAATCACACACACAGGAGATATTTAAAAGTAGAGCACAGATACATAAAATCCTAGTCACCATGGGTATTGTTTTACTAGGCAATCATTGAGTGGTTCAGCATGTTTTTGTAATATCACTGTAATGTATTTGCATTACAGTAGTAGTTGAACTAAAGGCCACCAGAACCAGTTTTTCAGCATTCTTAGTCGGAGGCCTGATGTGTGCCTAATGTGTGCTAAAGTGGCCCATTCACAAATTACCTAGGTCACCTAGGTAACTAGGTCAAAGCAGTTCACAACTCATTTGTATGTGTCTGTGCCACTGATCTCTATTTATTCACTGGATTGCTGATTGGCCGTTGGTAGTACATGTCGCTGTGAAGCCACCAGCCGCCATATTGGTACTCCCTATTTTCCTCCAGTAACTCAGGAATATGTGCACTACAGCATCGAATAACGATGATCTTTTCATGTTCAGGGGAGGTTTAAGACTTTTAAAAATGTCAAATGCCGTATACTTTTATGCTGTGGCTGTGCTTTAGCCTTTAAATCTGACATAGATTTACAATAGAGCTACATTAATGAACCAATCTAAGCACTCCACAGAGCTTCTGTTCTACACTAGAAAAATCACATACATTTGCAAAATACACACTCAAGTGTACATGTATATCTATACATTACATACATAGCGTGTGTATGCACACACATATTTCTGCATTATAATAATAATAATACTAATAATATTACTATATTATTATTATTAACCTGTATAACAACACACACACACACACACACACACACACACATATATATATATATATATATATATATATATATATATATATATATATATCTTTCATGCAAAATATTTCATGACTTTCTCAAGTGAGAAAATTTTCTATTTTCTAACATTAGATACAATGTCAATGACTAACTCGGTCAATGTAATCGAGTCGGTCTGAGATAGCGAGACTAATGTTAGGCTACAGACTATACTATAGGATAGATCAGCGTATGAATGGATTCTCTTGGTGCTTGATGCTGTTAGTACATCCACTGACTTAAAAATTACCTGTGTCACGTCTTCCCACAGCCAGAAAACTGCTTGTTGTTGCAGCCAAATGCTGCACACGTCGGCATGTTTACATGGTGATTCTGTGAGAGTAGGGAGTAGCAAGATGGTGGCCAGTGACTTCAGTTTTTTCGGACAATCAGCTATCCAGTGAATAAATAGAGATCAGGGGTCTGTGCTCATCTGATGCAGGTATGTTGTGATTAAAGTGGTTAAAAGATAAAATCTTAATCAGTTTGAATGTAATTTGATTCCTCTGGCTTATTGTGCTATTATCAGATGTAAGTTGGACAATCATTTAACTTTGTGCCACATTACAGACAACTGAGGAATGAATTATTAACAGTATAAATGGAACGTATCACACAACACCCTCTTTTTTTCATCCTTAAATACATTTTTTCATTGTAGACTTAAGGAGGGCAGAAAATCTGAATGTAGTCTCTCCAAGAGCTGTGTGGATATTTTTATATTCATTTTGGGTCATTATTTTCCAGCCACTCAGATTGCTCTGTTTTCTATTATACTTCCTGAACAGTTACATCACAGTATTTGCTACAGAGCTGCAAAAATTGGTCATAGACTCCCAACTTACAAGTCTCTTAAATCCGTTATTTTTCCTTCTCTGAGTGATGATGCAGTCCAAGCTGAAGGAAGCCATTGCTACTAATGGATAAGTTATTAGTTGTGCATTACACCGTCCCTCAGCATGCTACAAAAACTGGCTGAAGGGGGTAATGTTATACTTTTGACCTGTTTGCGGCCTCCCCTGGTTCTTTTACCTGATAATGTGATGTTTCTATTGTAGACTTATGTAGTAATAAAAAGAATCTTCCAACCATAAATATATTTTACCATATTTTATCTTAAAGGCAGAGGAATACAGATTCAGTACTGGGTTCTCATAACAACACAACGCAACCGGTATCTGAGAGACCCATCAGGTCTCACAAACAGACATTAAATACTAAGCATGTATCCACCCATTCAGGGCGTTCCCTGTATGATATCAGCGTTCCATTTATCACATTGGTGGAGAAGATCTGTAATGCAGACGTCCTTGCTGACACATATCCCCCATAATAGTCATTCTGTCCAGTCTATGTCAGACACTTTGCCTCCAGAGTCAGTTTATCTGTAATTTCCATGTCAACCAGTTTTGCAGTCCAGTCTCTCTAATCTTATAATCTCTTACAGTGGAGTGGAATGCTCTGCGACCCTGGAGGAGGGGTGGGGTGTGAAGTGCCTCCTTTAGATTTAAAGAGACAGCAACAAAACGAGTTGCTCATAGACAAACCTCTATACAGATGCAAAAGAGGGGCTCTGGGGCAACAATAACAAGGAATTCAGACCAAAGCATTGCAGTTCCATTTTATATAGACTCCAACTGAATGATTTAAATGTGAAAATGAAGGCATTAAGAGCATGATATGTCCCCTTTAATGTCCTTCAATTACTTTATCTCTGCTCCGTGTAAGCTCAGAGCTCCACTTGGGTCCCGCTCATTCACACACATGCATTCTGTCTTGCTATGGCTAACGTTCATTCCTCATCTTCCCAGGGCAAACCTTCATCTCTCGAGATCTCTGTTTTCACCACAGACCACAATGTCATCGGCAAACATCATAATCCATGGAGATTCCTGTCTAACCTCGTGTTAACCTGTCCATCACCACAGCAAACGAGAAGGGGCTTAGAGTTGATCCTTGATGCATTCTCATTTCCACCTTGAACTCCTCTGTCACAACTACAGCACACCTCACCACTGTCTTACAGCTCTCATGCATGTCCTGCACCACTCCAACATAATTTTTTTTGCTAACCCAAACTTCCACAGCTCCTCTCTCGGCAACCTATGTTATGCTTTATCTAGATCAACAAAAACTCAACATAAAAACCCTCTCTATACTTCATCAACATCTTCAAAGCAAATACTGCATCTGTAGTCGTTTTTGGCATGAACCTATACAGGTGCTCACAAATGCTCACTTCTGATCTCAATCGGGCTTCCGATACTCTTTCTCAAAGCTTTATTGTATGACTCAACTTTATTCCTCTGTAGTGGCCACAATTACAACTCACAATACATTTTCTACTATGGGATGTTGATATTTGTGGGAAATTATGTTAAAAAAGGGTTCCAAGGTAATGAAAAAAAAATACCAGAAACATATTACTGGCACTTCAGCTGAATGTAAATATTCCACAAAAAACTACTAAAACGTGTATTTGTTAATATATCTGTGTTTGAAAACACTGGATAGTACTTTACAATTTTTTAATTTAACGTATGAAGGGAACAGATTCTTAAAAACAGAATTTTTCTTAAACTTCAATTTTAATTCATATTAGTCTTTGTTAGGTTATGGTTCTTAAGTTTCTGGCGGAGATGAATGTCATGTGTTGTTACGAAATCAATTTGCCATTAGTTATGTATTAACTAACCACAGCTTTGCGAAAAGGTGAGCTGGAAAGGCAAACAGCTCCTTTTTCCTGGAATCGAATGTCCAATAAAATCCCTCCCACTTTTCCCACACAAATCAGGGCTCACAGCAGATTTTCTGGTTCCTCCCCTATAGCAGATCTCACTGCTTGGGTGCAGTTAAACTGCTATGGTGCAAAGAGGAAGAGCTGATAAGGCAACTTGCTGCATATTGTTGGTAAATGGGAGGGAAAAATGGGTTTGGCTTCTGGAGTGACGCATTTCTTTCCATGGAGAGAAATGAAACTTCAGAGATTCTCACTGCGGTTCAGAGCTGAAATGGAGCTGCCAGGAAATCAAATGGATTCTGTAAAGTTCTGCTGCTCCATCTGTTTGGACCTACTGAAGGATCCGGTGACTATTCCCTGTGGACACAGCTACTGTATGAACTGCATTAAAGAACACTGGGATAGAGAGGATCAGAGGAGAATCTACAGCTGCCCTCAGTGCAGACAGACCTCCAAGCCGAGGCCTGTTCTGGTGAAAAACGTCATGTTAGCAGAGTTAGTGGAGGATCTGAAGAAGACTGGACTCCAAGCTGCTCCAGCTGATATCTGCTATGCTGGACCTGAAGATGTGGCCTGTGATGTCTGCACTGGGAGGAAGAGGAAAGCTGTCAAGTCCTGTCTGGTCTGCTTGGTGTCTTACTGTGAGAATCACCTTCAGCATCATTATGAGGTCCCTGCCCTGAAGAAGCACAAGCTGGTGAACCCCTCCAAGAACCTCCAGGAGAACATCTGCTATCGCCATGATAAGATGATGAAGCTCTTAATGTCTGAATTTGAAACAGTCTCAGCTGCAGCAGAAAGGGCTGAGAAGCAGAAGGAGCTCCAGGTGAGACGACAACAAATCCAGCAGAGAATCCAGGACCAAGAGAAAGATGTGAAGCTGCTTCAACAGGAGGTGGAGGCCATCAATGTCTCTGCTGATAAAGCAGTGGAGGACAGTGAGAAGATCTTCACTGAGCTGATCCGTCTCATCCAGAAAAGAAGCTCTGATGTGAAGCAGCAGATCAGATCCCAGCAGGAAACTGAAGTGAGTCGAGTCAAAGAGCTTCAGGAGAAGCTGGAGCAGGAGATCACTGAGCTGAAGAGGAAAGACGCTGAGCTGAAGCAGCTCTCAGACACAGAGGATCACAGCCAGTTTCTCCTCAACTACCCCTCACTGTCAGCACTCAGTGAGTCTACACACTCATCCAGCATCAATATTCGTCCTCTGAGATACTTTGAGGATGTGACAGCAGCTGTGTCAGAGCTCAGGGAGAAACTACAGGACATCATGAGAGACACGTGGACAAACATCTCCCTTACTATCACTGGAGTGGATGTTTTATTGTCAGAACCAGAACCAACGACCAGAGCTGGATTCCTAAAATACTCACAGGAAATCACTCTGGATCCAAATACAGCACATAGACAACTTTCACTGTCGAAGGAGTACAGAAAAGTGACTTTTATGAAGAAACCTCAGTCTTATTCTCACCGTGCCGACAGATTTACATTTTATGATCAGGTGTTGAGCATCCAGAGTCTGACTGGACGTTGTTACTGGGAGCTGGAGAGGAGAGGTGACGCAATTTATGTTGCAGTTGCATACAAGGATATCGGCAGAGATGGGACTTCAGATGAATGTGTGTTCGGATTTAATAACAAGTCCTGGGTGTTACATTGTTACACAAAAGGTTATACATCTTTGCACAACAGAGTTAAATCTCCAGTATCAAGTCCAGTTTCCTCCAGAATAGGAGTGTACCTGGATCACAGAGCAGGTATTCTGTCTTTCTACAGCGTCTCTGACACCATGACTCTCCTCCACAGAGTCCAGACCACATTCACTCAGCCTCTATATGCTGGAGTCCGGCTTTTTGATGAAGGAGACTCTGCTGAGTTCAAAATACCTGAATAGACCAACACAGAGAGTTTATGTTTAAGTCAATGAGATATGGTCAAGTTAGGATGATTTTGTATAGAGGATCTTTCTTCTTGACTTTTATCGTTGCAGTCGAACAACAGTATAGTCTCTCTGTCCTAATTCAGGGGTTGCATCCTTCAAAGGACCCGGTATATGTGGACCGCGAAAAAGAGAAGACCGTGAGAGATTGGCTTGGACAGTCTGGCCTCCACCGGCTGTCCCTGCCCTTACCTTAGCACAGGGGCCTGTGGGCCCCATGTTGGTGACCAAGGACCACATATGGCGCCCACGAGCTTGTTCTAAAAAAAAAAGCCCAATCCACCAGTGAGCTGCATCTAAAACTTTATTTTATTCTGACTCTTCTTGTTTATTCACACTTGCAATTATATAGATTCAAAAACGCAAAGGTTAATCCCATCGTAAATAAAGTAAGTAAATAACTGTACATAAGTTTTATTTGACCCTTTACATTTTCATTATAGCTCGCAAGTCTTTTATTAGTTTCTAATGTTTGATTTTGTGTTGATATAGAAAAATAACACTAAACAAAGTTCGTTGAAGACACATACCATTTGTCTAAATTAGTAAAACGTTTTCAAACTTAAACAGTAACCCCAAAACGTTCCAAGGAAAGCTTGAATCAGTTTATTTGTAGAGAATAATAATAATAATAATAATAATAATAATAATAATAACAATAATAATAATAATGAACAAACCAAACATTAACGTTTGATATCTGAATTATTTCTCTTTGCGGAGAGTCAGCGGGAGCTGGAAGGCAATGTGCTGGGAGGAACTTCTCTCCTAAAAACCTTTTAAAAGTTACTTTCATGTCACAGAAAGCGTAATATATTCAACTTTATTCACGGCTTTTCACTCCCCTTTCACCATTGCTGTTACCGGTTCTCTTCGACCTGCAATGAATCATGGGATAGGGGTAGCAATGAAGGGTACACCGGACCCATTCTTCAAATCGGGGAAATGAAGGACACATTAGTCTGCCGCATTTTAAGCCGCGCTGTGACGTAATCGGCCTACAAATACGTACTTCGAGGGACGCAGCCCGTGAATTGAGACCCAGAAAACATTTCCAAAAGACGAAAATGTAGTGTCTACTTGTTTGACCTTTCCTCATTCAGTGGACCCGAACACCTAAATCCAGCCACACACAGACTTTTGACTGCTGTCTTCAACTACCTTGAAAATATGCTTGTTGGGCTACTTGGTTCAGTCCAGAACCTTTCGTTCCCTGCTGGGGACATCTATGTGCCTTTAATTATCTAAGCTTGATCGTAAGACCATACAAATGAGCTCCTTTTAAAAAGAAAAACTATCAAATGACTGAATCTGATTAATTTTAAAACAACACAAATAATAGTCAAAGCAAAGTTTTCTTCCTAATAAAACAGAGAAAGAAAGGATGATATAATTGAACCGAAACTGAAAATGATGTGGATCAAAGCAACTTTAAAGATAATTAGCATTTTTTTTTCTCAGGAATGAAACAATGGAATAGTAACAATTGATTTTAAACATATTAAAACAGAAGTCAGTTCAGAAGACTATACAAAATGCACAACACAAAAATATAAAACGTGAAGAGCAGATTTGGCTGTGGAAAATTGACTATAATTAATGCATTTAAACTGTTTTTTTGTTTTTGCAATATGTAACAAAATCAACAAGGATTTAGTTCAGAATATGATTTGAAATTATTTCCTCTTGCAAAGATGGTTTGAAGTTCAAGACAAGTCATGGGTTTAGGTTGAAATTACTTTGAACATTACCAGGGATTATTTTCCATATCTTCCTTTCTTCACATCATTTCCATGAAGACTGCAACCCCTGTGGATGAACCTTTAGCACTAAAAGGTTTTATCCGTGACCATGTGATGACTACAAAAAGAAAAGATATAGTTTATAAACTCATTGCAAAGGCTGAAGACATAAATTGACTTTTTCCTCTGTTAAAACACCTGTTATATTAGTTTAAACCAGCGGTCTACAAAATGATTACAGACAAGTTAAAACCTTCTTACATTTGAAAATGTTCGCTGCAACGCCAAATATTAATCTTTTAAATAGGACCATGTCTATCCAATGACATTTACTCAAAAGCAGACTTTGGTGCATCACGGTCTGCTTTGAATTCATGTATTAAAACTGGCTGAATACAGCATTTCTTCACTGTACGACTTGTTTGGGCCCCGCTGGTTTACACAGTTTTGACCTGTTTGATTTTTGTGTATGGATCCGGTTTTATTGTGAATTATCATGTTTTTTTGTGAAAAGGAAAATCTCCATAATAGTCAGTGTATTGTTTTTTTATTGAATCAATGTCATCTCAAGTATTTAAAAATCATTTCATCTTTGACAGTTAGGTTAACAGTATTATTCTACTGCTGCTGAGTATTTTAGCTATCTTTGATTAAAAGTATTACACTGAAAACCACCCATAAAAACTGCCTTAGCTTTTATAATCTGTTAATTTTTAAATCTGATGATCAATTCAACATGTTTTGGTTGTAATTTGTAAAAAAAAAGTGTTAATGTAAATTCAAAGGAAATAAAATGATCTAAGATCCATTGACTGATGTGTTCTGACTGGGTTCGCCGTGTGGTTTTACTGGAATGAGTTCCTGGAACTAGAAAGTAATCTATGTTTTTTTTTACTAAAATGGTTGATAGGCTTTTCCAATTGTAGCACATATAGCAGCGAGGGTTCAGATTTAGCCAGAGTTGTTCCCAAGTCTAAGTAATGATTCGGTCGGAAACAGGCTCTAAGCTTTCCACAACACAGTGGGTAGAGTTGCAGGGAACATAACTATTAATGGGATGACCTCTAGAAGATACTATTTATACATAAAAGTCATTAAAGACTGGATAGAACTTTTCAACAAACAGAATCTGAAAACAATTTGCGTAAATATGAGTAATTGTTACGCCCCATGGCCTGTACTGCCCCTATCCCCTCATACTTTTTTCTTTTCCATGCCTTTCCATGCTGGAAGTTTCCTCCTATTAATATACCGTCAGCTGCTGATTGGCTGCCTCCCTCTACTGGTGGAGTCCCAACCATAGACATCATATACGTAGACGCGTCATTGGGCGGGTTCTGCCTATGCTGCGATGCGTCAGAGCGTCCGCCATGTTAAAGGGGGCAAATCTGCAGTTACTCAGTCACTTAAACAGTATCAGAGGGAATTTAATCTCTGAATATACTTTGTATTCGTAATATTTTTATTTTTGTAATATTACAAGTGTATTTTCGTATCCCTTTAGCTTCATTCTCCTGAATTTATTCTCGAAAAGAATAAAAATATTTAAAATAATCTAACCTGGCCCCATTACTCCAGGAGTGAAATAATTCTACAAACTGTGACTATTCTGGAAATGTTACCTCTTAATTCTCATAATATGACGTTTTTCTCATAACATTATCACTTTTATGTTTTTTTTTTTGTTTTTTTTTACTTTATTGTCCTAGGTCTTTTTTTCTCATATTAGTAATTTTACCTCTTTAATACTCACCCAAAAAGTCTGTTCCTAAAGTTTCACATGTGACATGGTTTTATGAAATAATGAAGACCACAATGTTTAGATTTAACAAATTGATCCTTATATTCATAACACATACACATATACACACACAAATATATATATATATATATATATATATATATATATATATATATATATATATATATATATATAAGCTATTGCTTGCTTGCTACGCCTGGTTTTCTGTTTTCAAAGGCTTTGTTTCAGGGATTTCTGTGACGTTTGTAGCTGAGATTGTGTTTGGGAAACCTCCATTGGTGGTTTGAGCCGCTGGTTTTAGTTTTACTCTTCTTTGTAATTTGAGTGTTTCACTTTTGGTTTCAATTAGTATTGGTTCACCGTCAAGAAGAGATATTTTTTTACTGTTTTAGTTCATTTTTGAAGAGAAATCTGAGTATTGGCATAATTTTTTTAGCGATATGGAAATGAAACAGGAACAGTGGCATCCATCTATCCATCCATCCATCTATTTTCTGTCACGGTTGTCCCTTGTGGGGTCGCGGGGGGTGCTGGTATCTATCTCCAGCGGTCAGTGGGCGAGAGGCAGGTACACCCTGGACAGGTTGCCAGTCTATCGCAGGGCAACACATAGACAAACAGGACAAACAACCATTCTCACACCTAATGAGAATTTAGAGGCCAATTAACCTAACAGTCATGTTTTTGGACTGTGGATGGAAGCCAGAGTACCCAGAGAGAACCCAAGCATGCACAAGAAGAACATGCAAACTCCATGCAGAAAGACCCAGGACAACGGTAGGTCTCGAACCTTCTTGCTGCATGGCAACGGCGCTAACTACTGCGTCACCCTAAGAACAGCGGAATAACAGTAATAAATAACTTCTAAGTATAGAGAAATGTGATCAATTTAAATCTGCGGTGTACAGGCCCTGATTTTGTACGCGTCTATTGGACTAAATATTGTAGAGACCAGAATGAGCTGTCCTTTTATAGATTTCCGCACATGGACAATTGCTCCATATACCAAGATCAGTTGGATGTTCTTGGATCACCTTCTAGACTTTTTTTATGACTCAAAGCTATTCTGGGACATTCCTTAAAAGAAATGTGAAGCCATGAGTGGTAAAAAGTGTATCTGATGGATGATCCATCCACCAAGATTCACATTAAAGCTTATGTCTGTCTCCAAAGGTCATGAGGGGAGAGGTGGAGTACATTGTCCTTTCAGAGCCAACACGTACAAAGCCTAAGACAAACAGCCATTCACAGACATATACCTGAATCTAGAACGTCCAGTTAAAAATAACGTGCCAGTGTTTGGGTTAATGGACCGTTTTTTCTTTAAGGGAACCGTGGAAACAGCTACCCACCCATGTAGTGCATCCAACTAACAGGGATTTATGAATTTCATGTACTCAACAATACTTCAGAGGCTTTAGTCCGGCTTTCACGTTGAAACGTATGTATCCAAATGTGTCAAAAAAAAATCCCAGAAGCAGAAGAGGCACATCTTTGCTCTGCAGTTTACATGTGAGAGCAGGAGCACCGAATCCAGACCGAAATCAGAGATGTCCTTACCCAAACACTGAGCTCTCCAAAGCAAAAAGAGTAATTTAGAGCCCCTGGAGGTATGCTGGGAAATTAATGCAACAATCACTGTTATGGGTTAATTTAACTGTGAGCAAATGAACCTTTTTATTAATGTAAAAGGTTGGAAAAAACATTTGTGCTGAATCTTTTAAAACTCCTGTGTAGTAACACAACTAAACACTAGGTGTCAGTAAAGGCAGAGATATCAGGGTGAAGGTTTAGAGGGCCGGAGCACTTCCACCAAACGCAGTACGCAGCTGGGGCTTTGTTTTTACTGTTTTTATTCTTATTTTATTGACGCACACATTAACCTTTGTTGTTGTATCGCTGTTGCCAGACTTGGTGCTGAGCAGAATATTTTAATGTTTACCAAAACATTCCCATTTCCCAGGCATCACCATCCAGTCTAACCAGTCCAACCTCTCACACACAAAGAGGCTTAAGCACATTTCCTGGTTCTTCCGCTCCAAAGAGCTGAAAGTCAAGGGAGCAACAGTCTTCAGCGTCGGCTAAAGTTCAGGAGCAAGATAAAGAAAACGGACATGCGTCTCGGTTCTTTTGTGCCGTTTTTATTTACTTTCAAAGGTCCCACCGTTGCTCTGTGCTGAAATGGAGCTGCCAGGAAATCAAATGGATTCTGTAAAGTTCTGCTGCTCCATCTGTTTGGACCTACTGAAAGATCCGGTGACTATTCCCTGTGGACACAGCTACTGTATGAACTGCATTAAAGAACACTGGGATGGAGAGGATCAGAGGAGAATCTACAGCTGCCCTCAGTGCAGACAGACCTCCAAGCCGAGGCCTGTTCTGGTGAAAAACGTCATGTTAGCTGCTTTAGTGGAGGATCTGAAGAAGACTGGACTCCAAGCTGCTCCAGCTGATCACTGCTATGCTGGACCTGAAGATGTGGCCTGTGATGTCTGCACTGGGAGGAAGATGAAAGCTGCCAAGTCATGTCTGGTCTGCTTGGTGTCTTACTGTGAGAATCACCTCCAGCATCATTATGAGGTTCCTGGACTGAAGAAGCATAAGCTGTTCAATCCCTCCAAGAAGCTCCAGGAGAACATCTGCTCTCGCCATGATGAGATGATGAAGCTCTTAATGTCTGAATTTGAAACAGTCTCAGCTGCAGCAGAAAGGGCTGAGAAGCAGAAGGAGCTCCAGGTGAGTCGACAACAAATCCAGCAGAGAATCCAGGACCAAGAGAAAGATGTGAAGCTGCTTCAACAGGAGGTGGAGGCCATCAATGTCTCTGCTGATAAAGCAGTGGAGGACAGTGAGAAGATCTTCACTGGGATGATGCGTCTGATCCAGAAAACAAGCTCTGATGTGAAGCAGCAGATCAGATCCCAGCAGGAAACTGAAGTGAGTCGAGTCAAAGAGCTTCAGGAGAAGCTGGAGCAGGAGATCACTGAGCTGAAGAGGAAAGATGCTGAGCTGAAGCAGCTCTCAGACACAGAGGATCACAACCAGTTTCTCCTCAACTACCCCTCACTGTCTGCACTCAGTGAGTCTACACACTCATCCAGCATCAATATTCGTCCTCTGAGATACTTTGAGGATGTGACAGCAGCTGTGTCAGAGCTCAGAGAGAAACTACAGGACATCCTGAGAGACACAGGGACAAACATCTCCCTTACTATCACTGGAGTGGATGTTTTATTGTCAGAACCAGAACCAACGAGCAGAGCTGGATTTCTAAAATACTCACAGGAAATCACTCTGGATCCAAATACAGCACATAGACAACTGTTGTTATCTGAGGGAAACAGAAAAACAACATCAATGAAACATCCTCAGTCTTATTGTGATCATCCAGACAGATTTACATTTTATGATCAGGTGCTGAGCATCCAGAGTCTGACTGGACGTTGTTACTGGGAGCTGGAGAGGAGAGGTGACGCAATTTATGTTGCAGTTGCATACAAGGATATCGGCAGAGATGGGACTTCAGATGAATGTGTGTTCGGATTTAATAACAAATCCTGGGTGTTGAGCTGTAACGCAAAGGGTTACACACTTTTACGCAGCAGAGTTAAAACTCCAGTATCAGGTCCAGTTTCCTCCAGAATAGGAGTGTACCTGGATCACAGAGCAGGTATTCTGTCTTTCTACAGCGTCTCTGAAACCATGACTCTCCTCCACAGAGTCCAGACCACATTCACTCAGCCTCTATATGCTGGAGTCCGGCTTTTTGATAAGGGAGACTCTGCTGAGTTCAAAATACCTGAATAGACCAACACAGAGAACAGGAAGCAAATGTTTCGCCATGAAGATGTTAGAATAACGCTTTAGGTATTGTCCGGTGAATATCAGCCTGGAAGCTGATATCAGGACAGTAGTTGAAAGGGATGATTCTAGTACTGGCGACCTTTTAACAGCAAACTCTGCACACATGTAGAATAAAGGAGAGACAACTTCTCTTCAAGATCAAGAATTTATTAACAGAAATAAATTGAAAATCCAGAGAACATCACTATAGAATGCTGTTTATCTGAATTTCAATTTCAATCAACAAATCCTCTTTACTAGGCTACTGAAACTTAACTAAAACTACTAAGCAAAATGAAGATAAAAAGAAGTTAAGCTAAGGAACTATGTATATGCAAAAAGACACAAAAGACAAAACAAAATTGGTGACTATCATCAGAAAAATTCAGTGAATCCTGGTTCACTGCAGATCTGAGTAAATGAACCAAAGTTCATCTTAAAGAATGCGAATTGAGGTTAAATTAGCTTAACTAATTCAGAACATTTGGCATGTGATTCAACCCATACACAGTGCAAATCCTGAATTAAACAAAATACTATTTGATGAAATAACATTTTAGTTGAGTTAAAGAACCAAAGTTCATCTTAAAGAACATGGAATGATCTTAAATTAGCTTCATTAATTCAGAACATTTGGCGTGTGTTTCAACCCATCCAAAATGCAAATCCTTAGTTAAACAAAACATTATTTGATGAAACGACATTTTAAAGAAGGATTTTCTCAGTGAGAATCTGTAAACCTTATGAACGCTTGATTTTACTAATACGATTATACCTCCGGAAGGCTTGGGGTCACTGTATCGATCCGTCACTAAAATCGGTTAATCCTAAAGTTATACAAAATGCCTTTAAATAGAAATTAATATTCCATATTAATGCGGTAATATTGTTTGTGGCCCTATCGAACGATGGTGGAGCGTAACGAAACAAACTTTATGTTTGAAACAACCCTAGTTGAATATCCGGAAACCGGATGTTGCATCGGCTAATAACATTTTGGCTAGCGGGCTTTCGACGCTAACTTTAAAAACTTCTGCTTTATTTTTAGCCATAATGAGAGGGTCGGATAACGCAAACATTAATATCCCATCAGTGTATAAAATCCCTTGAGGAGATTACGTTTGTTATAACCATAAAACACACTCGAATTACATCAGAAATGACATGACTCGAAGAATGCTAGCGGGAGCTACGTCGATTAGCTCTTCACACAGAACCGCATCACACAGAACTTTCCAAATAAACCCTTCAACTTTCGCTGTTGTTCCTCTAATTAAAGGAAAATAAACCAATATTTATCTATTTATTCTTCCAGCCGCAGTGGGCGGGCTAAATCCATAAGCCCCTCCCCCGGCTTTACACTGAAGGGGGTCCTTGTATAGACTCTCCATCAATCAAGGTAGTGATGGACTGAAAATGGTTGAATACCTCTGATTTTAAATAATCTTCATTCAGAGGGTGTGAAAAACTTAATATTTTTCATTTTATTGTCACTTGAGGTCTTTATGAATATAATTATTTTATACCTGATATCAGTGAAGTATAACATAATAGTAATGGTAAATCAATAATGGTTTCTACCATGCCATTACATTCATTATTTCTTAAATGCTTTTAATCATTGGATTGTTAATTTTTGTTTGTTTATTTAATAGGCACAAGTAGGGACATACATTTTACATGTTTTATACTAGCACTTGTAGCCGTGGCTAATTTGCAATGCTTATCCCTAGAAGGGCCTTTACAATCAACAAAAGAGTTTATACAGCAGGAGATGGTTGCAACATTTCCTTCCCTGACTTTGGGGTGGTCCCTGGGAACAGTTTATGATCAAAAAAGCAAAGAAATAGGCTTATTTGTTCAGCAACAGAGTCAAAGTCAGTGTCATAAGCTTTGTGGCAGGAGGAGCATGGTGCCGTAAACAGTTTGATGCACAGAGAACAAAACAAAAAAGGTAAAGAAACCCAATAAAAATTAAACAAAACAATATTTTCCAAAACTCAATTTATGTGAATTTAAAAGAGTTTCAAAAAATGAACAGTTTAGAAATGCATGGGTTGAAACTGCAATGTCTTGCTCTGACGTTCTGATCAAAAAGCAGTTTTACAGGTTAGACATCGAGGCTCATATTTTCAGGATGACGAATGTTTGTTTTCTCATTTCCTCCGACGTGCAGCTCAGATAAGTGCCCAGATAATTCAAATACTTCAGCACATTCCCCCCCACAAGTTTATGTTTTGCTGAAAGATCTTTTTGTTGCTTAAAGGGGACAAATCTTGCATTTAAGTTCTTCATTTTCACATTGAAATCATTCAGCTGTGGTCTATATTGGAACTGCAATGCTGTGGTCTGAATCGGTCTTTAATTTAGCCCCACAGGGCTTGCTCTGAGGTGTGTCTGAAAGCAATTTGATCTGGTGAAGTCGGCTCCTGGACATATGTTATGTCATGTTGGAGCTTTCTGCATTCCTAGAGACGCCAAGTACATTGAAAAATCTATTCAAGAGCTAAAAAATGGATTTTGCATGATATGTCCCATTTAGCATTTTTTCAACTGTAATGCTAATTAATTTATCCAAAGAAGGTCAAGTCAAGTTTATTTGTAGCACATTTCAGCAGCAAGGCGGTTCAAAGTGCTTTACATCATGAAAACATAAAAGCACCATAAACATATTGAAACAGTCACTGGTTATGAGACCAGTAACAAACATTAAATTGTTTCAGGCGAAAACATCTGTTAGTCAATGTTTCTGTTACTAAACACTCTGTTTTCTTTTCATTAAAACTCAGAAAATTCATGACCATCCATGCTTTTATACTGTCCTTTAAATAGGTTTTAATTTTTTTTCATTTAGCCCAGATTTCTGTATCAAAAATGTTTTATCTTTTGGTCTGATGCATATTCTAATCTTAAATGTTCTTTACCTGTAAGTGGAAAATGACCATAATTAACAGAAATAAAGGATTGAAAACATGATTCTGTGTGTAATTAAGCTATATAATGAGCCTCAGTGAATTGAATTACTAAAATAACTAAACTTTCCAATAGTTCAATATGACTATATGTTAGCATTACATAAAATGCAATCACCAACTAATGTTAATATGCTTAAGCTAGGCATTAGCTTTCAATGATCTAATATGCCACAGTTAGGTAGCATCTGCAGAAGGTCTCTTCTACTGTTTCCAATTCGACTTGGGCTTGTTTGGTTTTAAAGTTGCATGTAAATTTCATGAGTGGCGGGTTAAATTTTTTTTGGGCTTGTTTTAGACCGGGAAGTCGTTTTTTTGGCCTCTAAAATAAGCAACAATAAATTTCATTATTGTAACACATAATATCAATAAAGCTTCTTCATTCTTACGCTTTCTACTTGACTATTGACAGTAGCGTAAGAGCTAGGGAGTTTGTCCTGTAACTGCCAGGTTGCAAACCCAGCTCCAACAATCTCAGTCGTTGTGTCCTTGGGCATAGTATTTCACCCACCTTGCCTGCAGTCAGTGGTCAGAGGGTCCTGTGGCTCCGATTGTATAGCATCCCCACCGCAGTCAGTCTGCCCCAGGGCAGCTGTGGCTACAAGTAGCTCTCCACCATCGGCGTGTGAATGTGGAAATGACTAAATGTAGATTAAAGTGCTTTGGGGTCCTCAGAACTTGATAAAACACTATATAAGTACGGGCTACATACCATTTTACTTGACCCGAATCTGTCCATCTGATTGGATTGAATTGACCTTTCATTTGCAAAGTGCACTGACGCAACATTTTTGGTAAACTGACACAATATAACTAAACTAAACTAAATTGAAGTTGTCTAGATGACTTGACATCTGACTCTAGAATACATTCAAATATAGAGGATTTTATGGTCAGTTTAATTAATCCAAGGTACCCAGGTCCTGTGGCTGTAAAACAACCCCAAGTCATCACCCCACCACCACTATGGTCAGTCAGTATAAGGTTCAATCCATCTAAATAAACAAGCTATACTTGTTAAGTTTTTGTCCAGTTATCCTAACATAACTGTTAAAATTAAATTCACTATGTAAAGCTTGTAGAGAATCATATTTTTTGCTGGTTTTTACTCTAAGCTTACCACAGTCTGACCTTGGCGAGGTTTAGCAGAGACATGTACTCCTGGAAGGATTGTAAGCTGTTTTCCACTTTATCTTTAACAATCTTTTTGATGTAAAAGCCCAGACTTTAAATCTTTTGCAAATAATGTAATTCTTATCAAATGGGTGTGCAAGAACTATTGGTTCTGTAAGGTCATTGCTAACTTCTTCCAGTCCTGGTGCTGTGTAAACACATACTACTGGATTGCTTCAGGGCAGAAAAACTACCAAAACTTTTGCTACTATTGAAATGTTCGAACTCACTTCTAATCAACCCAGTCTCTGTGAAAAACGTGTAATAGCCACGTTGCTCCACTGGAGGAAATATGGTGTAGTCACAATTTACAAGCTGTATGCAACGAAATTTCGTTCTGTATGCACTCTGTATATACAAAATGACAAATAAAGATGTCTAAGTCTAAGTCTAATTTGGCTCCTTAATACTTTTTAGTCCTACATTTAATTTGTTTCTATTCATTTACATTGGCTTGCAGTCCGGTCAACTGACTATGTAGTTCCAAGGAGCGAAAGAAAGAACGTGGCCTTCCTTCTCCATACTTTACATGAAAATAATTTCAACAAAGTATCTCCATTTATATGCATTTTGATAACATTTCTAGTGAGAAATTAGCATAACATTTCGTTAACCTTCGACAAGGGAATGTAGGCAATCTTTCATTTATTAGTTTCTCTGAAGATTTCAGTGTCATGTGTTCTGCTGTTGTGTAGGCTGGAGCTACGGAAGTGGGTCTGGCCAAAGCAGGGCTGCGTTCCTTTTAGCCTGTGATCTTTACCTGTGGTAAATACACAATTTTAAGACAGAATTCTATATATTTTAGAAGTACAAAGTTAAGGTGGATGGTATATATAATATATACACCACTGACAGTACCAATCTAGTACCAATGTTATGCTCAAACATAACAAATGCAGAGACAATTACATTTCAACTGCTCAACTATTAAAGCTTAGAAGAAATAATAAATATGTTAAGCTCCTCCTCCTGCTGTCTTGAAATCCTAGCTATAGCCTTCCTATAAAAAGTCCAGTCTGTAATTTCATCTGACCTGATATACATAGTAAATCCATCCCTCTCATCATGTGTTATCCCCCAGGCTTTAAAAACTAGTTATTAAACCACTGATAAAAAAGAGCAATCTGTACAAATCACATCTGCAGAATTACAGGCCAATCTCCAGCCTTACATTTATCAGTAAAATTAATGAAAAAGCCGTGCTTTAACAGTTAAATAGCTTCCTTAGAATGACCAACCTCTTTAATGTTTTTCAGTCTGGTTTCCATACTCACCACGGTTCTGAGACCGCCCTCGTCAAAGTTTTCAATGACCTCCACATAAATACAGACTGGGGAAGAACCACAGTCTTAGTTCTGTTGGATGCAGCATTTGACATTGCTGACCATGATACATTATTAAAGTGACTGGAGAGCTGGGTCAGACTCTCTGGTACAGCACTCAATTGGTTCAAATCCTAAACCCTTCTATTCAATTCCTATATGCTCTCATTAGCTGAGGTTAGAATAACAAACAAGATTATACACTATGCAGATGATACACTGTTCTACATTACAATGTCACCAGGTGACTTTGAATCCATCCATGCACTGAACGGATGCTTAGAACAAATCAATGCATGGAAGTGCCAAAACGTTCTCCCGCTTATCTTTGGACCTAAAGAGGAATGAATTAGAATCAGCTTCAGCTTCAGTTATTACAACTACAAACGAGTGATCAGGCCCAAAATCTGAGTGTACAGGACTGTCTCAGAAAATTAGAATATCGTGAAAAAGTATACTAGTAGGCTATTCAACTAATTACTTGAATCGTCTAATTAACTCGAAACACCTGCAAGGGTTTCCTGAGCCTTGAAAAACACTCAGCTTGGTTCAGTAAACTAAATCACAAGTATGGGGAAGACTGCTGATCTGACTGCTGTCCAGAAGACCATCATTGACACCCTCCATCAGGAGGGTAAGACACAAAAAGAAATTTCTCAAAGAGCAGGCTGTTCACAGAGTGCAGTTTCAAAGCACATTCACAAAAAGTGTGTTGGAAGGGTGAAATGTGACAGGAAATGCTGCACAACCAAGATCTGGCACCTGCCCACAGTGCCAAAACCACCAGTAACTGGTGTACTGACCATGGCATTACTGTCCTTGATTGGCCTGCCAATTCCCCTGACCTGAACCCCATGGAGAATTTGTGGGGTATTGTGAAGAAGAAGCTGAAAGACACCAGACCCAACAATGCAAATGAGCTAAAGGCCGCTATTGAAGCATCCTGGGCATCCATAACACCTCAGCAATGCCACAGGCTGATTGCCTCCATGCCACGCCGCATTGATGCAGTAATCTGTGCAAAAGGATTCCCAACCAAGTACTGAGTGCATTAATGGACATTTTCAAATGTTTGATTTTGTTTTGCTGTTATAATTTTTTTTTTACTTGGTCTGAGGAAATATTCTAATATTTTGAGATAGGATTTTTGAGTTTTCTTCAGCTGTACGCTATAATCAGCGATATTAAAACAATAAAAGGCTTTCGATATTTCAGTTGATTTGTAATGAATCCAGAATGTATGACATTTCATGTTTTTTAATTGCATTACAGAAAATAAAGAACTTTATCACAATATTCTAATTTTCTGAGACAGTCCTGTAAATCAGCTGAAACACTGAGTTCCTTTAAATCAAGACTGAAAACCCTCCTGTTCAGAGTTGTTTTCAACTCTAATAACAGGAACATTGACCAACATATTTGATGTTTATTGATGTTTTCAACTGGATACAATTAAATGTTTGTTAATGGTCTCACAACCGGTGACCGTTTTTATGTGTTAATGATGTTTTTATGTTTTCATGATGTAACGCTCTTTGAACCGTCTTGCTGCTGAGATGTGCTACAAATAAACTTGACATAACTGACAGTTCCCTCTGGAATATTTAGTAAAAGAGGAAATTTCACAGGTGGTATCCTACCACTGAACCATGCTGGAGTTCCTTAAGCTCCTAAGCAACTTTCCCAAATGTTTGTTATAATAATAACTTTATTGTTGTCCCCATATGGAAATTTGTCTTGCAGTCAGATAGAGAACATATAAAACAGACAGTCACTATAACATTTCAAGTATTATCTTACAGTCAACATTACAGTCTTAAGATTCTAAAGTTGACTACGATGATTTCTGTTATTTGGATGGGTGAGCGTGAGTGATTACTTTTCACTATATAGTCTTTGCCTAATTTTCAAATTTGGCCAAATTGTAGACCATTTTGCATGTGAGACTCTTATGTTATCTGTCTCCCTTTTGATTTTTAAGGTGGGCTTATAACAGTTTCAGGAATGTGCAAGCACATATATTCTCACATCATCCTTTACCCATACTATCCTCTGATCTACTCCATTCCACTTATATAAACATAGTGATACTAGTTCTGATTTGGTATCTGTGTGAAGGCTTTCCAACCACTACTACTGCCTGCAGTAGCATGTGTTTTAGGCTTGTGAATGTCAGTTACACCTATTTGAAATGTGTAAGGTTATATCCTGATGTGTAAAACAGCTGGAGGTATAACTTCATGAACTGAATTATACTTTAATGGCAACTTTAAAACAGGAAACAGCCTCACCTTGAAATCTTTGTGAAAATGTTTGGCTTTGCAGAAACATTAACGTGTGAAAGTGCAGTCGGCTCCCCAGCTGCTACAACAATAACAACAAATCTGTGCCAAACACTTTTGCAGAGACAAGTTGAATTAAGGACAATTTTTAATCACTTATTGTGTGAAAATAAATGATTACTGTATTGTGTGTTCAATCAATTAAAAAATACATTATTAAACCCAAAGGAGAATTAAATGTGGGTATAAGTCATGTAATTGTCATTTCTTCAACAAGCTGTGGTAGATGCTGATGGCTGTATGCAGGAAGGTATCCTCAGCGGTGGATCAGGAGAAGCTTCTCACTGAAGACACCGTTACTGATGAAGAGGATGCTCAGGGTTGTCCAAAACGTTCTTCATTTTATGAAAAATTGTTCTTTGTAAAATCCTCTCCAGAGATTCCAGAGGAGTCCCCAGAACAAAGGAGGTTTTCAGATTTTTATAACTCTGTAAATATTTTGTCACTGTAGAGTTGCTAAACTTGATCACACTCACTCAAGTGAATCTCTTACAAGGAATGGAATGTGATGCTGTACATTAAAAAACAAGGTAAAATGGATGAAAGTGATAGTCTGAATTGTAAATGCTTAAACTGTTGGAAGTAAAGAAATGCAGAAGCAGTCTAATGCCTGGAAATCCTCCGCCCCTCCCAACAACAGCTGCTGTTAAACTCCTCCCATCTAGTCAACACGGTGTTCAGCTCTGTGGCTGCATTTCCTGGTTCTTCCTAACTCAAACGTCTGTAAGCTTTAGGCCCGGTGTGTTTACCGAGCTGACAACAGAAACTACTGCAGATCAGTAAGTAAAGATCTTGTGATTGGCTTTTTGTGGGACACATCTACTTGAGAAATAGCAATTGTAGCCATTAAGTGTTGTCAAGACGTGAAATGGCTCATAGAGGAAGTCAAAGGGATTATAGAAAATTCTCTTGCTGCATTTGCTTGGATCTATTAAAGGATCCGGTGACTATTCCCTGTGGACACAGCTACTGCATGAGCTGTATTAAATACTTCTGGGATGGAGAGGATCAGAGGAGAAACCCTAGCTGCCCTCAGTGCAGGGAGACCTTCACACCGAGGCCTGGCTTGAAGAAGAACGTTATGTTAGCAGAGTTGGTGGAAGATTTGAAGAAGACTAGACTCCCAGCTGCTCCAGCTGGACCTGAAGATGTGGCCTGTGATGTCTGCATTGGGAGGAAGATGAAAGCTGTCAAGTCATGTCTGGTCTGTTTAATTTCTTATTGTCAGAATCACCTCCAACCTCACTATAATGTCCCTGGACTGAAGAAGCACAAGCTGGTGGAACCATCAAAGAACCTCCAGGAGAACATCTGCTCTCGTCATGATGAGGTGATGAAGATCTTCTGTCGTACTGATCAGCAGTGTATCTGTTATCTCTGCACTATGGATGAACATAAAGGACATGAAACAGTCCCAGCTGCAGCAGAAAGGACTGAGAAGCAGAAGGAGCTCCAGGTGAGTCGACAACAAATCCAGCAGAGAATCCAGGACCAAGAGAAAGATGTGAAGCTGCTTCAACAGGAGGTGGAGGCCATCAATGTCTCTGCTGATAAAACAGTGGAGGACAGTGAGAAGATCTTCACTGAGATGATCGGTCTGATCCAGAAAAGAAGCTCTAATGTGAAGCAGCAGATCAGATCCCAGCAGGAAACTGAAGTGAGTCGAGTCAAAGAGCTTCAGGAGAAGCTGGAGCAGGAGATCACTGAGCTGAAGAGGAAAGACGCTGAGCTGAAGCAGCTCTCAGACACAGAGGATCACAACCAGTTTCTCCACAACTACCCCTCACTGTCAGCACTCAGTGAGTCTACACACTCATCCAGCATCAATATTCGTCCTCTGAGATACTTTGAGGATGTGACAGCAGCTGTGTCAGAGCTCAGTGAGAAACTACAGGACATCCTGAGAGACACAGGGACAAACATCTCAGTAAAAGTCACTGAGGTGGATGTTTTACAGCCAGAACCAGAACCAAAGACTAGATTCTTAAACTACTCAACAGAAATAACTCTGGATCCAAACACAGCACACCGGAAGTTGTTATTATCTGAGGGGAACAGAAAAATAACAAGAATGAACCAACAACAGTCTTATCCTGATCATCCAGACAGATTCACTGATTATAATCAAGCTCTAAGTAGAGAAGTTTTGACTGGACGTTGTTACTGGGAGGTGGAGTGGAGAGGGGAAGTTGAAGTAGCAGTTTCATACAAGAACATCAGCAGAGCTGGACGGTCAGAGGAATGTTTATTTGGAGCTAACGAGATCTCTTGGTCATTGTATTGTAAAACAGACTGTTATGAATTTTGGCACAACAACATAAAAACTCTAGTATCAGGTCCAGTTTCCTCCAGAATAGGAGTGTACCTGGACCACAGAGCAGGTATTCTGTCTTTCTACAGGGTCTCTGACACCATGACTCTCCTCCACAGAGTCCAGACCACATTCACTCAGCCTCTACATGCTGGGATTAAGCCTTTCTTGAATGAAGCCTCTGCTGAGTTTGTTAAACTGAAATAGTCAGAACCAATCTGAGGTCCAGTTCGTTAAAATGTGTATTTTAGTTTCAGTTTCTTTAGTCTCCATTGTTGTTGTCATCTATTCACTGCTCAGAGATCAACTGTCTTTATGGAGCTACTTTGTCATCTTGCTTGCTGCTGATGATGGTGTCTGGTTGGGTGCTGCCCCCAGAAACAATTCTGTTCTGCTATGGAGGTAATCACTGCTCAGGAGGATTTTTATTCACCTGAACCAATTATGTTAACATTTATAATTTTGCCAGACCAAATATTGTTCAAATCTATGTACAGATAAGAAACTGTAATTATGATGATCATCAATCAGGACATTAGTAATTATTTTATCAGACAAAGATCAGATTCTGATGAAACGTATTATAGAAATGAATTAAAAGGAGCAGAAAATTACTGGAGTCAGAGATGCTGGGTTTGAATCTAAGATGTCGGAGATTCTGCTGAGCTCTTTTCATTTAAATTACATTAAATAACTGACAGAAGGTTTCCTGCTGTGAACATCACATCTTTTTTTATCCAAAGCTTCACAAGATTTCAGAAGATGTTGAATATAAGTAGATATGATAAGATAATTTGATCAGAAAAACAACAGTTCTTTTATTAATGTACTTTAGATTATTTTATCAGAAATTCTGAAAGTAACAACACTAATTTTTTTTTAATAAAGCATCTGATCTTTCTGTTTTGGTGTAAAAAAAAATATTATTGACCAGGGGTCCGTTCTCCGTACGTTGCTTAAAACATCCGAGATCAAATGAGACATCCAAGATGATTTCATCCGGCTAATCATGATCCGGCTAATTGGGTTCTTCGAACACACCTGTTGTTTATGATTAGTATCACTGGATTGAGTTATCTGAGACAACTGCGCTTTCATGCGTTTGTTTAAAAGGGGAAATGTATCGATAGTAGAAACAATGATCAGCAACGCTGCTATTGGCTGTTCAGCATGGCCAAAGAACGCCCACAGTTTTTCTCCCAAGCAGAACAAGAGCTTTTAATGGAAGGTTATGCTGAATTTGAGTCATTAATTAAAACACCTCAAAGTCTGCTAAAGCCAGGAGAGACGGCTGGAAAAAAGTAGCAGACAAATTAATGCGTAAATACTGTCCATGGTAGATGTTTCTATCACTTTCTACAGTATGAATTTTTGCATTTTAATAATTTCACATTTACTTTGTTCTTTTATATCAGAGCCTCCACCGGACCCACTAGAACATGGGGGAAAAAAGTGAAATACAAGAATATTCTACAAAATGGTAGCCTTTAATTATTTTACTTTATTTTAAAAAGGCAATTGTTATGTCAAGAGATCCAAATTTCAGTGTCATTCCTTAGACACTGGAAGTAAAGGACGCGTGCAAACCGTGAATTTTAACAAAAAAATTCTTTATTTATAAAAAATGAAGAATTAATGCAAATACAAAAATGACAATACATCCGTTTTACAATTCTCCCTTTTTCCTTTTCCAAGTCATCCACAGTTTACACGGCAAAACTCTATTGCTCCGTGGCTAGATAATCCATCCATAGTTTTTTCTAATACAATATACGGCTCGACAAGGAAGCAAGCCTTTCAAAATAAAACTAAACTTCACAATAAAATGGCCTGAAGAAATCTTCTTACTGAATATGATAAAAATAAAAAGCAAACCATCATACAAATAACTTAAATATTTTCTATTTATGGCTCTAACATCACTTTTTCCTCTTTAAAAGCCACTGTTAAATGATGTGTTTGTCTGTTTATAACAGCCACCAAGAAAAATCTCTCTACAATTACACTGTCACGCTGCAGTAAAGTATCCTGTCTATTGCGCAATACGCGATTAATTCGAAAAGCTCTGCAAATTATTCTTGCACCTTCCGCAACAGGTCGCAGGCGTAAAAATGACAGACTTCCCTATCTCCTCCTATTATAAAGCCGCAATCTAATCCTGTTTACATGAAATAAGCCTGCTGTCAAGCAGGCTTAAGGTTGCGCACATGTTGCTATGACAGCAAATCCAGGATGAATTTCGAAGAACCAAACGATCCAAGATCATGCCAAATCGTCAACAATCAAATCCAGCTAACTGAGTTAGTGACGTACGAAGAACGGACCCCAGAACTCTGGTTACTTCGGTATATCCTGGTTAATTATTTGGACTGAATGATGTTTTTTTTTTTTCTTTTCATTTGATGGTTTATTGGTTTTATCCTGCAAATAACGTTGTCACCTTAATTGTTTATTGCCACTGAATCAAAAACAGAAATCAATCAAAGGTCCTGAGATTACACCAGTAAATAAAGTGCAGCGTTCCTTTTCTGGAAGGACAGATTTTAGAGCCATCAACATTTAATACTGTTAATAAATAAATGAAAGCATTGATGTCGATAAATAAAACAACAGATCATCCAGATATCACAGGAGTTTCTTCTGTTGATGGCTCGGCTCAGATTTGATCAAAGATTCACTTAAAGATGTTTAAATGGGATCCTTGTGAGTTCATCTTTTGTCATGATTTGGGTTTTGTTATGGTTTATGTTATTTGATTATTAGTTCTCTCTCCTGTCTTTAGTATTAGCTCTGGTTTTTATTATTTGCTTGTGTTCTGTTTAGTCTTAGTTTGGTTTTCTAGCTTAGGTTTGGTCTTTATGGTTATTTTGTTTCTGGATTAGTCTAGTTTAAGTTTCTGTTTTGGTTTAGTGATTCTCTTTATTTAACCAATTCTGTCATAGATTTAATTTCTGTTTTTAGGTTGGGTTTGTCTTGATTTATCCTGAAACTGTTTTAGTTTATCTGTTTTTCACCTGCCAGTCAATCAGTTTCACGTCTCAGTAACATCCTGTCTGTTTGCCTGTCACTCCCCTTCATCAGTCACCATCCAATCAGCTTCAGTTTACTTCCAGCCACTCTTTCCCTCCTGATCAGCTCCACCCCTTCTGGTAATTAATTTCACTCCGTTCACCTGCTCACTCCTCTACTTATACCTGCCTCTGTCTCTTGCACTTTGCCAGATCACTGTCTAACAAGTCTTTGATGAGTTTTGTCCAGCGTCCCTATTGTTGATTTAACCTAATTGCCTTTTTTTGACTTCTGAGCCAGCCTGAATCCTGAACCTGTTTTTCCTGCCCTTGTCTGACTGCTTACTCGTTTTGCCGACCTGATACTGCCATTGGATTATCTGAGTTTACCTGATCCCTGTCTGTATTCCTGCCTGTTTTGGACTGCCATTTTGTGTACCGTTTTTGGAATGTCATTCTGACCACCGAGCCTGCCTGTCCCTGTATAGTCAAGATCGCCTCCAATAAACCTTCTTTAATCATACCTCCTGTTTGTCTGGCTGAATACTGGGTCCATCTGTCCCTGTTTCGTGACATCTTTCCTTAAATTGATTCCAGGAAATATCAAATGAAAGAGAAAGATTAGGTCATAATAGGGCTGGACGATAATTCAATAACAATATATATCGGTCAATAGACACATATCGACGACAGAAAAAAAAAGGGTCAATAAAAAAATTCTGTAGAATAACGGTTTTCCTTCCTTATTCATTCTAGCCATGTAGGTTAATATTACAGTCATTACATCCTCCCAACCAATCACAAAGCAGACCAAGGAACATGATGTCAGCAAGCTCCGCCCCCTTTAAAAGAGTTCGGAGAGAAAGTGTTCTTTTTTCTTTTTTGAAAATTTGCAGTTTTGGTAAAAAGTTGGCCTATTAAAGGGTTAAGTTTGAATTCAGTGTTTGTGTGTTCTTTATGTAAAAATCGGTTGCTAAGCAAAAGGAAAAAATGGCCAGGGCTGCATTTAGAATATATGTTTTATATTTGTTGATAATCATCGATATCGATCAATATGATTTCTATTTTATTGATATGCTTTTTTTCTATATCGTCAAGCCCTGGGTCATAAGTGTTCAAAGGATATTTTCTTTATATTTAACACTAAAAGTGATGTTTAAGCAGCATTATATGTACTTAAAACTGCAATGTCATGTAAAAGTAGCCTTCTTTGATTGTATTTTTATGCATTAAAGAATGTTTACAAAAGTTATCATTTCTGCTTTTATCCTGAAAGTTCCAATTAAGGAAATGCAAATATTGCTGGAGAAAACATAAAATAGCAAATATAAGTCATGTAGACTTCCAGACATGAAATATATACTCTGTCTATCAGCAATGTCAGTGTTGAGAGAAAATTTTAATTCAACTAACACAGAAGTGAAGAATTTTATTAATCTAACACAGAAGAAGAGTCGAGTAGCGAACATTTTTCTCAAGTATGAGTAGCAATACTTGAACATGTTTTTACTCAAATAAAAGCAAAAAGTAGCCAAGTATGTTTGTTTGTGTGGCGTTTTTTTTCCTTAGCAGTTGGTGGCCACTGGAGGGCGCTGTGGTATTGTGCCTGCTGCACACATCTGCTCCTTGTTTGTCTCATTTGATCCTGTATAAAAGGAGCAGCCTGGCAGTCACTTGAGGCCTGTGTTATTCTATGTTGTATTCCCAGATGTCTGTGATCTTTAACTCTTTGTAGGATACTCCTGGTTGCTTACTGTGCCTAATGTACCTTCTCTGCTCCTTGCAAGGTCCTTCTGTAACTCTATGGTGACTCTGGAGCTTCAACAGTAATGATTATCCTGGATCTTACATCTGCCTCTGATACTGTCGATCATAGTATTTTGATTAATAGGCTTCACAGTGTAGTTGGTCAATCGGGTAAGGCTCTACAGTGGTTTAAATCCTATCTCTCTGGAAGATCTTTTAGTGTTTTTGGAAACCAGTTCATGTCCGACTCAAAATACATGCTATGTAGGCAGTGGCGGCTGTTGAAAAAAAAATCTTGGTGGGGCTGGCCAATAGATTTCCCTGCCTAACCCAGTACATGCATTCAAATTAAAGGTCGGAAAATTACTACGATTCCACAATAAGCATTTAATTCCCTTCTCAGAATCAGCAGCTTACAGATACATTCAACCATTTACAGCTATATTATTTAGGAAAGGAACAGTATGAAATACAACACTCAGATTCACTATTTGTCACCAAACACACAAAGTAGGCATATACCATACTGTATTGCCATTATCTTCAGCCAAACAGTTTCACAATGACACAATGGGTTTCACAACAGAACAGAAACAGAACAGAATTTCAAAATATGAAAAAAATCATCAGCTGAAAAAATTATGTACATGATACAATGTTCACCGTCAGGGTGTGAATGTGTGTGTGAATGGGTGAATGACTAAACTGTAGTGTGAAGCTCTTTGGAGGTCGTCAAAACTAGTTAAAGCGCTATACAAGTACAAGCCATTTACCATTTATTTTACCATTTCACAGTACCTTCCAAAATCCTTTCACTCTCTTCAAAACAAATAGCCCACCATTCAAACTCACTCACCACATGAAAAAATGTGTGTGTCTCTCTCTCTGTCGTCGTCGTCATAATCTCTACCTCACTGTCACTGCCACACTGACTACTAACTACTTCACTGTAGCAGGGGCAAAGATTCCAGAAGCCCCAAAGCCATTCATTTTGGAGCTGCTGATTGGCCAAATATTTGTTAATTTTCCCTAGCAATATTATACGATTGGTTATTTCGTTACACTTCAGGGGCGCTTTGAATGAGCGCCCCACAAGAGAAATGATACGTTCTGTTGGTGGAAATGCACTGTTGAATGAGAGTCAATTGGTAGAGTCAATTAGTAGAAGTGTTTTAATAATTCATATTACATGTAGCCACATACTATTAAGTAAAAACAGACATTGATAATACTCTTAAAATCTCTATATATTATGACTTTTTCCCTCCACATCTAGGGAGGGCAGCGCCCGAGCGCCCCCTATGGGCCAGCCGCCACTATATGTGGGGTACCACAGGGCTCTGTCTTTGGAACTATTCTTTTTCTTTTATACATTTTCCCTCTTGGCCAAATAATCAGACAGTTCCCTGATGTATCTTATTTCAATGCTGATGACATTCAGCTCTGTTGTTCTTTTAAGCCTACTGAATATTTTAAGTTGTCCTGCTTGATAAACTGTGTTGATATTAAACAGCAGCTCTGGGACAACTACTTGCAGGTAATCTCTGATAAGACAGCAACACTCATCATTGCCCCTGAGAACCAAATAACAGATAATAAGAAACTTCTGGGTGTATTTGCCTCCTGTCAAACCAAGCCTCAGAAACGTTGGCATCATTTTTGATTGTGCCATGCCACTAGGGGCCATTCTCACAGATTAATCAAAAACTGCTTCTTTCAGCAAAGGAATATTTCTAAGCTTCAAACTTTGGTTTCATAGGCTGAATTGGAGATGATTATTCATGCTTTTAATTCACCTCGTCTTGACTATTGTAACAGCTTTTTTATGTTCGACTAAGAAAGATCTTGGCCGTCTGCAGTTGGTGCAGATTACTGCTGCAAGACTTTTAACCAACACAAGAAAGACAGCACATTACCCCACTTGGCTACCAGTACATTTTAGAATTCATTTTAAAATTTTAGTCTTTACTTTTAGAGCCCTGAGTGGTCAAGCTCCATCTTATATTACCAACCTTTTACATCATATTCCCCTCCTCGTAGTTTGAAATCCTCCAGCCAAAGGCTTTAAATGGTTCCACGAATTAATTTCAAGACCAGAGGGCAGCGGTTTTCTAAAGCTGTGGCCCCAAGACTGGTGAATGCATTGCCTTCACCTTTACGCTGTCTTGACATTGTTCATTTTTTTTTAAGAAGCAGTTGAAGACCCACTTGTTCCTAAGCGCTTTAAATAGTTTTTCACTAGTTCTATGCTATGATGTTGCATTTATGCTGTTTTATCTTTTTATTTTGTGATGTTTTATGGTTGGTTTACTTGTGATGCACTTTGTGCTTTTTATCCTGTGAAAGGTGATATATATAAAAGTTTACTTACTTACTAACGCTAGCTAAACCACTACATAATGCTAAGATAATTTTTTTTTCAATATGAGTGGTTTACAATATTGATTTTTAGTAAGCTACACTACTCACTTCAACTCTGCAACTGTCACAGCATGGCAAAAGCGTCTAGAAAACAAACTGTAGTGACAAGCACCAACAGCTCACCAGTTGCTTTTACTCATTAGCTTGGTAATTAGCTATCATGCTAAAGCCAGCTACTGTTAATGAATAGTTTGCACTGTAAGCATACCATCTTTTAACCAGTCTATAAAGTTTTATTACGTTGGTTTGTTTGTCTCCAAACTTCAGTTGGTCTGCTGCAGCTATACAACTGCAGTCAGATCATAAGTCCAGTGAACATTCCCATTCCATGGCTAAGTTTTGGATAGGGCCTCTGTCTCCAGGCTCTCAAAGGCCATGCCTGTTTATTGTAAAGTTTGGGTTTCATCTTGTCATTGTTATTGGTTTACAGTCCAAAGCTACAGTCTGCAATTTGAAAGGTGCTGGCTGGGAAAACACAAGAACAAAGGGTAGCTGCTGGAGCTAACAACACATGCAGGCAGGTAACAAGACGAGATGTTCTGGCAACAAGTGGATGAGTGAGGCAGGTATAAGTCCCCGCCGTGGCAGAGGGTGGGTGACTCAGGGTACATTCTGGGTAGAGAATAATTTTTGGAGGCCATTGGCGGCAGAGCAGGACCCTTGGCGGGCATCGAGGACTCAGACAAGCACAACGAACGAAAGAACCACATCCTGCCTAGACGAGACCTGGAGCTTGGGACCTGACATGACTACAAGCTTGGTGCCCAGGAACCTCTATAGCAGCCCTCACGGGAGCTCTCGTAACAGAATCCCACAAAGAAGCTCAGGTAGAGGCCTGCAGTTCTTGAACTGGAATCCAACTCAGCAGCTATAAATGCAGGAACTCCTGCAACAACTAGGGACCTTATAATCACAGGGCCCTGGATGGTTGGCGTCTCGACAAGACCCTGGATGTTGAGGTCATTGGGTGAGCTCTCGGCAAACCTTAGCGACAACTAGCAAGCCAACCTAAGTGTCCTCATCGAACAACTTCGGGCAAAAGCTGGATCAACCTCCAGGAACAATCCGTACACTAAGAATAATAATGCGTACCATCAAATAATTTGTGTATTATGTGCTTCTAAAAAAGCAGTTTGGACAGCTAATTTCACTACATAAATGTTTGCAAAATATTTGGCAGTTGGTGACCAGTCCTTGTTTTCTCTTCCCATCACCCTGATTGGTTGCATAGATGGTCATCTTTTTTTCTCCAGGAAGGAAACTTAATATTTAAAATAAGTGCCTTCAGCACTTTGAATCGTCTTGCTTTATAAATAAATTTGGCTCACCTTCACTTTTAACCGCTGTATGCATGTTCTTCACTGAGATGATCCGTCTCATCCAGAAAAGAAGCTCTGATGTGAAGCAGCAGATTAGATCCCAGCAGGAAACTGAAGTGAGACTTGTCAAAGAGCTTCAGGAGAAGCTGAAGCAGGACATCACTGAGCTGAAGAGGAAAGACGCTGAGCTGAAGCAGCTCTCAGACACAGAGGATCACAGCCAGTTTCTCCTCAACTGCCCCTCACTGTCAGCACTCAGTGAGTCTACATACTCACCCAGCATCAATTATCGTCCTCTGAGACACTTTAAAGATGTGACAGCAGCTGTGTTAGAGCTCAGGGACATAATACAGGACATTATGAGAGACACAGGTACAAAAATCTCACTGATAGTCACTGAAGTGGATGTTTTATTGTGAGAACCAGGATGAAAGAAATGATTGTTAAAATACTCCACAGGAATTACTCCAGTGACACGACAGGATCGGTCAATGTTTGAAGTAGTTTTATTGTGTTGTTTTGTTGTCACATGGTGTTATTTTTTCTGATGCACTTTGGGGGTTTTAATCCTGCGAAATGTGCTATATAAACAAAGTTTAGTCACTAATGCCAGCTAACATGCTACATAAAGCTAAGATACACACTATTTTAATGAGTGGTTTACAATATTGATTATTAGTAAGTTACACTACTCCAACTCAGGTAGTGGCCTGCCGTTCATTTCTCTTCCCATCACCCTGATTGGTTGCATAGATTGTCAGCTTTTGTTCTCCAGAAAGAAAACTTAATATCTAAAAATAAATGCCTTCAGCACTTTGAATCATCTTGCTTTATAAATAAACTTGGCTCACCTTCACTTTTAACCGCTGTATGCATATAAGGTATAATAACTACATGGGAAAAGTAAATGTTCAAAATATCTATTTTTCCATTTTCTATACCTCTTATACTCTTATAGCGTCTTGTTTGACACTTTTTGGTTTTAAACTAGTAATAAATAAAATCATCTCTCTAATGAACTCTGTCTCAGTTAATATGGTTCAAGATGTGATGTTTACTATTTAGTTCTGGGAATTGTTGCATAAAGATGTTTGTGACAGAAACCCATCAGTCCAAGTTCTACCAGTTCAACAGCTTGAAGACAAAGTGACGCATTATTTCACCATGGAATGTGTCACCCGTTGTCCATCCAACACAATGCAGAAAAAAGTTTCCAGGACATTTTAATATTTCATTAAGTTATATGGTTCATATGATTTATGGTAAGAAATGTGTTCAACATTCAATTCAATTCAATTTTATTTATATAACGCCAATTCATGAAACATGTCATCTCAAGGCACTTTACAAAGTTAAGTTCAATCATATTATACAGATTGGGTCAGATTATACAGATTGGTCAAAAATGTTCCTATATAAGAAAACTAGTTGATTGCATCAAAGTCCCGACAAGCAGCATTCACTCCTGGAGAAGCGTAGAGCCACAGGGAGAGTCGTCTGCATTGTACATGGCTTTGCTGCAATCCCTCATACTGAGCAAGCATGAAGCGACAGTGGGAAGAAAAACCTCCGGCAGAAGCGGGCTCAGTATGAACGGTCATCTGCCTCGACCGACTGGGGGTTACAGAAGACAGAACAGAGACACAACAAGAGAGACAAAAAAAGCACAGAAGCACACTTTGATCCAGTAATCTGTTCTACATTAGATGGTAATAGCGGGTGAGCCGTCTTCTTTGGATGATGTCACAGTTAACAGAACACCAGACCAGGTGTACCTACTATGAAGAAAAAAGAGAGAGAACAGAAAGTTAAAGCAGAAATGACAACACGTAATGCATAATTGAAGAACAGTAGAACTCTATAGAGTGAGAAAATTAGATCCTGATGTCCTCATTAAAGCCTATAGCAGTAAAACTATAAAGGTAGCTCAGAGTAACATGAGCCACTCTAACTATAAGCTTTGTCAAAAAGGAAAGTTTTAAGCCTAGTCTTAAAAGTAGACAGGGTGTCTGCCTCACGGACCAAAACTGGGAGTTGGTTCCACAGGAGAGGAGCCTGATAGCTAAAGGATCTGCCTCCCATTCTACTTGTAGAGACTCTAGGAACCACCAGTAGACCTGCAGTCTGAGAGCGAAGTGCTCTGTTAGGAACATACAGGGTAATCAGAGTTCTGATATATGATGGAGCTTGATTATTAAGGGCTTTATACGTTAGAAGAAGAATTTTAAATTAATTAAAAATTAATTTAAATTTATGAAGAATCCCATAAAGTCATTACTGCTAAGAGCTAAGGGAATGGATGGATCAACAGAGCTGTGGCTCTGAGTAAGTTTGGCAACCGTACTAAAGAGAAATCTAGGATTATTTTTATTCTCCTCAATTAATGATAAGAAATATGCTGCTCTAGCTCTACGAAGGGTCTTTTTATAAAACAGTAGACTGTCTTTACAGATTAGGTAGGATTCCTCTTGGTGTGTAGAGCGCCATTTTATCTCCAATTTCCTAACATTGTGCTTCAAGGAACGCAGCTCTGAATTAAACCAGGGAGCCAGCTTCCTGTGAATTATCACCTTCTTTTTCAAGGGAGATACATCGACTAATGCAGAATGCAATGACGAAGTCACAGCGTTAACAAATGTGTTTATTTGTGAATGGGAAGAAACTACATTGCTGCCATCTACAGGGCATTTCTGCAATACTGAGGATATTAAAAGGGGGACAGAGTCTTTAAGTTTTGATACAGCATTATCCGATAAAGATCTACTATAATGGAACGCTCTTTTAGGGGTGGAGAACTCGGTTAAATTAACCTCAAAGGTTATTAAAAAATGGTCAGATAGGACCGGGTTGTGAGGACATGACTTAGGCATCTTTATTTGTCATTTTGTTTGTACAGAGTGCATACAGAACGAAATTTCGTTGCATACAGCTTGTAAATTACAGTATAAAGTGCAGCAGTGATTAAAAAGTAAACAATTGAAATGTAAACAATGCAGGAGAAAGGAAACAGTGTGCGATCACAGTGTACAGGAGAATATTTAAAAACCATTTGTATGTGCAGAAATGATGGTGCAAAAAGGCATTTGTGCAAAAATGCATTTAGAAACTACAAGTTCGGCAGCATTTGTAATGCTGGATAGAGATGCAGTGATGCAAATGTGCAAATGTGGTGCAGAGTCCAGTTTAGAGTTCAACAGTTCAACAGTCTGATGGCAACAGGGAAAAAGCTTTTGCAGAACCTGGTGGACCTGCAGCGGATGCGGCGGAACCTCTTTCCAGAAGGTAGCAGGGAGAACAGTCCATGGTGGGGGTGAGAGCTGTCTTTCATGATGTTACGGGCTCGGGACACACAGCGCTGAGACAAAATGTTCTTAATGGAGGGGAGAGGAGCCCCGATGATCCCTTCTGTTGTCCTCACCACTCTCCTCACATTCTTCCAGTCGGAGGCGCTGCAGCCTCCACACCACACAGAGAGACAGCTGGTCAGAATGCTCTCTATGATGCTTCTATAGAAGGTCGTGAGGATGGGCGGGGGCAGGTGGGCTCTCCTCATCCTCCGCAGGAAGTACAGTCGTTTCTGTGCCCTCTTCACCAGTGACGTGGTGTTCACAGACCAGGTGAGGTTATCCGTGATGTGCACCCCCAGGAACTTAGTGCTGCTGACCACCTCCACAGCTGAGCTGTTGATGAGCAGTGGAGCGTGGTGAGGCCGGTTCTTCCTGAAGTCGACGATGATCTCCTTCGTCTTCTCCACGTTCAGGATCAGGCTGTTGTCTCTGCACCAGCCCACCAGTTGCTCCACCTCCTCTCTGTAGTCCTGGTCGTTGTCGTCCCTGATCAGGCCCACCACCGTTGTGTCATCAGCAAACTTCACGATGTGATTGGTGGTGAACCTGGGGACGCAGTCGTGAGTCATCAGGGTGAACAGCAGGGGGCTCAGCCCTGAGGGGAGCCCGTGCTGAAGGTGATAACATCAGAGGTGTTCTGTCCGACCCGGACCGACTGAGGTCTGTTGGTGAGAAAGTGTAGCAGCCAGTTGCGAAGAGGTGTGCTGAAGCCCAGATGTTCCAGTTTTCCTACCAGATGCTGTGGGATGATGGTGTTGAACGCTGAACTAAAGTCCAGGAACAGCATCCGCACGTGCGTGTTCTTCTCCTCCAGGTGTGCCAGGCTCAGGTGAAGAGCAGAGGGGAGGGCGTCCTCAGTGGAGCGGTTCCGCCGGTAGGCAAACTGGAACGGGTCGAGTGTTGGGGGAAGACTGGAGACGATGTGTTCTTTCACCAGCCTTTCAAAGCACTTCATGATGGGAGTCAGTGCAACAGCCCGGTAGTCGTTGAAACGGGTGACTTGAGGTTTCTTCGGCACTGGAATGATGGAGGCAGACTTAAAGCATGCAGGCACTGTGGCTTGGTCCAGCGAGGTGTTAAAAATGTCTGTGAGGACACCAGCCAGCTGACCTGCACACTCCTTGAGCACCCGCCCAGGTATGTTGTCAGGACCTGGGGCCTTCCGCGGGTTGACTCTCCTCAGAGTCTTCCACACGTCGGCTGTGTCAAGGTAGAGGACCTCCTCTTCCTGATGGGGAACAGCCTTCACTGCTGGAGTGTTGTTTAGTGCCTCAGACACAGAGGATCACAGCCAATTTCTCCTCAACTACAACTCACTGTCAGCACTCAGTAAGTCTACACACTCATCCAGCATCAATTATCGTCCTCTGAGACACTTTAAAGATGTGACAGCAACTGTGTCAGAGCTCAGGGAGAAACTAGAGGACCTCCTGAGAGAGACAGGTACAAAAATCTCACTGATAGTCACTGAAGTGGATGTTTTATTGTCAGAACCAGGATCAAAGAAAAGATTCTTAAAATACTCCACAGGAATTACTCCAGTGACACGACGGGATCTGTCAATGTTTGAAGTAGTTTTATTGTGTTGTTTTGTTGTCACATGGTGTTATTTTTTCTGATGCACTTTGGGGGTTTTAATCCTGCGAAATGTGCTATATAAACAAAGTTTACTCACTAATGCCAGCTAACATGCTACATAAAGCTAAGATACACACTATTTTAATGAGTGGTTTACAATATTGATTATTAGTAAGTTACACTACTCCAACTCAGGTAGTGGCCTGCCGTTCATTTCTCTTCCCATCACCCTGATTGGTTGCATAGATTGTCAGCTTTTGTTCTCCAGAAAGAAAACTTAATATCTAAAAATAAATGCCTTCAGCACTTTGAATCATCTTGCTTTATAAATAAACTTGGCTCACCTTCACTTTTAACCGCTGTATGCATATAAGGTATAATAACTACATGGGAAAAGTAAATGTTCAAAATATCTATTTTTCCATTTTCTATACCTCTTATACTCTTATAGCGTCTTGTTTGACACTTTTTGGTTTTAAACTAGTAATAAATAAAATCATCTCTCTAATGAACTCTGTCTCAGTTAATATGGTTCAAGATGTGATGTTTACTATTTAGTTCTGGGAACTATTGCATAAAGATGTTTGTGACAGAAACCCATCAGTCCAAGTTCTACCAGTTCAACAGGTTGAAGACAAAGTGACGCATTATTTCACCATGGAATGTGTCACCCGTTGTCCATCCAACACAATGCAGAAAAAAGTTTCCAGGACATTTTAATATTTCATTAAGTTATATGGTTCATATGATTTATGGTAAGAAATGTGTTCAACATAAAAACTAACGATGCTTTCTTGTGGTTACAAATAAAGTAAAGTAATATTGTAAATTTAAACTGCTCATTCACCTGGAATGAAATATGCAGTGATAACCACTACCATCTCTCAAACACCAAGAGTCTGATGGCTTATATCCTGGTGCTTCTATTCAGAGATAAAACATAGTCAGAATCATTTTATTGTTGAGTTTAAGGACTGACGGGTCGACCAGCTGCAGATCAGGCAGTAAAGGAAAAAGAAGAGTTGTGAAGTTTAGCTTTTAGTGTGGCACAGTTATTTGCTGAGAAGGAGAGAGGAGCTATATGTGTTTTTAGAAGATAAAATGGTACAGCCAGGAACACACTCACCTAAATACACCTGTTCCATCTGTTTGGATCTACTGAATTCAGATTTGCAGATAAAAATGTAAACTGTGTTTAATGATCAAAGGCAGGGGACCCAGAATTCAGCCAGACCAGCAGAGGTTCAGATCAGGTTCTTTTATTAACACAAATCAAAAACAAGAAAAAAGCCAAATAGACCGTCAAACCAAAAGACGGCACAAAAAATAAACAGACTAGCAGGGCAGGCAAGGCAGGAACAGACAGAACAGGATGGCTCAGGCTTCTGGAGACAAAGGGGGTCAAAAATCCAAAAGCAAACCATAAACAGAACCTTGCAGGAGGAGACTCACCCATAACTCAACAAGACGACCTGGCACTGATGTCTGATCTCAACAGTTTATATGGAGGAGGAAGCAGGTGAAACCGGTCAGAGATGATTGCAGCAGGGGTGGAGTAAGGCAGGCGTGTCCGCGGCGCCATAGGCCTCTGGGACTTGCTCCTGGAGGACTCCGAAGCCGCGTAAACAATCGAGCATAGTAGTGGTTACAAGTCCAAAAACACTACATGGGCGTAACTCCAGCAGGCGCTGGCGGTCATGTACCGATCGGCTGGGTAGATGGGTAGTTTCTAGCGAGTTTGGCGGCATTTATTTATGAAAAATGTCCGCGAGTTGGTCGGAGCTGTATGCCTAGCCTCTGCCCTAGGGCGCAGCCGGAACTGCAACATATTGTTAATTCTTCACAATCAATGCCATATGTCAGCACAAGGTCTAAAGTATGAAGCCAAAAGTGCGTCGGTTTATGCACATTTTGAGCAAAACCAATTGAATCTAGGATAGTTTTAAAGGCTACAATAAGTGTTATGTATGTGACAAAACAATACATTATTCAATGGCACTATTTTGTGTTGTATGCGGAAGAATACCAAATGTGGTATCGGCGCATTGATCTCACATTGTTCTGGAAAAATACAGTCTAATAAACAAGTTACGTTTCACTGAGGTTCTGCTGACTTTATATATAGTTAAGTTATGAAACGAACATAACAATAAGGTTATCACATTCAGTGTCAACATGAATGTTAAAATCACCCACTATAATAAACTTGTCAGTGTTTAACACCAAATCAGATAAGAGGTCTGACAACTGATCCAAAAACTGAGTGTAAGGGCCTGGCGGACAATACAAAACAACAAACAGAAGAGGTTTTATGGCTTTGCAGTTTGGAGGAGGGAAACTGAGAGTTAAATGTTCAAAAGAACTGTAATTATTAATTGGCCTGGGACTAATTAATAAATCAGACTGAAAGATGGTTGCTACTCCTACCCCTCTTCCTGTAGATCTGGGTATGTGGAAATTTAAATAATTGGATGGAGTCGACTCATTTATACTAACGTAGTCCTAACGTAGAACTGTAGTTATTAATTGGCCTGGGACTAATTAATAAATCAGACTGAAAGATGGGTGCCACTCCTCCTCCTCTTCCCACAGATCTGGGAATGTGGAAATTTGAATAATTGGAGGGAGTTGACTGATTTATACTAACGTAGTCCTCTTGTAGCCAGGTTTCTGTGAGACAAAATAAAACAGAAATCAATTCATTAACAGAAATCAATTCATTAACTAACAAAGTCTTTGGAGGGAGAGACCTTATATTTAATAAACCACATTTAATTGTTTTATTTTTTGGTTCAAAGTGAGCAGTGTTGATTTTTATTAGGTTTTTATGATTTGCTCCTTTTAAATCCGTTTTTAATTTGTTTAGTTTTGGCCGTGGGAAAGACACAGTCTCAATAGGGTAATGGGTGGGTAACAGTACAGAAGCTGCAGAGAGGTGTGTTAAACTACGGCTCTGCTTCCTGGTCTGGACCCTGGGTTGTCAGCATTTAGGAGAACTAATAAATCCGGCCAGATTCCTAGAAAGAAGAGCTGCACCATCCAAAGTGGGATGGATGCCGTCTCTCCGGACCAAACCAAGTTTTCCCCAGAATGTTCGGCAGTTATCAATGTAGTCCACGTCGTTTTCAGGACACCACCTAGACAACCAGCGGTTGAATGATGACATGCGGCTAAACATGTCATCACTGGTCAGATCAGGCAGGGGACCAGAGAAAACTACGGAGTCCGACATTGTTTTAGCAAACTCACACACTGAAGCAACACCAACTTTAGTGACCTCCATTCGGCGTGACCGGGTGTCATTACCGCCAGCGTGAATAACAACCTTACTGTATTTACGCTTATCCTTAGCCAGTAGTTTCATGTAGGACTCGATGTCGCCCGTTCTGGCCCCTGGCAGGCATTTGACTATGGTCCCTGGTGTCTCTAGTACCACATTTCTTAGTATTGAGCTCCCAAAAATTAGGGTCGGCTTCTCAGCGGGTTTGTCGCTGAGTGGTGAAAATCTATTAGAAATGCAGACGGGTTGGTGGTGATCTGGGGGCTGAAATCTAGAGCTATGTTTCCTACGAATCGTCACCCAGCCGGCCTGGTTACCCGGCTGCTCGGGTGCTTCTGGAGGGCCGCTACGTGAAATTACTCTAGGTCTATGTGGCTCCGCGCTAGCAAAGGGGCAGCTACTAGCTGGTTTTTCAACAGCACGGAGCCAGGTCTCCAATTCTGACACCATCGCCTCCAAAGCTACAAAAACACTACATTTATTTATTATGTACCATTATCACTAAAGGAGGCAGAGGAATAACTAAACATCTGACACAGAGAGCAGGAGATAGGGGGAGACTTAGACAGAGACGGAGAAGCCATTATGAGGCTAAGGCTCTGCTAAAGCTAGGTTAAAGCTAGGCTAGGCTAGCGCCCTCTTACCACGCCAAAAAGCAAACCGTGTGAAACACGGGGAGTTCCCAAACGTGATGTGCAGCAACAGAAAATGTTTTAAAAGTGCTTATGTGTTGGAAAAAGATGTTACAGCAAAGAGGTTTAAGGATAAAAGCGAGAGAGTCTGAAGCAACAAACGGCAGTTCACACAGTGACAACGGGAAGTGACACAATACGCCTTACCACAAACAGGAAACACCAGACGAAACCTTATTCTTGATTTGCAGTAACCCCACTTTGTAAAATTAGGTCCTGGGAAGATTGATAGTCGTTTTCCACTTCGTCCGTCCATCTTCTTCTACTTATCCGGGGTCGGGTCGCGGGGGCAGCAGCTTCAGTAGGGAGGCCCAGACGTCCCTCTCCCCGGCCACTTGGGCCAGCTCCTCCTGAGGAATCCCAAGGCGTTCACAGGCCAGCCGGGAGACATAGTCCCTCCAGCGTGTCCTGGGTCTTCCCCTGGGCCTCCTCCCGGTGGGACGTGCCCGGAATACCTCACCAGGGAGGCGTCCAGGAGGCATCCTAACCAGATGCCCGAGCCACGTCAACTGGCTCCTCTCGACGTGGAGGAGCAGCAGCTCTACTCTGAGTCCTCCCCGGATGACTGAGCTCCTCACCCTATCTCTAAGGGAGAGCCCAGACACACTACGGAGAAAACTCATTTCAGCCGCTTGTATCCGGGATCTCGTTCTTTCAGTCACGACCCAAAGCTCGTGACCATAGATGAGGGTAGGAACGTAGATCGACCGGTAAATCAAGAGCTTCGCCTTTTGGCTCAGCTCTCTCTTCACCACAACGGATCGGTACAGCGCCCGCTTCACAGCAGACGTTGCACCAATCCGCCTGTCGATCTCCCGCTCCATCTTCCCCTCATTCGTGCCCAAGACCCCAAGATACTTGAACTCCTCCACTAGGGGCAGCACATCCTCCCCAACCCGGAGAAGGCACTCTACCCTTTTACGGTTCAAGACCATGGTCTCGGATTTGGAGGCACTGATCTTCATCCCGGCTGCTTCGCACTCGGCTGCGAACCGCTCCAGTGAGAGCTGTAGATCACGCCCTGATGAAGTCAATAGGACCACGTCATCCGCGAATAGCAGAGATGCAATCCTAAGGCCACCAAAACGGATCCCCTCAACACCTTGGCTGCGCCTAGAAATTCTGTCAATAAAAGTTATGAACAGAATCGGTGACAAAGGGCAACCTTGGCGGAGTCCAACTCTCACTGGAAACGAGTCCGACTTACTGCCGGCAATGTGGACCAGACTCTGACACCGGTCGTATAGAGACCTGACAGCCCTTATTAAAGGGTCCGGTACTCCATACTCCCGGAGTACCCCCCACAGGATCCCTCGGGGGACACGGTCGAATGCCTTCTCCAGATCCACAAAACACATGTAGACTGGTTGGGCAAACTCCCATGCCCCCTCCAGAATCCTGCTGAGGGTGTAGAGCTGGTCCAGTGTTCCACGGCCAGGACGAAAACCACACTGCTCTTCCTGAATCCGAGATTCAACTATCCGACGGACCCTCCTTTCCAGAACCCCTGAATAGACCTTACCAGGGAGGCTTAAGAGTGTGATTCCTCTGTAGTTGGAACACACCCTCCGGTCCCCCTTTTTAAATAGGGGGACCACCACCACAGTCTGCCAATCCAGCGGAACTGCCCCCGATGTCCACGCAATGCTGCAGAGCCGCGTTAACCAACACAGCCCCACAACATCCAGAGCCTTAAGGTACTCAGGGCGAATCTCATCCACCCCCGGGGCTTTGCCACCGAGGAGCTTTTTAACAACCTCGGCAACCTCAGCACCAGAGATGAGAGAACCCGACCCAGAGTCCTCAGGCTCTGCTTCCGCAATGGAAGACGTGTAGGTAGGATTAAGGAGGTCTTCGAAGTATTCCGCCCACCGAAACACGACGCCCCGAGTCAAGGTCAGCAGCACACCACCCCCACTATAAACAGTGTTGGTACTGCACTGCTTCCCCCTTCTGAGACGCCGGATAGTGGACCAGAATCGCTTCGAAGCCATACGGAAGTCTTTCTCCATGGCCTCTCCGAACTCTTCCCACGCCCGAGTTTTTGCCTCGGCAACCAGCCGAGCCGCCTGCCGCTTCGACTGCCGGTACACATCAGCTGCTTCCGGAGTCCCACAGGCCAAAAAAGCCTGGTAGGACTCCTTCTTCAGCTTGACGGCTTCCCTCACCGCTGGTGTCCACCAGCGGGTTCGAGGGTTGCCGCCGCGACATGCACCGACAACCTTGCGGCCACTGCTCCGACTAGCCGCCTCAACAATAGAGGTGCGGAACATGGTCCATTCAGACTCAATGTCCCCCGCCTCCCTCGGGACGTGTTTAAAGTTCTCCCGGAGGTGGGAGTTAAAGCTCCGTCTAGTGGGGGACTCTGCCAGACGTTCCCAGCAAACACTCACAGTACGTTTGGGCCTGCCCGGTCGGACCGGCTTCCCCCCCCCGCCATCGGAGCCAACTCACCACTAGGTAGTGGTCGGTAAAGAGCTCCGCCCCTCTCTTCACCCGAGTGTCCAACACATGTGGCCGCAGATCAGATGAAACGACAACAAAGTCGATCATTGAACTGCGACCTAGGGTGTCCTGGTGCCAAGAGCACATATGGACACCCTTATGCTTGAACATGGTGTTTGTGATGGACAATCCATGACGAGCATAGAAGTCCAACAGCAAAACACCACTCGAGTTCAGATCAGGTGGGCCATTCCTCCCAACCACGCCCCTCCAGGTCCCACTGTCATTGCCCACGTGAGCGTTGAAGTCCCCCAGCAGAACGAGGGAGTCCCCAGGACTAAGTTTTCCACTTAATCCTAAAAAATCATTGTGATAGAAAAACACGGACTTTAAATCTTCTGATAGAAAAACATAGACTTTAAAGGACACTTGTTAGAAAAATGTAAATATAATCATTTTTTTTACATTAAATTACAGGCATTTGGTCTTGCTAAAACTAGGGCCCGTTCCTACTCCATCTTACCACGGCCCGTCTCACCCATCCAGTTCGATGATTTGGCAGCAAGAGAAGATACAAAAATCAGAGGCCAAAACACTTAAAACATTTATTACAATTTGGAATTCCAAGTTGGGAGACTCACTTACAAGTTTTATCAACGACGCGGATAGCCTAATCTTATCCCGAAGTGCCTCCCATGAATTGTAAGTTGTAGTCTCATCGTTTACCCTGGGAACATGTCTTTTAAGACACACGAGCCCCTGAGGGGGTTGGACTAACCCCCTTTTGGAGACATTCAGTCTCCCGCAGATATGTGCTTTCTGACACTTCCCCCGTTAAATGTAAATTATAGCCCCGGCCTGTTTTTTGGGAGTCAACTAAAATAACATTCAGAGCCATGGGAAAGTTTTAAAAACCGTTAACTAATCTACAAAGCTCTCATATATTTCCCATTCTGTCTTGCACCTGGTATCATTACTAAAGTCTGAATGTAGCCATTGTGTTGTGAAAAGAACCCCTCATCCCAGGTTACTGTGTTAAAGGTGAAATCTGTATAACTTTAAAATACACTATTATCATATAAATGATTATATATTTTCATAACAGTCTGTAGGAATGTTCTGTTGTTTCAACTTCAAACAGGGAGAACAAATGCTTCTCCCAGATAAGGAATGTTTGCCTTATCCAGCTGTGTGTGTTGCAGGTTACTGATCACCACCCGCAATAAATCTGCACCCCTCTTTGTATGTTGTAAACTCCTGATACCTCCTGACCCTTCTTTGAAGTCCGATAATAAAGGCAGAGGAGACAAATGTCCCGACAGAGTTGAGCACAGACATTAAAGGAGTATCATTCTCCGCCTGGCTCTCTTCTCGTCTTCTGCAGAAAAGTAACTTGTATTTGTGTGGTTTTATTTCAAGAATAATAAGGGGTTATTTATCATAACCCTATCAACCCTGTAGTTCTTCCTATATCTATTTGCTCTCAAAGAACATTGCTGACTTCTTTCAGTCGAGGTGTTGTGTAAAAACATACCGGCCCTGAATGTTTAAGGACAGAAAAAAAAATGAAACTTTTTGCTGCTTCCCGGATGTAAACTAACCTATGGATGATTATCTGGAGGTTTAAAGATGAATGTAAACGTACACATCTGTTACAGTAAAGGTTATACTTTCAGCATTAAACCTGCTATTGTTACTGCTTCCTACTCTTATTTCTGCAAGACAAATGACGATTCAGAGATTTCAGAGTGCTCAGCTGTGAATACTTGATTAAGTGATAATTTACCAACAGATTTTTGTACCTGAATAATTATTTAACCACTGTGGTGTTGCTGAATATAATTATATTGTGTGTATCTACTGTGTGTATATAGCTTCTGTATATATATATATATATATTATTTTGTCTGCACCATAAACACCAAGTCAAATTCCTTGTAAGTGCAAACCTACTTGGCAATAAACTTGATTCTGATTCTGATATATAATGATATCTACACTGCTAGTAATGAATGAAATGTGTTTGAAGAAAAATAATAATTCCACTGAACATGGTAAAATGGATGCCAAAGAGATCAGAACTATAAATGTTTAAAACCCTGAAATGCAGAGGTAGTCGGACGCCTTTGCAGTTCCTCCACCCCTTCCCCTGGAAGGATCTCTAGTGGTGGGTCAGGAGAAGCTTCTCATTGAAGACATTGTTATTGTATGATAATTTGATAAAGAGGATGCTCAGGGCTGTCCAAATTATTCTTTATTTTACGAAGAATTGTTCTTTGTAAAATCCTTTCCACAGATTCCAGAGGGGTCAGAGCAGAACAGAGCAGACTTACTGATTTTTATAACTCAGTAATTATTTGTCACTGTAGAGTTGCTAAACTTGATCATACTCACTCAAGTGAATCTCTTACAACGAATGAAGTGTGCCAGAGTAATACTGTACATAAAAAACAAGGTAAAATGGATGAAAGTGATAGTCTGAACTGTAAATGCTTTAAATGTTGTAAGTAAAGAAATGCAGAAGCAGTCTAATACCTGGAAATCCGCCACACCTTCCAACAACAGCTGCTCTTAAACTCCTCCCTTCTAGTCAACACAGTGTTCAGCTGCATTTCCTGGTTCCTCCCAATTCCAAAGTCTGGAAGCTTTAGGATTGATGTGATTTCCGACCTGACAACAGAAACAGCTGCAGATCAGTAAGTAAAGATCTTGTGATTGGCTTTTTGTGGGACACATCTACTGGAGGAATAGCAATTGTAGCCATTAAGTGTTGTCAAGAAGTGAAATGGCTCATAGAGGAAGTCAAAGGGATTATAGAAAATTCTCTTGCTGCATCTGCTTGGATCTACTGAAGGATCCAGTGACTATTCCCTGTGGACACAGCTACTGTATGAACTGTATTAAATACTACTGGGATGGAGAGGATCAGAGGAGAAGCCACAGCTGCCCTCAGTGCAGGGAGATCTGCATACAGAGGCCTGCCTTGAAGAGAAACGTTGTGTTAGCAGATTTAGTGGAGGATCTGAAGAAGACTAGACTCCAAGCTACTCCAGCTGGACCTGAAGATGTGGCCTGTGATGTCTGCATGGGGAGGAAGATGAAAGCTGTCAAGTCCTGTCTGGCCTGTGTAATTTCTTATTGTCAGAATCACCTCCAGCCTCACTATAATGTCTCTGGACTGAAAAAACACAAGCTGGTGGAACCATCAAAGAACCTCCAGCAGACCATGTGTTCTCGTCATGATGAGGTGATGAAAATCTTCTGTCGTACTGATCAGCAGTGTATCTGTTATCTCTGCTTAATGGATGAACATAAAGGCCATGAAACAGTCCCAGCTGCTGAAGAAAGGACTGAGAAGCAGATGGAGCTCCAGGTGAGTCGACAACAAATCCAGCAGAGAATCCAGGAACAAGAGAAAGATGTGAAGCTGCTTCAACAGGAGGTGGAGGCCATCAATGTCTCTGCTGATAAAGCAGTGGAGGACAGTGAGAAGATCTTCACTGAGATGATCCGTCTCATCCAGAAAAGAAGCTCTGATGTGAAGCAGCAGATCAGATCCCAGCAGGAAACTGAAGTGAGACTTGTCAAAGAGCTTCAGGAGAAGCTGAAGCAGGAGATCACTGAGCTGAAGAGGAAAGACGCTGAGCTGAAGCAGCTCTCAGACACAGAGGATCACAGCCAGTTTCTCCTCAACTGCCCCTCACTGTCAGCACTCAGTGAGTCTACATACTCACCCAGCATCAATTATCGTCCTCTGAGACACTTTAAAGATGTGACAGCAGCTGTGTTAGAGCTCAGGGACATAATACAGGACATTATGAGAGACACAGGTACAAAAATCTCACTGATAGTCACTGAAGTGGATGTTTTATTGTCAGAACCAGGATCAAAGAAAAGATTGTTAAAATACTCCACAGGAATTACTCCAGTGACACGACAGGATCGGTCAATGTTTGAAGTAGTTTTATTGTGTTTTTTTGTTGTCACATGGTGGTATTTTTTCTGATGCACTTTGGGGGTTTTAATCCTGCGAAATGTGCTATATAAACAAAGTTTACTCACTAATGCCAGCTAACATGCTACATAAAGCTGTAAGCTTAGTAAGTTTTACTACTCCAACTCAGGTAGTTGCCTGCCGTTCATTTCTCTTCCCATCACCCTGATTGATTGCATAGATGGTCAGCTTTTCTTCTCCAGGAAGGAAACTTAATATTTAAAATAAATGCCTTCAGCACTTTGAATCGTCTTGCTTTATAAATAAACTTGGCTCACCTTCACTTTTAACCGCTGTATGCATATAAGGTATAATAACTTCATGAGAAAAGTAAATGTTCAAAATATCTATTTTTCCATTTTCTATACCTCTTATACTCTTTGCCATATAACCCCATTTCGCTGGGCCAGATCATTCGGTCACATGGCTTCTCATGCCACTGCTATACTAAAGACAGACACATCTATTCCCCAATGACCAAACAATCTCGGCACATATATTGGACTGCCATTCATGACATCAACATGGATAAAAGTCATCGTCTCCAACTAAACTTCTCTAAAACTGAACTACTTGTCACTGTACTTTCCTACCCCCTCTATTCCACTCTCTTTCTGCACTTTACTCTATACCCGTCCTCTATTTCTACACTGTCAGCTCTGACATAACATGGCTAGTGCTCTTCCTCCTTACTAGCTTATTGTTTGCAATAAAGTCAACTGCATTGTTTTTCATTTGTAAGTAGTTTTGAATACAATAGTAGTCCACATGTATGTACTCTTCTTCTGTTTCTCAAAAAAGGCTGAAACTTGATCAAATCAGTTTTGTTTTATTTAATTAGTAACACAGTAATCAGTTATTATTTCCAACAACACTTCTGAATGTTTAATTCAAATTAAAACTTAAATAACCTCAAGTAGCTGCAGGAGCCTCACATATAACTTAAAATAATAGACTGTATACTTAAAAATCATTATAAAACAGTATCAGTGATATTAATGATATTTATCTCTTTGGTTGGAGAAATAGGGTTGAACATTTACTTATAGCGTCTTGTTTGACACTTTTTGGTTTTAAACTAGTAATAAATAAAATCATCTCTCTAATGAACTCTGTGTCTCAGTTAATATGGTTCAACATGTCATGTTTACTATTTAGTTCTGGGAATTATTGCATAAAGATGGGGGTGAAAGGAGCTCATTGGATTAGCCCATACTGAAGATCACATATCTGGAAATCTCTTGCATGAAGATGTTTGTTACAGCAACCCTTCAATCCAAGTTCTACCAGTTCAGCAGGTTGAAGACAAAGTGACGCATTATTTCACCATGGAATGTGTCACCCGTTGTCCATCCAATGCAATGCAGAAAAAGGTTTCCAGGACATTTTACATATTTCACTAGGTTATATCTCAACAGTTTACTCATATGATTTATGGTAACAAATGTGTTCAACATAAAAACTAGGGAGTGCTGTCTTGAGGTTACAGATGAATTTGTCCCCAGCTTAGTAAAGTAATAATGTAGATTTAAACTGCTCATTCACCTGGAATGAAACATGCAGTGATAACCACTCCCATCTCTCAAACACTGAGAGTCTGACGGCTTATTTCCTGGTGCTTCTATTCAGAGATCAGACAAAGTCAGAGTCATTGTATTGTTGAGTTTAAGGACTGACGGGTCAACCAGCTGCAGATCGGGGAGTAAAGGAGAAAGAAGATTAGTTTAGCTTTTAGCGTAGGACAATTATTTGCTGAGAAGGAGAGAGAGGAATAAGTGATAATTTACTGAGCCTGCTAACCCTTTTCTGCTTTTGAGTTGTCAGTTTACTCGGGGCTGGTGTGGACCTGAGCCTTGGAGTCCCCGGTCTGGACTGTCACCCAAGCTTTGCCTCTCCCTTGGATTATTCCCCCCGGTCTGTTGCTGCTCCTTGCAGCTTGTCCCGCCTGTTTCCCCTCTGGACTCCCCTGAAGACTGTTTCTGTTTGTTTCAACCTCACTCTTCATTTGTTCCTTTAATAAACATCCTTAATATACTCCCCTGTGTCTGGCTGAATATTGGGTTCAGTTTCCTATTCATGACAGTGTTCTGGTGAAGAACGTCATGTTAGCAGAGTTAGTGGAGGATCTGAAGAAGACTGAACTCCAAGCTGCTCCATCTGATCATCACTATGCTGGACTTGAAGATGTGGCCTGTGATGTCTGCACTGGGAGGAAGATGAAAGCTGCCAAGTCCTGCCTGGTCTGTTTGGCCTCTTATTGTGAGAATCACCTCCAACCTCACCATGATGTTCCTGGACTGAAGAAGCACAAGCTGGTGAACCCCTCCAAGAAGGAGCTCCAGGTGAGTCGACAACAAATCCAGCAGAGAATCCAGGACCAAGAGAAAGATGTGAAGCTGCTTCAACAGGAGGTGGAGGCCATCAATGTCTCTGCTGATAAAGCAGTGGAGGACAGTGAGAAGATCTTCACTGGGATGATCCGTCTCATCCAGAAAAGAAGCTCTGATGTGAAGCAGCAGATCAGATCCCAGCAGGAAACTGAAGTGAGTCGAGTCAAAGAGCTTCAGGAGAAGCTGGAGCAGGAGATCACTGAGCTGAAGAGGAAAGACGCTGAGCTGAAGCAGCTCTTAAACACAGAGGATCACAGCCATTTTCTCCTCAACTACCCCTCACTGTCAGCACTTAGTGAGTCTACACACTCATCCAGCATCAATGTTCGTCCTCTGAGATACTTTGAGGATGTGACAGCAGCTGTGTCAGAGCTCAGAGAGAAACTACAGGACATCCTGAGAGACACATGGACAGACATCCATGAAGTGGAGGTTCTACTTTCAGAACCAGAACCAACAACCAGAGATGGAGTCCGAAAATTCCATCCATCCATTTTCTGACCCGCTTAATCCCACATGGGGGTGCTGGTGCCTATCTCCAGCGTTCACTGGGTGAGAGGCGGGGTACACCCTGGACAGGTCGCCAGTCTGTCACAAGGTGGATTCCGAAAATATTCACAGGAAATCACTCTGAATCCAAATACAGAAAACAAGAAGCTGATATTATCTGAAGGGAACAGGAAAGTGACATTTAAGGACAAGCAGGAACAGTCTTATCGTGGTCATCCAGACAGATTCACTGATTGGCTTTAGGTCCTGAGCAGAGACAGTCTGACTGGTCGTTGTTACTGGGAGGTGGAGAGGAAAGGAGAGGGAACCAGTGTGACAGTTTCATACAAGAACATCAGCAGAGCAGGAAAATTGGGTGACTGTAGATTTGGACTCAATGACAAATCTTGGTCATTATACTGTTACCAAAGGGATTTCTTGTTTTATCACAATAACACTGAAACTCACATATTCCGTCCAGTTTCCTCCAGAGTAGGAGCAGGTATTCTGTCTTTCTACAGCGTCTCTAAAACCATGACTCTGCTCCACAGAGTCCAGACCACATTCACTCAGCCTCTATACGCGGAAACTGGGGTTCATCTGTATCTCAAATCCTGGCTTCATGATGCATCCTCTGGTGAATTTGTTAGACTAAAATAGTCAGAAATGATCTGAGATCCAATTCCCTAAAATGTGTATTTTATTTTCAGTTTCTTTAACATCCATCACGAATCAAGAAGCTTTGTTGTCGGACAAAACTACTTTACATCGGAAACCCCTAAGGATTTACCTAGCCTGTTTCTTATGAATATAAAAAAATTAAGTACTGCGATTTTATGTTTTTCTATACGTTTGTTAATGTATGAATAGAAAAAAAGCTTTGAATGTTAGCGATGAAGCTTCTTATAGTGAAACTAAAGAAGTCTAGTCAAAGATTTACTTAGCTTATTCCTTTTTTTCTTTTCCTATTTAATATTACTTTTCATCGTATTGTTACTGAAAAGTGCTATATAACTATACTTGCTGCGCCTTCCCTGGCCTTATTGTCATTATGTGTTACTACAATGACATTTTTAGTGAGGCAGTCACCAGCTCAGAATGCACATAGTTACACCTAACATGCAGACACAACAAGGCATAATCTTCCTTCTTTGTTTCTTTTTTTTTTAAGTTGATTGCACTGATCAATCGCACCACTGTCTGGTAATGCTTATTATTGTTGCTGAAAACTCATTGTTGTCAATTCTTTAGTGCTCAGAGATTAGAGGGCTGTTGTGCAATAAAGCCATGAGGAAAAATAAGACTTAGTTGTAAGCCAAGAAATTTGAGTCTTTTACATGCACCAAGGAACTCCCCCCCCAAACCCCCACCGTACATCAGCAGGGTGCCGTGCTTTGAAGCCAAGCTACCGCAGACTTATCTTCCTTTTGCCAGTGGACCCATGAGGAGGAGAGAGGATTCCATGCTGGGGAGACCAGCCATCGATGTGGGATGTGGGCTGCATTGGGCTCAGAGACTCACAAGCATCTGCAGGGTCGACCAAACTGAGTAAAGTCTGCTTTCTGTGAAACTAACATCAAAATCAAATCAGTGGTGGTCTGTCTAAGCTGTGTTGGAGGAAGCTGACCTGGGAGCCGAGTCATGTTGTGATACCCCTTCACAGACATAAGACCTGCATGAAGGACCCCGGAGCCGCCTCTTCACAGTCACTTTTCAGGTGAGCAGGCAGCTCGCTGTTGAGATGACCAGCTTTACCTGATGCCCATCGCTAAACCAGAGACAGCAGGAGAGGGTTTTTTACTGTGTTTTTAAAGCTTGACTGAGCAAACAAGCTTAGTTTCTGTTAGTAATATGGAAACCAAGTCATTACGACCAAAATACAGCTGAAGACCTTTTAAAATTAGTGCTAAATGTCTGCTACCAAAGTGGTATTAGCCTCCAGACTCTAACAGGAGGACAGAGTAGTTGGACTACACTTCCCTGTTTCTAACATAAGACCAAAATAAATGTGAATTTTATATTGAATTAACTTAGTAGGTTTATTGTTGCTAGTGCATACTCCAGGCTAGATATTACAGTCAGGCAGTCTTGTAGACGGCTCAGTGAGCCAGTCAGGTAGTGACACAGTGTACCGTAATGCTGCGATTATCCATTGAATGGAGCGGCTTGTTTCGAAACAAAGTCGTACTTACACATTTTAACAGGTTTTTGAGCACTTTGTACCATATAAAATTGGTCAGTGTTAATTTAAAAAATGTGCCTGGCCTTCTCCTGCTTAACCCTGAAGGCCCCATTTATTACCCCGGTTTAAGATTTGACAATAAATGAGAAAAACATTAATCAGAGGTAAACATTGTAATATGCATATTTAATTAATTAGGAATTCCGAATGGAGACAAAAGTTTACATTACCAGTGTATCTACGTCCTTCTCCTAGTTATTGCAGCTTTTGTCTGATCTAAGTTTGCAAAGACATCCTTTTTACACTGACTGCCCTCCTCCGCCGAGTTAGGGAGGGAGGGGGTCTGTGTGCTATCTGCTTTGCCTGCCTGTGTTCCTTAAACAAAGAGACTTCTACTCTACAAAGGGTCAAGCCAAAATGACCTAACAGCCATAAAACCCAGATGCATGTTTATCTTACCCTCAAAAGAGGGAGACACAGTCAGCACCCCTGCATTCCTCTGTTCTTCCATACGAGTACCTGATTAATATAACAACTAAGATATTTATTTTCCTCAACATCAGTAAGCACAATGGTGATCATGTTTAAGGCGCACAGAATTACAAGGCCCACTATCAATTGTTTTTAAAATTGCAGGATTTTAACTGCACCTTATAGTCCGGAAAAAACGGTAATGGTTTCATAATCATTTTCAGGAAATGTAAACAATCTTTAATTTATTGGTTTCGCTGAACATTTAAACATTTAAGTGACTTCTCAGAAAACATGAGAAAGATTGTGTCCAAATTCAGGGGCTGCATCTTTTGAAGTCTGAATTTGAAGGACGATTACACAAGCACGTCAGAGTATTTAAAAAAAATACTAATAAAAATCAATACGGCTCAACTTGAACCAAAAAATAAAACAATTAAATGTGGTCTATTAAATATAAGGTCTCTCCCTACAAAGACCTTGTTAGTTAATGAATTGATTTCTGATAATCAGATTGATTTATTTTGTCTCACAGAAACCTGGCTACAAGAAGACTACGTTAGTATAAATGAGTCAACTCCCTCCAATTATTCAAATTTCCACATTCCTAGATCTGTGGGAAGAGGAGGAGGAGTGGCAACCATCTTTCAGTCCGATTTATTAATTAGTCCCGGGCCAATTAATAACTACAGTTCTTTTGAACATTTAACCCTCAGTTTCCCTTATCCAAATTGAAAAGCAATAAAACCTCTTCTGTTTGTTGTTTTGTATCGTCCACCAGGCCCTTACTCTCAGTTTTTGTATCAGCTGTCAGACTTCTTATCTGATTTGGTGTTAAACACTGACAAGGTTATTATAGTGGGTTATTTTAACATTCATGTTGACACAGAATGTGTTTTAAAAGTGTAGCCTTTAAAACGATCCTAGATTCAATTGGTTTTGCTCAAAATGTGCATAAACCGACGCACTCTTGGCTCCATACATTAGACCTTGTGCTGACATATGGCATTGATTGTGAAGAATTAACAGTATTTCCTCACAACCCTGTCCTATCTGATCATTTTTTATGAAACATTTGAGTTTAATCTAACTGAGTTCTCCACCCCCAAAAGAGGGTTCCATTATAGTAGATCTTAATCGGACAATGCTGCATCAAACTTTAAAGAGTCTGTCCCCCTTTTAATATCGTCAGTATTGCAGAAATACCCTGCAGATAGCAGCAATGTTGTTTCTTCCCATTCACAAATAGATGTCTTTGTTAACGGTATGACTTCGTCATTGCGTTCTGCATTAGACAATGTAGCTACCTTGAAAAAGAAGGTGATTATTCACAGGAAACTGGCTCCCTGGTTTAATTCAGAGCTGCGTTCCTTGAAGCACAATGTTAGGAAATTGGAGAGAAAATGGCGCTCTACACACCAAGAGGAATCCTACCTAATCTGGAGGGACAGTCTATTGTATAACAAGACCCTTCGCAGAGTTAGAGCATCATTAATTGAGGAGAACATAAATAATCCTAGATTTCTCTTCAGTACAGTTGCCAAACTTACACAGAGTCATAGCTCCGTTGATCCATCCATTCCCTTAGCTCTTAGCAGTAATGATTTTATGGGATTGTTCATAAATAAAATTGATTCCATTAAAAATAAAATAATGGCATCCTCCCAAACATGATTACCTCGTCCTCAGTAAGTGAGGCAGCGTTGGAGGAATCTTTAGAACCTGCGCAGTGTCTGAACTGCCTAGAAGCAGTAGAGCTTTCTGGGCTATCTAAAATTTTAGCTTCATCTAAACCTTCTACCTGTATGTTAGACCCAACCCCAACTAAGTTGTTTAAGGAGGTATTCCCTTTGATATATTGACATGATTAATCTATCCTTAGTAAATGGATATGTACCACAGGCTTTTAAAGTAGCTGTTATTAAACCTTTACTTAAGAAACCATATCTTGATCAAGATGAGTTAGTAAATTACAGACTTATATCTAATCTTCTTTTCTTATCTAAAATTCTTGAGAAAGTAGTTGCTAATCAACTTTGTGAACATTTACAAAGTAATGACCTACTAGAAGAGTTTTAGTCAGCTTCAGAGCTCATCATAGCACTGAAACAGCTCTGGTGAAGGTCACCAATGATATTCTCATGGTCTCAGATAATGGACTTGTGTCTGTACTTGTCCTGTTAGATCTCAGTGCTGCATTTGATACAGTTGATCACAATATTCTCCTACAAAGACTTGAACATATTGTAGGGATTAAGGGGAAAGCATTAGGCTGGTTTAAATCTTATCTGTCGGACAGATTCCAGTTTGTTCATGTTAATAATAAATCTTCTTCAAACTCTAGGGTCACCTGTGGAGTACCACAGGGTTTAGTCCTTGGACCAATTCTCTTTACTATATATATGCTTCCGGTTGGCAAAATTATCAGACAGCATGGGATTAATTTCCACTGTTATGCTGATGACACTCAGCTATATTTATCCATGAATCCTGATGAATCCAATCAATTACTTCAACTGCAGTCATGTCTTGATGACATCAAAAGCTGGATGACTTTAAATTTCCTGCACTTAAATTCTGACAAGACAGCAGTTGTAATCTTTGGACCAGAGTCCTCAAAAAATAAACTTCTTAATCAATCACTTAATCTGGATGGCATTAACTTGGCCTCTGGTAAGAAAGTAAAAAATTTTGGTGTTATTTTCGACCAAGACATGTCATTAAAATCCACATTAAACAGGTTTCCAGAGTTTCCTTTTTTCACCTCAGGAATATTGCCAAAATTAGAAACATTCTGTCCAGGGGTGATGCTGAAAAACTAGTCCATGCATTTGTTACTTCAAGTCCACAAAATGCAGTTCAAAGTCTTCCAAAACGCTGCAGCAAGAGTTCTGATGAAAATCAACAAGAGGAATCATATTTCTCCAATTTTAGCTTCCCTTCATTGGCTCCCTGTTAAATCAAGAATAGAATTTAAAATTCTTCTTCTAACGTATAAAGCCCTTAATAATCAAGCTCCATCATATATCAGAGCTCTGATTACCCCGTATGTTCCTAACAGAGCACTTCGCTCTCCGACTGCAGGTCTGCTGGTGGTTCCTAGAGTCTCTAAAAGTAGAATGGGAGGCAGATCCTTTAGCTATCAGGCTCCTCTCCTGTAGAACCAACTCCCAGTTTTGGTCCGTGAGGCAGACACCCTGTCTACTTTTAAGACTAATCTTAAAACTTTCCTTTTTGACAAAGCTTATAGTTAGAGTGGCTCATGTTACTCTGAGCTACCTCTGTAGTTATGCTGCTATAGGCTTAGGCTACTGGAGGACATCAGGGCCTATTTTTCTCACTCTACTGATTTCTACTGTTCTCCAGTTTTGCATTGTATTATATTGAAATTACTGTTGTCATTTCAGCTTTTAATTTTTTGTTCTCTCTCTTTTTTCTTCATAGTAGTTACACCTGGTCTGACGTTCTGTTAACTGTGACATCATCCAGGGAAGACAGATCACCAACTATTACCATCTAATGTAGAACAGATTACTAGATCAATGTGTGCTTCTGTGCTTTTTTGTCTGTCTTGTTGTGTCTCTACTCTGTCTTCTGTAACCCCCAGTCGGTCGAGGCAGATGACCGTTCATACTGAGCCCGGTTCTGCTGGAGGTTTTTCCTTCCCGCTAATGGGTGTTTTTTCTTTCCACTGTCGCTTCATGCTTGCTCAGTATGAGGAATTGCTGCAAAGCCATGGACAATGCAGACGACTCTCCCTGTAGCTCTACGCTTCTCCAGGAGTGAATGCTGCTTGTCGGGACTTTGAAGCAATCAACTGGTTCCCTTATATAGGAAATTTTTGACCAATCTGTATAATAAGAATGATTTGACTTTGTAAAGTGCCTCGAGATGACATGTTTCATGAATTGGCGCTATATAAATAAAATTGAATTGAATTGAATTATTTCAAAAATCACTTTGCAAAACACCAAGCAGATATTTTGGGTTTACATAGCTTGCTTCTAGCCTGAAATCTTTTAAAAAAAATTATTTTATGGAATAGAAAGAGTAATATATCCAACTTCATTCATAGCTTTTCACTCCTCTCTGCCATTGCTATTTCCACTTGCACAATTCTCTTTCACCAGAAGTGAATTATAGGATAGGGTGGACCATGAATGATTTGCCGGAACCCATCCTTCTGGGGAAAAAGATGCTGTACGTTGCAATTGAAGGAGCCTTAAAAGTTAGACAGCTTTTGTTGCATCGCTGTGACATAACTGGTCTTTAAATTTTACCTTTGAGACAGGTTGAGGAGCTCGGCCATCTGTCAGGGCCTTGGAGTAGAGCTGCTGCTACTCCAAATCCACACTTCCATTTTTTACTCCTTTCTGGGTGAATGTGTAATAATATTAATAATAATAATAATACATTTAATTTATACTGCACTTTCCATCAAAAGATCTCCAAGTGCTACAGGTAAAAATGAAAAAAAGCATAAAAATTTTTAAAAAGCTTTTTTAGAAGAGAGAAAAACAAATGTACGATCACTTGCATTGTGTCGTTGACTTTGCAGCAATCCCTTTTGCATGTAGCAAAAGTAGAGAGGAAAACTCCCCTTTAACAGGTAGAAACCTTCAGCAGAACCAGGCTCAGTGTGAACAGTCATCTTTAATGACCGACTGGGGTTTAAGACAACAGAGAGCATACATAAAAGAACAAGGAGTACTTATCTAGGCGTACGTTCTATGTTGGGAAAAAAAGGAAAAAGGTAATGCCAGTACTCGCTCTGTTGTTGCTTCATCTAGAAGAGAAATAGCTAAGATAGATTCTGAGCCAGTTTTCAGCTCTAGTGAATAAAAGCGAGCACATACAGTTAGTTGCAGGAACACAGCTGAACACTGAAAGACAGAGCCAAATGTATAATTTATAGGAGAACATTAAGTTGTTGGCAGCAGTTGCTCAGCTGATGCCCCCCTCCTAGGATTGTGTCATGGCTAAACAGAAGGCCAGGCCAGAAGTAGCTACAACGAAGAGAAAAAACAGGGAGAGAACAAAATATTAAGTTGAAAAAAGATAAAAATTGTAGAATCATACCTTTGATGTCCTGAAATGTCTTTTGAATTCAGTTGCCTGACATAGATACGCATTAATTGTTTATGACCCTGAAGTGTTCTGATCAAAAATTATTTGTATGCATGTTAACCTTTTAAAGTGACATTCTGCTAGTTTAGAGTTATAATTTGAAATAAAATGATACATTTTATTAAATATGGGGTGTTTTTTTTGTTTTTCTTTTACTTTCCCAACATTTATGCTAATAATTAGGATTGTTCCAATTTGTTTTCAGCAGCTGGTCCTTCAGGAAGAATATTCTTCATCTGTTTTTTTTAAACTGTGAAAGATTCATAAATGCTGAAAACCATGTAATTCAGTTTAATTCACTTTCCTAATGTTAAATAAACTAGATATTGAGTATCTGTTAACTATTTAGCATCTGCTTCATAGCACAAAACAAAAATTCACTGTTTCTTATAGAACAGTATAAACTTCACTTCCACTGAGTTGATCCATGGAGCAGGAGAAAGATGAAGCAGGTGAGTAAACAGATGAGGCACCTGGGAGCAGAAAGCACTGAGAGCAGAGGGGCAACACTGGCTCCACCTAGAGGAGAGAAATTTTCCCAATGCAGTCGCCTCAGATCGCTGGATCCTCACACCCCTCAGCGCGTAGGTTTTTTCTTGCTGCTGTTATAATGATACCACAGGCGTTATCAGCTATAATGTTCCCTATGCAGAATTTCCTGCTATGTGCAAGGAGGTTTCTACGGCCTTAGCAGGAGGAAACAAGGAGGAAACACTTAGACATCATCTAAAGAGCTCCACACATATACATGTATGTACATATGGCTGTGGCTGATCTTTCTGTTTGGAATATAAAAACGTGTAATCCAAACTTTTAAGACACTTCCTTGAAACACTGCAACTTTATGGTTTCATAATTTTATTGATATACAGTATTTTTAAAGTAGTTACTGACTGTCAGACTGTGCTGGGCAAAGATCAAAGATAAGAGCGAAACTTCCCTCCAAGGTGGACTCAGATTTTCTGTTTAACTGGACCACACCCTCTGATTTCCTTCTTCAAGGAGCTCCACCCTGGTCTTTCAATCCAAGGACACCATTACCGACCGCCACTGATTTCTTGTGAGGGCCAAGAAGCCTAGAAATATCCAGAAGTTTGATAAATTCATCCCCAGAACCATGCCACTACAGACTTATTCTAAATTAGCTCAGGTCCTGTTCAATGTGCTTAAAGGCACAGTTCACAGTTTCTGAGGTTCAGTACCAACTCTTATCAGAGTGTTCAGATTTCTTTGAGAATGTTTGAATAATACAAAAGACAAGCTGTCTTTTTTAGCATGTAGCATATAGCTTTGCAAAGCACTCATTTTAAATGTCAAATCTGGACATGTCATTCCCAGCGGCCTTAGTACAGATATTTTAAACTGGCTGGTTTTCTGGCCCAGACATGATTTCCACAAATAAAAAAAAGGGCTGAGGTCAGGAGTCATGGAAAGAAGCTTTTCCAGACAGTAACAGGAATGGATAGCTGAATAGAGTCACTTATGTCATTGTTGTATCCCCAAAGCAGCCACAGTCCCCTTGAGGTTTCTTTTGACTCTAGGATTTCATAAACAGCCTAAAAGTAATTGCAGGAGAAGCAGATTGTTTAACAGGCCATGGTAAAAACATAAACCCTGATGTGGGAACTATTTGTTGAGGCTGTTAATCAGGACTTCAGGTCAGCATTGAAGAGATGCCGGTAAGTATCTCTCAGGGACAAAGGGATGCTGCAAAAACACCATTTAGAGTGTTATCAGATGTTGAACGGACATTTTAAATGTTCTCATCAGTCCTATTAAATAGCTATTTGTAACAGTGCTAAAGGTCAGGAAGCAGGGGGTGAGTTTACCTATCCTCCAGAGTTAGCAGATCCTCCTCCACAGCCTGGATGCTGAAGGTTGTCCCACATCTGTGAAACTCTGCATCGAGAACAAGCTATAGACATGGTGAAAGAGTTGAGTTTGGTAGGTGAATTGAATTTATCGTGGATGTTCTGAGTTAAACTGGAAAATGTAATTGAGGAAAGGGAACTTCCATGTCCAGGAATCTCAGAGTAAGAAAATTCCTCAATTCTTTATAGTATGCTAATTTACTCAAAGGAAAATAATCAAATCCATTGGGTTTGCAGCAATTTAAATAAAATCACTGTTGAAAAAAATATTTCTATATTATGACTTAGAATGACTGTGATTGCACAGTAGCTGCCTAACTCATAGAAGCCTCTGTGTAGTTTTAGAGAGGGAGAGACTGAGAAGGCCATTGCTGGAGACCCAGATGGTTTAAAAGGCAGTGTTTTCCTTTTTTAGATCAAAGAAGCTGCGTTACAGCCCTTTGAGACACATTTCCCATTCTGTAAACTGTTATCAGTTATCTTAATAAATGCTTTATGTATGAAGACTAGTGATCTTCTTCTTGATAATCCAGGAAAAGACTCCCCCCCCCCCCCCCACAACAGTATCCGATATAAGCGTAAAGGAATCAAGCATCTAAAGTCAACTTGGTAACACATTTTACTAAAGAGGAAATATATCTGTGTGGGACAGATGATAAATATGACTAATAGAAACTAAACTGGTTTAACAGGTACAAAATGTTCTGCCCAGCCTTAAACCCATGTAACCTTAAACAAGTCACAACAACATCAAGCTGGCTGTAGATACCGAAAAGCAGTTAACTGAATTTGAATTAAATGAATGGATCCTAAATATTGTTAGCTGTCAGTCAGGTTTATAAGTCCTCATAAAGACTTCATCAGTAATCTCTACCTTATCAGGGAGTTTACTGTACAACAGTAAACTCTGTTCTGCAGAGCAGCAATGCCGATAATAACCCCTCCCATCTGCCACGAAGAGGAGACGGACTGGCGCTCCAGCAAAGCTGCGTGTGAAACATTAGTTTTCCCCGACGGAACCGACGACCACAACAACTGAGAGACGGCACAGCAGAGAAACCAGATGGATTCTGCAAAGTTATCTTGTTGTATTTGTCTGGATCTGCTGAAGGATCCGGTGACTATTCCCTGTGGACACAGCTACTGTATGAACTGTATAAAAGAACACTGGGATGGAGAGGATCAGAGGAGAAGCTACAGCTGCCCTCAGTGCAGGGAGACGTTCACACCGAGGCCCGTCCTGAAGAAGAACGTCATGTTAGCTGCTTTAGTGGAGGATCTGAGGAAGACTGGACTCCATGCTGCTACAGCTGATCGCTGCTATGCTGGACCTGAAGATGTGGCCTGTGACGTCTGCACTGGGAGGAAGATGAAGGCTGTTAAGTCCTGTCTGGTCTGCTTGGCCTCTTTTTGTGAGAAACACCTCCAGCCTCACTATGACTCTTTAGCTTTCAGGAAACACAAACTCGTGGAGGTTCCTGCAAAGCCCCAGCAGAAAATTCGCTCTCGTCACGATGAGATGATGAAGATTTTACTTGATAAATATAAAAAAGTCCTAGCTGAAAGGACTGACGAGCAGAAGGAGGTTAAGGTGAGTCCACGAAAAGTCCGAGAGAAAGACGTGAAGCTGCTTCGGCAGCAGCTGGGGGCCGTCCGTGTCTCCGCTGATAAAGTGGAGCACGGTGAAGCTGCACCTCTCTCCTCTGTCAACAAGGTGGTGAAAAACAGGCCTCTCTCAGTGCCGACACCTCCTGACCCGGCCCCTGCCCCGGGCTGTGCTGTCTCTGCAAACATGAAGAAACTGCAGCAGAGAGAGAAAATCATCAAGTACTTCGACAAAGACAAACCAGCGCCTGTTATCACCTCCGGTTCGTCGAAGGTTTGTGGGAAATGTGGCGAGGCTCTGTCCAGCACTCAGACGGCTCTGAAGGCCCTGGACAAAGTCTTCCACACCAGCTGCTTCTGTTGCATGAGCTGCTGTCGCCCCCTGCAGGGCTTGCCGTTCCACGACAGGGAAGGCTCGCCACAATGTGAGGGTTGCTACAAGAATTCCCTGCCTGCGTGCTCTCAATGTGGAGAGAGAATCACCGACTGTCTGCTGAAGGCAATGGGAAGGTGTTTCCATCCCCGATGCTTCCTCTGCAGCACCTGCTCCTGCAAACTGGAGGGACTTCCCTTTGTTGCAGGTGAAGACAACCAGCCATACTGTGTCCAGGATTACCACAGGCGTTTCTCTCCACGGTGTGAGAGCTGCAAGGAGCCTATTATTCCAGCTCCAGGCAGTGGGGAGAGGGTGAAAGTGGTGGCTCTACACAAGAACTTCCATGTCAAGTGTTACCGATGTGAGGACTGTGCTCGCCTACTTTCTCTTGAAGGGGATAAATGCCCAGGTTATCCTCTGGATGGCAGGATCCTGTGCATCAAGTGCTGCAGCAAGAGAACAAAGCAGTAATTGGCTGCTGCAGCATCTATAAAATGGACCATATTTAAAAACACATCAGTTGTTGGTTCCCCTTTGTAGCAAAGCTTTATGAAATATGTGTACAGTCGAGATCACTGGAGCACTTGGAGCAGTAACCCCCACTCTGGAGAAGTGGCTCCAACAGATACCAGGAGAACCTTCAGACATCTCAGTCCGGGAGATCTTAGGAACAGCTAAGATCTTAAGAAGATCCCTGAAGCTCACAGGCCTCTGGTGGACGACCTGAGCTTGAGAAACGGAGAACCATCCACCTGCTCAGCAGTATGAGGGGTGGGTGAGAGACCCGTTTATATATAAGATTTTTGCTGGTCTGATGCAATATCATTATCTTAAATGTTCGGTTTTTACTAGGTGGAAGTGTGTAAAAGTCATAATTAACAGAAATAAATGATCCACCATGGCTGAATTGTAATTTATTTAGGGACAGTGTTAAATGTTAATTGTTGACAGCTCTAAAACTGTATCTGTGTTTCCAGGAGTGATAAGCTTGAAGAATTCCTCTGTTCATTTACTTGTGAAATCTCAGGACCTCTGAAGGGTTTCTGTATTTAATTTAATTGTAATAAACACTAAGGTTGTGTTTATTGTGCATGATAAAGCCAATAAAAAAACAACAACAAAAAAACAATAAACTCCCCAAATAATAAACGGCCCAAATAATAAATCAGGGTGTACCAAATCAACCAGAATTTAATACCCAAAAAGAAATACATACTGTATGTTTTTGACAAAATATTTATTTTGATACTTTAAGAATTTGATATCATTTTTTAAAGTGCATTACTCAAAATTTGTTTTACTGTCTCTAGCGACTTTATATTAGAATAAACCCTTCTCATATCTACTGATACTCAATATCTTCTGAAACCTTGTGTTGCTTTAAAGAACACCACAAGAAATTCCCTGTGACTGTTATTTATAAATGCAATTTTAATTTAAAGAACTCAGCAGAGTCCCCAACATCCTAAATCCAAACCCAGCACCTCTGGTTTACTACTTTTTGTCTTTATTTCTGCAATTGGTTTAATCCAAAATCTAATCTTTGTCTACTAAAATAACGACGGATGTCCTGATTGAAGCTAATCATGATAATTACAGTTTCCATCAGCTCACCTGCACATTGATTTGAACCACATTGGTCTGATAAAGCAAATAAAATAAAATAAAAACATAAATAAATGTAAATTTGATCATCTTAGTTGATCAACGTTCTCCATGGCTCCATGGATGAATAGAACCAGGTGGGGGCAGCAGCCAAACAAACTTATCAGAGCAACGACATCAACAGAAAAAAAACAAAATAGATGACAAAGCAGCTCCATACAGACAGTTGGGCTGCATCTGAAATGGTCTAATTGGTGAGAACTCTGCAGCCAAAGTGGAAGAGTGTCAGCAGTCGCCATGATAGGTGCTAATAGTGCAGTCAGTAATTAACAAGGTAGGAAGAGTATGCTTCCTCTCATGGTTCCTTTTCCAAAGGGAGCTCGTGGTGTCCCTTACTGGCACTAAGGAGCCATAAGGAATCCCACAATCCTTTGTGTGACATGACACATCATTATGGGTGGAGTTTAGCGATGTCAGATCAATCGTTAACACTAGTACTATTTACAGTGACATTATTGCTTCACGTGTACTGTGTGTGGCACATGAAAATACACACGCCTTCATATGTACAATTCATTTGTCTGACTCACATTTTTTGTAGCTCTTTTTCAAAAGGCTGTAGGCCCGGATTTGACTAGCATCAGCTGATTTAGGACAGCCTTTAACTTGTATGTTATTACGCAATGGAAACGGACATGGAGAGAGCTAGTCAAATCTGGGCTAACAGCCTTCTGTAAAAGAACTACAAAAAAAACGCAAATTAAACAAATGTAGCGAACAGTTGAAGCTCTCTATAACACAAACCAAAGCAAATGAAGGCCTATGCATTTGCATGTGTCACACAAATACATACATTTGAAGTAATAACGTCACTGTAAATAGTACTATTATTGCCAACTGACCTAGCATTGCTTCACTTACTTACTCCACTTTGGCTAAAGAGTCCTTACCAATTAGACCTTTACAGACACAGCCATAGACTCGAGACACAATCTCACAACCACTAAATGAGGAGGAGGGGTCAGTGAAACAGTGCCCCGTAGAGTCGTGGAAAATGGTGTAATACCTTTCTTTGTTTTTTTGAGCTTTGCTTGCTTATATTGTGATAAAACGGCCTCTAGTTCTTCCGGTTTCAATCACTACAGCCGGCCTCACCCAGTTCACAGATTTGGCAGCAAAGGAAGAAAACAATTATCGGAGACAAAACACTTGAAATATGCATTTATTTATTACAATTGGAATTCCAAGGGGAGACACACACTTACAAGCACTGTCATAAAGCTCACGTAGTATAACCGGGAGTCCATCCGCCCATGCCTGTTGTAAGGTAGTGTCTCCTCAAAACCGCCCAGGGTGCATTTTTTTGATAGCTGGCCTGCCCCTCACGAAATGCTTGTGGAGGATGGCTACAGTCACACAGACTGTAAACGACTAGAAAGGGGAGGAGAACAGTCACAGTATGCTTCTTTGCTTCACAGTGTTATTCGGCTTGGGTTGTCATGGGACTGTTCCTTTGTTCATCATTTTCAGTTTGACCTGTTGTTCCCTTTTCTACTGTTTATCGGTGTAGCGGTGCTGGAGGACCAGAGCTAGTTTAGTGAACTCCTCTGTTTGACTTGCGTTTCAGGAAACTAATCTACTCTGGTGTAACTCCATGGTGAGGAACAGTTTAAGTACAATTAAAAAATATGAGGGCTCCTGGACGAGCTAACCATTATATTAATCTTAGTGCAGATGGCTATAAATGTGAATTACTTTCACTCACAAACTTAAATTTTACAAAAATGCGGAATTTAGATTGAAGGGAACAAGCTTTTCAGGATCCGTTCAAAGAACCTGGTAATTGTCCTATACTTTGTTCAACTTAGTGAACCGAGTAAAACAGATAAGTGAACTTCTCTATAAAATTCCAGTGTATCATCTACATAAGGTCATATTTAATAAACTCAAGACGCATTTGCAAGGTGCTCATTTGTCAGGTTAAGACTTATTGGAACAATGAATAGGAATTACAACCAGTGTTTCAGAGTGGAACAACAACCACAGCCAGCTGGATCGATGCTTGGCAGGATGTTTGACCCTACATGTATACAGTGGGCTTACAACATCATTCGGTGTTTTTGGTATGATGAGTGCTTTTTAAATTAAACACTACCTCCGGCTTGAATATCAAGTTCCCTACGTACAAGATCATTACACCTGCTGAGACAATGTGAATATAATCAGTTTAGCTGAAAAAAAAATCCTCCTGAGCAGTGATAGCCTCCATGGCTGAGAAATAACAGGTGACAAACAAATAAACTCCAACATCAACAAAACAACAAATGTTGTGCAATTACGCATGTTTTTAGGTTTTTTAATGTTTAATAAATAACTCTCGGTCTGTTAGGTATTGTCTGGTGAATATCAGCCCAATCAGCTGATATTAGGACAATAGTTGAAAGGAATGATTCAAGCACTGGCGATATTTTAACAGCCAACTCTCCACACATATAGAACAAATGAGTGACAACTTCTTTTCTAGTTCAATAATTTATTAACAGAAACAAATGAACACTCCAGAAAACATCACGATAGAATGTCGGTTATCTCAATTAACAGTATATTGCAGTCAACAAATCCTCTCTATTAGTTCAGTGAAACTTAAACTAAACTACTAAGCAAAGTTAGAATTAAAGAAACTAAGGAACTATGTACACAAAAAAACAAAAGAAATAGTTGAAAACCATCAACAGAATAATTCAGTTAATCCAGGATTCACTGCAGATCTAAGTTAAAGAACCAAAGTTCGTCTTAAAGAATGTGGAATGAGGTTAAATTAGTTAAAATAATTCAGAAAAAATTGGTATATGTTCAACCTATTCACAATACTAATCAAGGTTAGATAAAACATTATTTGAGGAAAAAACATCGTAAAGAAAATTTTGCTAATTAAAAAAGTCAATAACCTTTAAGACACTTGATCTTTATTAATGTAATTATTTCTCCTGGTAATAATTGAGACTCAAATTGGTAACTTGAGAAACTAGAAGGCACTGTAGCAGACGTTCAACCAGAGATGAAGTGTCCCAGTCGGTTGAGGCAGATGACCGTTCACACTGAGCCTGGTTCTGGTTCTCCTCCCTGTTAAAGGGGAGTTTTCCTCTCCACTGTCGCTTCATGCTTGCTCAGTATGAAGGATTGCTGCAAAGCCATGGACAATGCAGACGACTGTCCACTGTGGCTCTACGCTCTTTCTGGAGGAGTGAATGCTGCTTGTCAAGACTTGATGCAACCTGCTGGGTTTCCTTAGAGAGGAAACTTTTTGACCAATCTAGAGGATTTGATTGAATTTGACTTTGTGTTGTGAATTGGCGCTATATAAACAAAATTACATCGTAGCACCATTGGATGACGTTTACCAAGGCTAGTAGTAGTTATTAGGAGCTAATAGCGGCTAATCCTGGCAGAAAGTTGGACCTTGTCTAAAGGAAGTTAAAGCTATATTTTGGTGTAACTAGTGGATCAGAAAACACAAACATTAATGTCCCATCAGTGTTGAAAATTCTTATGGAAATAAAGTTTGTCGTAGCTGTAAAACACAACCGAAAACATGTCAACATATCTTTGTCTCAAGAAGGCTAGCGGGCAGCATAGCCTGTTAGCTCCAGGTCTATACCTTGGTCAAATCTTGAAAACACAGTGAAAACATATTAAAGTAAACCTTTTTAACTTTCCCTGCTCATTTCTGCCAAATCTCAGCCTCTGGGGGCATTCGGTTGACTTTGTGTCAAAAAGCACTGGTTTGGGAACAAGGTCTGGGTGAGTTTTTCCCTGATCTCTGTTGGGCTGCGTTCAGCCTGTGGGGATCTCTGTGCAGCCTGTAAAGAAGTCTGTTTTCACAGGCTCAGGCAGCGTGTAAGGGGCAGGTCTCACTCCTTGTGAATCCTGGCCTGGGAACAAAAGGTTACTTAGATTTCCTGTGTGGGCCTACTTACACTTGGCAGAGGGTTGACTTTCCACTCAGCTTTTCTCCTGCAAAACCTGAGGAAAGGTTAAGATCAAACTATTTCCATGTTGGTCTCCTGTTTAGGTTTCAATGTTGAAGCAGGCAAGCGGTACTTAGCTTAGTCCAGCCTGCACATGGATGCAGGTCTCTCAAGTGTAGACCCACAAAAGAGAAATATAGGAGGGAGAAAGCCTGGTCTTACGACTTCAGTCTTATATTTATTATTTTGGCTGATTCCCCAACACAAACAAGATGACAATAACATAATGGCAGTGGTTCTGAGCAGTAAGGAAATTACAACAGTGAGATCTCAGCAACAATTATGGAAACTGAAACTAAAATACACGTTTTAACCAACTGAATCTCAGATCAGTTCCAACCTTTTCAGTTTAACAAACTCAGCAGAGGGTCCAACATAATAAACCCCAATTCCAGCATATAGAGGCTCAGTGAACGTGGTCTGGATTCTGTGGAGGAGAGTCATGGTAGCAGATACGCTGTAGAAAGACAGAATACCTGCTCTGTGATCCAGGTACACTCCTATTCTGGAGGAAACTGGACCTGATACTGGAGTTTCAATGCAGTTGTGATAAAATGTGTAGCTGTCTGCATCACAGCGAAATGACCAGGATTTGTCATTTAGACCAAATAAACATTCCTTTGACTGTCCTACTCTGCTGATGTTCTTGTATGAAACTGCTACAACAACTCCTCTCCCTTTCTTCTTCACCTCCCAGTAACAACGTCCAGTCAGACTCTCTCTACTCAGAACCTGAGGCCAATGGGTGAATCTGTCTGGATGATCAGGACAAGACTGTTGTTTCATTAAGGTCACTTCCCTGTTCCCCTGAGATAAGAACAGATCCCTGTTCAATGTGTTTGGATCCAGAGTGATTTCCTGTGAATACTTTAGGAATCCAGTTCTGGTCTTTGGTTCTGACAATAAAACATCCACTTCAGTTACTTCTCGTGAAATGTTTGTCCATGTGTCTCTCAGGATGTCCTGTAGTTGATCTCTGAGCTCTGACACAGCTGCTGTCACATCCTCAAAGTATCTCAGAGGACGAATATTGATGCTGGATGAGTGTGTAGACTCACTGAGTGCTGACGGTAAAGGGTAGTTGAGGAGAAACTGGTTGTGATCCTCTGTGTCAGAGAGCTGCTTCAGCTCAGCGTCTTTCCTCTTCAGCTCAGTGATCTCCTGCTCCAGCTTCTCCTGAAGCTCTTTGACTCGACTCACTTCAGTTTCCTGCTGGGATCTGATCTGCTGCTTCACATCAGAGCTTCTTTCCTGGATGAGACGGATCATCTCAGTGAAGATCTTCTCACTGTCCTCCACTGCTTTATCAGCAGAGACATTGATGGCCTCCACCTCCTGTTGAAGCAGCTTCACATCTTTCTCTTGGTCCTGGATTCTCTGCTGGATTTGTTGTCGTCTCACCTGGAGCTCCTTCTGCTTCTCAGCCCTTTCTGCTACAGCTGGGACTGTTTTGTGGTCTTTATGTTCATCCATTAAGCAGAGATAACAGATACACTGCTGATCAGTACGACAGAAGATCTTCATCACTTCATCATGACGAGAGCAGATGTTCTCCTGGAGGTTCTTGGAGGGGTTGACCAGCTTGTGCTTCTTCAGACCAGGGACATCATGGTGAGGTTGGAGGTGATTCTGACAATAAGAAATTAAACAGACCAGACAGGACTTGGCAGCCTTCATCTTCCTCTCCTTGCAGACATCACAGGCCACATCTTCAGGTCGAGCATAGCAGTGATCATCTGGAGTAGCTTGGAGTCCAGTCTTCTTGAGATCCTCCACCAACTCTGATAACATCATATCTATCTCCAGAACAGGCCTCGGTATGAACTCCTTCCTGCACTGAGGGCAGCTAGGGATTCTCCTCTGATCCTCTCCATCCCAGAAGCCTTTAATGCAGCTCATACAGTAGCTGTGTCCACAGGGAATAGTCACCGGATCCTTGAGTAGATCCAAACAGATGGAACAGGAAAATTTTTGTGAATCCATCTGACTTCCTCTCTTTGCCCTTTCACTTCTCAACTTCTCAAATTTCTATTCGTCTTGTAGATATGTCCAAAAACAAGCCAAATACCAGTTTGTTACTCACTGATCTTCAGCAGTTTGTGTCATGAGCAAGGTGATCACACCGCTCCCAAAGCTGCTAGACATCTGAAACAGGAGAGCCAGGAAGAGCAGCAGCAGAACTAAACTCTGTGTTCAGTAGCAGGGAGGAGATTAAATGCAGTTGATGTTGGGAGGGGCGGAAGATGTCCAATGGCTTAAGACTGCAATGATTATAGAGAAGCAACAAGAAGAGTGTGATAAGGAAAGTTCCTGGAAAGATTTATTCAATTGTTTTACACTGATTAGAATATTCAAAGTGGAACACCTCTAACTAAGTAAAATAGCATCTGGCACAAATGGCACAAAGAACAATAAGCCTACTGCTTATTGTTACGATTTCCTTCTGTAAAATTTATTTATTCTCGGTATTAGTTGTGGCCTCAACAAACCCATGCCACTAAATGCCAACTATATTATCTTATCCTTTTTATGGAAATATGTCAGTATCATCAAAAATGCAATATTTTGACTAGTCTACCCAAGGTCTCTGCGTAAACAAGTTTGATATCAGAATGTTCCATCAGGCAACGTGAGCCTTATAAAAAATTTGAAAAATGCAAAAAGTCAGCAGGCTTGGACATGTAGAGTCTACTGGAGGGCAACAAAGCAATCTCTCTTCTTCCATCACACAGCAGGGATAGATATGGATATGAGAGGACAGAGGCCGAAAGAGAAAGCAAAAAGAAGAAACAAGCAATGTTGTGAGAACATTTCATTCCACTAGGCACTTATAAGTGTCAATTTTAGTACTTTGAATAATTTAATACAACATGAGCACGTTTTGCACATACAATGTAATGTTAAAATTCAATACTGATAAATTTTAACCCGTTAAGCCCACAGGGTTTCAGGAGTAATTTCCGCCTGAAATTACGTGTCAGGATCCCTGGACATGGACTTAATTAGTTCATCAGACTCACCTGCATTGATTCCCACCTGTATTTAAGTTCCGCGTGTTTTTTACCTCATTGTCGGGTCATCCTGTCCTATTTGCTCATGTTGAGACCCTGTTTCCGAGCCTGTGTTGAATCTTTTTTTCACCTCAGTGAGATCCTGTTTTTCTTGTACATTCCATAAGTTACCTCCATGAAAGAGTCATTTTCACCATGCTCCTGCCAAAGTTGCCACTTTAGTCCTTACCAGCAAATCATGACAGAACAACCCGACCCACAAGAGGACTAGGCAACAGGGGTGGAAATTATCACTCTGTTTGATTATTTCTGGAGGCAGGTGAAGAAGAATTCAATTCAATTCAGTTTTATTTATATAGCGCCAATTCATGCCTTGATTCATCTCAAGGCACTTTACAAAGTCAAATTCAATCAGATTATACAGATTGGTCAAAAAAATGTCCTATATAAGGGAACCAGTTGATTGCATCAAAGTCTTGACAAGCAGCATTCACTCCTGAAGAAGCGTAGAGCCACAGGGAGAGTCGCCTGCATTGTAAAACTGAAGAACAGTAGAACTCAGTAGAGTGAGAAAAATATACCCTGTTGTCCTCCAGTACCCGAGAAGAACCAACTCTGTACGGATTTGCTGGAGGAGCGGCGATCACCGTGTTGGGGCTCCAAGCTAGGCGTTATGGCTCTTCCCCACAACAGCAGGACAGAAGGTCCTGGCGTGGCAGCCGGCGAGAGGGGAAGGATTCCGTGCCGACCATGGCTGATGCCCTGCACGCTCTTTACAAGGGTCAGCCACCGATGGCAACTCCCCGCCTGCTTCCTGCTGCTCAACGCAGCCTGACTGCACCCGCACTGGCCCCGAGACGCTTGACTGTGCCGGCGCTGACCCCGAGAAGCCTGACTGCACATACGAAGGCCCCCGTGCCTCCTCCTCCTCCCCTTGAGCTGCAGCCTCCTCGGGTCCCAAGTCCGGAGGTCTCAGACAAGGATGTCCAGGAAAGCGGTGGGTTGGCTCGGGTGGTCGAGGCTCCTCTCTTGGCCCCAGAGGACACCAGAGCAGCAGGTCCAAGGTGTTTAATGGGGTTCACCATTGGAGTCTTGCTGGAGCTTCTGGACTAAAAAAGGAAAGATAAATCAAAACTTTCCTCTGACAAAATAAAACTCAAAACTGGATCAGGCTGAAGTCAATGACATAAACTTTTCTCCTTGTCCCCATGTCACTGCGGCATCGTTTTGGTATTCACTCGCATCTGAGAATGTCTAAAAAGAGACTAGAATCTCTCTGTTAGCACATTCCTATCATATTGACCAGGTTTCTTTGCAAAAAATGAGCAAAGAGATAAAACTGTTAATAACGGAAAGCAACAAATATTTTTAAGACACCACCTTTCTCCGCTGGAAGATCTCCTGGCAGAAATTGGTTATAATTTAGCATAATTTATTGTCCAAATCTGATTATGACTCCTTACCGCACTGCTAGCCCTGTCTTCTCAGAGTCTTCTGTTGGCAGAAAGGTGGCGTCTCCTTTAATCTGAAAGCAATAACTCAGAGAAAACAAAAGTGTTAGTAGCATGCAGTCAAAACCCTGGTCCTCTTAGTGTCACTTTAACGTGATCCTATTGGCTGATTCTAGGAAGCTAGATCTATTCCTTTCCTTTGAAACTCTGTTAAAAATATCCCCAAAAGAAACAAACAAAGAAATAACCAAAAAACAAAACAAACAAAAAATGTGTCCCAAGCAGCACAATTATGTCTTTTCCAATATGACATAGATTATTGACTTATTACAAACTTTTGATTTCTTTCTGGTCCTTTGACCATATGTACACAAGGAGTAAATACAATTAATGATTTCTACCAGCTTTTATTTATTACTACCTTTTAAGTTTACGGTTTTATTTTGAAATTTCTTGCGATATTCTAAATTGGTATTAAAATTTTAAAGCTTGCAAGCGTTTTTGAGCAATTGCATTTTTTTTGAGAGCTGGAAAATAATCCCCTTACCATCTCATGAAAGAAAGGTTTGGATCTTCATGCCGACGCCCCAGAGACCCCAGAGCAGACAAGACCAGGAGCTCCTCAACGTCCCTTCAACCTTCGGGGTACTAGAGGCCGGAAAACTTCTCAGGGACGGCCAAACTGCTCCTGTCCTCAGACTCCCCGGCTCATCGGTCGGAGATTCTGTTTGTTGTTGCAAAATGTTATGGGAATTCTAAACAATAATAACTGCATTTCCATCTCTTCATTTACTAAATGAAGAGATGGCGGTGATGAAGTTCCAGCACTTTTATTGAGAAACAGAGCAGAGATCACATAGATGGAAAGTAATCGCACCTCACGGTCCCGCTGCAGTCTGCATCTGCCCTGTCTCTGCCCTGTCTCGCTTTTGGCTCTCCCTAATACTACACGGTGGCCTTGGCATGAGACAAAACAGAGACAGTATATCCTAGACAATAATCATCCCACACAGTATTTGCACAACATTTAGCCTTGCAATCAGCGGCCCATGCTCACATGTCCGAGTGGTGTGAGGCCAAAGTGAATTCAGAATATTATTTTTATTTACAGTCAGGGGACAAACAGGCAGGCAGATAAACAATCGAGATATGCTGGATGTTCTCACCGAGGTGGCACAAAACGATCTGGCACCGATGATTGAATTGAAGGCTGGTTATATAGTGCTGTAGAGGGGTGGAGGGTATTTTCCAAAATAAATACTGCAAAACTACATGGAAACCGTTTTAAAAATATAGGAGAAGTCTCTGACTTTATGGATCCACATCTTGACTATAACTGCAACAAATTTGGACTAAATCAGTTGAAGCATAATTGTCCCAGAAAGGTTTAATTGAGCAGTGTGCTGTGCGGACATGTGATTTTGGCATAGTTGTGTCTCTTCTGTCACATCCATTAATCATTCAACTTCAATACATCAATTTAATTTCTCATATCTAGATGTTTCCAAGGTTCACAATGCAATTAAAAGCTTGGATTGTAAAAAAAAAAAAAAAAAAAAAACAACAACTGCAGGACCAGATCATCTGGAATTGTTTTTCTAAAAAACAGATGCTAATTTTATTTATCAACTTTGACTTATATTTTCCTTTTTTCTCTCAGTTCAGGTTGAATCCCTCTGGTCTGGAAGGCTGCTTCCACTTCATAAAGGTGGAGACTAATTTGAATAATTATAAGTCCATTTCCAAGTTCTCTGTTTTGGCAAAGGTACTTGAGTCCTCAGTCAGTGTACAACTGAAAGACTTTGTAAATTCAAATAGTGTATTAACTGATCTCCAGTCTGGGTTTAGAGCATTGCATAGCACTAGCACAGTAACTTTAAAAGTATTAAATGATTTAATTGGTTCTGTAGATAATAAGCAACACTGTGCAGAACTTTTCATTGACTTGTCTAAAGTCCTTAAAACAGTCGATTGTGAAATCATTTTAAAAAGGCTCCTTGAGATCGGTCTCTCTCGAAATATAATGAAACGGTTTGACATCTACCTGTCAGGTAGGTCACAATGTGTGCTGGTGGAGGGTCTTTCTTCCCCTTATCTTCTAGTATCCAAGAGTGCTCCACAAGGTTCTGTCCTACGTCCCCTTATTTTTAACCTATATTAACAGTTTAGACAAAAAAGTGCCATATGCCAATTTTCATTTTTATGCTGATGATACTGTTTTGTATTGTGCTGCCACCACAGTAAAACGTGCTTTTGAAAAGCTACTAGCAGGTTTCGGTTTGGCTCAGTCTAATTTATTGATTTATAGCTTGTTTTAAATGTTGATAAATCTAAAGCAATGCTGTTTTCTAATTTTAAGATAATGGACAATTCACAATTGTTGCAGCCCATTATACTTACTTTTCAAGACTTTTCCATCAGTAGTATTTCAATATAAATGTTTAGGTTTTATTATTGATGAAATCCATCCTGAATAACCTTTTACCAGTATAGTGTACTCTGTGAAGAATTTTGTACTCTATTAGTGGGAAATTCAATCAATCAATCAATCAATCAATCAATCAATTTTATTAGTCAACTGCAATTTGCATTACAATCGAAATTTCAGTTCCAGTACAACCGTCCATCACATACACTTAACAAACATTTTGGGGGAACGATTGACTGAGGCCTTGCGTTGCCAGGAACACACACAGTCGGCCGCTGCTACATGAGCGCTAGCCGTGAGGTGCGTTCCCCAAACTGCCCCAGACCCCGCTTTACACGGGGTCCCTAGGCGCTGCCTTGAGATCTGTTGAAAAAAGATTTACACTGGGCGAGTGGAGGGAGAGAAAAAAAGACAGGTGCTGCACAATTTGTGTTTCCACACAAAATGTGAAGCATCCGACAAAAAAACCTCATTTGCACAAAAAGCACAATCAATGACGAGACACATATATGCAGAAGGTAAACATTTGAGTTCTGGTCGGGTAAAAGTCATCTGTATTTGTGAGCATATGTGTGTCTGGGTGCATGTTGTGTGGAAATCTGTATGTCCATGAAGGCCGTCCTCCGGCAGGCAAGTGTCCTAGGTGGAAAGTCTTATCACTCTGCCGCTCCGGCTCGACTCCTCCACAGATGTCCGCAGGAATGTGGGGTAGCAGGGAATTTGTGCGATGTCGCCATAACAACCAGGGAGAATTTGATAGCGGGGAGTCCGATTTGAAGAAAACAGAATTTGTTATGAGAACAAGCTGACACCAACTTTTCTGTCAGCCTTAGAGTCTTTTCGCCACTGGCTCCAGGATCCAATATTCCAATAATCCAATCGATGGGCTAGTAACGTTCACACTTCCAGGTTTTATCCCATCTCACCTCTGTGTACCACAACCGCGGTCAGCTTATCAAGCCGTCCGCTTTGTTCATTCAACGACCTCGTGATCGCGTCGACTGCCACTGGCAGTCTCATCAGGGCCATATTTACCGCCAGCAGCTTTTGAAGGTGTTGATACATTAAATATCCTCCAAGGCCAAAAAGAAGGAATCCAAGTATCGTAAATCCGAATAAGTAGACATCTTCGACGTCCTCAACAGAAAGAATCGAGAGGCACACCGTGGACCATTTCTGCCACGGGTCCAAGATGTATCCCGCAAAAAAAGTTCCGTCAGGACAGGCACGCTCCCCGTTCCTTTGCTTTCCAGTTGAAAAAATGTGATCAATAGCGTTGAGAGACCAGCTGACGAGATCCATAATTGCCTTAGAGCTTTCGGTTGCTATGAAGAAATGGCACAAAAGACACAGACGAAGCAAATAGCAGGAGAATGGGGGCAGGGTAAAAGCAGATAAGGAGCTCTGGAGAGCTGAAGAAAAACCGACCGACCTCGAGGAGAGACAGAACAGAAGCTTCTAGTCATTTTTAAAGTTCTTAGACATATCTGAGCCCATGAGTTTTGTTCAAAGCTGACTGATAAATCCTCTTCCCATTTCATAATAGGAAGAGATATTGAATCCTCTAGTCTAGACAATGCACTGTGTATTTTAGACAGTAGGTTTGGGGGAGATTTAGATCCAGGAACTGTAATAAATTTATTGGAATTTGTAAACAACATTTAATGAGTTTGAGTTTATTTTTTACTATAGATTTTATTTGTTGATATTCTAAGAATTTATTTTTATTAATACCATATTGTAAATTTAATGTATCAAATGTGATAAACTTAGTTTCTTCAAATATATGTTCCAGGTATTCAATACCTTTATTCTTCCAGTATGGAAGGTTTGTCATGTTAGTTTTGTTGTAGGACGTCAGGATTATTCCAGATGGGTGTACGGCTGCATGGGATAAGGGATGTCATTTTAAAAACTCCCACCAATTATTCTCAATTACACTCAACTGAAAACCATTGTTACAAAACTTTACAATGACACATGAGTATGTTTCAAAGCAAACCCTCAAATACTTTAAAAATAATGTTATTTTATTATTTTATTGATAAGTTTTCTCTTTTTTTCTCTGTTCTCTCTTTTCTGAAAGAGATTGAGAAAAAAGAGATGACATGTGTTGCGAATTGGTGCTTTATTATTTAAAATTTAATAGAATTGAGTATAAGTAATAGTAATACTTTGGAGTGGACCAGTTGGAGTCCCTACTTGAATCTGAGAGAAAGTTGATATTTCTAATATAGATTGTTTATGTTTTTCTTATAAAGCATTTTGAAGATTGTACATTAAACATCCCTTTAGAAGCAAAGTTGTTTAGTTACCTCCAAATAAATAAACACAACGTTTTCTTTACAAAAAAAATTATAAATAATAACAACAATAATAATTTGACAGAGCTTTTCTTACCATTATTGGAGTGTTATTTATCAGCTTGATCTGTACGTTGACTCAAATAATGAAACTCTACTTTGTCCACCACTTTTAATATTTACAGTTTCTATCATCTCATCTGCATATGGAGTTTCACAAAAACATCTGACAAAGCAATAAATGTCAATGTTGTTAGTTTAGATGAATAGAAATCCTCCTGAGTAGTGATAGCCTCCATGTCTGAACAGAAACCGGAGGGGACAGCACCCTAATAAACCCCAACATCAACAAAACAATAAAAAAGAAGACAAAGTAGCTCCATAACAACAGCTGATCTCTGAGCAGTAAAATAAATCACATAATGATCTCTCAGCAATAATGATGATGACTATAGAAACATAAACTAAATTACAAATTTTAACCAACTGGAGCTTAAATCAATTCCAATTATTTCAGTTTAACAACCTCTGCAGAGATTCCGCCAGAATAAACGACAGGCATATAAAGTTTAACACCAGCATATAGAGGCTGAGTGAATGTGGTCTGGACTCTGTGGAGGAGAGTCATGGTGTCAGAGACGCTGTAGAAAGACAGAATACCTGCTCTGTGATCCAGGTACACTCCTATTCTGGAGGAAACTGGACCTGATAATGTAGTTTTTATGTTGTTGTGCCAAAATTCATAACAGTCTGTGTCACAATATAATGACCAAGATTTTTCATTGAATCCAAATGAGCATTCCTTTAATCCTCCTGCTCTGCTGATGTTCTTATATGAAACTGCTACATAAACTCCTTCTCCTCTCCATTTCACCTCCCAGTAACAACGACCAGTCAGACTCTCCCTACTCAGGACCTGAAGCCAATCAGTAAATCTGTCTGGATGATCAGAATAAGACTGTTGTTCCATAAATGCTACTTTTTTGTTCCCCTCAGATAATACAAGATAACAGTTTGCTGTGTTTGAATCCAGAGTGATTTCCTGTGAATAGTTTAAGAATTCAGCTCTAGTCGTTGGTTCTGGTTCTAACAGTAAAACATCCACTTTAGTGACTTTTTCTGAGATGTTTGTCCATGCATCTCTCATGATGTCCTGTATTATGTCCCTGAGCTCTGACACAGCTGCTGTCACATCCTCAAAGTATCTCAGAGGACGAATATTGATGCTGGATGAGTGTGTAGACTCACTGAGTGCTGACGGTAAAGGGTAGTTGAGGAGAAACTGGCTGTGATCCTCTGTGTCTGAGAGCTGCTCCAGCTCAGCATCTTTCCTCTTCAGCTCAGTGATCTCCTGCTCCAGCTTCTCCTGAAGCTCTTTGACTCGACTCACTTCAGTTTCCTGCTGGGATCTGATCTGCTGCTTCACATCAGAGCTTCTTTTCTGGATCAGACGGATCATCTCAGAGAAGATCTTCTCACTGTCCTCCACTGTTTTATCAGCAGAGACATTGATGGCCTCCACCTCCTGTTGAAGCAGCTTCACATCTTTCTCTTGGTCCTGGATTCTCTGCTGGATTTGTTGTTGTCTCACCTGGAGCTCCTTTTGCTTCTCAGTCCTTTCTGCTGCAGCTGGGACTGTTTCATGGCCTTTATGTTCATCCATAGTGCAGAGATAACAGATACACTGCTGATCAGTACGACAGAAGATTTTCATCACCTCATCATGAAGAGAGCAGATGTTCTCCTGGAGGTTCTTGGAGGGGTCCACCAGCTTGTGCTTCTTCAGACCAGGGACGTCATGGTGAGGTTGGAGGTGATTATGACAATAAGAGGCCAAGCAAACCAGACAGGTCTTAGCAGCCTTCATCTTAATTCCAGTGCAGACATCACAGGCCACATCTTTCGGTCCAGCATAGCAGAGATCAGCTGGAGCAGCTTGCAGTCCAGTCTTCTTCAGATCTTCCACTAAGTCTGATAACATAATGTTTTTCTCCAGCACAGGCCTCGGTGTGAACTCTCTCCTGCACTGAGGGCAGCTGTAGCTTCTCCTCTGATCCTCTCCATCCCAGAAGCCTTTAATACAGCTCATACAGTAGCTGTGTCCACAGGGAATAGTCACTGGATCCTTCAGTAGATTCAAACAGATGGAGCAGGAGATCTTTTGTGAATCCATCCGACTTCCTCTCTGAGCCATTTTACTTGTCATAAACATCGGAATTCTCAAATTTCTACTCCTCCTATAGATATGTCCAATAAGAATCCAAACACCAGTTTGTTACTCACTGATCTGCAGCAGTTTTTATTATCAGAACGGTGATAACACCACTCCCAAAGCTGCTAGACATCTGAAAAAGGAGAGCCAGGAAGAGCAGCAGCAGAGCTAAACTTTGTGTTGAATTGGAGGGAGGAGTTTAGCTGCAGTTGATGTTGGGAGGGGCGGATGATCTCCAATGGCTTTTGACTGCAATTATTTTAGAGAAGCAACAAGGAAAGAGATAAAAGGAAATTTCCAGATCAGATTTCATCCATTGTTTTACAGTATTTAAATTATTTAAAAATGGAAAACACATTAAATTAAGAGCTTCAAAAATAGCTTTATTTGATTCTCATTAGTCTTTGGGACAGTGGCAGAGCCTTCCAATGCCTCAGAACTACTGCCTGAAAAGCTCAGTGTCCACAGATTTTTAAAGAGGTCTGTTGTACCAGTAACACCATTAGACTTGAAGTTCTCAGAGTCCTAGATGGAGTTAGAGGTTACAGAAGGTCTAGAATGTATCCAGGATTAATACATTATGTGACATGCCCTAAAAATCTCCAAAATTTCAAATTTAGATCTCAAGTGTAGGGAAGCCAGAACAGGAGTTAAGCGTGCTCCTCTGCCAGTCTTTGTGAACAGCCTCACTGCAGCTTTTTACAGAGTCAGAGGGCGAGCCAAGTAGGTTTTGTTTAGACAAGTAAAAAGACTGTTTCAGACTGTAACTGAGAAAAAATAAGAGCGTTCAATTCCACCCATGACATAAATGATCTAAGCTTAGATATGTTTCTTAAATGATTAAATAAAGCAGTTAGGAACAAGTGTTTTACATTGTTAAGATACAAGGAACGGTCAAAGATAACACCCACATTTCTGATGCTACATTCCACAGTAGAAGCTAAAGAAGCATAATACAGCCTGATTAAACCACTTCATTCATCAGGGGGTTTCAGTCTTATTTGCATTTAACTGCAGATAGCTGTTGTGCAGCCATTTGATTATTGACAGACACATACTGAGTTCTTTTTTTTTCGGCCATGCTTCGGCATTGTGGCTGTTGGGGGATTTCCTGGGGCTCATCTCTGCTATTCCCTGGGATGGGGGAGGCGGCTTTCCCTTTGTTGGCCCCTCTTGGGCACCTTTGCTCTGGGGGTCCCTGGAGTTCTGCTTCTCTCTACACTCTCACAAACACCCACAGGTGCTTGGATTCAGGTACTTACAGATTCACTTCTATTCAGAAAACCTCTATCAATAGTTTTAGCTGTCACTTTATACATTTTGTAATAAATAGTACTGTATAGTCTTTAGTGATAGCATCAAGGCTGAGCCTTTAGGAATTACTAGCTCTGTAGCTACTGCTTGACCTTTCTTTAGGAATTACTAGCATTTTAAGCTTATGCTTCTCACCTTTCTTTTTTAGGGAAATAGGGAATTTAGCTTTATGAGCACTCCCCTTTTTGCACAGGCAAGGTTACACTCTAAATTAACTTGGAGTTAAATCTAGAAACATATCTGTTCTATCCATCCATGCATCTATCCATTTTCTTACTCGCTTTATCCCTCATGGGGTCGCGAGGGGTGCTGGTGCCTATCTCCAGCATTTCAATGGACGAGATATCTGTTCTACACAACACAAAATAAGCTCTTAAAATGTCTTATTAGATGAATATGCAGAGGATCTTAGGTTAGATATTTGAGCATCTAACTCCTTTTCACTTCAGAATTGTGGTGTGCAGTGTAAGCTGTGTTTACGAACGCCCACACAATGACGCCAATTGTTGTGCTATTACGCACTGTTTAAGTTATTTAATGTTTAATAAATAACTCTCAGTCTGTTGGGTATTGTCCAGTGAATATCAGCCCAGACAGCTGATAATAGGACAATAGTTGAAAGGAATGATTCGAGCACTGACAAAAGCATGTCAGGCTTACATTTTATTTGGCCTATTCATTGGCTTGCAACCAGGTCACACAACGGTCATGTTTTTCCTCCAGCAAAAAAAAAAAGAACACTCTGGGTCCCTATGCAAGGCCCTTAACCCCAGATTGCTCCCCGGCCGCACATGGCAGCCCACTGCTCCCCAAGGGTGATGGGTTAAAAGCAGAGAACAAATTTTGTTGTAATGTATGTTTCAATGACAATAAAGATGATATTATTAACATCATTAACATCAAGCCTCATGGTATTAACATGGACTAGGAAAATAGCATGGAAAAAATAAAGATATAAATAAAAGATCCTTAAAAACAGGATCTGTTAAGGTAAGATTTCAATAAGCATATTACTATTACGGTGTACTTTTGTAATTATATTTACTCTCAGAATTAGTTGTGGCCTCAACAAACCCATGCCATTTTAACTATACTATTGTCTCTTTCATCTGAAAATATGTCAGTATCTTCAAAAACTCAATATGTTGACCGGCCTCCAAAAGGTCTCTGCATAAACATGTTTGATATCAACTTTGTCCATCAGATAACATGAACTGCATACAAAAATGTGAAAGCGAAATGCAAGATCTCAGCACGCCTGAACTTGTGGAGTCTACTGGAGGGCAACACTATCGTGACTCAGCAGGGATAGCTGAAGCTGAAAGAGAAATCAAAACGAAGCAGAAAACATGAGCCATAAATGTGAGAAAATGTAATTCTCTCAGAACTTTATAAACGTCACTTTTAGTACTTTGAATAATTGAAATCATTCAGCAGGTTTTGCACACACTGTGTAACTTTGAACATGATGAAGTGCCTCATCCTAGCTCACCTACGCACCGTGGTGAGCCCCACTCTGGACCCGCTGCAGTTTGCCTACCGGCCCAACATCGGAGTAGAGGACGCCATCATCTACCTGCTGCAGCGGGCGCTTACCCACCTGTAGACCACTGGAAGAGCTGTGAGAGGCATGTTCTTTGATTTCTCCAGCGCTTTCAACACCATCAGACCGGTGCTGCTGAGGGGGAAGCTGGTGGACGCTGGGTTGGACGAACATCTAGCTGACTGGACCATTGACTACCTCACTAACCGCCCTCAGTACGTGCGGCTGCACAACTGTCAGTCAGAGGTGGCACTCTGCAGCACCGGGAGCCCCCAGGGCACCGTTCTGTCTCTGTTTCTCTTCACCCTTTACACCTCGGACTTTACTTACAACACGGACAGCTGCCACCTTCAGAAGTTGTCTGATGACTCGGCCATTGTGGGCTGTGTGCCTGAGGGGAACGAGCTGGAGTACCGGTTGGTCATCATGGACTTTGTGGACTCGTGTAAGAAGAACCACCTGTGTTTAAACACCAGTAAGACCAAGGAAATGGTGATCGACCTCAGGAGAAGACCCCCACCTCACTCACCTGTGAACATCCAGGGGCAGGACATAGAAACTGTGGAGAGTTTCAAATACCTGGGTGTTCACATTAACAATAAACTGGACTGGACTCATAACACCGATGCTCTATACAAGAAGGGCCAGAGCCACCTCCACCTCCTGAGGAGGCTGAGGTCCTTTGGAGTGAGCAGGCCCCTGCTAAAAACTTTTTATGACTCTGTGGTGGCCTCAGCCCGCTGTCGTCTGCTGGGCTCCAGGCAGCACAGAGCGGGACAGAAAGAGGCTGAATAAGCTGGTGAGGAAATGGTAAATGGAATGGTAAATGGACTGAACTTATATAGCGCTTTTCCAGTCATGTTGACCACCCAAAGCGCTGTACACTATAGCCACATTCACCCAGTCGCTCTCACTAACGCACACACATTTATACACCGAGACGCAGCTCGGTAGGCAACTTGGGGTTAAGTGCCTTGCCCAGGGGCACATCGACATGTGGCAGGGGGAAGCTGGAATCGAACCCACAACCCTCAGATTGCCAGACGACTACTCAACCCACCAAGCCACAGGAAGGCCACTTCTGTCCTGGGCTGCACTCGGTGGAGGAAGTAACTGAGAGGAGGGTGCTGTCCAAGCTCACATCCATCATGGACAACACCTTTCACCCCCTGCGCCAGACTGTAGAGGAGCTGAGCAGCTCCTTCAGTGACAGACTTAGACATCCTCTCTGTAAAAAGGAGCGCTACTGCAGGTCATTCATCCCTGCTGCCATCAGACTTTACAATGCTGCACTATAACTGTAATAACTAATGTGCAATTACTATTTAATACCCTGTGCAATAACCTGTGCAAGAATCCTGTTTAATAAGAGACTTCAGCTGTATAATTATCTCACTATCTCACTGTTGCTCTTTACCTGGTACCACTTTAATGTACAATGTCAATCCATTTGTATATAAGTCACCTGAATGTACATAAGTCATCCTAAATCTCTGCTTTATTTCCTTTGTATTTTTTTTTTTTTTTGATAAACTGTATATATGTGGACACACTCTAAATACCTAATGCACCTTTTCGTCCTTTTAGCACCTTGGAGGCCTGCTCGGAGAGGTCTGAGCAGGCCTCTCTGCCTGCTCTGATGCTTTTTTCTCTGCTCCCTGCTTGCTTGCATTTTTCTGCCTTTTACTTTTTATCTCCTTTTTATCTTAGCCAAAACTACAAAAAGTTGGATTTATTTATTTTATTTTATTTATTTTTGATTTTGATTTTCAAAAGATGCCTACCTTCACCACAGAGGACTTTGACACGCTTCTACAGAAGATAGCTGTTATGGAACTGAAAATCTGCTGACTTGAAGTGAATTATGATGTAAACAGCGCGTATGGAAATTAAACTACCCTGCCTGTGATTCCGAACAGTGACCACCAGCCCAGCAACTCATTGAACAAACAGTTCCCTGAGGAAAATGAGAATCCCTGGACCACTCTGGGTGCAAGACCAAAGGACCAACGAAACTGGCCAATACCACAGAGAAGTGGCCCAAGACAAGTGAAACAACAGTGGGCTGTTCTCATAACAAATGATTGGAGTAAACCTGCTGGAAATGTTGGAATTCCGTTTCTAAACAGATTCCCCCTGCTCCAAGATGTGAACCAGGAGGATCATGACAACAATCAAAGGTATGTCAACAATCTTCGCTCTAAGCTACCAGAGAAAAAACATGCCACAGGGCCAAGGACCCAGATATTATGCAATGGATCTGTAAGTGGGATTAAATATTTCTGTAACAAGAAAAACACAGAGGTGTTGATTTATAATCCTTTCAACTGTGGCCTGGTGTCTGATATACCAGACATCCTTCCAAGGATCTTAAAAGAACGCCCGACCCTGGAAAAACTCATGATACAAGCTGAGGCCCTGGGCAAGGCAAGGCAAGGCAAATTTATTTATATAGCACAATTCAGTACAAGACAATACAAAGTGCTTTACATGATTAAGATATAGCAAAATAATAAAATGTAGATAGAAAATAGAATAAAAGCAAGTAGGGATAGAATGTAGTAACAAAAAAGAACATTAAAAACAGTAAAACTGTTTAACTAGAACAGTCAAAGGCAATTTTAAACAGATGTGTTTTTAATCTTGATTTAAAAGAACTCAGGCTTTCCGCACTTTTACAGTTTTCTGGAAGTTTGTTCCAGATAAGCGGAGCATAGGAACTAAATGCTGCTTCTCCTTGTTTAGTTCTGGTTCTAGGTATGCAGAGAAGGCTGGAGCCAGAAGACCTGAGTGGTCTGGATGGTTGATACACCGATAACAAGTCTGTAATGTATTTAGGTGCTAAGCCATTTAGGGATTTATAGACTAACAGAAGTATTTTAAAGTCTATTCTCTGAGATACAGGGAGCCAGTGTAAGGACTTTAGAACTGGGGTGATGTGCTCTACTTTCTTAGTCTTAGTGAGGACGCGTGCAGCAGCGTTCTGGATCAGCTGCCCGGAGAGAATCAGAAGTATTGAAAGAGTATTACATTCGTCTGCTAAATCTAATTGGTGGCCTCAATGTCAAGGTGTTTCTCAGGGGCCCTCATGTGCCCATTAAGTGTGGAGATGAGATTTTTTCCAGAGTTCTGATGCTAAACAAATGGCTGAAAAAAACATGCAAACAAACAACTGTAACCTTCATAGACAACTTTAACATCTTTTGGGAGAGGAGACATCTGTTCAACAGAGATGGGTTCTCTCTAAATAGGTCAGGCTCAAAACAGCTGATTTCAAACATCTTCTGTTCTGTGAACCATGCACCATCAGCTTTGTTCCAAAACAAAGCTCAACCAGTGCCAAAACAAATGGTAAGCCCAGTACAACCTGAACAAGCCCAGATATAGATGGCCTGAAAGAGGCTATGTCAGAACTACAGGAAGATTTATCCCAGATCTCAGCAGGATAAAGAGAGGACCAAAAACCTCCATCGTCACTAACACCGATCCAGACTGCACCTGCCTCCCCTTCTTCTCCACAAAGCCCAGATGTTCCTTTTCTGGAATTTTCTCATAACATGAACAAAGTCTTTAAGATTGGTCTACAGCTGATATCATCTCCACATAGCCATCCTGACAACCGCAGCTCTGGGACTAAACCAGCATCCTCCAAAGGCCATAGAGGCCCAGATCCTCCTCCACTACGTATCACGGAACATTGCTGTGCTCAAGACCTCCAGATCACTTCTCTGTGATACACACAGGGCCCTGACAACACGTTTGTCAGACATGACAGTTTCCAGCATCAGCTTGGGCCTTTTGCCAGAGATTATGGAATATCTGTGATGATACGTGGCAGAAATAAGAAAAGCAAAAGGAAGACAAACAGGAATAATCAATCGTATTTAAAAGTCATCCCCTGGGCCTCCTCCCGGTGGGACGTGCCCGGAACACCTCACCAGGGAGGCGTCCAGGAGGCATCCTGACCAGATGCCCGAGCCACCTCAACTGGCTCCTCTCGACGTGGAGGAGCAGCGGCTCTACTCTGAGTCCTCCCCGGATGACTGAGCTCCTCACCCTATCTCTAAGGGAGAGCCCAGACACACTACGGAGAAAACTCATTTCAGCCGCTTGTATCCGGGATCTCGTTCTTTCGGTCACGACCCAAAGCTCGTGACCATAGATGAGGGTAGGAACGTAGATCGACCGGTAAATCGAGAGCTTCGCCTTTTGGCTCAGCTCTCTCTTCACCACAACGGATCGGTACAGCGCCCGCTTCACAGCAGACGCTGCACCAATCCGCCTGTCGATCTCCCGCTCCATCTTCCCCTCATTCGTGAACAAGACCCCAAGATACTTGAACTCCTCCACTAGGGGCAGCACATCCTCCCCAACCCGGAGAAGGCACTCTACCCTTTTCCGGTTCAAGACCATGGTCTCGGATTTGGAGGCACTGATTTTCATCCCGGCCGCTTCGCACTCGGCTGCGAACCCCTCCAGTGAGAGCTGTAGATCACGCCCTGATGAAGCCAATAGGACCACGTCATCCGCGAATAGCAGAGACGCAATCCTAAGGCCACCAAAACGGATCCCCTCAACACCTTGGCTGCGCCTAGAAATTCTGTCCATAAAAGTTATGAACAGAATCGGTAACCTTGGCGGAGTCCAACTCTCACCGGAAACGAGTCTGACTTACTGCCGGCAATGCGGACCAGACTCTGACACCGGTCGTACAGAGACCTGACAGCCCTTACTAAAGGGTCCGGTACTCCATACTCCCGGAGTACCCCCCACAGGATCCCCCGGGGGACACGGTCGAATGCCTTCTCCAGATCCACAAAGCACATGTAGACTGGTTGGGCAAACTCCCATGCCCCCTCAAGAATCCTGCTGAGGGTATAGAGCTGGTCCAGTGTTCTACAGCCAGGACGAAAACCACACTGCTCTTCCTGAATCCGAGATTCGACTATCCGACGGACCCTCCTTTCCAGAACCCCTGAATAGACCTTACCAGGGAGGCTTAAGAGTGTGATTCCTCTGTAGTTGGAACACACCCTCCGGTCCCCCTTTTTAAATAGGGGGACCACCACCCCAGTCTGCCAATCCAGAGGAACTGCCCCCGATGTCCACGCAATGTTGCAGAGCCGCGTTAACCAACACAGCCCCACAACATCCAGAGCCTTAAGGTACTCAGGGCGAATCTCATCCACCCCCGGGGCCTTGCCACCGAGGAGCTTTTTAACAACCTCGGCAACCTCAACACCAGAGATGGGAGAACCCAACCCAGACTCTGCTTCCTCAATGAAAGACGTGTTGGTGGGATTAAGGAGGTCTTCGAAGTATTCCGCCCACCGACGCACGACGTCCCGAGTCGAGATCAGCAGTACACCACCCCCACTGTAAACAGTGTTGGTACTGCACTGCTTCCCCCTCCTGAGACGCTGGAGGGACTATGTCTCCCGGCTGGCCTGGGAACGCCTTGGGATTACTCCTGAGGAGCTGGCCCAAGTGGCTGGGGAGAGGGACGTCTGGGCCTCCCTACTGAAGCTGCTACCCCCGCGACCCGACCCCGGATAAGCGGAAGAAGACGGACGGACGGATTTAAAAGTCATAAACTGTCAGATGCAACCTGTCACAGAGACATCAACCACCAAGTCATATAAATTGGGTTTACTAAACATTAGATCTCTGTCAGGAAAATCCCTTTTAATTAATGACTTCATTATTGACAATTATCTTGATATAATGTTTTTAACAGAAACATGGTTACATGAACTTAATGAAGCAGCTATTCTGTTGGAGTCGACTCCTCCAAACTACATTTTTTTTGTGAGAGCAGATAGCAAAGGAAAGGTGGAGGAGTGGCAACATTGTTTAATGATTCACTAAAGTGCAAAAAGGTGTTTTGGGGAAAATTTGATTCTCTTGAATATTTGGCTCTCCAGTTAAAGAGCCTGGTACAAACTATCTTTTTGAATTCACGCTACCGCCTCGCCAACATTAAAAAAAATAATAAAAATAATAATAATAATAAAAAAACTCGATATGCTTGCATGTTTATTTGACGTTAACACACAGTTCTTTGTTGTTGCTTTCGCACGTGCATATAGTGAATGGCAGGGCAAAAACACATGGAGTTCTCGCCGTAAAGCAATACGGCAAGACCGACTCTCGTGCAAGACCGACTCTCGCGGTCTTGCACGAGACTTCTGAGCCTGTGGGTGCGGGCCGAGGGCTCTTGCAATTGCAAGTACGGTATTTCCCCCACAGACCACCAGGGCGGCCGAGAAAATCTTTGTTCGACCTGAAATGGCTCATTTAATCATCCAAAACGGTATGGAACACATTAATTAACTGAAAAATGTTGCATAGTATGCCTTTAAGATATCAGCTTACTCAAAAATACTCCAGAAGGTTGTTATGGAAATATATGATTAGTTGTTATATTAATCAGGCGATTTTATGGAAAACACGAAGAGTTACCTTTTGATCCCTAAACTGTGTTTTGGAGTTTACAGAAGGTGGGGGTTTTCATGACCCACTCGAAAGCAATGAATTCTTTCAAGCTCTGCAGAGGCCAGACATGAGCAAACACCTGGGTTGTATGGAGGGATACTTTCTGAGTGGTTTACGGTTTGAAGCTTTCTCATGGTTCTCAATGTTATCTTAGTTAACCTCCCAGAAACACACCAGGTCTATTAATGGCGTACCGCGCACGTGACGTCACCATCTCATGAGCAACGCCCCTTGCCGCTAAGGTAGGACAAACGGTGTGAGAGCACACGTAGCAACCAGCCATTACACATGCAACAGATACAACGATATGACCGACTTTTCAGCTGTTAAACTACCACAAGAGGATGTCCAGGCGCCCATTTTACTGGTAAAACTGTGGAACAACATACCAACGTTCAGCTCAAACGATGGCTTGAGTGTTGAGGGCTTAGAAAGACTGGAAAACGGGCAGAGTTGATAGAACAGTAAGTCAATGTTTTTCTCCTGCTCGGTGTTCATGGCGTCACCGGCCGTTTTTTTCTGTTTGTAGTCACCGTCCAGGAATCGGTATAAATTGTCCGGCCCGCCGAACAATTTAGTCCGGTCCGGTGGCCATGCATTATCATTATCCAACGACTGTATCTCCTTGCTGCATCGACCCGTCTGCACCAGATTTGTTGTGAGTCATGGGGGAGGGCTTCCGAACGCGTTCGTGTGAATCGCCCGGTGGACGGGCGATTCACACGAATGCGTGACAGCAACTGCGGTGGGGGGTGGCCGGCGGTGCGCAAACCCCGCCAGCCAGCTGGCCGGCCGGCACAAACCCAGCGGGCGGCCGGCACCGCAGCGATGCGTGAACCCCGCCGGCCGGCCGGCACCGCAGTGGTGGCCAATAGGTCGGAGCGGAGCTTGGCTGCGAGGGCCGATCGACGCCGCTTGCGGCTTTAAAATTTTTCATATGTGGCCTATCAGCATACCTCGAGTCGCTGTTGCACGTTCCATAACAACAATGTTTAAAAACCATGGTTAGGAGACGTCTTAGACTTAGAAAAAGCGGTAGTTGTACTGAGTAAAACCAAGGGTAACGTACAGCGAAAGAGTGGAGGAAAACGCATATTTGCCCTACCTGTACCACGTGATATGACGTCACGTTCTAAAAATAGCTCGCTCGCGGTACGCCATTACAAGTAATGGCTGGAGTGTCAGAGAGCAGATGCGTTTGTGGAGACTGGATATCTGCGTGGGTGTTACTCCACCCCCTGGGATTCCTTGAGGTGTTTTTGGGTAGTTTAAAGCAGACAAAACGCTTGAAGCACCATGGGGTAGGATGTCGGGTAAATATACTAAATACAGCGATATGGTAACACAAGTTTATGTCTCCTTTGGAATTCCAAATGTAATTAATATGCATATTTTAAATGTTTGTCTCTGATAATTCGTTTCTCCTTTGCTGCCAAATCTTTGAACCCGGTGAGACGGCCGTGGTAATTGGAACAGGAATGAGCTCTAATCTTAACAAGGTCTTGGGTTCATCATAGACTGATTGGTTTGGTCCTTCACAAGCTTTCTCAAAAGTTGCATAATGCACTTGATCCTTTAACCAATAGTTTGACCATCGCTCATCTGCTCTGATGGTCTAGTTGACTTTTCTTTCTGTTTCTACTGTCTAAATTGACAGCAACAGTTCCACATTGGATGCACCATTGTTGTGTTGTGGAGTCCGATGTCCGTTTTCCTGTGTAGTGAAGGACTGTTCAGAATGCTGTTTCAGATCTCCTCCAGTTTGGGTCCTCTTTGAGCCCTTTCGGAGCCTGGTCAACATCACAAACATGATTGTTTTCCTCCGTTTTTCCCCTCTTTCGTAGCACATACATCCATTTGAAGGTATGGTAAGCACTGTGCGCCAAAACATTGAGTTTCTTTTGAGACAATATTTTTGAGCTACTAGCTCAGTTAGCTCAATTATCTAGATTCAGTTTTTCAGTAATTATATCTTATGATTATGAGTCCCCCTGGCATTCTTTGTAGAGTTTCCTTTTAGATAAATAACCCTGTATTGTGTTTTGCTAGGTGCAGCTAACAGAGCATTTGAGAACCCCCTACATTCTGGTATCAATAATAACTAGCAGGTTAGGTTCATTAAGGAATTTTAGGCTAACAGAGAGGGAAATTCATCTCAGCCTGTTGAGGGAAAGCTGACAAATAATGTCAACAGACAGGACAACCAGTTAATTATCCCTTGACAACCAGAGCATCAAGAAGGCTTTTTGTCATTTAAACTATTGTAAACTGTGGACACTCACATTTTTCATAATCGCCGATCTGATGAAGATATTAAGAGAATGTATCATGTGTTGTTAAGTGTTGTTGATATTCAATCAGATTTTTATATTTCCAGATTTTTTCTAGATCTGTTCCGTAAAGAGGCAAAGAGGAACATTTTTTTGCCCCATATCATGGACCCTGGAATTGATGCTTTTTAATAAATTTCCTTTTGCTTAATAAAGCATGATCTGCAAAACCCGGGGGGGGGGGGGGGGGGGGTTTCATGACCCACTCGAAAGCAATGAATTCTTTCAAGCTCTGCAGAGGCCAGACATGAGCAAACACCTGGGTTGTATGGAGGGATACTTTCTGAGTGGTTTACGGTTTGAAGCTTTCTCATGGTTCTCAATGTTATCTTAGTTAACCTCCCAGAAACACACCAGGTCTATTAATGGCGTACCGCGCACGTGACGTCACCATCTCATGAGCAACGCCCCTTGCCGCTAAGGTAGGACAAACGGTGTGAGAGCACACGTAGCAACCAGCCATTACACATGCAACAGATACAACGATATGACCGACTTTTCAGCTGTTAAACTACCACAAGAGGATGTCCAGGCGCCCATTTTACTGGTAAAACTGTGGAACAACATACCAACGTTCAGCTCAAACGATGGCTTGAGTGTTGAGGGCTTAGAAAGACTGGAAAACGGGCAGAGTTGATAGAACAGTAAGTCAATGTTTTTCTCCTGCTCGGTGTTCATGGCGTCACCGGCTGTTTTTTTCTGTTTGTAGTCACCGTCCAGGAATCGGTATAAATTGTCCGGCCCGCCGAACAATTTAGTCCGGTCCGGTGGCCATGCATTATCATTATCCAACGACTGTATCTCCTTGCTGCATCGACCCGTCTGCACCAGATTTGTTGTGAGTCATGGGGGAGGGCTTCCGAACGCGTTCGTGTGAATCGCCCGGTGGACGGGCGATTCACACGAATGCGTGACAGCAACTGCGGTGGGGGGTGGCCGGCGGTGCGCAAACCCCGCCAGCCAGCTGGCCGGCCGGCACAAACCCAGCGGGCGGCCGGCACCGCAGCGATGCGTGAACCCCGCCGGCCGGCCGGCACCGCAGTGGTGGCCAATAGGTCGGAGCGGAGCTTGGCTGCGAGGGCCGATCGACGCCGCTTGCGGCTTTAAAATTTTTCATATGTGGCCTATCAGCATACCTCGAGTCGCTGTTGCACGTTCCATAACAACAATGTTTAAAAACCATGGTTAGGAGACGTCTTAGACTTAGAAAAAGCGGTAGTTGTACTGAGTAAAACCAAGGGTAACGTACAGCGAAAGAGTGGAGGAAAACGCATATTTGCCCTACCTGTACCACGTGATATGACGTCACGTTCTAAAAATATCTCGCTCGCGGTACGCCATTACAAGTAATGGCTGGAGTGTCAGAGAGCAGATGCGTTTGTGGAGACTGGATATCTGCGTGGGTGTTACTCCACCCCCTGGGATTCCTTGAGGTGTTTTTGGGTAGTTTAAAGCAGACAAAACGCTTGAAGCACCATGGGGTAGGATGTCGGGTAAATATACTAAATACAGCGATATGGTAACACAAGTTTATGTCTCCTTTGGAATTCCAAATGTAATTAATATGCATATTTTAAATGTTTGTCTCTGATAATTCGTTTCTCCTTTGCTGCCAAATCTTTGAACCCGGTGAGACGGCCGTGGTAATTGGAACAGGAATGAGCTCTAATCTTAACAAGGTCTTGGGTTCATCATAGACTGATTGGTTTGGTCCTTCACAAGCTTTCTCAAAAGTTGCATAATGCACTTGATCCTTTAACCAATAGTTTGACCATCGCTCATCTGCTCTGATGGTCTAGTTGACTTTTCTTTCTGTTTCTACTGTCTAAATTGACAGCAACAGTTCCACATTGGATGCACCATTGTTGTGTTGTGGAGTCCGATGTCCGTTTTCCTGTGTAGTGAAGGACTGTTCAGAATGCTGTTTCAGATCTCCTCCAGTTTGGGTCCTCTTTGAGCCCTTTCGGAGCCTGGTCAACATCACAAACATGATTGTTTTCCTCCGTTTTTCCCCTCTTTCGTAGCACATACATCCATTTGAAGGTATGGTAAGCACTGTGCGCCAAAACATTGAGTTTCTTTTGAGACAATATTTTTGAGCTACTAGCTCAGTTAGCTCAATTATCTAGATTCAGTTTTTCAGTAATTATATCTTATGATTATGAGTCCCCCTGGCATTCTTTGTAGAGTTTCCTTTTAGATAAATAACCCTGTATTGTGTTTTGCTAGGTGCAGCTAACAGAGCATTTGAGAACCCCCTACATTCTGGTATCAATAATAACTAGCAGGTTAGGTTCATTAAGGAATTTTAGGCTAACAGAGAGGGAAATTCATCTCAGCCTGTTGAGGGAAAGCTGACAAATAATGTCAACAGACAGGACAACCAGTTAATTATCCCTTGACAACCAGAGCATCAAGAAGGCTTTTTGTCATTTAAACTATTGTAAACTGTGGACACTCACATTTTTCATAATCGCCGATCTGATGAAGATATTAAGAGAATGTATCATGTGTTGTTAAGTGTTGTTGATATTCAATCAGATTTTTATATTTCCAGATTTTTTCTAGATCTGTTCCGTAAAGAGGCAAAGAGGAACATTTTTTTGCCCCATATCATGGACCCTGGAATTGATGCTTTTTAATAAATTTCCTTTTGCTTAATAAAGCATGATCTGCAAAACCCGGGGGGGGGGGGGGTAAGAAATTCAAGCTAGTATTGGCTGGTCTGGAGAGAATTTGTATGAAAGTTGTTGAGAGCATTTGTCCATCAGAGGTTTGTGTATGTTTAGAACTTTAACAACGTTAAGATCTTTTTTGTGGTCAGATTAGTGAAAATAGAAGACTTTTCAAATGTGAAAAGTCATATATTCTATGTTTTAGTATCAAATCAAATTTGTTTGATGAGAGGACAGGTTTGCTCCATAATGCGTGAAAAACTTACTTCTCTGGGCTTTTCTTTCATTAATAGAAATAGAATGGAATAGAATAGCCGTTATTGTCATTGTACAGGGTACAACGAAATTGGAGTGCAACTCCCTTTGGTGCAAATTAGAAAGAGTATAAAGCAATACTAGCATAAAATAAAAACAATAACATATACAGATATACACACAGTAGCAGCGTGAGTCAGTGCAGGTCATTTTGTTTGTTTGGTATTTTTGATGACTTTTTTTGTCCCCATTGGTCCCTTTCCTTCTGTTTTCGTTTTAGTCATGTTTCTGAGTTTCTTTGCCTACATTTGTCTTTGCATTTCGAATCATTCTCAAGTTGTGTTTTGTTCAGAAAGGATCATCATGATTTGACAACTTCCTCCCCTTGCAGAAATCACAGGTTGCCTCTTCAGGTTTATTGCAGTGACCAGTGCCAGTCTTGTTCAAATATTCCAACAACTCTGATAAAACAACGATGGTCAACACCACAGACAAGAGACGAATCCTTTCCTGCATCAAGGACAACTGGGAATTCATCCCAGAATATTTTTTTGTAGTTCTAGTAGCTGTCTGTCATGATGTGTAGGTGAGGTGATTGACCAAAGTGCAGACTACAACGTGGAAGCATAGTTCGTAGAAGAATTTAATAATGATAAAAATTTAATTACAAACAAAAATCACAAAGGGTACAGACCATGTTGCAACCATGGAAGAACCAAAACTCTGACCAATCCCTGCTCTTTGTACCGAAGGGCAGGGATTGGTCAGAGTCTAGATAGAAAAATATGAGTGAATCAACGTTGAAGTGCCGGCTCATTCCGAATACCCTTAATAATAGCTCCAAGCTCCTGTTCCTTGTACTTTCACGGGTCAACAGTAAGAACTCTATTGTGGGACGCAAAGAAGCTTCAGGTTGCTGTGCCGAATTCGGACAGCCTTTAACTCCGACGTCATTATGTGAAGGAAACACACATGGATGATGCAAGTCAGATCCAGGCCCACAGCCTTCTGCCTTCTGAAACAGGAGGGAGTAGTACCCTAACAAACCCCAACATCGATAAAACAACAAAAAAGAATACAAAGTAGCTCCATAACAACAGCTGATCAATGCGCAGTAAAGGAAATGACACAATAAGATCTGAGCAATAATGATGACAGCTATAGAAACTGAACCTAAAATACAAATTTGAACCAACTGGAGTTCAAATCAATTCTGACTATTTCAGTTCAACAAACTCAGCAGAGATTTCACCAGAATAAACGATTGGCATGTAAAGTTTAACTCCAGCATGTAGAGGCTGAGTGAATGTGGTCTGGACTCTGTGGAGGAGAGTCATGGTGTCAGAGACGCTGTAGAAAGACAGAATACCTGCTCTGTGATCCAGGTACACTCCTATTCTGGAGGAAACTGGACCTGATAGTGGAGTTTGAATGTAGTTGTGCCAAAATTCACAACAGTCTGTGTCACAATATAATGACCAAGCTTTTTCATTGAATCCAAATGAGCATTCCTTTAATCCTCCTGCTCTGCTGATGTTCTTGTATGAAACTGCTAGATCAACTCTTCCTTTCCTCTCCACCTCCCAGTAACAACGTCCGGTCAGACTCTCTCTACTCAGAACCTGAAGCCAATCACTGAATCTGTCTGGATGATCAGAGTAAGACTGTTGTTCTTTTATAAATGTAACTTTTTTGTTCCCCTCAGATAATACAAGATAACAATTTGCTGTGTTTGGATCCAAAGTGATTTCACGGGAATATTTTAGGAATCCAGCTCTGGTCTTCGGTTCTGATTCTGACAGTAAAAACTCCACTTCAGTGACTGTCAATGAGATGTTTGTCCCTGTGTCTCTCAGGAAGTCCTGTAGTTGATCTCTGAGCTCTGACACAGCTGCTGTCACATCTTCAAAGTATCTCAGAGGACGAATATTGATTCTGGATGAGTCTGTAGACTCACTGAGTGCTGACAGTGAGGGGTAGTTGAGGAGAAACTGGTTGTGATCCTCTGTGTCTGAGAGCTGCTCCAGCTCAGCATCTTTCCTCTTCAGCTCAGTGATCTCCTGCTCCAGCTTCTCCTGAAGCTCTTTGACTCGACTCACTTCAGTTTTCTGCTGGGATCTGATCTGCTGCTTCACATCAGAGCTTCTTTTCTGGATCAGACGGATCATCTCAGTGAAGATCTTCTCATTGTCCTCCACTGCTTTATCAGCAGAGACATTGATGGCCTCCACCTCCTGTTGAAGCAGCTTCACATCTTTCTCTTGGTCCTGGATTCTCTGCTGGATTTGTTGTCGTCTCACCTGGAGCTCCTTCTCCTTCTCAGCCCTTTCTGCTGCAGCTGGGACTGTTTCATGGCCTTTATGTTCATCCATAGTGCAGAGATAACAGATACACTGCTGATCAGTACGACAGAAGATTTTCATCACCTCATCATGAAGAGAGCAGATGTTCTCCTGGAGGTTCTTGGAGGGGTCCACCAGCTTGTGTTTCTTCAGACCAGGGACGTCATGGTGAGGTTGGAGGTGATTATGACAATAAGAGGCCAAGCAAACCAGACAGGTCTTAGCAGCCTTCATCTTAATTCCAGTGCAGACATCACAGGCCACATCTTTCGGTCCAGCATAGCAGAGATCAGCTGGAGCAGCTTGGAGTCCAGTCTTCTTCAGATCCTCCACCAACTCTGATAACATGACATTTTTCTTCAGGACAGGCCTTGGTGTGAACTCTTTCCTGCACTGAGAGCAGCTGTAGACTCTCCTCTGATCCTCTCCATCCCAGAAGCCTTTAATACAGTTCATACAGTAGCTGTGTCCACAGGGAATAGTCACCGGATCCTTCAGTAGATCCAAACAGATGGAGCAGGAGATCTTTTGTGAATCCATCCGACTTCCTCTCTGAGACATTTTACTTCTCCTAAACGCCAAATGTCTCAAGTTTCTAATTCTAATGTAGGTTTGTCCAATAAGAAGCCAAAACACCAGTTTGTTACTCACTGATATGCAGCAGTTTTTATTATCAGAACGGTGATAACACCACTCCCAAAGCTGCTAGACATCTGAAACAGGAGAGCCAGGAAGAGCAGCAGCAGAGCTAAACTCTGAGTTCAGTCGGAGGGAGGAGTTTGACAGCAGTTGATGTTGGGAGGGGCGGATGATCTCAAATGGCTTTAGACTGCAATTATTTTTGAGAACAGACTTATAAGGAAATGTTCTAATAAGATTTCATCAGTTGTCTTACATGATTAGATTATTAGTAAGTAAATACAATTTTACTTCTACAGAACCTCCTGCAAACAAACAAATAGATATCACAAAGTGTTTCACAAAGAACAAGGTATTTAAAACACACTTATGCAAATACATTAAATAAAGGGCAGCAAAAATAGCTTAACTTGATTCTTAAAAGAGTCTTTGGAGTCTGTGAAGTATAAGGACAGTGGCAGAGCCTTCCAGCGCCTCAGAGCTACTGCCTGAAAGGCTTCATCTCCAGGGATTTTAAAACGGGTTTGTGGTACCAGTAACACCTTAAGACTTGAAGTTCTCAGAGTCCTAGACAGAGTTAGAGGTTCAAAAAGGTCCAGAATCTACTCAGGATCAATACATTCAATGAAGTGCCCTAAAATTTACCAAAAATTCAAGTTTAGAAGTGCAGGGAGACCAGAACGTGCTCCTCTGTCAGTCTTTGTGAGCAGCCTCGCAGCAGCTTTCTACAGAGTCTGAAGGCGAGCCAAGTAGGTTTTGTTTAGACAAGTAAAAAGACTGTTTCAGACGTGTAACCAAGAAGGAATAGGAGTGTTCAGTTCAACCCGTGACACAAATTATCTCAGCTTAGGAATGTTTCACAAATTATAAAACAGGAAGTAGTGTTTTACATTGGTAGTCAAAATACAAGTAACTGTCAAAGATAACACTCACATTTCTGAGGCTACATTTCACAGTAGGAGCTAAATAAGCAAAATACTGCCAGATTAAACCACTTCATTCATCAGGGGAAATAAGAGTTTCAGTCTTATTTGCATTCAACTGCAGATAATTGTTGTGCAGCCATTTGATTTTTGACGAACAGATGCTGAGTTCTTTTTTTCCCGGTTGGGCTTAGGCATTGTGGCCGTTGGTGGATTTCCTGGGGCTCATCTCTGCTCATCCCTGGGATGGTGGAGGTAGTCTTCCCTTTGTTGGCCCCTCTTGGGTACCTTTGCTCTGGGCGTCCCTTTGGGCATCTGGAGTTCTGCTTCCCCTGGCGTCTGCCTCAGTGCACTCTCAAGAACACCCACAGGTGCTTGGATTCAGGTACTTACAAATTCACTTCTATTCAGAAAACCTCTGAATAGCTTCAGCTTCAGCTGTTACCTTATACGTACATTTGTATTAAAAAATACTGTATATTTTTCAGTGATGGTATGAAGGCCTTGGTTGTTTGTACCTGTAATAGGTTATCGGTTGGTTTTGCTGTTCTTTTTGTATCTCTCTGTGCAGGTGTAGAAGCAGGCTCCGAGGATGTTAAATTGCTCTCTACTGTAATAGATTTAGGAGGACCCAAGAAATACCCGAAAACAAGTGAGTACAAAACTTTAACAGTCTTTATTTTGACGCTGGCGGCGCGGTCCCCTGGCTCGGCTCGCACTCTGCGACTGGCCACTCCTGAAGGCGGAGTCGCAGGTTAGTGACCAGCAGATATTGACAGATAGGTGAGAGAGAAGTAGGGTCACTAACCTGGACGTGCTGAGGGCAGAACTCTGACTCCTTATGTCGATGGCGTCCGAGAGGGGGTTATCCAGGGCTCTTTGTCCAGGTCCGGTCCGGGTCTTTGTCAAAGGGGAAATCCGATTAATCCAGGCAGCGGTTTCCAAGGATGAATCCAACAGAGCGTCCAGGTCCAGGTCAAAAACCAGAAAGCACAGACAGACAGGGGGCAGGCGAACTCGTTTACTCACGGACAGGCTGGTGTCAGAAACACGGAGAGGCAGTCCAGTTCTCTGAGGCTGACAGGCAGAACCCAGGCAGGCAGACAAATCCAAAGGGGCAGACAGGTTTCCAAAAACAGAAGCAAAAACAGGTCGAGAGGCAGACAGGCAGACAGGAATTCAAAAGAAGGCTGGAAGCGCTCACCGTATGGCTAGAGACGTTCTGGCACTGGAGGCTTCTTCTTCTTCTTCTTCTTCTTTTTTTTTATGGCGGTTGGCAAACAACTTTCAGGTGCATTACCGCCACCTTCTGGACTGGAGTATGAACCAGATGTCTAATCCCTATAATCTCCCTATTAGACCTGTTTTCCTAAGAAACCTAAACACGGATTTAAAAACCACATCTCCAGAAGATTTTTGTAGCAGATCTCTAATATTTAATTTAACTTTATTCCTATTTAACTCTTCTACTAATTCCTCTCTTTCTAGATTATATTTATTACATTCCATAAAAATATGTATAACTGTTTCCAACTTTCCACAAAAATTACATAACCCCGTACTATTCAATTCAATTCAATTCAATTCAATTTTATTTATATAGCGCCAAATCATGAAACATGTCATCTCAAGGCACTTTACAAAGTCAAGTTCAATCATATTATACAGATTGGGTCAGATTATACAGATTGGTCAAAAATGTCCTATATAAGGAAACCAGTTGATTGCATCAAAGTCCCGACAAGCAGCAGTCACTCCTGGGGAACCGTAGAGCCACAGGGAGAGTCATCTGCATTGTACATGGCTTTGCTGCAATCCCTCATACTGAGCAAGCATGAAGCGACAGTGGGAAGAAAAACCACCCATTAACGGGAAGGAAAAACCTCCGGCAGAACCGGGCTCAGTATGAACGGTCATCTGCCTCGACCGACTGGGGTTACAGAAGACAGAACAGAGACACAACAAGACAGACAAACAAGCACAGAAGCACACATTGATCTAGTAATCTGTTCTACATTAGATGGTAGTAGCGGGTGAGCCGGGCTATAATAAATAATAAATAAACTATGTTTATTTATTATTTTCAAAGTACTATTTAACCCTACATGTCCAAATCTTAATCTAGATATAATATCTTCCTCTTGTTTATTCCTATTTTCTTTTCTACACTCCCCCACGTTTTTTTGAATATTATAATAAAACCTTGCCTTCTTTTCACTCTCCCATTTTTCCTGCCACTTCTTTTTGTAATATATTTTACTTATACTCCTTATCTCATTTTTACTATACTTACCTTCCAGTTCAACTTCATTTCTCTTACTCGCACTCTTTGCAAATGTATCTGCTAATTCATTTCCAACTATTCCGGTATGAGCCGGAATCCAAATAAATTTAACAGTAGATCCATTTTTTCCCATTTTACGTATTGAATTATTTATATCTATCAGAATGTCTTGTCTTGCTTCCGACTCTTGTTCCATAATACTTATTAATGCACTACTTGAATCAGAACAAATTAACACTTTCTTTTCTCTTAATTCTTCACTCCATTTTAACGCCATTGAAATAGCCAGTAACTCTCCTGTGTATACATTCAAACTATCCATTAATCTTTTATTTTCCATAATGTTTAAATCTGGAATTATAAATGCTATCCCTACTCTATCATTTACCATTTTTGATGCATCTGTATATATTTGTAAGTATTCTCCATATACCCTTCTTATGTATCTTTCCACCTCTCCTTCTACCGTTTGTCTTCCTTCTTCCAACAATGTTAAATCAACTTGGCACTGGAGGCTGCGAGGAGCAGAGCTTTTAAGCAGCCAGGGCGGAGACAGACACAGGTGTGCTGATTGCAATCAGCAGCTCCAGTGCCAGAAACGTTACATCTACCTTTCCTCTCCCCTTTTCCTTTTACCTTTTCTCCCTTTTAGTATGTTGTCTCATATGTTTCTCTCCTTGATTTCGTCTTCTGCATTCCCATTTTTGTGTCCATTGAATATGAACTAGTGCCAGCATAAAATCTAAAAGCTTCTTGCATATATAAATCAAGCAGAGCACTATGGTGAAAGCAGTAAGGCTCCACTTGTGAAAGTGGAGCTGATTTTAAAAGACCTTAAGCTCTATTTTGGTCATAATGAGCGGACCGGAAAACACAAACATCATTATCTCATCGATGTATAAAAGTCTTATGGAAATAAAGTTTGTTATAACCGTAAAAACACACTCATACTAGATCAGCAACGTTTGGTTTCAAATGCTAACCGGAGCTTTGCCTCTTAGTTCAGTCAAGCTTTAAAAACATTGTGAAAACACATTAAGTAAACCATTTTAAACTTTCCCCGTTGTTAAGATATCAACTGGGACAGTGGAGTGACCAGCTTGACGTAGGAGCTAAATGACACACGTAGATAGAGTCTCCCCTCTCACACAGCTCACAGGGTGTTTGCTTTGAGGGCTGAAAGCTATTTTATGGTTCTTGAGGTCATCTGACTTGACCCCTGATAGGACATCTGGGTGGTAAATCAGCCTTACTTCATGAAGACCCTCGAGAGAATAGTCTCCTTGTCAAGTGCTTTTGCCAATGCACCCCACACTTGAAAGGGTGGACCCACGACAACAAGAGTATAGCTGGAATTACTCAGACTGAACAGTTGATGTCACGTTCTGTTCTGGTTTATGTTTATTATTTGGTTAAAGTAGCTCTTTTCGCCCTTGGATTTATTTCTGTTTTTGGATTCTAGTTTAGCCCCTTTATTGTGTTAGTTATCTGGTCCCTGTTTTAGCTCTACTTTTAGTTCTGTGCTTGGTTTGTTTGGTTTTGTCTTAGGGTTATTTTCTAGTGTTCCTGTCTGCTCCCTTAATCACTCCCACCTGTCCTTGATTAGTTTCCCTCCGCTCACCTGTTCTATCAGCCTATTTAAACCTGCCTTAGTTCTCTGCTCCCCGTCGGTTCATCACACTTCATGCCAACACGTTTGTGCCTCCTCGTTTGTTTTGGTAAGAGCCCAGCACCTTGATCCTGTTTTGGTTAACCTGCTTCTGTTTATTCTGCCCAGTTCTCTTCCTGTCAGTGTATTGGATGTCTGCCTTACCCACTTTTTTGGATGTGGTTTTTGTTCATTTTGCACTTCAATAAATCCAGCAAAAGGAAACATTGTTTTGGCTGAATTCTGGGTTCTGCTCCACACCACTCATGACAGATGAACCGACCAAGAAATAAGAACCCATCGCCAATTCATTTTTCTTTCGCTGGAAGAGCAGCGCTCTGCGAAGCCGGCACTTTGCCCAGCTCGCCGGCTCGCATTATTCGCTCACCGGATCTCTTCCTGGGGGCGGATGAAGGATCGACAATGGGATCTTCTTTCAAGGGAACCAGATTAGCGTTCTGTCCTCCCGGTGTAGGTCCCAGACGTCTCCCCCGCAGCAGCAGCAACGTTAACCAGCTTCCTGCTCGGAGCTTACGCTCGGGAAGGCTCATATTGGGTGATATGGTGTCCGCTCAGAAAATGGGGGAGAACTCACCAGAGTCCTCCGGTGATGAGTCCACTCGGAGGTTTTTCCCTGATCCGGATTTATTTGAGGAGGTTGAGGCAGACGTAATCGCTGACCTCCGTCCGGATCTTTTCCTCAACCCAGGTCTCTTTCCTGATTGTGTAGAGGAGGCGTGCCCGCCAGCGCGAGCCCGCGCTCTTCCTGTCCCTCCGGCAGATGCAGGCCCGCAGCGTGCCCGCGCAGGACGACGCCGTAGGCTCCGACACGGACCTGACCGGGTAATCCAAACTACTGTTCCCTCACCGCCACCCGCTTCCGACGTCCTGCTAACCGATGGATCACCCGCTTCATCCATGATCGCGTGTCTGCCTTCCAGTGCGGCGGAACCAGGAGCTGAGCAGCCCATTGCGCCTCCTGGTGGCGTCCGTGACGCCGAGTATGAAACACTGGAGAATAAGATAAGAACTTTTGCCCCTTTAATTAAATGCCTCAGAGAGGACCTTTTCAGCCATTATTCAGTGGAGCTGGAGGTTAAATTAAAGGAGGTAGAGGGGTACTATAGATCAGCCCTCCAGGCTTTCTATAGTCGACCGGCCCCTATCCCCGGAGGGGCCCTGGAGGGTCCGCCTCTCCCCAGGTCTCCAGAGGGGGCCCTGGAGGGTGCACTTCTGCCCAAGACTCACGAAGAGACCCAGGAGGGTTCGCCGCCAGCGGGCGTCGAGGAGACCCAGGAGGGTCTGCCGCCAGCAGGCGACGAGGGGGTCCAGGAGGAACCGTTTCCGTCCAAGCCCCACCAGGAGGTCCAGGAGGATCCGCCCCCGCTCAAGCCCCCGGAGGAGACCCAGGAGGGTCCGCTGCCAGCGGGCGACGAGGGGGTCCTGGAGGACCTGCCTCCGCCCAAGCCCCATGAGGGGGCCGTGGAGGACCTGCCTCCGCCCAAGCCCCATGAGGGGGTCCTGGAGGACCTGCCTCCGCCCAAGGCTCATGAGGGGGTCCTGGAGGACTTGCCGCTGCCCAAGGCTCATGAGGGGGTCCAAGAGGAACCGCTTCCGCCCAAGCCCCAAGAAAGGGCCCTGGAGGACCCGCCTTCAATGCCGGCTCCCCGCAGCTTTAAAGCAGAGCATCCAGTGCCGGCTCCCCGCAGCTTTAAAGCCCAGCCTCCAGTGCCGGCTCTCCGCAGCTTAAAGACTCGTAGCTTTAACGCACTGTCTCCAGTGCCAGCTCCCCGTAGCTTTAGCGCACTGTCTCCAGTGCCAGCTCCCCGTAGCTTTAGCGCACTGTCTCCAGTGCCAGCTCCCCGTAGCTTTAGCGCACTGTCTCCAGTGCCAGCTCCCCGTAGTTTTAGCGCACTGTCTCCAGTGCCAGCTCCCCGTAGTTTTAGCGCACTGTCTCCAGTGCCAGCTCTCCGTAGTTTTAGCGCACTGTCTCCAGTGCCAGCTCCCCGTAGCTTCAAAGCACTGTCCCCCTGTAGCAGCCTGTAGCCAGGCTCCCCCTGTAGCAGCCTGTAGCCAGGCTCCCCCTGTAGCAGCCTGTAGCCAGGCTCCCCCTGTAGCATCCCTCATACTGAGCAAGCATGAAGCGACAGTGGGAAGAAAAACCACCCATTAACGGGAAGGAAAAACCTCCGGCAGAACCGGGCTCAGTATGAACGGTCATCTGCCTCGACCGACTGGGGTTACAGAAGACAGAACAGAGACACAACAAGACAGACAAACAAGCACAGAAGCACACATTGATCTAGTAATCTGTTCTACATTAGATGGTAGTAGCGGGTGAGCCGGGCTATAATAAATAATAAATAAACTATGTTTATTTATTATTTTCAAAGTACTATTTAACCCTACATGTCCAAATCTTAATCTAGATATAATATCTTCCTCTTGTTTATTCCTATTTTCTTTTCTACACTCCCCCACTTTTTTTTGAATATTATAATAAAACCTTGCCTTCTTTTCACTCTCCCATTTTTCCTGCCACTTCTTTTTGTAATATATTTTACTTATACTCCTTATCTCATTTTTACTATACTTACCTTCCAGTTCAACTTCATTTCTCTTACTCGCACTCTTTGCAAATGTATCTGCTAATTCATTTCCAACTATTCCGGTATGAGCCGGAATCCAAATAAATTTAACAGTAGATCCATTTTTTCCCATTTTACGTATTGAATTATTTATATCTATCAGAATGTCTTGTCTTGCTTCCGACTCTTGTTCCATAATACTTATTAATGCACTACTTGAATCAGAACAAATTAACACTTTCTTTTCTCTTAATTCTTCACTCCATTTTAACGCCATTGAAATAGCCAGTAACTCTCCTGTGTATACATTCAAACTATCCATTAATCTTTTATTTTCCATAATGTTTAAATCTGGAATTATAAATGCTATCCCTACTCTATCATTTACCATTTTTGATGCATCTGTATATATTTGTAAGTATTCTCCATATACCCTTCTTATGTATCTTTCCACCTCTCCTTCTACCGTTTGTCTTCCTTCTTCCAACAATGTTAAATCAACTTGGCACTGGAGGCTGCGAGGAGCAGAGCTTTTAAGCAGCCAGGGCGGAGACAGACACAGGTGTGCTGATTGCAATCAGCAGCTCCAGTGCCAGAAACGTTACATCTACCTTTCCTCTCCCCTTTTCCTTTTACCTTTTCTCCCTTTTAGTATGTTGTCTCATATGTTTCTCTCCTTGATTTCGTCTTCTGCATTCCCATTTTTGTGTCCATTGAATATGAACTAGTGCCAGCATAAAATCTAAAAGCTTCTTGCATATATAAATCAAGCAGAGCACTATGGTGAAAGCAGTAAGGCTCCACTTGTGAAAGTGGAGCTGATTTTAAAAGACCTTAAGCTCTATTTTGGTCATAATGAGCGGACCGGAAAACACAAACATCATTATCTCATCGATGTATAAAAGTCTTATGGAAATAAAGTTTGTTATAACCGTAAAAACACACTCATACTAGATCAGCAACGTTTGGTTTCAAATGCTAACCGGAGCTTTGCCTCTTAGTTCAGTCAAGCTTTAAAAACATTGTGAAAACACATTAAGTAAACCATTTTAAACTTTCCCCGTTGTTAAGATATCAACTGGGACAGTGGAGTGACCAGCTTGACGTAGGAGCTAAATGACACACGTAGATAGAGTCTCCCCTCTCACACAGCTCACAGGGTGTTTGCTTTGAGGGCTGAAAGCTATTTTATGGTTCTTGAGGTCATCTGACTTGACCCCTGATAGGACATCTGGGTGGTAAATCAGCCTTACTTCATGAAGACCCTCGAGAGAATAGTCTCCTTGTCAAGTGCTTTTGCCAATGCACCCCACACTTGAAAGGGTGGACCCACGACAACAAGAGTATAGCTGGAATTACTCAGACTGAACAGTTGATGTCACGTTCTGTTCTGGTTTATGTTTATTATTTGGTTAAAGTAGCTCTTTTCACCCTTGGATTTATTTCTGTTTTTGGATTCTAGTTTAGCCCCTTTATTGTGTTAGTTATCTGGTCCCTGTTTTAGCTCTACTTTTAGTTCTGTGCTTGGTTTGTTTGGTTTTGTCTTAGGGTTATTTTCTAGTGTTCCTGTCTGCTCCCTTAATCACTCCCACCTGTCCTTGATTAGTTTCCCTCCGCTCACCTGTTCTATCAGCCTATTTAAACCTGCCTTAGTTCTCTGCTCCCCGTCGGTTCATCACACTTCATGCCAACACGTTTGTGCCTCCTCGTTTGTTTTGGTAAGAGCCCAGCACCTTGATCCTGTTTTGGTTAACCTGCTTCTGTTTATTCTGCCCAGTTCTCTTCCTGTCAGTGTATTGGATGTCTGCCTTACCCACTTTTTTGGATGTGGTTTTTGTTCATTTTGCACTTCAATAAATCCAGCAAAAGGAAACATTGTTTTGGCTGAATTCTGGGTTCTGCTCCACACCACTCATGACAGATGAACCGACCAAGAAATAAGAACCCATCGCCAATTCATTTTTCTTTCGCTGGAAGAGCAGCGCTCTGCGAAGCCGGCACTTTGCCCAGCTCGCCGGCTCGCATTATTCGCTCACCGGATCTCTTCCTGGGGGCGGATGAAGGATCGACAATGGGATCTTCTTTCAAGGGAACCAGATTAGCGTTCTGTCCTCCCGGTGTAGGTCCCAGACGTCTCCCCCGCAGCAGCAGCAACGTTAACCAGCTTCCTGCTCGGAGCTTACGCTCGGGAAGGCTCATATTGGGTGATATGGTGTCCGCTCAGAAAATGGGGGAGAACTCACCAGAGTCCTCCGGTGATGAGTCCACTCGGAGGTTTTTCCCTGATCCGGATTTATTTGAGGAGGTTGAGGCAGACGTAATCGCTGACCTCCGTCCGGATCTTTTCCTCAACCCAGGTCTCTTTCCTGATTGTGTAGAGGAGGCGTGCCCGCCAGCGCGAGCCCGCGCTCTTCCTGTCCCTCCGGCAGATGCAGGCCCGCAGCGTGCCCGCGCAGGACGACGCCGTAGGCTCCGACACGGACCTGACCGGGTAATCCAAACTACTGTTCCCTCACCGCCACCCGCTTCCGACGTCCTGCTAACCGATGGATCACCCGCTTCATCCATGATCGCGTGTCTGCCTTCCAGTGCGGCGGAACCAGGAGCTGAGCAGCCCATTGCGCCTCCTGGTGGCGTCCGTGACGCCGAGTATGAAACACTGGAGAATAAGATAAGAACTTTTGCCCCTTTAATTAAATGCCTCAGAGAGGACCTTTTCAGCCATTATTCAGTGGAGCTGGAGGTTAAATTAAAGGAGGTAGAGGGGTACTATAGATCAGCCCTCCAGGCTTTCTATAGTCGACCGGCCCCTATCCCCGGAGGGGCCCTGGAGGGTCCGCCTCTCCCCAGGTCTCCAGAGGGGGCCCTGGAGGGTGCACTTCTGCCCAAGACTCACGAAGAGACCCAGGAGGGTTCGCCGCCAGCGGGCGTCGAGGAGACCCAGGAGGGTCTGCCGCCAGCAGGCGACGAGGGGGTCCAGGAGGAACCGTTTCCGTCCAAGCCCCACCAGGAGGTCCAGGAGGATCCGCCCCCGCTCAAGCCCCCGGAGGAGACCCAGGAGGGTCCGCTGCCAGCGGGCGACGAGGGGGTCCTGGAGGACCTGCCTCCGCCCAAACCCCATGAGGGGGCCGTGGAGGACCTGCCTCCGCCCAAGCCCCATGAGGGGGTCCTGGAGGATCTGCCTCCGCCCAAGGCTCATGAGGGGGTCCTGGAGGACTTGTCGCTGCCCAAGGCTCATGAGGGGGTCCATGAGGAACCGCTTCCGCCCAAGCCCCAAGAAAGGGCCCTGGAGGACCCGCCTTCAATGCCGGCTCCCCGCAGCTTTAAAGCAGAGCATCCAGCGCCGGCTCCCCGCAGCTTTAAAGCCCAGCCTCCAGTGCCAGCTCCCCGTAGCTTTAGCGCACTGTCTCCAGTGCCAGCTCCCCGTAGCTTTAGCGCACTGTCTCCAGTGCCAGCTCCCCGTAGCTTTAGCGCACTGTCTCCAGTGCCAGCTCCCCGTAGCTTTAGCGCACTGTCTCCAGTGCCAGCTCCCCGTAGTTTTAGCGCACTGTCTCCAGTGCCAGCTCCCCGTAGTTTTAGCGCACTGTCTCCAGTGCCAGCTCTCCGTAGTTTTAGCGCACTGTCTCCAGTGCCAGCTCCCTGTAGCTTCAAAGCACTGTCCCCCTGTAGCAGCCTGTAGCCAGGCTCCCCCTGTAGCAGCCTGTAGCCAGGCTCCCCCTGTAGCAGCCTGTAGCCAGGCTCCCCCTGTAGCAGCCTGTAGCCAGGCTCCGCCTGTAGCAGCCTGTAGCCAGGCTCCGCCTGTAGCAGCCTGTAGCCAGGCTCCGCCTGTAGTCGCCTGTAGCCAGGCTCCGCCTATAGTCGCCTGTAGTCAGGCTCCGCCTTTAGCAGCCTGTAGTCAGGCTCCGCCTTTAGCAGCCTTTAGTCAGGCTCCGTCTGTAGCAGCCTTTAGTCAGGCTCCGTCTGTAGCAGCCTTTAGTCAGGCTCCGTCTGTAGCAGCCTTTAGTCAGGCTCTGTCTGTAGCAGCCTTTAGTCAGGCTCCGTCTGTAGCCGCCAGTAACCCGGCGCCGCCCTCTTCAATCGCCTGTAGCCAGGCGCCTCCCGTATTCTGTAGTCCGGCGCCGTCCCCAGCTTTTAGTACGGCACCGTCCTTAGCCTTTAGTCCGGCACCAGTTTCTGTTTTCTCCCTCTCCAGGTGTTGGCCTCCGAGGGTCTCACTCCGCCGCCGGTCTCCTGTCTGCCTGTCTCGCCTGGTCCGTCCTCTGGGACGACCACCGGAGATCATGTCTCGCCTGGGCTGTCCTCCGAGACGTCCGCCTGACTTCCGGACACGCCGGGGCCGTCCTCCGAGACGTCCGCCTGACTTCCGGACACGCCGGGGCCGTCCTCCGAGACGTCCGCCTGACTTCCGGACACGCCGGGGCCGTCCTCCGGAGAGCCTGATACGTGGAGGCCGTCCTCCAGGACGCCCGCCAGACTTTTGAACTAGTTGGGACCTGTTACTGGCTTTGTATAGACTGTTTTTTGCCCTGTTGGGGTTGTTTTTTGTTCCTGGTTTGTGTTTGAACATCCGTGTTGATTCTTACCCTCCATCCTAGAACCCCCTCCACCCACCCGGTCTAGTCTGTTTTTTCCTTTTTAAGGACGTCTGGAATCCGTCCTTGAGGGAGGGGCTCTGTAATGTTCTGTTCTGGTTCATGATGTTGTTGTTTTGGTTAAGTTACTTTCCTGCCTTAGGGTTTATTTCTGTTTCTAGTATTGTATTGGATTCAGGTTTAGCCTTTACTGTCTTAGTTATTTGATCTTCTTTATTAGATTTGATTAAAGCTTGTTTCTGTTCAAGTCTTAGCCTTGTTTTCTATTTTGGGTTTTCTCATTATGGCTATTTTTACTCTGTAGTTGGTCATCTTAGTTTCTGTCCCATCAGCCTCTCTGACACTTCCCCTTCCTTGATCACTCTCACCTGTTCCTAGTTAATTAGAAGTCACTTGGTTTCACCTGTCCATCTGTCTATTTAAACCCTCCTCAGTTTTCTGTTTGTTGCTGGAACTTCTCACACACGTTTCATTGGTAAGAGCCCTTCAGCATTTGTATGTATTGCCTGACCAGTTCTTCTGTTTTTTGAATCTGTCCCAGTTTTTGTTGTCTCCCAGATGTTTGGTCTGTACACCTTTTTGGATTGTTTTTTGTCTGCCTTCCTGACCCATCATCTCCTTAATAAATCCCATCAAGTATTATTTTTTGTGTCTGGCTGAATACCGGGTTCATCTCCTCACAATTCATTAAAGTTGAATCTTTTTCCCATTCTTTATTTTGTTTGATTCTTTTCTTCTCAGTGCTTGAACACCAGTCAGGTAAAAGCCTTTGAAAACGAATATTACAATACACGCCCAATATTTACAACACACAAATTCATAAATACCATAAACAACAATTAAACCAATGTTATTCCCATTTCCATTAGCAGAGCTTTATAAAAGTTGCTTGTATGTACCAACTAACCTAAAATCCCACTGGCTCATTCACCATCATATTGCACTATGCCCAAACATATACCCACATCACACACATCCCCAAGCTTATTATTTACAATGTGAAATGCATGTTTGTTTAGCTCACTGCAGCCACCTTCACAGGTGCACAAACCATGTAAGCAGGACTCCAAACACAGCAACCATTACACATTAAGTACTGGAACAGCAGCAGGAATCTTAAATAACACTTCTTTTCTTACCGGCTGCCCCTTCAGTGTTTGTCAGTTGGTCCTTGCTTCTCTGCAGTCTTCTTCTTCTTCTTCTTCTTCTGATTTTTACTGGCGGGTGACATCTAACGTTTAGATGTATTATCGCCATCTACTATGCTGGAGTGTGGACCAGAGTGTCTCCCTTTAAACTAAATCCTTACATACAACCCTGTTTCCTTTAAAAAAATTATAACTGCTTTATTTATTTTATGTTTAATTAATATTTTATTAAGATCTATTCTCCCTATATCATATTTCATTATTTCTTGTTTTAGCTTCTCTCTACTTATCTTATACTTCTCACAATGAATTATTACATGTTCCACTGTTTCCATCCCCCTTCCACATCCACAACTACCTGTTGGGTGTTTACCGATCATATTTGAAGTTTTATTTAACCCAGTATGTCCTAATCGTAGTCTTGTCATTACTACTTGTTCTTTTCGATTCTCTCCAATTACCTCCATTTTCCCTACTTTCTTTTGTATATGAAATAAATGACGACCTTTAGTTCCTTCTTCCCATAATTGTCGCCATTCAGAATTGATTTTATTTTTAATAATTGATTTAGTTTCTGATTTACAATACTCTATTTCCATAATTCTACTTTGTTTTAAGGACATCTTAGCTAATTGATCTGCCATTTCATTTCCTTCTATACCCTTATGAGATGGTATCCACATAAATCTAATCTCTATTTGCATTTGTCTCATTCTGAATACAGCTTCATAAATTTCGTATACCAAGTCCATGCGACTTTCAGATGAGATATTTAATACAGACATTAGTACTGATAATGAGTCTGAACATATAAGAACTTTTTTAGTTTTATTTTCCTCTACCCACTGCAAGGCAATTTTTATTGCTATCATTTCCACCGCGTAAACCGCTAAATAATCAGGTGTTCTTTGTTTCATACATATATCTAATTCAGGAATAACATAAGCAAATCCTGTTTTGTTTGTAACTAGATCTTTTGAACCATCTGTATATACAATTGTATAGTTATTATATACTTTATTAATTCTATCACTTACAAAATTTACCCAGTTATTATCCTTATTAACCTGCATTTTTTTACTAACCTCTAGGTCAACATTCATATTTGGAAACAGCCAAAAGGGAGTAATTGAGTAAGGCACCGCAGCACAGTACATCATTCTTTGTATTCCCATTTCCCTAGCGGATTTATTTGCTGCCCATGCAAAACAGTCTCTTTTTGCTTTTCCACTCTCCCAACATGTTCTCAGTATTCCTACTGCTGGATTTTTCCCCTCCTCCTGTCCCTGCAAACTCACCCAATAATTAAGCATTATTTGTTTTTGTCTTAAATATAAAGGCCTTTCTCCCATTTCAACCTGTACTGCCAAGGAAGAAGACGTTTTCAAAGCTCCACAGCATAATCTCAGAGCCTGATTTTGAATTACTTTATTAATTATTGTTTTTTTTCTGCAGTCAGTTTGCAGTGTGTCTCTCATATACCTGCTGATGAGCACAGCTGCTCTCCCAGTTGTCATTTATCCCTAATCACTGTCTTTCAGGCAAAGTGCTGGCAGGTCAGGGCAACACTCCTTGTTTTGGTAGCAGATAGGACCTGTAGTCACAGTGTCTGGGCCCAAAACCCCCAAACTAATAGGGAGGGGTTGGTCAGTCTGATAAAAGATGGGTTTGCGAAGAAGACAGTAGACAAATAAGCTGCAATGGCTGGGAGAAGGATATGGGTAACATACTGAAACTAAGCTTGTAAGTATTTTTTTCTCTTTGGAATTCCAAATGAAACTAGAACTGCAAGCAGTTATTAACGGGTTCCAAGCCCATCCACGCCCCGCCCCCTTTGAGCATGTTCCTGGACTTCAGTTCAGCGTTCAACACTCAACAAAATCCCACAGCATCTGGTGGAAAATCTGGAACATCTGGGCTGCAGCACACCCTTTCCCACTTTATCACCTCCTGACCTTTGTCGGTCCGGGTCTGACAGACCACCTCTGATGTCATCACCCTCAGCACGGGCTCCCCTCAGGGCTGCGTCCTGAGCCCCCTGCTGTTTACTCTGATGACATACGACTGCACCCCCAGGTTGACCCCAATCACATCATGAAGTTTGCAGAAGACACGATGGTGGTGGGCCTGATCAGGGACTACAACGGCCGGAACCACAAAGAGGAGGTGGAGCAGCTGGTGGGCCGGTGCAGAGACAACAGCCTGATCCTGAACGTGGAAAAGACGAAGGAGATTATTGTCGACTTCAGGAAGAACCGGCCTTGCCAGGCTCCACTTCTTATCAACAGCTCAGCTGTGGAGGTGGTCAGCAGCACCAAATTCCTCAGAGTACCATCACAGACAACCTCAGCGGATCTGTGAACACCACGTCACTGGTGAAGAGGGCACAGAAGCCCTTGTACTTCCTGTGGAGGATGAAGAGAACCCACCTGTCGCCATCCTCACAACCTTCTACAGAGGCATGATAGAGAGCATTGTGACCAGCTGTCTGTCTGTGTGGTGTGGAGGTGCTAAGCTAAGCTTCGCACCAAACCAAACCAAATGGGGTTCTGAGGAGGCAGAGCAAGGATATCAGATGGATTCTGTGAAATTCTCCTGTTCCATTTGTTTGAATCTCCTGAAGACTCCGGTGACTATCCCCTGTGGACAAAATTACTGCATGAACTGCATTGGAAACTTTTGGGACGATGAGGACAGGAAACAAAGCCACAGCTGCCCCAGGGTAGACAGACGTTCACACCGAGGCCTGTTTTGATGAAAAACACCATGTTAGCAGAGTTGGTGGAGGATCTGAAGAAGACTGGACTCCAAACTGCTCCAGATGATCTCTGCTATGCTGAATCTGAAGATGTGGCCTGTGATGTCTGCACTGGGAGGAAGATGAAAGCTGCTAAGTCCTGTCTGTTCTGCTTGGTTTCATACTGTGAAAATCACCTCAAACCTCACCATGATGTCCCTGGACTGAAGAAACACAAGCTGGTGAACCCGTCCAAAAACCTCCAGGAGAACATCTGCTCTCGTCATGATGAGGTGATGAAGATCTTTTGTCGTACTGATCAGCAGTGTATCTGTTATCTCTGCACTATGGATGAACATAAAGACCATGAAACAGTTCCAGCTGCAGCAGAAAGGGCTGAGAAGCAGAAGGAGCTCCAGGTGAGACGACAACAAATCCTGCAGAGGATCCAGGACCAAGAGAAAGATGTGAAGCTGCTTCAACAGGAGGTGGAGGCCATCAATGTCTCTGCTGATAAAGCAGTGGAGGACAGTGAGAAGATCTTCACTGAGATGATCCGTCTGATCCAGAAAAGAAGCTCTGATGTGAAGCAGCAGATCAGATCCCAGCAGGAAACTGAAGTGAGTCGAGTCAAAGAGCTTCAGGAGAAGCTGGAGCAGGAGATCCCGGAGCTGAAGAGGAAAGACGTTGAGCTGAAGCAGCTCTCAGACACAGAGGATCACAACCAGTTTCTCCTCAACTACCCCTCACTGTCAGCACTCAGTGAGTCTACACACTCATCCAGCATCAATATTCGTCCTCTGAGATACTTTGAGGATGTTACAGCAGCTGTGTCAGAGCTCAGGGTCATAATACAGGACGTGCTGAAACAGGAACAGACAAAAGCCTCGTTGCCAGACACTAAAGTGGATGCAGCCATGAAGGTGGGTCTGGCGGATGCCTTACTGCCCAAACAAGAACCAACAAGAGAGAAATTCTTAAAGTATTCAGGGAAACTCACACTGGATCCTGACACAGCACACAAATATCTGAAATTATCTAAAGGTAACAGAAAAGTTACAATGACTAACAAAGACCAAGAATATTGGCATGATGGAGACAGATTCACCAGAAGACGGCAGGTCCTGAGTAGATCACCTCTGACTGGACGTTTTTACTGGGAGGTGGAGTGGAGCGGGGGATCAGTCAAAATAGCCGTTGCCTACAGGGATACTGATAGAAAAGAGTACACAGAGGACAGTACTTTTGGTATGAATGAGAACTCTTGGGCTTTGGGCTGCAGCACAACAGGTTACACATTCTACAGTGACGAAGTTGAAATCTCCATCCCAGGTCCAGTTTCCTCCAGAGTAGGAGTGTACCTGGATCACAGTGCAGGGATTCTGTCTTTCTACAGCGTCTTTGGAGGTGGGATGACTCTCCTCCACAGAGAAATAACCACATTCACTGAGCCACTACATGCTGGGATTTGGCTTTCACGTTCCACAGGAACCACAGCAGAGATCATTAAATTGAGAAAAGTATCTGAAATAAGTGAAGGAGAGTGGCTCAGTTCATAGATTGGGTTTAATTGTACCCAATATGTATGCCTAGCCATCTAAAAAAAAAATCAAAGTTACTCAGAGGCTTAGAAGTTTATCAAGATGTAAGCAGGAATACTTCTTTTAATTAAAAGCTAAAAGGCTGCACGCTTCTTGGTGATTTTTTAAAGCAGGGAATCATGTTATGTATTTTCCAAATACCACATAAACCAAAAAAAGGGTTGATTGTGTAACTTTAAAATGGCAGGGCTGTAAAATCGATGCTGCAGCAAGTAGATCTGTAAATAAAGTGACACATCTGACATATTCCAATTCCTTAATTTTTTTTTATAGTAAATCTGGTATAACATTACATTATACAGTTAACATTAAACCATGAGATTTAGGTTGACTCCTTTCCCAGACATGTTTTCAGTGTCACCTAAATGCGGCGCATTCTTTATTATTTCCCTTTGTGAAAATGTCAATATACATGTTTTTGCTTTTAAGGTGGTACTGTGTGCTTTTGGTCATTTTAAAATGTTTTACAACCATTTAAAGCATAGAGCATATTTAAGCTGATATTCTAAAGATGCATGTGGATTTTATCAATGAATGACATATAATCAAATGCTTAGCTGAATTACTGCATATTGATCTGTTGTAAAACTGCTTCCCTTTAACCCCTTTGGGTCCATTTTAAACCTGATTTAAATTTTGGGGACATACATTTTTGAGTTTATTCTTTACGTGTTTGTGTTTGAACTAAAATAAAAGCAATACTGCGTATTTTTCAATTTGCAGTCATCAGACATTTACATGTAGCTCAAAATAATAAAACAATATGTTTGCTTTCTATCAGTGTCAAACTCCTTCATTTTAAACCTGTTACTAAACTGAGATACTGTGACAGCAGAGATAAACTACAGGAAATACATGGAGAAACGTGGACAGATATCTCACTGAAGCTGGATTCCTAGAATATTCATGAGAAATGACTCTGCCATACAGCTGTTATCATCTGAGAGGAACAAGAAAGCAACATTGATGAAAGAAAAAAAAAAAACTTTTGTGATTATCCAGATTTACTGTTTATACGAGAGCATTTAGAGATTGAACAAATGTGCATTTGGGCAAGATGATCTTGGGTGTTACATTGTGAGAGAAAAAAAACGTGTGAATTTTAGTAAAACATTCAATCTTCAGTGTCAGGTCAATTTTCCTCCAGAATAGGAGTGTACCTTGATCATAGAGCAGGTGTTCTGTCTTTCTACAGCATCTCTGATACCATGACTCTCCTCCACAGAGTCCAGACCAGTTTTACTCAGCCTCCACATGCTGGTGTTAAACCTTTCTTCAGTAAAGCCTCTGCCGATTTGGTTAAACTGAAATTAAATAGATCTCAGGTCCAGGTGGTTAAAATGTGTAGTTCAGTTTCTTAGTCTACACCATTGTTGCTGAGAGTCAAGAGCTCTCACTCCTACAGAAACAAAGTGGACAAATTGAGAAGGAGTGCCTCAGTATTGTGTTCGCCTGCCAGAGGTTCCATCACTACCTGTATGGACATGATGCTGTCACAGTTGAGATTGATCACAAACCCTTGAATCCATGCAGGTTCTTATCACCTGTAGTACGGGGAAATGAACACTAGATGTCACCTAAAGAATGTTTATGATTCATGGTTTGCATTTAACTTATATCATTAAATAGGAAAGGCTGTATTTTCCTGAGAATGCAAAGCAAGAACAACTTTGACAAACAACTGCTGCTGGTCTTTTATCAATCTGCAAAAAAAAAAAGTTTTTACCCTGTTATAAAAGTGTGGCATGTGGACAGTCATCAAGAGCTTTATAAAATGCAAGTATAAAAAGAGTTGCACTCTCAACATTTCTCTATCTGACTTTCTCAAAAAGATAAAGAAAATTATAAGATATTTAACATAATTTCAATTATGTTAAATACAACAGAATTGAAATTATATATGTCTGAGAAAAGTGACATGCTCTCTTCTATTAACAGATTTCTCACAAAACATGAATATTAAAATTATAAAACTGAAAATGACACAGAAAGACCAGCAAAAGTCTGCAAATGATCAGGCCACTTAGAGCTGACGAAGTATTGGCAAACAAAATACTTCCTGGAAGAGCTGCTCCTCCCATTTCTTAGAAAAGAGGAAGAGGGTTTTTCATTTCCTAGCTCTGATGAAGTTACTCCCCTTTCAGAGAACTGAAACTTTACAGACCTGTCAAGCAACGGGTTATTGGCTTCAGAGGAAAGGAAACCTATCATTCAGCAGCTATCCGCCTAAGAAATGGCAGAGCAAGGATATCAGATGGATTCTGTGAAATTCTCCTGTTCCATTTGTTTTGATCTCCTAAAGACTCCGGTGACTATCCCCTGTGGACACAATTACTGCATGAACTGTATTGGAAGCTTTTGGGACGATAAGGACAGGAAACTAAGCCACAGCTGCCCTCAGTGTAGACAGACGTTCACACCGAGGCCTGTTTTGATGAAAAACACCATGTTAGCAGAGTTAGTGGAGGATCTGGAGAAGACTGGACTCCAAGCTGCTCCAGCTGATCTTTGTTATGCTGAACCTGAAGATGTGGCCTGTGACGTCTGCAAGGGGAGGAAGATGAAAGCTGTCAAGTCCTGTTTGTTCTGCTTGGTTTCATACTGTGAGAGTCACCTCCAACCTCACCATGATGTCCCTGGACTGCAGAAGCACAAGCTGGTGAATCCCTCCAAGAACCTCCATGAGAACATCTGCTCTCATCATGATGAGGTGATGAAGATCTTCTGTCGTACTGATCAGCAGTGTATCTGTTATCTCTGCACTATGGATGAACATAAAGGCCATGAAACAGTCCCAGCTGCAGCAGAAAGGGCTGAGAAGCAGAAGCAGCTCCAGGTGAGACGAGAACAAATCCAGCAGAGAATCCAGGACCAAGAGAAAGATGTGAAGCTGCTTCAACAGGAGGTGGAGGCCATCAATGTCTCTGCTGATAAAGCAGTGGAGGACAATGAGAAAATCTTCACTGAGATGATCCGTCTCATCCAGAAAAGAAGCTCTGATGTGAAGCAGCAGATCAGATCCCAGCAGGAAACTGAAGTGAGTCGAGTCAAAGAGCTTCAGGAGAAGCTGAAGCAGGAGATCACTGAGCTGAAGAGGAAAGACGCTGAGCTGAAGCAGCTCTCAGAAACAGAGGATCACAACCAGTTTCTCCTCAACTACCCCTCACTGTCAGCACTCAGTGAGTCTACATACTCATCCAGCATCAATATTCGTCCTCTGAGATACTTTGAGGATGTGAAAGCAGCTGTGTTAGAGCTCAGAGACATAATACAGGACATCCTGAATCAGGAACAGACAAAAAACACGTTGCCTGTCGCTAAAGTGGATGCAGCCATGAAAGTGGGTCAAGCCATGAAAGTGAATGCGGCCATGAAAGTGAATGCGGCCATGAAAGTGAATGAAGCCATGAAAGTGAATGCGGCCACGAAAGTGAATGAAGCCATGAAAGTGAATGTGGCCATGAAAGTGAATGCGGCCACAAAAGTGAATGCGGCCACAAAAGTGAATGAAGCTATGAAAGTGAATGCGGCCATGAAAGTGAATGAAGCCATGAAAGTGAATGCGGCCTTGAAATTGAATGAAGCCATTAAAGTGAATGCGGCCATGAAAGTGAATGCGGCCATGAAAGTAGATCCGTTATGTACTTTTATGTCTCACAGTCTAATTCAGAACCAACAACAAGAGAGGACTTCTTAAAATATTCACGGAAACTCACACTGGATGCTGACACAGCACACAAATATCTGGAATTATCTGAAGGTAACAGAAAAGTTACAATGACTAACGAAAACCAATATTATTTGGATCATGAAGACAGATTCACCAGAAGATGGCAGGTCCTGAGTAGATCACGTCTGACTGGACGTTATTACTGGGAGGTGGAGTGGAGCGGGACATCAGTCGAAATAGCCGTCGCTTACAGGGATATAGAAAGAGAAGGGAACACAGACGACAGTACTTTTGGTATGAATGAGAACTCTTGGGCTTTGTGCTGCAGCACAACAGGTTACACATTCTACAGTGACGGAGATCAAATCTCCATCCCAGGTCCAATTTCCTCCAGAGTCGGAGTGTACCTGGATCACAGTGCAGGGATTCTGTCTTTCTACAGCGTCTTTGGAGCTTGGATGACTCTCCTCCACAGAGAAATAACCACATTCACTGAGCCGCTACATGCTGGGATTTGGCTTTCACGTGCCACAGGAACCACAGCAGAGATCATTAAATTCAAATAGTAACTGAAATAAGTGAAGGACAGTGGCTCAGTTCATAGCTTGGGTTTAATTGCGCCCTAAAAATTAAAAGTTACTCAAATGCTCAGAAGTTTATCAAAATGTATACAGGAATTCTTTTTTTTTAATTTAAAGCTAAAAGGCTGTTTGTTTCTTGGTGTTTTTAAAGCAGGGAATCATGTTATGTACTTTAAAAATACCACATAAACCAAAAAAATTTTGATCATATAACTTTGCAATGGCAGGTTTGTAAATTGATGCTGCAGCAAGTAAATCTGTAAATAAAGTGACACATCTGACAAAAGCCCATTATAAGATTACATTATACAGTTGTTAACATTAAACTTGAGATTTCAGTTGGCTCCTTTCCCAGACATGTTTTCAGTCTCACCTAAAAGCGGCACATTATTGATTTTATTCTCTGTGTGAAAATGTCAATGTACATGTTTTTGCTTTTAAGGTTGTATTCTGTGCTTTTTGTCATTTTAAAATGTTTTACACAACCACTTAAATTGTAGACATATATTTGAGCTTCTATTCTATGGATGCTTGTGGGTTTTATCAATGAATGACATGTAATCAAAGGCTTAGTTGAATTACTGCAAATTGATCTGTTGTAAAACTGCTTTCCTTTTATCCATTTGGGTTCATTTTAAACCTGATTTAAATTTTAGGGACATACATTTTTGATTTTATCTTTTACGGTGTTTGTGTTTGAACCAAAATAAAAGCAATACTACTTTTCTGTATTTTTCATTTTGCAGTGATCAGACATTTACTTGTAGCTTAAAATAATAAAATAGCAGGTTTGCTTTCTGTCAGTGTCAAACTCCTTAATTTTAAACCTGTTACTAAACTGAGATACTGTGACAGCAGAGATAAACTACAGGAAATACTGAGACACGTGGACAGACATCTCACTGTTGCTGGATTCCTAATATTCATGAGAAATGACTCTGCCATACATCTGTTATCATCTGAGGGGAACAAGAAAGCAACTTTAATGAAAGAAAAAAGAATACCTTTGTGATTAGATTTAGGAATTAGAGACTGAAAGAATCTGCATTTGGGCAAGATGATAAAACTTGGGTGTTACTCCAAAAAAAAAAAAAAACTACTGGACTTTTTTCCGAAGTTTAAATACGTTTCGCTTCCCATCCAGAAAGCTTTCTCAATTCAAATGTCTGTAGTCTTGAGTCCCAAGCTTTATATTATTGCCCAAAAAGTCGTTATGGCTTAGATAACATTTTTTTAAAGAAAATTTGTGTATAAAATTCAGAACTTAAAGATGGTTTTAGTTAGTTCTCAAATATGGGCTTAAACTATTTGTGAACGTAATGATTTTGTCTTTACATTCAAATCTAAAGATTTATTTTTTGTGTGAAATGTACCATTTACTCATTTAATGACAGCAGAGCTGAAGAAGCCTTTGGCTGAAGACCTATGACTAGTAGTTTGCATCAAGTCTAGCTATGCGGAGCACTGATCTATTATATCCATTTAAATGCACACACATTATCTACATTACATTTGTGTTCTTCTACCTTTCCACGTGTGCTTACAGATTTCCTGTTTGTGCCAAGTGTCTGATCATCAACCAAACATGATCAGACGAAGATAGCCTGAATAGATACCAGTAGTTTTTAAACTTAATTCTATCAAGGGAAGAAAAAATCATGTAGAAATCAATCTGAAGCTGTTCAAAAAGAACATTGCTCCCATTGTCAGCTAGGGGATTAACTGTGACTCATCATGTTTTTTTTTTTTTTTTGATCAGCTGAGCAGTTTCATAAACCACACCCAGCCTGATTATTGTCAGACCTTCAACTCAACAAGCCACAGACAATAGAGGAAAACATGGAGCTGGTACTGTGCATGGGAACCTGGATATTGTTAGAGGCAGCGGCCTAAACATTACTCTGGAATAATCTATGGTAACATCAACTACAACACCCATTTCCGGGGTTAGCAGTCACCTGACTAGACCGGCCAATCACAGGAGCTGTCAAAAGCTGTAAATAACGGCAGTTTGTTTACACTACTGCATCCCACAATGCACTGCAAACCTGGCTACGGAAAGTGGTTTGGCTCAAGGCTTTAGCTCACTTTCACACCATGAAGGAGCCGCTCTAGAGGGAGTTTAGACCCGAACCGAGACCACCTCCTCCAACCGGTGCAGTGTTCACATTTACCCAACCAAACCGCCCCAGGGTGGGGGAAACAAACCTGAGCTTGTTTTAATCTGACACCTGAGGAAGGAAAACAAACCAGAGACACATTTCACCTCTGAAAAAAAAACATCTTTACCCAGAACCTTTGGAGAATTCTTTTAGATTTAGATTATACTTTACTGTCCCCATTGGGGAAATGGATATTGGACTACATGTGCTTAAAAAGAGGATTCTGTGGAAATCCTTCTAAAGGTGTTTAATTCGTTGCATCAACCTCTGAATGTCAAAGCTGTTGATGGTGGAGTCGTTTTCTACTTCAGGACCTAGAATTGCTGTAATTCATGGATCCATGATTTCTGCTCCTTACCTGAAAATCCTGAAGGGAGAACGTCCTTAAGCTCGAGCAGACTTTACATGAAGCACAGCAGTATTTCAACTAAGTAAACCTTTTTTAATTATAAAACTAAATAAAAATAGCACAAATGTGTCTAACAAAAACAGTGTTTTACCTGAAAACAACATACTCACCTTAATCATTCTGCGGCAGAGCAGTTTACAGTCATGTTATTCATGTATTTTTTCAAAACAGCAGATGCTTGAGATGGATAAAATATCCTTTATTTTGCACAATCAATAGGGTGTTTTCAGCTGACGTCACGCTCACGTGACTACTCAGCGCGTCCGCCATATTGGGTGGCAGTCGTTTCGCACCGTTGACCTGCATTGTATGACGCCTTAGGCAGTATTGGAAGTGAACAATGGGGAAAACGTGTTTAATGGTTGGTTGCACGGCCCGTGGAGGTGGAGATCAACGCTTTCTATCGCCTACCAGCCGTAATAGTGAATCAGTGTGAAAAAAAAACCAGCTGTCTGAACAACGCCGTCACCTATGGCTGACACGGATATCCAGGTCCGATTTGGACGGTGTTAAGCTGGAATACGCCAGAGTCTGCGGTGCTCACTTTGTCACAGGTAATTAACTGTTAAGTATTTAAAACATATAAGAAGAATATATTAATAATAGGGCTTGGGCGTTATGACTTATTACTTTCCGCGGCTGTCGTGTTGACTGCCTCCGCCGCCTCTACTGCCTATTACTACCGCATACTGTACTCCCTCTCTCAGCCGTGTTTTAATTTGATTAATTTCACCTTAACTTGATTTCAACCATGGTAAACCGTTGCTGTATTGTGGGCTGTAACAGCGCAACACATGATCGCCATGGGAAAAACATAGAAACAGATTAATTTTCCACCGCTTTCCTGCCTGGAGGCGCAACCACGGAGAACAACTGTTAGCGATAACAAAGAGTCGTCGGCTCGCTTGGATCGCGGCTGTAAGTCGACCGATCATAACTTTCCACAGTATCCCGATGTCAATGAGAGTGTGTTCTAAACGTTTGAAACACATAGCAGCTAGTTAAAAGTACATTACATGCGCGAGTGGTTGTTAGCGCTAACGGTTAGCATGTGCTAACCCGGCTGAGCACAGCTTACCTTTGAACGAGTTACAGAGATAAAGAGATCGTCGGCTCGCTTGGATCGCGGCTGTAAGACCGAACATAACTTTCCACAGTATCCCGATGTCAATGAGAGTGTGTTCTAAACGTTTGAAACACATAGCAGCAAGTTAAAAGTACATTACATGCGCGAGTGGTTGTTAGCGCTAACGGTTAGCATGAGCCAGAGCCCGGCTGAGCGCAGCTTACCTTTGAACGAGTTACAGAGATAAAGAGATCGTCGGCTCGCTTGGATCGCGGCTGTAAGACCGAACATAACTTTCCACAGTATCCCGATGTCAATGAGAGTGTGTTCTAAACGTTTGAAACACATAGCAGCAAGTTAAAAGTACATTACATGCGCGAGTGGTTGTTAGCGCTAACGGTTAGCATGTGCTAACCCGTCTGTACGCAGCTTACCTTTGAACGAGTTGCTGTGTTCCCACTGTTTGCTGGCTTTATGATCTGCAGCTCCTACCGGCGCCAATACGGTAAATACAACTTAATTTTGCACTGGTCATTGTTCTGCTTAAATAATTAAAGCCGCGAGCGGCGTCGATCGGCCTTGCAGCCAAGCGCCTTCGCGCACCGCCCGCCGCCGGCGGGCGGTGCAACACATTTGCGTCGGATTGTTTACATTTTTACCATCTTATTAAAACTCACCCGTCCACGTATGATGGCGATTTCCTTGATGTACATAACCAGATGTGAACTGGTTGTGAGCCTCTAGATCCTTGTAAGCTCTCATTTCCTCAAGAGTGTGCAGAGGGTTTTCACTGAACACCAGGTAATGCACTATGTCGCCGTGCTCTACATTTGGCCAATCATCTGGATTACGGCTAAACAAGGCACCGTGGAGGGCATACGGGTCCATATGGTCGATCACGGAACATTTCCTCAGATATACGTCCTTATCTGGTCGCTCTAGCGTGCTGGCGTACTTATCCATTCGCGATACGATAATACGTGTAAGACAACTAGAGATAAGGAAGTGTGCCACCCAATATGGCGGACCGGAAGTTGGCCAGTGACGTCAGTGAAAACACCCTATTAACGGTTGAGTTAAAGTGAATCAGTTGCATATTTTGTTTTTTTACTGACAGATGACAAGAGTTGCTTTTGAACAACTTGAAACGGAGAATAAAGAAATAATTAATGAGAAGCAAAAAAGATCTTTGAGGATCTCATGCTGGTAAAATTGAAGCATCAGTCCCCCTAGTGGTCAGGTAAAAACAGTAAGTACAAAAAAATGATCAGGCTCAGGTGAAACGGTAAAATCAAAGTAACGGTCCGTCATTGTGTCGTCGTTCCCGTTCATCTCAGTCGTCCAAATCAGGAACAAAACATACAGACTTCCTCCTTTCGCACTTCAACAACTCGACCATTAAAAGCAATCCAGGCTTATTTAGGTCCTTTCTGCCTGGCAAAAAAGAAAAATTTCAGTCTAAAAAATACTGGAACGAATTCATATCATCATCTAAAAACACTGTAGGTAAAAATCACGCCAAACTCACATAATTAGTGCTGTTTTGACATTTTCTAAGTAATTATAGTATATTTTTAAACGATAAACCAGGCGGCATCAATAGAAAACATTATAGAAAAATAGAACTACACTCACATCCGATTGTGACGGTTTGACGGTCACTGAGGAAAAATATGCAATAAAAAAACTGATTATTTTAAAAAACAAAATGTATAAATAGCTGTAAAAAGAAGGTAGGAAGGGAAAATGGATTCTTAAAATAAAACCATATCTGCTAATCCAATAAATATTTGATAAAAAAAAGATTTATTTGCACATAAAGTTGATAACGCGATATTTTGTAGACCAGTGGTTTTCAATAGGTGAGCCCCCCAAGGGAGGCGCGCGAAGACAGAGAAGAAGAAAGAAAAAGACAGAAGAAGACAACACTGCCGCTCAACTCTGTGAAACTAAATGTAGCGATATTTTTGCCTTCTGTCTGAGCGCGCAGGAACCAATCAAGCGCGCAGTGAGACAACCCTCAACGATCAAAAAATGTGATGGCTTCACTTCTCCGCTGTCTAGAATTTTATAGCTTTTTAAACATAAAAAGGTAAAAAAAAAAAAAAAAAAAAAAAAAAGGTTTTAGCTGCATGCCTTAAAAAGGTTTCCATCTGAAATTTTGTGTAAAAAGGACTGGAAAACACTCAAGTGTGAACTTTTTTCTTTCTTTATGAGTTGCCTCTGTGGGCTGCCACAACACAGGAAACCAATATCATCAGGTTGCAGTGGCTGGTTTTGTGCCATTAAACAAGTTACTCTGCCACCTATTTGTTAGTCCCACAACAGGAGCTTTGTTAGATTCATAAACTCTGGTTCGTTAAGATCTAAAATGGTGGATTTTTTTATGGCTCTTTTCTGAATTATAATTTATAATGCTGGATATCGAGAACCAACTAGTGAAGTATTTGTAAAATTCTTCACTGTCAAATCTTTGGATATTGAATATTCACAAACTCTACTTTTTAGATTAGCACATTAATTGTCTTCCTATTTGTATTCAAAATTTATTTAAATTAAGAAGTTTAAGAAGATTACATATGTTTGAAATATGTACGGACTAATATAAAAATAGATGTGTTTCAGCTTCTGGTGTTAAGTTGTGGAATGGCCTTAATAATGATTTTAAATGATATACTTAAAATCCAAAATAATAAATGCTTGTATTGTCAGGTGATTTAAGTGTAATATAATTAAAGATTAAATTTTCATGAAATAATTGTGATATTCATCTATTTTCTTAATGATATTCTTGGTAATTGCTTTTTAATGGGATTATTATTGTTAATAAGCCGTGTGCTTCAGCCTGGTCCTTTTTCAGATGCTGATCGTAAAGTTTTCTGTCTGTGGTGATTTCATCTATTTTTCACAGGTGCTCTTATGTATCTGAAATAAACTATTCATTTAAAAAATGGAGAATATGGAATATTTCTTCCATTTTTTTTAGATATCTTATTGATAAACATGTTTCAGACTTATTCTGAAGTGTTTGTGTAATAATAAGCAATTTATTGAAATAGTGGCCTGTATTTATAATGTTTTACACTATTAAATACGGCACATTATCTCATGTTCACAGACCTAAAACTAGCAGTGGGAGAAAAACTAAAGGTGCAAAGCGTGAACTTTGTTTCTAAGTGACGAGGACTAATTCGACTAAAGACTATGTTTGCATTTTTGAGTCTTTTTACTTTGAATATTTTGTCAGTAAGATCCAGGAATCATTACTGTCACCTACTAGTTGGAGTATGATTCGTGATGGTCTATTTTTATGTCTTTTTATCCTACCTATTGGTCATTTCAATGTTTTGCCAATCAATTACTTCAGGTGTTGTGCAATTATAAATGTTAAAGTTATTTAATGTTTCTTGTTTGTAGGTATTGTCTGATGAATGTTCGGGATGGCTGTTGGGGGATGGTTCGAGTACTGGCGATCTTTAACAGCAACCTTTCTCATGTATTTCAGAGATTGACAATTTTTTTTTCAGGTTCAAGAATTCATTTCAAGATGAACATCCCGGGAGCATCACTGTGGGTGCTGTTTTCTACTTGATACTATTTTCAATTACTGATCCTCTCTGCAGGCTGGTGAGGCTAACAAAAGCTGCTAAGCAATGAAGATCATCAGTTTTATCAGAATGCAGTGCAGAATTTGAGTTAAAGTATTAAATTCATTCAAACAACATGGAATGAGTTAAATAAGCTTAATCGATTCATAACAGCATTAGTATGTGTTCGGCCATTCTATGCATTCTTGAGTTAAGCAAACATTATTTGATGACTTAGACCTAGACAACTTTATTGTCATTTTGTATCCACAGAGTGCGTACAGAACGAAATTACGTTTGCATACAGCTTGAGAACATCACAGTAAATTACAGTAAATTGCAGGATAAGGTGCAGCGGTGATGTTTTGTAATCAATTGAAATGTAAACAATCTCAACAATGTAAACATGCAGGGAAAATGGACAGTGTGCGATTTCACAGTGTACAGGTGAGTATTATTAAAAACTGTAGTTTATGAATGCGGTACAGAGTCCATTCGTGGCTTCAGCAGTTCAGCAGTTCAGCAGTCTGGAGTATATGTGCTAATTTGTAAATGTACATATGTACGAATGAGTCCATTTGTGGCTTCAGCAGTTCAGCAGTCTGAAGCACATGTGCAAATGTGTAAATGTGCAGATATTCAGAGTCCATTTATGACTTCAGCAGTTTCAACTGTCTGATGGCATGTGTGCAAATGTGCAATATGCAAATGTGGTACCGAGTCCATTTAGCATTTTACGGCTTCAGCAGTTACAGAGTCCATTTTGTGGCCTCAGCAGTTTCGGCAGTTCAACAGTCTGATGGCAAAAGGGAAAAAGCTTTTGCAGAACCTGGTGGACCTGCAGCGGATGCTGTTGAACCTCTTCCCAGAAGGCAACAGGGAGAACAGTTCATGGTGGGGGTGTGAGGGGTCCCCGATGATGTTACGAGCTCGGGACTACAGCGCTGTGATGAGATGTCCTTGATGAAAGGGAGAGGAGCCCCAATGATCCCTTCTGCTGTCCTTACCACTCTTCTCACGTTCTTCCAGTCGGAGGCACTGCAGCCTCCAAACCACACAGAGAGACAGTTGGACAGAATGCTCTCTATGGTGCTTCTGTAGATTATGTCTTAAGAAGTGTTATCCGTTTCTATCCGTTCTTCATCTTCTGGTCATTTTCATCTTATAGATCTTCCTTTCACTATTTGCGGTTTGTCCTTTCACAAATTAAACCTGTCAGCCCTGAAAAATTGAGTTCTAGGTATTGATCTCAACCTAGTTCCATGATAGCTTTCTGCCTGCAGACAGGCTCTCGAATTCACGAGATATCAGTCTCATTCCATATCAGTCATTTCCAACCGTCAGCTGCTCTCCTCGCTCGGTCACCTCAATCTCGCAGGTGCATCATTGCCAAAGTCACGCTTTTATTTCCAGGTAGCTCGAGTTTACTAATTTCGTTTCTTTCCTTTCTTGAAAAGGATACTCTGGTTGAGAGCTGCTGTTGTGACCTTTCCTTCTGGTCTGGTCTGCTTCTCAAATGGATCGGAAATATATTTTCTATAATAACATCTTTATGTCTGTAGATATGTTTAAAATTTTACGGATTCTGCCATCTATAGATTTTGGGTGGGGGTTCTTTATAAATAGTTGGTTCACAGATTCCTGATCACTCCAACAACTTGGTCAATGGTCATCATCATCATGCCCCACATTCTGTTCTGAGCATTCATTCATCTTAGCTGCTCAATGCTCTCTCAGCTTTAAGGTAATCTAACTGCAAATACTGGTGGTGGATCTGAAGCTCATTCACATGTCTCATTCACTCTTTCAAATTTGTGTTTTATAATTCATCATCATCATCACATTACTGTAACACCTCCCTCTATATGGTTGCTATTCCATGCTTCATTCATCTCATCATTCATCACATCATGTATACTTTCATTCATATTGTCATTTATATCATCACTAATGTTGTCAGTTTATCCTGTCATGCATTCTGTTCTTTATCCTGTCACGCATCCTGTCACACATCTTGTTATGTATCCTTTCATGCATCCTGTCATGCACTCTTTTATGTATCCTGTCATGCATCCTGTCATGCATTCTCTCGTGTGTCTTGTCACGTGTGGTCCTGCGTCTTGTCATGCATCCTTTTATGCATGCTGTCATGCATCCTGTTATGCAACCTGTCATGCGTCCTGTCATTGTCTTGCATCTCATCATGATCACTTGTTTGTCTCGTCTGGTCCTGCGTCTTGTCATGCGTCTTGTCATGCGTCCCTTTCATGCATGCTATCATGCATCCTGTTATGCATACGATTATGCATCCTGTCACCTGTTTTGCATCTTGTCATGATCACTCGTCTTGTCGCGTCTGGTCCTGCGTCTTGTCATGCGTTCTTTCATGCATTCCATCATGCATCCTATCATGTGTCCTGTCACCTGTCTTGCATCTCATTATGATCATTTGTTTATCTATGTGCATCATCCATGAAGAATCATCCGCAAGAATCATTCGCATCAGCAAGAAATCATTCTCATCAGCAAGAAATCATCCGCATCAGCAAGAAATCATCATCATCAACATTCCTAAGCACCTCAGCATTCACCTCATCATCATCATCTTCCTATTCACCTCACAGAACTTTTGGTAGACCTTTGCGGCGCAGGCCCTGTTTTGGTAAGCCTTTGCGGCGCAGGCCCTGTTTTGGTAAGCCTTCGCGCAACGGCCCTGTTTTGGTAAGCCTTCGTGGCAACGGCCTGTTTTGATAAGCCTTCGTGGCAACGGCCCTGTCTTGGTAAGCCTTCGTGGCAACGGCCCTGTTTTGGTAAGCCTTCGCTGCACTTCTCTTCTATTACTCATTTTGTTGTCCTCTGTTCTTAGTTATCAATTCACTTCTCTCTGCTTTCTGGGCATACAGACGCACTGGCCTTGACCTCTGCAATTTTTTGGGGGGGAACATCGCTATTCTCATACACCTGCTTATGCATATTGAAGTATAATTTAGCGTCAATGTTTTCTGCCAAGGTCTAAGCGCCAAAGTCTTCAAATATTGTATCAATATAATTCTAATTGTCTCTTCTTTCCGTGTAGTTTTTCCTCTCCACAGTCGCTTCATGCTTGCTCATCATGGACAGTTCATGCAAACCTGTTTATCCAAGTTGGACATCTATCTTTCGGGTCCCCGAGTGAAGCATTGGTATCCGCTCACGCAGTCTACTGGATCCCACCAATTGAGCTCAAGTAGATCATCTCGTAAACCAGCCTCTATGGACTAAACCAACTTTGTCTATCTCCACTCCACCACCAGTTTCAGGCCTGGGGGGATCCATCCCTATTCTCATACACCTGCTTATGCACATTAAAGTATAATTCAGTGTGAATGTTTCCTGCCGAGGTCTGAGAGCCAAAGTTTTAAAATATTGTATCAGTAAAATTCTTCTATTGTCTCTTCTTTCCATGTGAGTTTTTCAGATTGAAATGGTTATTTAGAATGTTTAAGTAATGCGTTTACATGGTGTTTCAAAACAGATGGGACTGATCGACATAGCTTGCATTAGCATTTTGATACCATACCGTTGCAGATGTAATTCGAGTGTGTTTTCATGGTTATAGGAAACGTTATCTTCACAACATAACTTTAGCCATGCAACAGACTGGCGGCCTGTCCAGGGTGTACCCCGCCTCTCACCCATTGACAGCTGGAGATAGGTACCAGCACCCCTCTTGACCCCATGAGGGATAAGCGTGACAGAAACTGGATGGAAGGATGGATTGAGAAATGAACAGTGTGTATTTGCACAACAGTGGAAAAAAACTTGAAGAGTCATCGCTAATGCCAAGTGTTTCCTGAACATAAATTATTTATAACCTACCCAGCTATCCATGTCAGACTTCAACCCTGGCAAAAAAACAACAAAAAAACACAGGTTTTACTTCCTGTGAAGAGCAAATATTTGCACCTCCTTGTTGACACAGCTTATAACCACTCCCCTTTTCCCTAAAGCAAAGGTTAGATCTGACAGTATGACAGTTTGAATCCCCGTTCCTCCCAAGCAGACGAGGCCTTGGTTAAATCTTTGCTGCAAAGTGCAGGCACTGACAAGTCAAACTGCTCTGAATAATTCACATGGATTTTTGTAATTTATCCTGTTCCATCTGTCTGGATCTACAGAAGGATCCAGTGACTATTCCCTGTGGACACAGCTACTGTAGGAACTGTATTAAAGAACACTGGGATAGAGAGGATCAGAAGAGAATCCACAGCTGTCCTCAGTGCAGGAAAGAGTTCACACCAAGGCCTGTCCTGGTGAAAAACATCATGTTAGCAGAGTTGGTGGAGGATCTGAAGAAGACTGGACTCCAAGCTGCTCCAGCTGATCATCACTATGCTGGACCTGAAGATGTGGCCTGTGATGTCTGCACTGGAAGGAAGATGAAAGCTGTCAAGTCATGTCTGGTTTGCTTGGTTTCTTATTGTGAGAAACATCTTCAACCTCACTATGACTCTTTAACTTTTAAAAAGCATAAAATTGTTGAAGCTTCTGCTAGACTAAAGTACATCTGCTCTCGTCATGATGAGGGGATGAAGATCTTCTGTCGTACTGATCAGCAGTGTATCTGTTATCTCTGCACTATGGATGAACATAAAGGCCATGAAACAGTTCCAGCTGCAGCAGAAAGGGCTGAGAAGCAGAAGGAGCTCCAGGTGAGACGACAACAAATCCTGCAGAGGATCCAGGACCAAGAGAAAGATGTGAAGCTGCTTCAACAGGAGGTGGAGGCCATCAATGTCTCTGCTGATAAAGTAGTGGAGGACAGTGAGAAGATCTTCAGGAGAAGCTGGAGCAGGAGCAGGAGATCACTGAGCTGAAGAGGAATGATGCTGAGCTGAAGCAGCTCTCAGACACAGAGGATCACAACCAGTTTCTCCTCAACTACCCCTCACTGTCAGCACTCAGTGAGTCTACACACGCAACCAGCATCAATATTCGTCCTCTGAGATACGTTGAGGATGTGACAGCAGCTGTGTCAGAGCTCAGAGATACTACAGAACATCTTGAGAGACTCATGGACAAACATCTCACTGAAAGTCACTGAAGTGGATGTTTTATTGGCTGAACTGCCAGAACCAAAGACCAGAGCTGAGTTCTTTAAATATTCTTGTGAAATCACTCTGGATCCAAACACAGCTCATAAGCACCAGGTACTGTCTGAGGGAAAGAAAAGCTAAGTTAAATGAAGAAGAACAGCTTTATCCTGATCATCCAGACAGATTCACTGTTTATAATCAGGTCCTGAGCAGAGAAAGTCATACTGGACGTTATTATTGGGAGGTAAAGTGAAGAGGGGAAGCAGTTACTGTTGCAGTAGCATACAAAAATATCAGAAGAATAGGAGGGTCCAATGAATGTGTATTTCGAGTTGACATGAAATCTTGGGCATTACATTGTGACCCAAATAGTTTCATTTATCTGCACAGAAGAGCTAAAACTCCAGTATCAGGTCCAGTTTCCTCCAGAATAAGAGTGTACCTGGATCACAGAGCAGGTATTCTGTCTATCTACAGCGTCTCTGAAACCATGACTCTCCTCCACAGAGTCCAGACCACATTCACTAATTCAGTACATGCTGGGGTCCATCTTTTAGGACATGGAACCACTGCTTGCTTTAAGTAAAGTTTGATAGTGTTATAAGAATTATTATTCTGAAGTCACTATGGCCTCACACCACTCGGACAGAGGAGGCCTGGAGACCTGATGTCTGTGTATAAGTTCCACTGTTTGCCGAGTGCAAGGCTGAATGCTGCGTAGAATGATTATTGTCTATGATAGACTGTCTTTGTTATGTCTCTAGCCAAGGCCACGGTGCAGTATTAGGGGAAGCCGGAAAGTGAGACAGACAGAGACAGGGCAGACGCAGACCGCAGCGGAACCGAGGGGTGCGATTACTTTCCAACTATGTGAATCTCTGCTCTGTTTCTCAATAAAAGTGCTGGAACGTCATTACTACCATCTCGTCATTTAGTAAAGATGGGAACTCAGTTACTATTGTTTAGAATTCCACCCAAAACTCCCATAACAATTTGGCGTCATGAACAGGATTATAACTCCTTACCGCACTGCTAGCACTGTCTTTTCAGAGTCTTCTGTTGGCAGAAAGGTGGCGTCTCCTTTAATCTGAAAGCAATAACTCAGAGAAAAACAAGAGTGTTAATAGCATGCAGTTAAAACCCTGGTCCCCTTAGTGTCACTTTAACGTGATGTTGTTCTGCTTTTTCCTGCTGATCCTGGGAAGGTATCTATTCTTCACCTTTCTTTTGAAACTCTGTTCAAAACACCTCCCATGTTAAATAGTGAGGTGAGATCCTTACAACGAGAGACGTTCCACACAGGGGGGTGTGGAGACCCCTGGGGCATGGCACCCAGGACGAGCTGCTGTGGACTTGACACAGCTGGTGGAACCAGAGAGACAATGAGGTGGTCCCACAGGTTACCTGACAGCTAACACTGACTGTAAAGGGTTCTGGGTTTTCAGGGTTGCTGAAAACAGAAAGCTTCAGAGAACCTTAACCCTTCCTGACCAGGCACTCAGAATACATAGATCATAGATCAGATTGCAGAGGCCTAGACAAATAGGAACGCAGAGACGCGTTCATCCAAGAACTTCTTAATCAAAGTCCTCAATCCTCAGTTTAAGAAGATAAATAGATAAATAATCACAATGTACACAATGTAAGGTTTACTTTATTTTAGGATTAATTTGGGAACTAATTCTGATTTGCTTAAGTAGCTTTGGTTGTTCAACAATGTTAGAAGGTTTTCAAAAAACTTCTGTTCTCTCCTGCTCACGGCTTTGTTTTGTTTTGTAGAACCTTGGCATCCTTGAACAGTAACAGCATGGTACAAATATTTTGTCTTCTCTGTGCAGAACAGCACCTCACTTTCTTTCTTTTAAAAAGAGAGAGAGAGAAAGGAGGAAAAGGCTTTCACATGGAAAAGCTTTCTTTTTCTCAGTTGGGTTTTCAAAATAAAACGGGAAATGACATGAAACGAATATGTTGATGAAATTATGTTGCAGAGAACTTCAACTGTCAGACAACAACAGTTAAGACACACATTGAAAGCATTCTGTTAAGAATTATTATGAATTTACTGCATATACATTTGAACTTAAAGATTACTGTTTTAATTAATCATTAAATTGCAGAATTCTGAAAGCTAAATAATTGTGAAAAGAAATATCTTGAATGTGAAAGTGCTCGGAGGATGTTTTAATAAATGACATATGAATGGGTTTTTTTTTATAAGAACACTAATTACACCATGTTTCTGTTCTCCAGTGGAAACAAGGACTCGTGTCTGCAGACCATCTTCACAAAGTGTTTTATTAGAGAGAAATGCAAAATAAAATGCTCAGTGCCCATCCAGAACTGAACGCTTATTACCATCCAGCTCAATCGTCCAGCCTGCGAGGAGGAACCAACAAGAGGACTGGGGATGAAGAAGCCAGAGAACTCTGATTCCTTATTCTTCAACGGGAGGAGTTGCCTGAAGAGACCCTAAGCGCGATTAGATTATTTTCTGCCTTGTGCCTGAATGGCCTGAAGGCTTCCTTAACTTTGCGTTCTTGACGTTTAGAACTCTTCTCATATTCTGTTGCTGCTTGTTTAACTGCTCTGTTCCACTGACTCACATGTTTGATTTTTTTGTGTTATGAGATCTACACTTTAATATTACATCATGTTGATCAATATGGTTTTATGGTAAAAAATGGAAACTGTTTGCTTCAGACTCACAAGGATCTATGGTTTATGCACCTTTTGATTTGATATAGGAAGAACCAGGATCGGATTGGCTCTAAAGATCTTTTAATATTAGCTGGTAATGATAACACTTAGATTCAATCCAGGGTTTTCAGGCTCAGATTGGCCGAGAGCAGATCTCCCTGGGAGGGGGGCTTGCCAGTGTTTACTACCCCCTAGGGATAGCTTTTTCTGTGGTTCCCCTGCCCACACTGAACCTCTCCTGCCTTTGCTCCTGGTGTTGTAAGTTTGGAGTGGTGGATTATTGTCCATCGTAGGGGTGAGTGGAGAAAGGAGTAGGAGGGTATTCAGGGTGGGTCAGAGTAGACGGATTCGACCTTGGTTACTGAACAGGTTTAGCTTTCCATAGTCTAATGTAATTTTAAAATAATGTGCGCATAGGTACCTAAAACAGGCCTTACTTAATTAGATGAACCCTAAATTGTAGATGAAAGCTAAACCTTTGATCTTGTGTGTTAAAGCTCTATGAAGCATTCATGTTGATTTGTACTAAAAGTTCCAGCACTACCCGGTTCCAACACGGGAACCCTTTCGGTCCCACTTTACGAGTTTACAGAAATGGTTCCTCTGTGCTTTGTTCACATTTTCAAGTGATGGGTCATCTTGTTTTGTCTTGATGCTGACGACGCCATCATCAAAAAAAAAAAAAGAGAGGAATGTTATAAGAATTTTTATTCTGAAGTCACTATGGCCTCACACCACTCGGACAGAGGAGGCCTGGAGACCTGATGTCTGTGTATAAGTTCCACTGTTTGCCGAGTGCAAGTGCAAGGCTGAATGCTGCGTAGAATCATTATTCTCTATGATAGACTGTCTTTGTTATGTCTCTAGCCAAGGCCACGGTGCAGTATTAGGGGAAGCCCGAAAAGCGAGGCAGACAGAGACAGGGCAGACGCAGACCGCAGCGGAACCGAGGGGTGCGATTACTTTCCAACTATGTGAATCTCTGCTCTGTTTCTCAATAAAAGTGCTGGAACGTCATTACTACCGTCTCGTCATTTAGTAAAGATGGGAACTCAGTTACTATTGTTTATAATTCCACCCAAAACTCCCATAACAGATAGACAAACTAATTTGAACTAAACTGAACTAGCTCAACAACTTTTATGCTCACAGAGTGACAACGGAGGCACCACCATCAAGACAATACGCCATGCACCACTCACTCCTTCACACTCTTTTAATGGTGTCCACAAAGCAATGAGGTGGATCAAAGATCTAAATCAGAATAGCGACAAGTAACATTACTTTACCATTGTTTACTTGTTGCCATGGTAGAAGAATCCTGCTTTGAACACAAATAAATGCCGGAAGATTCTACCAGTGGTTGGGCACGATTGCGCTAATCCGCAAACAGATAATCGTGGAACTAACTTCAAGCTAAGTTTGCAGACCAGTTAGCTTCCACATGGGGTACAATACCTGTAAGTACTCTAATAATGTTCATAAGATAATGGTCTACTGTTTATGTCACTGTCCTTGCTCTCACTACACATTCAAACAGACTTCTCCACACAACAGTAGTTATAGATCCATAAAAAAACCCTGTTAATAGCTGTGTTGTTTTACTTCTTACCTTTCTTCTTATTATGATATTATGTTATGTAGCATTCCATTTGCCTTGAAAATAAAATAAAAAAAATAGGAACTAGGAATGGGGTAAAAGTGTTCCAGTCAACACAGTCAAAGAAGTCAGGATTCCAAAATAAAAAACAAAAAAAGGTTAGGATTCTAGTATGACAATGGCCTGGGGAGCTGCTGTTGTGTTCGTAGTGCCTCTTTTAAATGTCCATTAAAGCTGTACTTCCTCAAGTCAGCATCACTTTTAATTTATTCGGTTCAGAGTTGTAGTCGTTACATGTAAACTGATTTTAGACCCACTCCTACAACTGTGTCTTGTAAAATAAACATGTTTTCATCACAGCTGATTGTTACAGGCTTTAGTTTTGTTTAGTTAATGTACCTGCGCCTTAGATTGAAAAGCTGCAGTTTAAAGTGGCAGAGGTTTGGTTCCATGGTCACATCTTGTCGGCTAGTCAATCAAAGCCTGATGCAGAGACAGTAAATGCCATAATCAACATGCCAAACCCATTAGATGCAAAGGTGAGGCATCTAATGGGCTTTGCTAATTATCTGGTAAAGTTCATGTTGCACCTGTCTGGTGTTTGTGAGCAATAGTGGCACCCGTTGGACAAAGACACATCATGGCACTGGCCTCCCAAGCATGACATGGCAGTGTCAGAGCTGAAGTCACTGGCCTCATCCTTGCCAGTGCTACATTACTACGACATGACCCACCCTGTCACAGTCCAGAGTGACTCCAGTCAGAGTGGCTTGGGGTGCTGTTTCACGCAAAAAAGTCAGCCTGTGTCTTACACATCAAGAGTTCTCAGTTCTACAGAAACAAACTGTATTTCAGCAGGAAATTGAGAAGGAGCGCCTCAGTATTGTGTTTGCCTGCCAGTCGTTCTAACATTCCCTGTATGGACATGATGCTGTGACAGTTGAGATTGATCACAAACCCTTGAATCCATACAGGTTCTTATCACCTGTAGTACGAGGAAATGAACACTAGATGTCAACTAAAGAATGTTTATCATTCATGGTTTGCATTTATGTTATATCATTAAATAGAAAAACGACTGTAAGAAAGGCTGTATTTTCCTGAGAATGCAAAACAAGACCAACTTTGACAGATAACTACTGCTGGTCTTTTATCAATCTGCAAAAAAAGTTTTTACCCTGTTATAAAAGTGTGGCATGTGGGCGGTCATCAAGACCTTCTTAAAATGCAAGTATAAAAAGAGTTGCACTCAACATTTCTGCATCTGACTTTCTCAAAAAGATAAAGAAAAATATAAGATAAATAGCGCTCATAAATGGTATGTTAAATACAACAGAATATAAGTTATATATCTCTAAGAAAAGTGACATGCTCTCTTCGATCAACTGATTTCTCACAAAACATGAATACTAAAATTATGAAACTTAAATGACTCAGAAAGACCAGCAAAAGCCTACAAATAATCATGCCAGATAAAGCTGACGAGGTATTGGCAAACAAAATACTTCCTGGAAAAGCTGCTCCTCCCATTTCTCTGAGAAAAGGGAAGAGGGTTAACTATTTCCTAGCTCTGACAAAACATTAGCTCTTCCTGGTTACTCCCCTTTCAGAGAACTGAAACCTTACGGACCTGCGAAGCAACGAGTTATTGGCTTCAGAGGAAAGGAAACCTATCATTCAGCAACTGTTTGCCGAAAAAAATGGCAGAGCAAGGATATCAGATGGATTCTGTGAAATTCTCCTGTTCCATTTGTTTGGATCTCCTGAAGACTCCGGTGACTATCCCCTGTGGACACAATTACTGCATGAACTGTATTGGAAACTTTTGGGACGATGAGGACAGGAAACAAAGCCACAGCTGCCCTCAGTGTAGACAGACGTTCAAACCGAGGCCTGTTTTGATGAAAAACACCATGTTAGCAGAGTTGGTGGAGGATCTGAAGAAGACTGGACTCCAAGCTGCTCCAGCTGATCTCTGCTATGCTGAATCTGAAGATGTGGCCTGTGATATCTGCACTGGGAGGAAGATGAAAGCTGCTAGGTCCTGTATGTTCTGCTTGGTTTCATACTGTGAAAATCACCTCCAACCTCACCATGATGTCCCTGGACTGAAGAAACACAAGCTGGTGAATCCGTCCAAAAACCTCCAGGAGAACATCTGCTCTCGTCATGATGAGGTGATGAAGATCTTCTGTCGTACTGATCAGCAGTGTATCTGTTATCTCTGCACTATGGATGAACATAAAGGCCATGAAACAGTCCCAGCTGCAGCAGAAAGGGCTGAGAAGCAGAAGGAGGTCCAGGTGAGACGACAACAAATCCAGCAGAGAATCCAGGACCAAGAGAAAGATGTGAAGCTGCTTCAACAGGAGGTGGAGGCCATTAATGTTTCTGCTGATAAAGCATTGGAGGACAGTGAGAAGATCTTCACTGAGATGATCCGTCTGATCCAGAAAAGAAGCTCTGATGTGAAGCAGCAGATCAGATCCCAGCAGGAAACTGAAAGGAGTCGAGTCAAAGAGCTTCAGGAGAAGCTGGAGCAGGAGATCACTGAGCTGGAGAGGAAAGACGCTGAGCTGAAGCAGCTCTCAGTCACAGAGGATCACAACCAGTTTCTCCTCAACTACCCCTCACTGTCAGCACTCAGTGAGTCTACACACTCATCCAGCATCAATATTCGTCCTCTGAGATACTTTGAGGATGTGACAGCAGCTGTGTCAGAGCTCAGAGACAAACTACAGGACATCCTGAATCAGGAACAGACAAAAACCACGTTGCCAGTCACTAAAGTGGATGCAGCCACAAAGATGGATGCAGCCATGAAAGTGGATCCGGTTATGAAAGTTGATGTCTTACAGTCCGAACAAGAACCAACAACAAGAGCGGACTTCTTAAAGTATTCACGGAAACTCACATTGAATCCCAGCACAGCACACAAATTTCTGGAATTATCTGAAGGTAACAGAAAAGTTACAATGACTAACGAAGACCAATGTTATTCGGATGATGAAGACAGATTCACCAGAAGATGGCAGGTCCTGAGTAGATCACGTCTGACTGGACGTTATTACTGGGAGGTGGAGTGGAGTGGGGGATCAGTCGAAATAGCCGTCGCTTACAGGGATATAGAAAGAGAAGGGAACACAGACGACAGCTCTTTTGGTACGAATGAGAACTCTTGGGCTTTGTGCTGCAGTACAACAGGTTACACATTCTACAGTGACGGAGATCAAATCTCCATCCCAGGTCCAGTTTCCTCCAGAGTCGGAGTGTACCTGGATCACAGTGCAGGGATTCTGTCTTTCTACAGCGTCTTTGGAGCTTGGATGACTCTCCTCCACAGAGAAATAACCACATTCACTGAGCCGCTGCATGCTGGGATTTGGCTTTCACGTTCCACAGGAACCACAGCAGAGATCATTAAATTCAAAAAGTAACTGAAATAGGTGAAGGAGAGTGGCTCAGTTCATAGCTTGGGTTTAATTGCACCCTAAAAATTAAGTTACTCAAATGCTCAGAAGTTTATCAAGATGTAAGCAAGAATTCTATTTTTAAAATTCAAGCTAAAAGGCTGTTTGTTTCTTGGTGTTGTTTTTAAAGCAGGGAAATTATGTTATGTATTTTCAAAATACCACAAAAACCAAAAAAATTTTGATTATGTAATTTTACAATGGCAGGGTTGTAAATTGATGCTGCAGCAAGTAAATCTGTAAATAAAGTGACACATCTGACATAATCCCATTCCTTGGATTATATTTTATAGTAAATCTGGTATAAGCTTACATTATACAGTTGTTAACATTAAACTTGAGATTTAAGTTGACTCCTTTCCCAGTTATGTTTTTCAGTCTCACCTAAAAGCGGCACATTATTGATTTTTTCCCTTTGTGAAAATGTCAATATACATGTTTTTGCTTATACGGTGGTATTCTGTGCCGTTTGTCATTTTAAAATGTTTTGCACAACCACTTAAATTGTAGACATATATTTGAGCTTCTATTCCATGGGTGCTTGTGGGTTTTATCAATGAATGACATGTAATCAAATGCTTAGTTGAATTACTGCATATTGATCTGTTGTAAAACTGCTTTCCTTTTATCCATTTGGGTCCATTGTTAACCTGATTTAAATGTTAGGGACATACATTTTTGATTTTATCCTTCACAGTGTTTGTGTTTGAACCAAAATAAAAGCAATACTACTTTTCTGTATTTTTCAATTTGCAGTGATCAGACATTTACATGTAGCTTAAAATAATAAAACAATATGTTTGCTTTCTGTCAGTGTCAAACTCCTTCATTTTAAACCTGTTACTAAACTGACATACTGTGACAGCAGAGATAAACTACATGAAATACATGGAGAAACGTGGACAGACATCTCACTGTAGCTGGAGTCCTAATATTCATGAGAAATGACTCTGCCATACATCTGTTATCATCTGAGGGGAAAAAGAAAGCAACTTTAATGAAAGAAAAAAGAATACCTTTGTGATTAGATTTAGGAATTAGAGACTGAAAGAATCTGCATTTGGGCAAGATGATAAAACGTGGGTGTTACTCCAAAAAAAAAAAAAAAAAAAAACCCAAAAAACTACTGGACTTTTTTCCAAAGTTTAAATACGTTTCGCTTCCCATCCAGAAAGCTTTCTCAATTCAAATGTCTGTAGTCTTGAGTCCCAAGCTTTATATTATTGCCCAAAAAGTCGTTGTTATGGCTTAGATAACATTTTTTTAAAGAAAATTTGTGTATAAAATTCAGAACTTAAAGATGGTTTTAGTTAGTTCTCAAATATGGGCTTAAACTATTTGTGAACGTAATGATTATTCAAATCTAAAGATTTATTTTTTGTGTGAAATGTACCATTTACTCATTTAGTGACAGCAGAGTGAAGAAGCCTTTGTCTGAAGACCTTTGACCAGTAGTTTGCATCAAGTCTAGCTATGCTGAGCACTGATCTATTATATCCATTTAAATGCACACACACATTATCTACATTACATTTGTGTTCTTCTACCTTTCCACGTGTGCTTACAGATTTCCTGTTTGTGCCAAGTGTCTGATCATCAACCAAACATGATCAGACGAAGATAGCCTGAATATATACCAGTAGTTTTTAAACTTGATTCTATCAAGGGAAGAAAAAAACATGTACAAATCAATCTGAAGCTGTTCAAAAATAAAATTGCTCCAATTGTCAGCTAGGGGATTAACTGTGACTCATCATGTTTTTTTGTTTTTTTTTGATCAGCTGAGCAGTTTCATAAACCACACCCAGCCTGATTATTGTCAGATCTGCAGCTCAACAAGCCACAGACAATATAGGAAAACATGGAGCTGGTACTGTGCATGGGAACCTGAATGGTTGTTAGAGGTAGCGGCCTAAACGGGATAATCTATGGTAACATCAACTACAACACCCATTTCCGGGGTTAGCAGTCACCTGACTAGACCGGCCAATCACAGGAGCTGTCAAAAGCTGTAAATCATAGACATATATAAAGAGTAGACCCCGCATCGACCGCTCTCGCCTATAGGCGCTGACGAGATTTAGGGGCGCCATCTTGGGGCGGTCGACAACTCCGCTAAGTCTAATGTGTTAACCAGGTTCAGAATCAATTTTAATCAACTATAACTCGTTTAATGTTGAACTAATTTTCACATTTGTTTTGCTTAAAACTATAGCTATTATAACAAATGGTCCAATGCGTTTAAATAATCTTAGTGGGGTTAAAAGTAATAGAATATTCTGACATGATGTATGTATGTTTCAAAACACAGCCACGCACACATTTTTTATAATTTTTTTATTGCTATATAAACAAACACATTTGTACATGTACATATGTACATATACTTCCCAAAAAGAACCCGTGATGGGCGAAATCTGTAAAGTAGAAACCTTTATTTATTTTTTTACAATTATTATATACAATGAAATACACTATAGTATATTGAAACCATAGAACAAAACCTTTTTACCGACCCAAGCATTTGTTTAACAAATGAAAGTACTATATAAACGTTTTTTTATTATTATTTACAAATAAGCTGTAAAATAATAATTTTAATCAATATGAACTGAAGGCTTCAAATTGCGGAGATCAGCGCGGCCCACCGCGACCCGAGTCATTGGATTAGAACGGGAGAAAATGAAAAATTAATATAAAAAAATACAAAGTACAGTAGGACAAATAGTGACTGGTGTGTATTTCACTGCTCTTTTGACTGAGGCGCTGCATCCGTGACTCTGCTCTGTAGCGTTTTTTTCTTCTAAAGCCCGCGGTGCAGGTGAGGGTTTTTTTTCGGGAGAAGAACACATTTTTATCAGTAGTTGTCACTATTTTTTCTTCTGGGCAAAAAGATTCTTATAAACCGACACGCCACCTGATGAGAACTGTAATGAACGGCTCATCAATGCAAATCCGTGAAGCAGCGAGACCGTGAAAGGTGAACCGCAATATAGCGAGGGTTCACTATATATATATATATATATATATATATATATATATATATATATATATATATATATATATATATATATATATATATATATATATATATATATATATGCTGTTTATTCACTAATGTCTAACAACAACTTTGTATCTCCTATAGAAAACTTACATTCTGATCAAAAATATAAACAATGTATTTTCATCTAGCTTGTGAAAGTTATCCCTCGAGCCCTGACATAAATAGTCCCTCGATTTAAACAAAAATGAGCCTCACAGTGCTGAGGCATCATTAGTGTGTCAGCTTGAATCAGCAGGATTAGGTATCAAGTCGACCGCCCCAAGGTGGCGCCCGTAATTCCTGCGCAGCGACAGTCAATGCGGGGTCTACTCTTATATTATGTCTATGCTGTAAATAACGGCAGTTTGTTTACGCTACTGCATCCCACAATGCACTGCAAACCTGGCTACGGAAAGTGGTTTGGCTCAAGCTTGTGGTATACCGCTAAAATTGTCTAAGAAACGACTTTAGCTCACTTTCACACCATGAAGGAGCCGCTCTAGAGGGAGTTTAGACCCGAACCGAGACCACCTCCTCCAACCGGTGCGGTGTTCACATTTACCCAACCAAACAGCCCCAGGGTGGGGGAAACAAACCTGAGCTTGTTTTAATCTGACACCTGAGGAAGGAAAACAACCCAGAGACACATTTTACCTCTGAAAAAAAACATCTTTACCCAGAACCTTTGGAGAATTCTTTTTAGATTTAGATTATACTTTATTATTCCCCATAGGGGAAATTGATCTTGGACTACATGTGCTTAAAACGATGATTCTGTGGAAATCCTTCTAAAGGTGTTTAATTCGTTACATCAACCTCTGACTGTCAAAGCTGTTGATGGTGGAGTTGTTTTCTACTTCAGGACCTAGAATTGCTGTAATTCATGGATCCATGATTTCTGCTCCTTACCTGAAAATCCTGAAGGGAACCTTTAAAACAATAGCATGCAACTTAGACTTAAGAACATCCTTAAGCTCAAGCAGACTTTACATGAAGCATAGCAGTATTTCAACTAAGTAAACCTTTTTAATTATAAAACTAAATAAAAATAGCACAAATGTGTCTAACAAAAACAGTGTTTTACCTGAAAACAACATACTCACCTTAATCATTCTGCGGCAGAGCAGTTTACAGTCATGTTATTCATGTACTTTTTCAAAACACCAGATGCTTGAGATGGATAAAATATCCTTTATTTTGCACAATCAATTAACGGTTGAGTTAAAGTGAATCAGTTGCATATTTTGTTTTTTTACTGACAGATCAGGAGAGTTGCTTTTGAACAACTTGAAACGGAGAATAAAGAAATAATTAATGAGAAGTAAAAAAGATCTTTGAGGATCTCATGCTGGTAAAATTGAAGCTTCAGTTCCCCTAGTGGTCAGGTAAAAACAGTAAGTACAAAAAAATTATCAAGTCCACGTGAAACAATCAAAGTAAAGGTCCGTCATTGTGTCGTCGTTCCCGTTCATCTCAGTCGTCCAAATCAGGAACAAAACATACAGACTTCCTCCTTTCGCACTTCAGTAACAACTCGACCATTAAAAGCAATCCAGGCTTATTTAGGTCCTTTCTGCCTGGCAAAAAAAGAAAAATCTCAGTCTAAAAAATACTGGAACAAATTCATATTGTCATCTAAAAACACTGTAGGTAAAAAAAACAACAAAAAACAACCCTGCAGGAAAAATCCTGTAGTTTAACAACGTTTTTTTTTTTTTAACTTTCCCGCTTCAGCTGACTGAAGAGATTTCCACATCAGAGGAATGAAATGTAGTTTTTAGGCACAATCCCGCGCTTTCCGCCCGCAACTCCCACAATCCACTGCTCATCAACAGACTCCACCTGCGTGAGGATGTCCCCGACCTACAGAAGGAGCGACAGAATAAAATAATCCTTCAACGTCATTATTGAAAACACGAAAAGAAGTTAATCTAAGAAAGAAAACGGTTTTACATCACGCACCTTCAAGGTGAGCTCATCCGGGTTCTCTGCTGTGAAATCAAACAGAGCTTTAGCCGTTCCTTTAGCTGCAGACTGCTGGCCTGTGATTGGCTGAGCTGCTTAAAAAAAAGAAAGATATGTCAGGAAGTGAATAAAATCATCACTCAACAAGATATAAAGGTAAAACATGTTTTTAAATACTATCAACTTATATTTAAGAGACTGAAAAGCCAAACTTAAAGTGCAAATTCAGCTTTTTGTCTGATTTTATTCTTCTTCACTTTGCAAAGATGGCGGCTTTGACCTCAGGAAGCTGCTTTATAACTGAGGGGGTTCTTTGCTCTGTACCCTGACAGGGTTGGGTGAAAGCGGCGGGGTAGAGACCCTCTCTCCCAGCCAGTCGTCCTCTCCTCCACTCTGCATCCACATGCTCCGTCACTTGAATCAGCGCCCCCTTGTGGAAGGACAAGTCATCTGCAGTCTGACCCAGGAAGTCAAACAGCGCCACTGCCCACTCCTCTGCCTGTTTACACAAATAAAACTCAGCTCTAGCACAAATAATCACGCCAAACCCACAGAATTTGTGCTGTGTTGACATTTTCTAAGTAATCATAGTATATTTTTAAACGATAAACCAGGCGGCATCCACGGAAAACATTATAGAACAATAGAAAATAGAACTACACTCACCTCCGATTGTGACGGTTTGACGGTCACTATGAAAAAAAAATGCAATAAAAAAACTGATTTTAGAAAACAAAATGTATAAATAGCTGTAGAAAAAAGGTAGCAAGTGAAATGATGCTTAAATTAAAACCATATCTGACTAATACCTAAACGTGTTGGAAAAACTAGCTGCTTATCCAATAAATATATATAACGTGATATTTTGTAGACAATAGCAACTTCCCCTCTGCGTTAAAGCAGAGACTTTTTTCAGCCACCTAAGATTTAAACAGTAACTAAACAGAAGGAGAGGAGCAGCTTCCTTCATCTCACCAGACTTTTCCATCTCTCCCGTTTCTGCTGACTCATGTTTAGATGTTTCTCCTGACGATGGCTCTGGCTGCGGCTCTGGGAGGGGCTCCAGCACCTCTGCGAAGTTCAGGGGGAATAACCCGGTGCGCCCGTGGATGCGGCCCCGCCCCCACTCCTCGCCAACGAGCTCCAGCAGGGCGATGACGTCGCCCTGGGAGAAGGTGAGCTCCTCGTCGTCCTCTCCCTCGTAGTCGAACAGAGCGACGCAGCGCGGGCCGCTGCAGAGAAAGGCAGCACACGTCACACTGGATTAGCATCCGACCCTGAGGGTTTCTGGCTTAGATTCATCGTTTCTCTCTGACCTGACAGCTGGAGGGTCCGGCTGCTCTTTGAGCTCAGCAGGCTGCACGGAGAGGATGGACTGAAGGAAAGACACAGAAAAACTGTTTTATACCAATACTCTGATCACACGACTGAACATCCTCAGTTAGCGCCGCTTATTTCTCTTAGTTTGTGTGAAAAATGTGATGGCTTCCCTTCTCTGCTGCTTAGAATTTTACAGCTTTTTAAACATACAAAAGGTTAAAAAATACATACTTGATCTATTACAAAAGAAAATGGTTTTAGCTGCATGCCTTAAAAAAGGTTTCCATATGAAAATTAGTGTAAAAAGGACTGGAAAACATTTTACTTTCTTTATAAGTTGCCTCTGTGGGCTGCCACATTAAACAAGTTACTCTGCCCCCTAGTGGTGTTAGTCTCACATCAGAAGCTTTATTAGATTCATAAGTTTTGGCTCTTTAGCAACTAAATAGTGGATTTTTATGGCTATTTTTTCAATTATAATAAATAATGCTAGACATTGAGAACCAACTAATGAATTATTAGTAAAATCATTGACTTTCAATTATTTGGATATTGAATATTCACAAATTCTGGTAGTGCTTTTTAGATAAATGTATTCCTATTTGTATTCAAAAATCTATTTAATTATTAAAAAGGACAATATAATTTAAGAGGATTACATATTTTTTTGAAATATGTAAGGACTAATATAAAAATAGATGTGTTTCAGCTTCTGGTGTTAAGTTGTGGAATGGCCTTAATGATGATCTGAAATTATATTCTTTAAAATCCAAAATAATAAATGTTTATGTTGCCAGGTGATTTAAATGTAATATAATTAAGGATTACATGTTCATTAAATAATAGATATTCATCTACAGATACAGAAAGTTTTCTGTCTGTGGTGATTTTATCTATTTTTCACAGGTGCTCTTATATATTGTAAATAAAATATTCATTTATTCATAAAAATGGTGAATTAATTGGGAATGCTTCTTTAATTTTTTTTTTTAAATGTCTGATTGATAAAAAATATTTCAGACATCCTAGGAATACGTGCACTGATTCTGAAGTTTTTGTTTAATAAAAAGTATTTTATTGAAATGGTGGCCTGTGTGCCTCCTGTTTTCACTATTAAAAACGGCGCATTATCTCCTGTTTACAGACCTAAAACCAGCAGTGGGAGAAAAACTAAAGGTGCAAAGAGTGAACTTTGTTTCTGAGTAACGAGGACTAATTCGACTAAAGACTCAATTTGCATTTTTGAGTCTTTTTACTTTGAATATTTAGTCAATAAGATCCAGGAATCAGTTTCCAGAATAAACCTTTTAAATAAAAACATTAAAAACATTTTTTGCCATCTTAAAACACAACATAAAAAGCGGTACCTGGACGTCTAACTGGTTGAGGTCTTCTAAGGCCGTCTTTGACTCGCTGTCCTTATCTTGGACTGGCTGTGGTTGCGGGTCCAAATCCAGGAGGCACTGAGACGGGCAGATGAGGGGCTCCACGCTGCTTTCCTCCTTCCCTTCGCTCGACCGCTGCGGCTCGGTGGGAGCAGGGTTCGGATCGTCCAGGACGATGAGCACTTCCTGTTTCTGGGAGACAAATTGGAATGAGATTCTGCAGAAGGTCCAGCAGGACCAGCTGGGATTTAATCATCTTCAGGTGTTTCAGTGTGAGCACCGGGTAGCTGCTGTACAGCGGGTGGCCCGGCTTGGGCCGGGGCGGCAGAGGAGGTCCTTTCTTCGCCGCCTTCTGTGTCTGCGTCTGATTGGCTGTTGAAGGAGCTGAGGAAGTCTGTCCAGCAGGTGCGGCTCTGGAGGCAGCGACCTGATTGGTCGAGGCTGTTGAGCTGAGGGCTGGGGGCGGCGGTCTGCCTGGAGCCAACTTGATTGGTGGAGGACGAAGAGGGAGGAGCTTAACACTTGGCGGACTTGGAAAAGAGGAAAAACGAAGACCCGACATGAATGAAACGAAACGTAAACCGTCTGAACTTCTGGTCCTCGTCTATCTCTTGATTCTCCAGAACAAAAAAAAAAAAGAAATACTTTAGAAAACACTAAACAGAGCTTTCTCAAAAATAAATACGTCACAATGAAAGCTTCTGAATAACCAGTTCGCTCACTCTGGCATTCTCAGGTTCAAGTGAAAGTACCGTATTTTCTGGAATACAAGTCACATCAGTCAAAAAATGCATCATAACGAGCAAAAAAATCATGTATAAGTCCCACTGGACTGTACGTATTTATTTAGACATTTATTTCACACAATCTAAGACTAAAAACTGACATTAAATCTGGTAAGCCAACTTGTTAAATCACAGCTGCATCTACAATAGGCTGAATAACATAAAACAGACCTGAGAGGATGAATGGAGTAAATTATTAACGCCAACCTGCAGGTTTTATCAGCACGTTTTAGTGTAATAACCCGTTACGCTGAAAGTTGTCATAATTACGCTGAAATCAGACCGTGAGCATAATGGTGCTACGTGCTAAGCTAACAGTACGACATGAATGTTTCAGAGCAACATAAAGACCACGTACATCAGTGAAGTTGTAAAGGGCACGGACATCAGAGCTGTAAGCTAGCGCTAGCTGCTGTTAGCATCACAGAGAACCCATTAACAGGTTCTGTCAGCGGAGAGCTTAGAGCTGCACCACACAACGCTCTGCTGCGTGAATACAGACTGAAAAAAACATACAAGCATGTGTCCAGTCTTTGTTGTCTAAATTTATGTTTCAATTAATTTTTGAGTGGTGTAGCAGCAAATAGTTTTCACAAGCCTAGAGCGCCCTCCTGTGGTTATAGACGGTAATGTTTACTCCTTGGTTCATACTGGTTAATATGAATTACCATTTACATTTTGATATGCAAGTCGCACCTGAATATAAGTCTCAGGATCGGCAAAACCATGAAAAAAAGTGCTACTTATAGTCCAGAAAATACGGTAGTGGTATAAATGGCTAAAATAGTCGCTACATTAATCCTCAAACCCTGATCTGAAAACTGATATAATAAGACTTCTATAGCGCTTCAGTAAACCCAAAGCTTTCAGATCATCTCTATAAACACAAAATGTACTTCTGCTGCAACAGATGCATTCCTCCTGTAGAGATGATCTCAATCGAGGCGTTTCAGTCCAACTATTCATTCCTGTTATGATTGATTATTGTTTTCTTACCGCTGAGGGACAGAAGGGTCTGAGGACGCTGGGTTTGCAGGGTTGGAGCCTTTCCTCGTGGCCGGGGCCGGAGCCGTAGCTGGAGCTGGATTTGGGGGTTTGGGCGGTCCTGGAGGTCTGGGGGCTGCAGCAGGGTTGACACCTGGAGCTTTAGGAGGAACTGGGTTTGAATCTGGACGCGCTGGTGGTACCACAATCGGTCTGGGAGCCAGATTAGGAGCTGGAAGAAGTAGAGCAGCTGTCTAGTTATATTTATTTAACACTTAAGGACAGATAAATCACTTGGTGGAATACAAATACCCCCCAGGATTTCTCTGCAGATATTTTTCCAACCATATTTCAATGATACATTTAGTTTTTCCCTCCATACAGCCCAGCTCTATCACATCAAACATGTAGCTGTGGAATATCACAAACATTTTCCTAATCTGACCACATCTGATTTACCCTTCACATGAGGTCTGCTCCTGTATCAGAGTCATTTCTACCATCACAGTTACCTCACTGATCTAGTTTTTTATTGCTTAGTCTGTTTATCTGCTGCAACAGCCTCTGCTGAGACACCAGCGCCCTCTGCTGGCTTCAAATTGTAGTTTTAGTTACATGAACCTTCCTCTAATTCTCATTCTTTTCCGCTGGTTTTCTACATGCAACCTTTAGAGAAACATGATTTGGTTGTCCTCTTTCTACAGAGGAGGTCCACACTTTGTGCTAAAGCTGAAGCTCTTGTGTGTGTCAGGGTTGAGGAAACGGTGAACCCCTTCAGAGCAACTCACAGAAATAAACAGGACTGAAAATCAAAGTCTCTAATGTTTCATATTAATCTCACAAACAGATCATTGCTGTGGGGTGAGTGCCTGGGTCACTGACTGCAGTCAACTCACGATGCCTGTTGTTCATCTTTGGTCTAATCATCCATCAGCTGCACTGATGTGCATCAGGTTTTGTTCTATGTCTTCTGTTAGCTGTGACATCATCCAGGGGAGGCAGATCATCCTCTATTACCATCTACCATAGAAAGTACTCCTGGGTCAATGTGAGCTTCTGTGATTTCTGTGTCTCTGCTCTGTCTTCTCTAACATAGAAAGTACTCCTGGGTCAATGTGAGCTTCTGTGCTTTCTGTGTCTCTGCTCTGTCTTCTGTAACCCCCAGTGGGTCGAGGCAGATGAGCGTTCACACTGAGCCTGGTTCTGATTCTGCTGGAGGTTCTCCTCCCTGTTAAAGGGGAGTTTTCCTCTCCACTGTCGCCTCATGCATGCTCAGTATGAGGGATTGCTGCAAAGCCATCAACAATGCAGACGACTGTCCACTGTGGCTCTACGCTCTTTCAGGAGGAGTGAATGCTGCTTGGAGAGACTTGATGCAACCTGCTGGGTTTCCTTAGAGAGGAAACTTTCTGACCAACCTTTATAATCTGATTGAATTTGACTTTGGAAAGTGCCTTGAGATGACATGTATCATGAATTGGTGCTATATAAATAAAATTAAATTGATCTGAACATAGATGCCTGCCTGCTTTGAGCTACTGACCGATTAGTGATTTCATTCATTTTTTTTTTTTTTTAACCACATGCACTGATTTCTGGAGCCTGGATTCTCCCTGACATGTTTTTCTTTGTCACGCTGTGCAGGATGACAATACTTTGCTGCTTCGAGAAGCGAACATTTAAGTGGAAGCGGAGGGAAGACAACAAAACCCATCCATTGGTCGACACACACAGCCGAATTTAAAGAGGCAATAAAAACAGCTGAAAACACGGCCAGCCACACACAGCAAGGCGTCTGCACGCTTCAGGCACACAACAACACTGGGGGCTTGTTCGTCGCACACAATCATCCCATTTTTCTCCCGCAAAGTTTAGATTGCATAACACAGGCCTCCCCTCTTTGTGCTGGACCCAAACGGCCAGGCGCATACAAACACGCAGCGCATGAAATCTGTCCGCATGTTTGCATGTTTCTGCCACGTTACCAATGAGCTGCGTTTGTGTCTCTAAGGCTGTCAAACGGCACCATTGTGTTGCAGCGACATCCAGATCCGTGTCAACCATCACACACACACACACACACACACACACACACCACTCAGGGCCTGTAGTCTCACCGCTGGCTCTGCGAGGGGAAGTCGGTGCTGCCGGTTTGACGACGGGGCGGACACTTCCTCCTTTCGCTGCAAAGGAAATAAACGTTAAAAACCCTTCCAGGACAATAAATTGATACTTTTTACTGTGTAATTTTCCAGATAATACCCAGATTATTAGGATAAGTGAACTTTCCGTGTGTTCACTGGTGTCACGCTTCAGCTTTATGTACAAAAGGTTTTAAAAGAGGCTTGTATCTAATTAAAAATCACTGAGTTTAAAACACTGTTTCACAGTTACAAGTTTTTTCAGAAATCGTTTCAGTTCAGAAAAATATTAACAACAAGTCATTTATTTGTCGTGTATATCATAAAAAGTTAAATGACATAGTAGCACCTGAGAAGAAACCAACACCAGTGTCTAAAATCAACTTCCTGATTCACCGGCCAAGTTGGTTGAGCATAATTTTTACCGGCCAAAATATTAAGTCTGACTGACTCCGGCTAAATATCTCCACATAATCCCGCTAAGTTATTAGCCTGAGATAAACGCTAGTTGCTAGCAAACGGACACGACATAGCTGTCGTTCTATTGCAAGTGTTTGTGCGCGTTTGTTATCATACAAGCTGAAAGGAGAGAAACATAAAGAAGCATCCACCCAAATAATGACTGAAAAACACGATTTATCTGGTAATATTGATGTTTTTAAAAACGATTTAACATCGATATTATGATTGTCTGCTCAGTCTTTGGGAAATATCCAGACGCACGTCAGAAAAAACTTAATGCAAATCTCTGACATAGCGCCATAGAATACCTGACATTTTCTTTTAATCAATAAACAGTAGGGTTGTACATAAAAACCGATACAAAGATTAATATCGATGTTTTTAAAAACAATTTAATATCGATAATCTGGCTTTCATTATCCTCCCAAACCCATAGGGGGCGATATTACAGCGTGATGTTACTGTTCACAGCGAGGAAGAGCAAGTGAGACGAATTTGCAGAATGGCCGAAGCACCTTCGTCCCTAAAATCAGATGTTTGGGCACATTTTTGTATATAATATAATATAATATATATTGTATATAATATTTGGCTCGTTTTGCTGATTGAATGACTTTGAGCATTAATTTGAAAGTGATAAATATCGATATTGGAGTTAAATCAAATCAAGCTGAGCTATGTGTCGAGAACCGTATCGTATCCGCTTCTCCTAGATGATACCCAGCCTTTCCAGAAAGTACTACAGATTTCCCTAAAACGCCGCATATGTAGCCTTTCCCAACTATGAGGGGCTACTCACTCAAACGGCTCAGTAGGACGCCAACGTCTCCTCGTGGCTGAAATATGAAAATCTCTCGTAAGGTTAGCATCGGTTTCCGCCATGTTTTGTTACTGCGTGAACAAACTTGTTAACGTGTGATTTTAATTGCAATTCTTATTTAACGGAAACGTTGCAATTGCAGAATTTTGTTTTTTCGACATGAGAAGATATAGAAGATATCGACAAGGTTTATCAAATTTGTAACGGAAGCGCAGCTACCGACTCTTTTAGTCAGCAACGCGTCTACACCTGCTCGTGTTCGGTCGCCACGGTAACCAATAGGCTGACGGGCGGCGATGGTAGTTTGAACCACTTTCATCACTGCTTTGGGTTCAAACTCAGGTCTGCACCACAGCATCAGGACACAGCTCTGGAAGAAGGTTTAGTATTTTGACTTAATATCCGCTCCACTATAGTATGTAGCTAAATAATACACAAACATTTTTTTAGATTATACTTTTTACTTCTGATTTTTAGTACTTGTTTAGAGCTTTTCACCACGTTCTCTGCATGATAGCTTGCTTATACTTAATTTCCCAGTTCTGGGATGGACAAATTACACAGTTTCATTGCCACTACCACCCATAGATGACTGAAGGTGACCCTTGTCTGCATCGAAAACAGGAAAAACAAAACGTTGCAGTTGAAATAAGGAATAACGGAGACAGTGAAGAATTTAGCCATTGTTGTGTAGAATATGAAGCTACCTCCATGATTGCCTGGTACAACATTGTATGTATTTTTTTTCTTCTTCACAGAGAAGCTGAGGGGTTAATGTTTATCCTGAAGACACCCGAACATTATCAGGCGCTTTAATGACTCCACCTGTCTGTGGTCTCACTCTATATGCCTGATCAGTGTAGATACTACTGACTGGTTTTATGATCCCAGGCCTTTGCTCCTTTTTAATTTGAGCGACTGTAATTAACTCCATTAACTCCTGCCGTTTAGAAAATACCTTTTTTTCTACCAGTCTGTGCACATCAGCACTGCATCATTCAACCTCCAAGTTAAACAGAGCGTGATAATAAGTACCACCAATGAAGCTCATCTGGGAGTGATTGTGTGGTTCAGTCAATAATGTCCTTATCAGCTCCAGCAGCAGCAGCAGCAGCAGCAGCCCATCCAGGCTATCTGGCTGATATGCAGCGTAAACAGGAAGCAGGACACTTCCTTGTTGCAAATGTTTGGCAAATAACCCGAGCCTTGCAAATGTCTGCTAACAGAACATCATACCAACATATCGGATTACTAGAGTACGCTTATGAGACCAGACCTTTAGAGATGAACCACCATTACTGCTGAGGCAAAGCCATGAATACAAGAAAAAAGGAGATTTTTACAAACTGGAGCCTTAGCTGTACAGATCACCAGGGCTGCAGCATCACAGGGTCATTCAGATCCACTGAAAATATAATCAATATGACGCTCCAAATATGGAGGAAGGCCATCGTCCTAAACAGAGATACAGTGAGCAAACTACAGCTTATCAAAGACGTCTAGCAGCTTGATGTAGATACTAAAGCCTCTAGATCATGTCAAACATCCGGCCCGCCGAAAAATTTAGTCCGGCCCGGTGGCTAAATGCATTATCATTATTAAAAATATATATATATATTTTTCTTTTCTCAGTGTCCTGTCTGGCAATGTGGCAATAAGAATTGTTGTCTTAATGCCAAAAAGAGCTCATCAGATTTGATTTTCACAAGTGGAGCAGTATAATGCTCCGCTTGATTTATGAATGTGAATAGTTTTATTATGATTCATGCGGGGAATATCTCAAATGTTATGGACACTAAAATGGGAAAGTAGGAGAGGAAAGGAAGAACAAGAAGAAAAAAAAAAAGGTGAAAGAAAGATGAGATAAAAGGAAGAGAATGATGAAACAATTATTGAAAAAAAACATGTACTTCATTTAATTGAAAATATGCAGTTCCTATATTGTCCACGAGGGGCGCTGTGTTTTAATTAGCAGATTAAGCTTCAGGTGTGGAAAACTTTAAATCATTTCTTAATTTTTATCTGTTTGATGTATTTTGTCATGCATGACAGTGTTTTTAAGTTCCAAAAAATGTGAATAAATGTTTTTCAACATTGTATAATCACTGTGATCAGTTCTTATGCATAATGCACAAGTAAATGTTTAACTGAGTAAAAGTATTGTTGAAATTGCACATACTTTTCTTAAAAACACTGAGGTTATTCATAGTATATTGTGTAAAAGTGAAATTCATTTAATATAAAAATCAACAAGTCCACATTTATTAGTTCTATTTAATCTTGCAATGAGTTAACTCGTGTGGCCCTCTTGAGATCAGATTAAGCTGAATGCGGCCCCTAAACCAAAATGAGTTTGACACCCCTTCACTAGATGAAAGATATTCTGCTTTATTCTCTAGGTTTGTTTGTATTTTTAAAAGGACTCCTTTGAAAAAAAAAAAAAGAAAACAAGCTGTTAAACGTCTTCAGAAACGCTTCCATGATTATTTTTTTCTCACTTCTTGGGAGGAAAAAGTGTGAATAAGTGCTCTGTGACTCCAGATGTAAACGTTAAGCTGACTTAAAACAACACCCACCGGGTTGGGCCACGCTGTCCTGCGCAGCTTCACCTCCTGCCTCCGCTGAGCTCCTTTCCTGCTGAGGAGGAGCTCCCAGGCTCGCTCTGGGGGCCACCGGAGGCCTGCGGGGGGGTCTGGGGTTCGGCGGGGAGGAGCCGGCGCTGACGGAGTGCGTGAGTTTGGGCGGAGGAGGCCTCGGCGCCGGGACAGGGCCGGGTTCTGTAACGCTCTGAGGTTTCGGTGACACAGAGGGCTTTTCGCCGGTTTGGGGCGGTTTGAGCTCTGATCCCGGGTCGGACTTTGTCGGTTCTGCAGGAGGCGGAGCCTGAGGGGCGGCTTCGCTGGTTTCCGCCGCAGCCGCTCCGTCCTCCCAGAACCCCCTGCTGGAGGGTTTAGGAGGCGGTGAAAAGCTTTTGGGTTTGGGAGCAATGACAGGCGGGACGGACTTGGCCGGTTGCCCCTGGAGACGAGGCCGTGGTCGCGGTTCGGGTCTCTTAGCAACGACAAAACCCTCGACGCTCCCGGCGTTTATGTCCGCGGCGTCTCCACGGCTACCAGCGGCGACCTGCTGCTGCTGCTCGAACGCCTGGATCCTCGCTCTCAGCGTCGCCATGTCCTCGCCGTCCTCTTCCTCGCTCTCTGACCGGCTGCCCCCGCCGTCGTCGTGGTGTTCGGGGAAGCCCCAGTCGTCGGAGCTGAACGCCTCCAGCAGCTCCTGGAGGTACCTCCCCTGGCTCTCCTCTGGCTTTGCGCCGTCGCCCCGTGCAGCTAGCGTGGCACAACCGTCGTCGCGGAGCTTCACCAACGTCTGGACTTTGACCTCGCTGCTGACCGGCCGGCCACCTAGCCTAGTACGAGGGCGTGGCCTGGGAGGCTCCGGCTGGACATGAGGAGGAGCCGCGTCCCCTGGAGGAGAACTCTGGAGCCGCTGGTCGGTCTGAGCCCCGCAGGCTGAAGGTAAACGCTGCTCAGTGAGGACGGCGGAGCATTCTGCGTCTGCAGAGCTGCAGGCTACAAGCTCAGGAGGCGTATTTGTAGCGACGCTGTTCGTCTCAGAGGAGCCGACTGCTGATTGGCCGGAGGCGACGCTGAAGTCATCAACGCTGGTTGATCTGGGAGTGCAGGGGGGCGGCGGGCGGGGCGGTCTCGCTTGTCTCCTTTCTGGGTACGGAAACAGACGTCGGCCTTTTTAGTGACGAACAGGAGAACATAAGGAGAGAGAAGGAGTTCCCCAGCTCACCGCGGTTCTCCTCGGGCCCAGGAGCAGGTCCTGGGTCGGTCTGCGTGGCGATGGTTGTCCTGTAGACCGGAGGAGAGGACGGAGCAGGAGGGAGGAGAACCTGCTCCTGCGTTTTCTCCCTGATCACCTCCTCGTAGGAAGGAGGCGGCTGAGGAAGGAGGCGACGGTTAAACAAAATTAGTTTCCCAGACTTTAAAAACCTGGATGTCAGGCAGCTAAAACAACCAGAACCACTGACAGCGATTTAAATACACAACAATCAAGAAAATTTGTTGTTATTATCTTTTACCATGACGAAATGTATGGAGAGGCTCAGAATACATAATTACTGTATTTTTTGGACTATAAGAAGCACTTTTTTTTTTTTCATAGTTTGGTCGATCCTGTGACTTATATTCATTCAGGTGTGACTTGTGTATCAAATATAAATGGTAATTCAACACGAACCAAGGGTAAACATTACTGTCTGTAGCCACAAGAGGGCGCTCTAGGCTTGTGAAAACAATTCTGTACCACTTAATAAGGAATTAAAACATTAACTTATAGACAACAAAGACTGAACACGTGTTTCTTGTTTCATTGTTTCAGTCTGTATTCATGCAGCAGAGCGTTGTGTGATGCAGCTAAAAGGAACCAGACCGCGACAGAACCTGTTATTGGGCCGTCTGTGAAGCTAACAGCAGCTAGCGCTAGCTAACAGCAGCTAGCGCTAGCTTACAGCTCTGATGTCCGAACCGTTTACAACTTCTCTGATTTAAGTCAGCTTTATGTTGCTCTGAAAACTCTGTGTCGTACTGTTAGCTTAGCACGTAGCACCGTTACGCTCACGGTCTGATTTAGGCGTAATTACGACAACTTTCAGCGTAACGGGCCGTTAAATGTGCTAACGAGAACTTCCTGCTTGTTAGCTTGTTATGCTAATTTACCCCATTTCATATTATTCAACCGGTTGTGGATGCAGTTGAGTAAATTAATAAATTGCCTGACCAGATTAAATGCCAGTTCTTAAGTCTTGGATTGCGTGAAATAAATTTCTACATAAATGTGATTTATAGTCCAGTACAATTTATATACATTATTTTTGTTCTTTATGACACATTTTTCTGACTGATGCAACTTATAGTCCGAAAAATGCGGTACACATAACACACAGCAAGATATCACATTCAAATATAATAATAATATATAATATAATAATTAGACAGCAGTAATAGTTGTACGCTCAATGCCAAACCTATAAATAGAAGGAAATGGGCGTGTTTTAGGGTGGACGCATCATCTACCAGACCCAATCCCCCTCACCTGAATAGTCGGAGCGATCGTGGCTCCCCAGATTTGTGCGGGTGGAGGAGGAGGAGGCGGGATTCCTGCGGCAGCTCCTGGAAACCAGGATGTGGAGGGCAGCGGCTCCGCAGCCAAGATGGTGATCTCTGGTCGCCTAGCAACCGACATACAACAGGAAGTGGTAAAGAGGAAAACAAGTTATTGGCTGATGAGCAAAGAAGGAAAAATCAATTCGTTTATAAACTAATAAAGCATCAAGGAATCAGGTTTAAAGGAACAAATATTTCAGTTAAAGTTAAATAAGTTGTAATTGTAGCGGTATTAATATCTAGCCATAAAGGTTCTTAGTAATTAATATGTAATTGTTAGTTTTAATTGTTTCCTGTTAATCAGATCGAACATTATTTAAAAATAAAACTGTTATTTTTGGACAACTGTATCCGTCCAAAGAAACTGAACTCCATATTTTTAAGTTCTGCTCAAAACCGTTCTAATTTAAAACAGGTTTGTTGCAAACTGAATCATGTTCTGGTAAAATGTATCTATAACTCCAGAATTTGAACCTGATTAACACTTACTGTTAACCTTTCAGCGCACAGAGCTGTAAGCTTTAAAACGTTCTGCGTAGCGTCCATTGTTTTAAGATTTAAAGTGCATGCGCTGCTGCTGCACACTGGATTTATTTCTGAGGCGATAAAAATTTTACCTCCTGTCTCTTTCTCTTTCTCTGTCTCTGGGCGCCTCTGACACAGTGGTGGACCTCGACGCTGACAAGAGATAATAATGATAAAAAAGAAACAACACAAACACACAAAGTTAAATGAGAGCAACAAACACCGGGAAAATATTAGAAGGGATTGAAGAAAAACAAAATGCCGCGATGGCAGAAACTCGCCAAGGACTGCAGCTCCATCTGGATCTGATCTGTGGATTCTTGAGCACTTTGAGAACGGCTATATTTTATGGCTTCGAACATGTCGAGCTCTGTTCTTCTTTGTTTCCCACCCTATGTGTGTGTTTGTAAAAGTTTATTTTAAACCAAACCAAAACTACCTTCACCTACAAGTAAAGGAACCTTGAACCTTAGGCTGGAGCTCTAAAGCTGACGCGTCATTTCTGGATCATCTGCAGCCTCTCATGAACACGGCCAATAACCAGAAAAAAAGTGTTTTTATGCAACTAAGATGTTTAAAAGCAGCTTTAAACAGCTATTTTAATGCCATTAAACCAAACTCCCGTTAGCTCAGCTAATAAATCTACTTCCTGAGTACTTTAGTCGTTTCAGATCTTTGACCATGGAGGCGGGTGAAGTTGTGCCAGAAACTTTTGGCTCCAAACGGCTGTATTAAAACTCTGCTACAGACGTCCAGGATATTTAGAAGATTTCATAAGATGATCCAGCTTTAAAACTTTGACCTGATACACATGAAAAGAAAACGTCCAACTTTATAGAAGCAGGACATGCGGAGCATTAAAAAGCTACGTGTCCTTATTTTAGAAGCTACAATGTCTCACAAAAGTGAGTCCACCCCCCACATTTTTAATATTCTACTGTATCTTTTATCTTTTGTACGGGACAACGCTGAAGATGAGACACTTTGATACAGTATAAAGTGTACAGCGAATAATAATAAGTAAATGCACCCCTAAGAAGGCCCAAATCCAAACAACCCTGATAAGTGGTTTGCTTAAAGTTTGAAATCTTTGCTGCATGGTTTTTTATTTGCTAAATTAGTCGTTTCCAACAGCATAAAGTGTACAGATTGTGTAACAGTGGAAAAATAACAGCAAATAATAATAATAATAATAATAATAATAATAATAATAATAATAATAATAATAATAATAATAAGTAAATGCACCCCTAAGAAGGTCCAAATCCAAACAACGCTGATCAGTGGTTTGATTAAAGTTTGAAATCTTTGCTGCAGGGTTTTTTATTTGCTAAACAGCATCTAAGCACCAGTCAGCTGACCTGAGATCAGCTCTGATCTGCAGGTCAAACACTGATAAATCAGAGCCGCTTCTGCATGAAAAACAAGAACTCTCCCCGTTTTTGGATTGCAAACCCATGAACCACACGAATGCATTTTGTCGAACATTGTTACGAGTTTTAAAAAGCTCAGATAAACAGTCGGGAACAGAAGCCTTGACGCCTAAATAAGGAAAACGCTGCGATCCTTTCAGTATCTGCTGCGTTGGTTTCTGGTTTATAGTCAAATGCTTCAATAATCATCAGATCTCACAACCAGAAGTCTGTTTCAGCCAGAAGGAGCCAGTCGGTGCTCCTCTGATTCGTCAAACTGCAGTAAATCTGCCTTTAAGACGGCTTTTAGTGAACCAATGTGACAGAAAATGTGAGAAGAGGTTTCCACTTACTTCTCTTGATGACGGCTCTGATGGAGGACAGAGGACCCTGGCTGCAGACAGAGCAGAGAAACGCCTCGGTCAATCTCTACCCTCCTCATGCACTCAGTGCTGGTTATGACCAATGTCTTCATTACTGCTACTTTCTACAAGTTATTTGGTTCAGATCCAGTCTGATGATTTATGTCCATGCATGAAAACGTGGTGCAATGGATGGTATTTTTACACAAACAACTAAAATATTGACAACTGAAACAAAATATCAATAAACATGTGAACAAACCCCTGGTGGTTTAGTCAGGATAATAGCTCTTAGATCTAATTTTCCCACATCTGTCTTTTTTTCTGAATAAAAACGAGTGAAATTCACCAAAAAACGAAGGAATAACCTGACATTTTCTGGACATTTTCAATAAATTGACGTTAAAGAAAAATGACGATGGTAGTGATGAAATATAATAAGAAATGTGCAAAATATACAGATAATAAACAGTGTTTTTAAAGTGAACTTAAATCAATAACTTCAGATCTTTTCACTCAAAGAACCAGCACTAAAAAGAAAGAAATCTGGATTAAACTGGTACCAAGAAGGAAGAAAGTAGCTGAGAACCAAAGGATCCACCCTAGAATAACGTCAGTTGTGTTTAAACTGTCTGTAAACACAGAACAAAGAAACTTCTCCTCAACAGACTCAATAAAATCGGGCTTTAATCATCAAAAAAGGTTTCAGAATATTTCAGGAGCTTTAGGATTGGAGGGAAGTCTAAGAACAAAGCAAAAGCCGTCAGCTCTTAAGGTGCAGAGCTGCATTATTTGACTTTATGTCAGTATCTCACTCTGGTTGCAAACAAAGTTTTCATGAAAGATTATCACGTCCCGCTGGAATATTAGTTGCCGTTTTTGCTGTTTTATGCTTTGTTTTTGCTCAGTATGTTAGTAAACAAAGCCTTTTGTGTTTATTTATATTATAAATGGAAGTACGTACTGCGCATGGGCAGCTGGGGATAAACAAGGAAGCGGCTAACGGCTATTAGCATCTCCAGGTGAAACAATGAAGAATGATTAATTGCAGAGTTGACTGACGTGAGTAAATGTTCAGATATGAGGCTCTTAAAGTTGCTGTAGATCGGTTTATTTAATTAGTAATCGGTCTATTACACCGAGCTGCTGTTTACTGCGAGAGTAATTTCATTTCAGAGGGTCAGGCTTAGTCCGGTATTATTTACAAGTGATTTATAAATTAAGCAAACCAACATTATGACAGTTCTGCGATACTGTCGCTAGATGGCGCCACATCTGTTTATATCTAATAATCGCGCCCGTGGGGCTATTTTTAATCCACAAAAAGGACGATCAAAACACTATCAGGATGGAGGCTTGGTGTATATAACCTTATTTTATCATGATCAAATGGCTTTTGGTATTTTTTATAAACATATAACGTAGTTAAAAACCTTTAAAGGAAAATATTCTAAGACAGATTAAAGAAGTTGACAGAGAAACTCAGTTTACGCAAAGATGAATCTCTGACTCGACTCTGTGTTTTGGATCCGAAACTTTCTTTACTGGAGGTTCACCTTGTACAGTTTTCTATAAACACAGACAAATTAACCTCTGATGAAAAAAAAGCATATCATCTTGTGTTGTTGCTTAAATAGTTTACAGAAAAATAACCACTTATTAAAGTGAAATGCGGTAAATGAGGCGCTATAAAGTTTCCGTTTGATTGGTCAGACGTGTTTTGTGATCTCAGCGCTTATTTCTGACCGGTTTCATAGTTTTAAGTCAGAATCTGGTGCCTCTGCGTTGAGGCCGGCAGACAGTTTTTACGGATCTCGCTCCATTACATCACGCCTGGCTGAGAGCAGAGCGGGCAGAGACTGAAACACAAAAACAGGGATAAAAAAACGGTGGTAAAACTCAGCCGGTTCTGCACTTTAACAGCCCAGATGTTCAGAAAGAAAAAAAAAGAAATGTGCAAAACCTTTGGCCCAGACTTCTGTCCTAGATACCAAAATATGCTTTACAGCGAGCAAACGTCTCTGAAGGAGAGTAAGCAGGTGGGTGAACCTCAGAGGTATAAAAACCAAGAGTGGAGAAATATGTTTTCTTTAAAAGATGCTGGAATTAATAGGCCTGTTGATGTATTCACAATAATCAGACGTCTCTGGACATTTAATCAGCACTAAAATACATTCTCTGGATAAATGGTGAATTTCTACCAGGTGCTAAAGATATTTGCTCTGACACAGCAGCTCAGCTGGTGTTTAGACTCATTATACCAACAAAAAAAATAACAGCTAGATGCTGGGCGGTGGACTGTATGCAGGTAATTAGATTATTTTAAGATTTTTAATCTGAAAATATGCAACAAATTCTGAAACTGCATTGCTCAGTGGAAACTTTATCTCTTTTTTTGTAAGCGCAGAAATACAGAATACTGTCATTCAGCAGCGTCCACTGAAGAAGGGACTAAAATACTAAAACGATATTTATTTTACCCATAAAGGTCACTGTGGAAAAAGAGCAGGACGTTTAATTACTGCAGGTTTCATATATTTTATGAATTAAACTTTCAGGACCGTCACCGTCCCACTAAGAGTTAAAAAGGAGTGGAAAACCTAAAAGAGCAATGCAAAGTGAATACCAGGATGCACGCAAATTATCTTTATTATCGCAGAGAAAGCAAAATGTTATATATTATTTTGAATTCACCAAATAACCCTGGACTTTTGTTCTTTGCAATAAATAATTTTTCATGTTTAAAACCTTTACACTGTAAAAACCCTTTTTTTTTTCCTCATAGTTTGATGTTTGATGATGCTGCACATAGAAGAATGACTACATATATATCTATATAAATATATATTATTTAAAAAAAAATCTAAAAACCATATAACAATTTAAAAACTACAATATTTGTGTAATAATTTGGTTTTTATTTCAACATTGTTTCTGACATTGTGTTTTTATCTTTTTTGGTATGATAACCTTGAGTATCCAGAAAGGCGCCTTTTAAATTAAATGTATTATTAATATAAAAGGTTATATTGGTTATCTTCTAAGAATGGAGATTTAAAGAGGAACAAAATTATGTAAAAATCAATGACTTATTTCATCTTAATGATGTGAAGTGAACAGAAATAATTTTTTTCTCTCATTTTTATTGATCAAACACCAATTTACATTAATTCTGAATTGTGAAAAATGAATAATCGAAAAGTAATGTTTTTATGATACTCCAATGGACAAATGCAACCGCCACAATAAAATTATTCTATTCTATACCATTAATTTCTATTTACACAGCGCCAAATTATAGCAATGGTCTATAAAAAGGTAAAAAATAAACAAATCACTGTCATTTATATTTGGTTATATAGGATCCATGCTGTCCAAATTCTATTAAATCAAAGACAATTAACCATTATTCCAATAATATTGTCATATTTAGAGCCAACACACGGTCCCAGATGTGCAGCATTGGGACTTTTTACAGGAAGAAGCCTTCAACAGAGCCGAACTCAGCGTCCAGTCGAGCTTTTCAGTGATGAAGACATGATCTCAGTCAAAGAAACTGACTTTATTCATCAGGCTTCAGGGAGAAATACGGCTGTTTGTAGCCAGAAATAAAGTGAATACTGATTAGACGCAGGTGGAAGCACACTGCTGGTAAAGAAGATTGGCCCAAGCCCTGAGGTACTCCATATTTAACTATTTAACCATTAATAAAACTGTAATCTAGCAGAGGAATATGATCTAAAGCAGCTTAGGGCTGTTTTCCTTGTTCCAGCTTCAGTAAGGGAGGACAGGCAGGAACAAGTCCTTTACCTGAGGCTGAACTTTAGCAGCTGACTGAAGCCAAACAGGAATATCAGTTTAACTGCACAAACAATTAATTAGAATAGTTTAAACTGTTTTATACAACTTAACGCTAACGTAATATCATTATATTAGCATTTCTCTCTTTAAGTTAAGAGCTGGAAAGCCGCACTACAGCTTGGCAGCTGAACTAAGTCAAGATTAAAGTAAATATGCTAACATTCCTATAAGCATCATACCGCACATGTAATTGGTGATTTTCACCTTTAGATGCATTTTATCACCTGCCTATAAAGCCTTGTGATATTTTATTATTACGACATTTAAGTTTCCTAATCAGTATTTATTTACGAATGCTTTTCCTTTTTCTCAGTCTCCATTGCATTTTGACTTAGAAGTAATTTTTCAAAGTCTAGTTTTACAGGGAAGTGGGGCTCAGAAATAAAATCTCTGATTGTATTATATTAAATTTTTCTTTGTCCTTTTCATTTCACAAAAAAAAAGATTAAAGAAATTAATTTAAAAACTTGCTTTAATGTCCTGCTTTAATTGACCTGAAATCAAAGTGCAACTAAACCCAAACTGTGAAACATGTTTATAAAACAAGATGGCGGCCCTGCTGTAGTAAGCAATGACGATAAAACTAAATGTTTGCTGCTAGCAGTTTTACACAATGAACTGAGAACAGGCTTCACTTTACTGGTGTAACTTCAAACTAACTTGAAAAAAAGAAAGAAAGTAATAAACTGTCTCCTTTTATGGTAAATAAAAAAAACAAACCTTCTGACATTACTGTATTACTGTAGTTACTAATTTACTCCATTCATCCTCCCAGGTCTGTTTTATATTATTCAGCTGGTTGTGCATGCAGCTGTGTGATTTAATAAGTTGGTTTACCAGATTAAATGTCAGTTTTTAGTCTTGGATTGTGTGAAATAAATGTCTTACTGCGACATATATGTTTTTTTCCTCTTTATGGACACATTTTTTGACTGATGAGACTTATAGTCCAGTCTATATTTTCCTAAACATATCTTCAGTATTGCAAGCTTCTCTCTTCATGGAAGCCCAATGAGAGTATTTGCAAAATAAAATCCTTATTTTCCCAAACTTAAATCTTACTAAACTGTAAATTTGAATTAATCGATAAAGCTGATGCATCGCCCAGCCCTACAGGAAAGTTAAAACCAGTTTTTTTGTCATGCAGCTGAAGTCCCTGAGTCATCCTCTGTGGGGGTTTTGTTTGCGCTGCTCTGCACTCACTGCTTTCTTTGTTTTGCTGCTTTAAACATGTGTTTAGCTGAAGGTCAGGAGCTGCAGGTAATTACTGCAGAGCGAGCCTCTGATTAAAGGACGTCACTTAATTAACACGGAACAAAAAAAAAAGCACATGGCAGAGCCAGAGAGGGTTAAAGTGACGGCTCATGTTCGCCTGTTTTTAATGAATAATCTCAAACTGGGGGGGAGGGGGGGGGGACTTTAAACCCGATGACTTTTACAGGTCTCCATGCCAACCAGCCAACAGACTAAATACTTTGAGGAGTGAGTAAGAGGGGAGGAAAGCTAAACGTGGAAGTCTGCGAGGCAGCAGGAGCTGCAGTTAAAGGCCTTTTGTTCTGTTTGGCCTGATAATCCACACTTTTATCTGAAACTACGGGTCAGACGGGCTGAGATCAGAAAGACTCAACGTCAGACACCCGTCCCCTCGGACCCAGCTGCCTCCTACATGTGGGAGAAATAAATAAAATAAATAAAAAGCACACTTCCTGGACCCAGCAGAACCAGAAGAGACGAAGAGCAGAGAAAGCTCCTACCTGAGGCGGTGCTCCGGTTTACGTCTGTCGGGGCGACCTGGGGGAGAAGAAGAAAGGCGGATTGAGTTTCATCTGTAAGCTGAACCGTTTGGCAGCTTTCTGAAAATAAAAGAGCGTCAGAGAAAACGAGCACCTAGACGTCCCGGTGAATATCACAACGTCATCGGCTGTAATGACACAACTTTCCCTTTTTTGTCCACGTCGTCGTCACCCTAAGAGCCGCAGTGCGTCTGTGAAACATGCTGGGTGTTTGTCCACAGCACAGGAATTCAACCGGCCACTTATATTATTAGGAAGCATTCAAGCAGGCCGGTTTATTTATCTATATATCGTATATAGTGATTTGTCACGAAAGGTATGATTGGGTGTAGTGTACACCGTGTTTTTCGGACTATAAGGCACACTTAAAATCCTTAAATTTTCTCAAAATTGATGGTGCGTCTTGTTAGCACTAAGCACTGATCTTAAGCTGCTTCTTTGTTTCATCATTGCAGAAATCACAGATAATCACAGATAATCAGTCGTTGTTCCCAAAAAAAGAACAAAGTTATTCCTCGGCTCTTTGCAGCCAGAAAAAAACAAAAAGAAAAAAACAAGTTGAATTCAGGCCTTGTTCTAAATTAACTTGTTGACTTCCTGACTATTTTTAAACTACCATAATTACATCACCGTTGTGCTTCCTGACTGATTTTTTGTGGTACAATGCGCTCAAAAAACTTTTCAAATGTGTAAGTACGACTTTGGTTGGCAACAATGGATATTAAGAGCATTACAGTACACTGTGTCACTACCTGATAGGACCCCTGAGCTGTCTTCAAGACTGCCTGACTGTAATTTCTAAACTAGAAGTGCAGTCATGTAAGGCAGCCTGACAACAATAAACCTAGTAAGTTAATTCAGTATAAAAGTTAAGTTTATTTTGGCCTTATGATAGAAACAGGGCGGTGTAGTCCAGCTACTCTGTCCTCCCACCAGAGACAGATAGAGAGCTGTGGACGTGGAGGAGTGATATTACGCACTCTGGAAGAATATTTACTGCGCTTATGGTCCAGAAAATACGGTAGTTGAAAAAAGAAAAAAAAAAAGGACAAAAAGACGAGACCTGCTTTTATTCTGGGACCAGAGAATATAAAAGATAAAGACCATGAAGCATAATAAAAGTATATCTCAGATTGTAACTAATAACTCTCCTTTTGTAGCACAAACACATTGAAAAATGTAAGTCAGTGATTAAGAATCCTTAAAGTCTCTAACCCCCAAATATGACCCATTCCTCTCCATTTCTTCTCCTACTTCCATTCTACCTGAAAACAAACTATTTTCATATCAACAGTCTATTTATGTGGGTAGAGAAGGATTTCTGATGATTTCTGGAGATCCATAATGTCTAAATTGGTGAATCCATGTATCATTTTATATAAATGCATTTTATTCTCCAGAGATTTTCTGAGACATCCACCTTGGTTGTAGATCCATTAATCATATGATAGATTACAATCAATTTCAAATCAAAATCCCTCTAATTGACTTCCTACCGGTGGGTAATATTTATTGAATCCCAAACTAGTAATTCCATTCAGAAAATGGTGAATTAATTACAGAAAATGACTTGAAATCATCCATTTTAGAACAATTAGCAATTCATATTTGCTCAGTCTTGCAGAAAACGGCTCCTTTTTGCATCCAGACACTCATCCGAAAGCTTAAAAACGGCTAAAGTACAAAATGCAGCTTTGTGCTGATTGAATTTATCCATTCGGTATAAATGTTGCAGCCCTTTTTAAAAAGGTTCTCGCCTCAGTAGCAGCTTCCACACTGAAGACTGTTAGGCGTCCCCTGTTGGACCAGGCTGCTGACGTCCAGGAGAGCTGGCAGAGAGGGAAATGTGCCAAATCTGATCAGTAAGCAAATACTCAGAGTGACTCTAAGCATAAATATTATGATTTTCACAAAGCGGGGAAAGAAAAACTTCACCCACATCATTGCCTGTCGACCTGTGAACCGTCTGACCACCAGTCCTGGATTAAACGTTCAGATTCGACCCGTTGCTTTTTGCAATGGGGGCCGATAATGTCACGTATAAAGAAAGTAATCATGGGCCACAAAATTAAAACCTGTTTTTATTTAAAATGGCAAAAACCTTTTTTCATTTTTAGCTGTTCAACAATAAACAAAACACACAAAATACTTCAATGAAACAAGCAAATTAGTCTGATTTCTGTAGAAAAGGAATCTGTACATCATTTTTGATTTGAAACATAAAAATACTACTGCAGGCTCAACTCTTGCTTTATTTTACCGAGTTAAATAAATGTTTGAACCCAAGGCTGCCTTTAGTGGTCTGATTTACTATGAAATTAAAAGCAAAAATTTGGCCTTTTTAAATATTTAGTTTTTATTTATTATTATTTTGTTAATATATATATATATATATATATATATATATATATATATATATATATATATATATATATATATATATATATATATATCTCAAATCATATTGCTTTATGAATCACGCAAATTTTTTTATATATAATATACTTTTTTTAACACTGCTCTTGTCTATTTTTGTATTACTTTCAATTATCCACTCTTGCTGAATTGGTGACAAATGTTCTTGGGATGGGGGGTTAAAATATAAATATGAGTATCATGTCTCTTGTAATTGAAATTATATAATGTATCACTGATGCTCAAAAAAAAAGTATAAAAAAGAAGCAAACATTTGGCTAATTAAAGATAAAAAAAATTTTTGCACTTTATATTTTCCCTTTTAGGAAGATTTTAATTTGTGTCTTTTTTTTAAAGGCCTTGTATCGGTGAAAACTGCCAAAGTGTTTCGCCTCAATCGTCTGAGCTGGCAGAGCCAAATTTAGGCCAGTCTGGTCTGTGATTGGGGGCCGGCCAAAATCATTCAGCGGGCCACAAAAGGCCCCCGGGCCACAGGTTGGGACACCTCTGCTCTGCTTCCTGCTCCTTTTTTTTCTGCACAAAGCGAACACATCAGCACAGAAAGCTTCACAGACGCACGTTTTCTTCTGCAGGCTGGCTGCTCTGCACACGAACACAGAAAAAAAAAAAGTGATGAGCTCATCTCATTTTCTGTTTCCACTAGATGAATCACTGCCTTTTATTTTCTTCCCCCTTATTACGGGAGCTTTGACACAGACGCCACCTTTACCTCATAAACCACTTTCTCCATCTCTTTCCTCGACGACGTGGACTAGTTTTTACATTAAACGTGTTGAAACGAATAAATAAGCAGTTTAAAAGTTTTCTTAGACGACAGCAAGAGGTCGCAACGTGAAGATAGCGAACAAAGCTCTGAGCCTTCGCTGCATCTTTGTTAAAACTTTCCTGGTATTTATTCTGGTGTCACAGCAGCGGCTGACAGACAGAGGAGAGGTTGATCCCATCCTCTAAAAGCTAAACAATGACAGGAAGAGTCCGCCGCATCCCTCACATGATCAAACTGGCAGCTCAAGGTCGGCGTCAAGCAAGAAAAAACAGGAAAACAAACAAAGATCCAGGTTCAACTTTCAGCCTAAACTTCTTTTTTTAAGAGAGAGGGGGAGATTTTCCCTTCGTGGATCAGATTTTTTTCCATTTCCTACCTCCTCTGCCCTGCTTTTCTTCACAGTCTGGACGTTAAACCAGGTCGGCTCGGTTCCCTTCAGAGTCCTAAAGAAGCAAAACCTCGGCTCATCTGAGCCCGTTTCCTTTGTTTTCTTCTTCTGCAAATTCAAAAGCGGAAAGTTGATCTCCTCCGCTCCTCTGTCTGCTGCTCCTCTATCTTCTCAGCCTCTGAAACTCGAACCGGACCGCCCGTCGGCTCTGGTCCGGCTCCCCCGATTGGCAGAGAGCCTCCAGGAAGTGAGGCTGTGATTGGCTGTCGTCTGGGGGGGTTTAAAGCTTCCAGATGTTGGCCTCAGCTCCGCGCTCAAAGGAGCGACGCAGCAGATTTTACCCGGCGCTCGTCATCGGGACGCTTTCTGTCTTCACAGCAGGAGCTCAGAGGTCAAAGGTTAAAGCGATCCCAATGTTTTTCTACCCAAGAAGTTCTCAACTGTATTAAACTCGTTTTGTTTTGAGGGATTCCTTTCTGCAAAATAAAAGAAAAATTATTTAACCTTTATTCTGATCAAATTTCCTGAATAAAGTCTCACCAGAGGCTTATTTTCAGGTTTAGTAAAGCCTTGTTTGGTTTAAAGTTATTCAGATGCACGACTTTTTGATTAAAATTGCTTTGTTCAACAAACTTAAACCCTCCATTTATCGCTGTCGGACACCAAGACAGTCGTTAGCGGGCAAACGGAGCCTCGAATGTTTAATATTTCACAATATTTAATTGTTTCTTGAGGTTTTCACTGAGCTTCATTTGCCAGAGTGACAAAAGAACAACAAAAATCCTCCTAAAAAGGGAAAGAAAAAGCCTCCAGATGTCAGAAAAATTAACAACAGATTGAGGCGAGTCCTTGGGGAGCGGAGCCACGGCGCTCCAAATGTTTCGACTCATGCTGTTAGATTTCATCGTTCAGCTTTTAACGTGTTAATGCGAGTCAGAAGAAAGAAACGCGTTTATTTAAAAGACGTAATGATGCAAGTTTTTATGAAGAATGTGGCATTGGTTGACTGGAGAGTCAGAGGTTTTACTTGTTGCATTAAGCTTTGTTTTAAATGAACATCTGGGCCATTATCCAGATGTGCAGAAACATCAGACATTTATGGAAGCTCATCAGGTCAGAAACAGCCGAGTCGTTCAATCCTCCATAGTTATTGGCAACTTAGGTGAAGGTTGGTAAAAAGCCTCAACGTAAAGAAATATTGTTTAATAACGGCAAATATGTGAAGAAAAACCTTCTGTAAGGAGGAGCTCTGGGTCCGTTTCCGATCCAGATGTTTCAATTATTGCTCTGACTGCAGGTTCAGACCCATTTCCTCACAAACCAGACTTTGAACCGTCCTGTTACTGAAAAGTCCTATTTTAATAAACTTTAAATAAACTTGCCTTGCCTACATGGCTCTGATATGTTCTCTTGTCTTCCTCATTTTGAACAGCAGCTTAAAGAAAAAGAGTCTCCGCCTCCCATCAGGTTTATATCTGAGGGAAACGAGAAGCTGCCGACTTCTAATTATTGTCGTTCAACTGTGATCAACTTAAAACAGCAGAGGCTATATTAAACATGTAAAGGCGTGTCATTTAATCCATTTCTACAGCTGCTAAGATCATATTAAATGCTGCAAACTGTGCTTCTAATTCATCAAATATGGAATGAAAACTCATTAAAGTTGGGAGCAGTTTTAGGAAAAGGTGAAAATTGTGCAAAATATAACTTATTTATGTTGTGATAAATCATATGAGCTGGTTGACTAGTCAGCTGCACAGGTACATTTCTAGATTAATTGCAGATATCTGTGTAAAAAAAACCCAACATAGGACATTTTATGATGTCGAAAAGTTGCACATTTACCAGAAAAAATTATACTTTTCAAGGATTAAAGGAAAATTTTAGGTATTCTTTGGCAATAAAAAAAGCCAGATTTGCATTTTCCGACATGCGTCCTGATATTTCCCAAACAATGAGTGGATTTTGTGCATCAGAACCACATCTTGATCCAGAAAAACCCGCCTGAGACGGTGAGGAGAAAGCCTGTACCCAGCAGAAGAGATGCTATATTTCCAGATTAATTAACGTTTTTTCCTCACACATCTCTGCCTTTAAATTGTCAGAATATCCAAGTTTTTTTCTTGTAAAAATTTATAATGAGCCTAGAAACGGTTTCAGATCACAGTTACTCCTCCTGGGCCACAACATTAAATTTTTTCCTCTTTATATGATATTAGGATGTATCGCTACATTTTATTGTGCATTTAAGGTTAGGGTTAAAGGGGTGTAAGATATTTAAATAAATGTAAGACTTGAACATGATAACCCTCTGAATTTAAGACTTCCTAAGACCCTGAATGCTACAGTCATCACATCCAACCAATCACAGACCAGGTTCCGTCACCAAGCCCCGCCCCCTTCATAAAGTTCAGAGAGAACACTTTCTTTTTTCTTTTCTTTTTAAAACCTTGCAGTTCTGGTCAAAAGTTGTGTGTTTATGTAAAAACATAAAGCCACAGCATAAAATGGCCCCGGCTGAACTTATTAATAGATATTTGATAAATATTAATAGATCAATATGATTTCTATTTGACTGATATGCATCTTGTCCAGCTCTACTCCATTGTAAGGGATTTATGTTATTCTTGTTTATTTCCAGGCATTTTGCACGTCTGCACCCAGACTCCCAGTGATGGTGCAGAGCGTTGCTGCTTTCTGCTGCTCTCCTGGTGAGAGGAGCCCTCCATGTTTCAGCTTCTGTTCATAAACGTGAAACCGGCTTCAACCGAAGGCTCTGAACTGAAGAATTAAGGTAATTAAAATAATTAAAGGCAGAGATTAGCGAGAGAATATTTCCCATTTTGATCTCGGTTCTGTTCTGGTTGATTTCCACCTTAACAGAGGAGGTCTAGCTCAACGGTAACTTTGCCACAAGCTAAATTAACAAAGTCTGTCTTCTGTCACAATAATACAAGTAAAGAAAATGAGATTTGACTTTATTTTCATGATCTAATAATCTGGGAAAGATGTTTTCATTTAATTTGATTATCTTGTAGAGTGAGATTACAGATTTTTTTTTTTTTTTAAAAAAGGTCAAAAATCTAGATTAGAAAACATTAATTTTCTGATTGCAGCAGCCATCACACCACCTGGAACGCCTTCGTTTATCGCCGTCTCCTGTAGCCATGACAACGCAGACGCCGTGGCGGTTCTGACCTGTTGCAGCAGAGGAAAACATCCCGTGTTTACCAAACGTCAGGGTTAATTATGGGATGGAGGCGCTCAGAGAGTTTGACAGTCTCTGTATCAGAGGGAATCCTGAAGATCATCTCAACAAGCGGCCTTATGGCGCGTTTACGCAGAAAAATATCGACCATTATGCCATTTATTTTATATTTAACCATCGTTGTCCTTCTCACCCAGGCAGGTTAACCGAGGCTCATCCGTTAGGTGCTGTGCCGTGTTTGGCTTTCTTTATAAATTATCCACATCCAACCTATAGAAACGACAAAATTTAACTTATTATCATGGTTTTATATCTTCAGAGTCACCTGGTCCTCTGCAGGTGTTTGCCTCCTGCACCGAGGCGCTAACGGCCATTAACGCATCTCTAAATGACCGTAATATAGCCAAAGGTTTAAAGGATGCAGATGTTTAAAGGGCACAAACACAAAAGTCAACACGTGTGATTAAATATGTTAAAAAACAAAGCTCTAAAGTGATTAAAAATCTGGGAAGTTTACTGTAAATGTTGCCTTTAAAGCTCGGCTACAGAGCTGGGTAAACAGGTTTGCTGGTATAATAATTGACTTGTTTTCAACATCTTAAATGCTAGAAATGGGCTTGTTGTGTTTTGACCAAAGAAAGCAATCAATGATTAAAATGACAGTTAAAATAGTAACTTTGAAGAAGAACAGGGGAAGGAATCGGTGAAACTAAGTTCAGATCCGCCCCACAGTCTGAGAGCAATTAAAGAATCCAACAATTAAAATAAAACAAGGATTAAACCAGCAGCAATTTAGATTTCAACTTGCAAAAAAATTTAAATAAAAACTAAAAACTGGGCTTCTACATTTGCCGCCCAGAGTCCATCTGAAGTTACTTTAATGCATTAAAGCCAAACCTACAGAGCTATATTTAGCTTCTCTTCTTTGTAGGTTATTATTAGATAAATAGAATATTAAATAAACAGATTCATAAGTTATTTCTGAGGCCTGCGAACACATCAGAATTGAAGCCTTGGATCTGTAAAATCCTTAATAAACTAGAAAACATAAAGACTAAAAGCAGCTAAAACATCACAGAGGAGTAGCGTTAGCATCCAGGAGGCTGAAATATGAGAACCCTGCAGCCCAGCGGTCCTCAGAGCTGCTGATTGTAACTCGATAACCTGAGCAGCTCTGCTGAAGAGTCAGAAAACGCCCGAAACAGAAAGTCTTCATCACCTCGTATGAGGAGGAGGATGAAGAGGAGTTATCTGCAGCGATGCTAACCTGTTTGCTCCATTCAGCAGAGAGGAAACCTGAGGCTGTCTCTGATTGGTTCAGAGCTGGTTTCATGCTCTCACCCTTTACTGACCTTTTTACCCCCAGAGACCAGAAGGCCAGCTTTTCCTCTAGATCTGGGCAATAAATCCATTTAAATCGATTCATTCTAATTCACAATTCATTAAGATTTAATTATTCGGGGAAATCTGGATTTTATTTTGATCCCATGAAGGGAACAGCAGCAACGCTGAACACATGTTTATGGAAATATATTTTATAAATATTATAAAACAGAAAACTCTTTTTACCATAACATAAGGCTCTTTAATTTGATCGTTTACTCAGTGTTTTTCTATAAAGTTGGTTCGTAGTGAATCTGTTCTCGGCTCAGTCTTAATAAAACCACCAGCAGCAACATTTAGTTACATTTTCTCTGTTTACAGCGGCAGGGCGGCCATCTTGTTTTACCAGCCTGGTTCACAGCCTGTTTTTAGCTGCTTTGATTTCAGGTCGACTCCAGGAAGAAACGCTTAAATTGAAAATAAGTTTTTCAAAATAATTTCTTTCCGTAAACGAAAAGGAGTTAAAAATAAATCTGATTTAGTAGAATAAAATCAAAATATTATATTTTTACGCCATATCACCCAGCTCTAGTTTCCACTGTCGTTTGCTTTTTATGTTTTAATCGTTGCTTTCATTGGTTCAATCTTTGCCATTTGGGTGCCTGATGGTATATTAAAGCCTTTTTTAAATTAAGTTTGATGTTGCCTTTATTCATGAGCTCCTCGCTCTTTTTATGCCCCGTTACTTAAAACCGGCTCACTTCCACTTTCCAAACGCGCATCCATGACAGAGATACATTACAGCAGCAGCAAAATGACCAGAAACAATAACCTTTTGTGCTTATTTTGCCTTAATATCCACATATTATTTTTTTCTCCAGGTAAACTTAATCAGTAAAATACAAAACAAACTACTGGGCTAATGTGTCAGCCGTGGTTTGATCCAAACGGAGCATTTTGCTCTTCTTGTTAAACTGAATTAATCTGCTTTAACGTGGTGTTCAGCCGGGTTTCTTTACTTTTTTATTTTTAACTTTCTGCCTTTCGTTCATTATCAAACTTTGCTAAGTTTTAGCTCAGACATTCAGGGCTAAACACAACCTATCGGATTTGTAAACATGGAGAAAATCAACAGTCCTTATCATTTCATCTCACTCTAAAGCAGAAACGTCAGGCTTTGTCTGCCTTTCTGAATAACAATACGCATAAACTCCCCGCCCCTTAAACTCAGGGCCAAAAATCAAAGTCTAAATCTGTCACCTCATATAAAGGGACTCTACAGCCGCCACGTTTTTGGTAAGCTGTAATTTTCCTGTTATAAATAACTGAAAACAGCGACTTTACGGCCTTAACCGGCTTGTTGTGGCTCCAGCCGCCAAGCGCAGAACTGCAAATCCTGCAAAAAGCTCTTAGCCTGGCAACCAAGGTCATTTTAAAAACCGCCTTGAAGTGAAACCAAAACAACCGCTAGGACCTGAAGCCGCTGTTGTTGTGGACTATAACCGCCTAAAAGACCATTTTAAGTCATTAAAACCACCTTAACCACAGGGCAGAAGGTGCATCGGCGTCTCGTCTGACTCACAGAGACGACAATCTGCCTCAATGCGCTGATGAGGGGTAAAAATTACTGCTTTCTGTTTCTACCAGCGAACCGAAAGCATTCTGGCAGTCAGAGAGACGTGAAGATGAAGCCGCTGCCCGGGTTCAGTCTGGGCGAGCTGGGGCCTGACAGCGAGGCGATGGAATGCCGGTTTAAAGGAGTCGAGGCGCTCCACCCTCAGGACGCCGCTCTGCGTCGCTGCGTGTAAAAACCAGGAAGCTAGACTCAAAGTTCAACCTGCAGAACACATTTTTTGCTGCGCGTTATTGTTAATAATCCAGTTTAGACAACTTTTATTTGTCATTTTGCATGTATTTGTATATATTTACAAAAACAACATAGCAGGACGCTCTGAGCTAGCTTGCTGCGACTGCATATTTGTCCAACCAGGAGTCTAACATTCACAAGCAAGGCTAAAAACATTTGATTAAAGCACCTACGACCAATATTAACAGTTAAATGTTTGTTTTTAAACGACCAAACAGCCACATTTCATACACGACGACTAGGGCTGGGCGATATGGATTAAAAAAATAAATCTCAGATTTTATCATACCAAATCCGATTAATCGATTTTTTTTCCTCCTTTTTGTTTCATAAAAAGAAATTAAAGAAATTATTTTAAAACCTTGCTTTTTATGTCAAGCATTTCGTCAGGGAGTTGACCTGAATTCAAAGTGCAACTAAATGTAAGCTGTGAAACATGCTTGTAAAACAAGATGGCAGCCGTGCCATTATAAACAATGAAAATATAACAAAACATTTGCTGCTAGTGGTATTACACATTGAGCTAAGCAAAGGCTTCACTGCACTTGTGAACTTCAAACTAAGTTAAAAAAAAAAGTAAATAAGTAAATGAAGTACCTCGTATTATGGTAAAAAAAAGTTTCCACTTAACAATATTTTGACAATACATTTGCCTAAACATATATTCAGCATCACATGCTGTTCTCTTCATGGAAACCCAATGAGTGTATTGGCAAAATAAAATCCAGATTTTCCAAAAATGAAATCTTAAAGAATTGTAAATTCGAATTAATCGATTAAATCGATTTATCGCCCAGCCCATACGACGACATGCTGAATTAGCCCCAAAAGGCCTTGGAAACATCAGCGTCTTCAAAAAGCTTTCATCTTAAGTTTCTGAATTTGAAAATAACACAAGCCGAGTATATTCAGAGCACATAATTCTGTATAATTGTTTAGAAGAGCGACAGTACCTTTGATAGGAAACAAAATGTTGTCTTTTGGCTGAATAAAACTACTCCCCAGTGAGAAAATTAGTCAAATATCCCTGCAGTATTCTTTTATTATTATTATTTAGCAATTCTTTGTGGATTTAGGACTTGCCACAGGTGTTTAATGTATATTCAGTGAGTCAGTTACCCCATTAACAACCATAATGTAATCTTTAGAAAGCTCTCCAGCTTTGCTGAGAAACATAACTGACCAGTGCCGCAACAACAAAGTTTAGCTTAAACATAAAGGCTTATAGAACATCCCGAGAAGGCTCAAATGTTAAATAAAAACATTTAAAATGTTATTTTTTATCATTCTGGTTGATTTACAGCTTCTGATTGGCTATGTTGAGCCATTAGGTTGCTGATATTTTAGCTAAACAGGAGAAGAAGGTCCTCTTTTATGAACCTAGTGTTAAATTTCCCAGGAACACGCCACATACCACAGCAGAGTCCCTCTGGAGCCATTTAAAGGGACAGTACCCACATTTAAAGGGACAGCGCCGCACATTTAAAGGGACAGTACCCACGTTTAAAGGGACAGCGCCGCACATTTAAAGGGACAGTACCCACGTTTAAAGGGCCAGCGCCGCACATTTAAAGGGACAGTACCCACGTTTAAAGGGCCAGCGCTTCACATTTAAAGGGCCAGCGCTGCACATTTAAAGGGCCAGCGCACGTTAATTTAGTTTTCACCCAAAATGTGTTATTATGCAGACTAGCTAATGGGTAAAGTTATTTTATATTCTGCGTAACATGGCCAACTTGGCTCTGACCAGAGCCGGCCCAAGGCAGAAACAAGAAAACCCATCAGGGGCCTCCCATCAATGCTCGAATTCTGATACATACCAGGGATTATATATTTGTTTAATAGTTTTACATTTATTAAAAATATTTTAAGATGTTTAAACTTCTTACCGAGATTAAAATTTGCGATTTAATTTTGCAAAAGCGTAAAGAATAATCCTGGTGTCTTGGTTTTTTTAACCTGGTTAAAATCTGATGGTGAGAGTCCAGGTTTATGTCTAATTTGCTCATAAAAACATCTCTCTATGCTCAGACAATTTATTTAATTCAACCTGGACCCCAAAATTCCCACTAAATCTGAATTAAAATGCTTTTATCGGCGCCGGTGGGCTTAACAAAGATGGGCCCCAGACCCAGTTCTGCCCCGGGCCCCGTACACCTCTCCACCGGCCCTGGCCGGGGCAGCTCTCCCATGGACCGGGATGTCAGCAGGTGCTGCTGCCGCCTTACCTCCGCTGCTGGGCGGCTGTCTCCGGACCACCGGCTCCCGCCTGTCTCTCCTCAGGTTCTCCTCCTCCTCCTCGGACCGAGCCTCGGCCATGTTCCAGCCGCTCCTCCGCGCCTCCTCTGCTGCTCCTCTGGGGTGAAAACCCAGCTCAGCGCGGCGACATTTTCCTCTCCCCACCTCCACCTCCACCCTCACGGCTCCTCGTCGCGAACACCGACCGCAACGCCGCCCGCGTCTCCCTCCGGGGGGACGAGTTCACCTGAGCGGCGGTAACTTCTCCGCTCGGAACGACTCCCGGGGTCGGGTAGAAACTCTCGCCCTGCGGCCAGAAGTCGTTCCCGGGCGGAGCCGTCAGGGTCCGGGGAGAAAGCGGCGCTGCTCCGCGTCTCGCTCCAAGACTTTCTGCTGTTTCCCTGTTTCCCTCCGCGAGCTCCTGACACGGAGCCGCACGAGCGAGCTCCAGCTCCGTGACGTCACTGAGCGGAGGGGGGTAAAAAAAAATAAAAATGGGGGAGGAACGAAAAGAGAGTACCGTAATAAGCTTATCTGTCTGCAGAGGCGGTCCTAGGTTTAATGGGGCCCGAAGCTAGAAATCACTTAGAGGCGAATCAGAGTTTATTTAGGTTATTTAGGTATGGAATAGATGTTCAGTTCTGTTGGGTACCAGCACATGAAGGGGTGAAAGGAAATGAAACAGCAGACAAGCTAGCTAAAAAGGCTTTAGGAAAGCAGAATGTAGTTGAGATTACATTTGGGAAAGGGGAAGGGAAATCAATAATTAAAAAGAAAGAAACAGAAATGTGGCAAAAAAAATATGGGATGAAGATGAGAAAGGAAGAAGATTATATAGGATTCAAAAATCTGTAATAATTAAAAATTATGGAGAAAGAAGCAGAAGGGAAGAGATAATTTTTACTAGATTAAGAACTGGACACACCTACTTGAATGAGTTTTTGTATTTACTAGGGAAGAGAAATAATGATACATGTGAGGGTTGAGGAGGAAAAGAAAATGTGGATCATGTTCAGATGAAATGCATTAAATATGCAACGGAAAGAGAGAGGATGAGGAAAGTAATTATGGAAAATGGGAGAGAATGGAGTATTAAGGGAATATTAGGGCGAGATGGAGATGGAGAGGAAAATATGGTAATTAATAAAGCATTGTTTTTATTTTTACATAACACAAAATTAAAAAAATAGAATATAGTAGGTGGAACCATAGAGCTACACACTCATGTACAGTAGGTGGCGGTATGCACCTATAAGTTGTTTGTGATCCGCCAATAAAAGGAAAAGAAGAAAGAAGAAGAAATCAGAGGCGTGTTGTTCAGGGTGGCCAGATGGGGCCTCTTAAACTCTTGGGGTGGCACACTGAAACTACAAGCCATATTTTCAGGATTTTATTCTACTGTTGCAGTAAACCTGCCTGTAGAAAACTATCTTAAAGACTTAACTAAACGCCTACACTGCAAAAAGGGAACCAAAAGTAAGTACAATTTTCTTGAAATTTGCGTATTTTTCCTTGATTTGAGCAGCTAATTAAGACCATTTGCCAATGGAAGGAGTATATTTACCCCTAAAATAAGATAATTAGATAAACAGCCCTTTAAATAAGATGATGGAGATGAATTGTTCTTATTTTAAGTGCAAAAATCTTATTCCATTGGCAAATAGTCTTATTTACCTGCTTACATCAATGAAAAATACACTAATTTCAAGAAAATTTGACTTATTTTGAGTTCCCTTTTTGCAGTGTACTAATATCTTTTGGTTTATTGTTTGATTTTTAATGTGCGTAGACCAGGGGTCTGCAACCTGTGACTCCGGAGCCACAAGAGGCTCTTTGGACCTTCCACAGTGGCTCTTAATTGCTTGGGCTACAAATAATATTTTTATTATGGCATTTAAATATAATGATAATAATACTTAAATAATAAAAATAATAATAGTACCGATCCGTTGTGGTGAAGAGAGGGCTGAGCCAAAAGGCGAAGCTCTCGATTTACCGGTCGATCTACGTTCCTACCCTCATCCAGGGGCGGCTCTAGACAGGGGCCCACAGGGGCCAGTGCCCCTGTAGAAATGGTCCAGGCCCCTGTTATGGCCCCTGTACTAAAGACATATATTAAATAAACTTCTTACGATTATATGCATTGGTGAAGAAACCACACCTGATTTGTCACTTTGATCAATTTTATTTTTTGTACCTTTACAATTTCACCCTAACAAGGGTTTAAAAATCAAGGTGTTTTACTTTTAGCTTCAGCAGCATTGAGCTGGGATCACAGTTTTCATCTGCTAGATCAGGGATCTGAAACCTGCAGTATCAGTGCCACAAGTGTCTCACTTCATATTAAGCGATTAAATATTGCCCTGTTTTATGATTTCATTATTTTATGTGCCCCTGTGAAAAAAACACTGGCCCCACCTTGGCCCCCTAGGTAAATTTGGTCTAGAACCGCCACTGCCCTCATCTATGGTCACGAGCTTTGGGTTGTGACCGAAAGAACGAGATCCTGGATACAAGCGGCTGAAATGAGTTTTCTCCGTAGTGTGTCTGGGCTCTCCCTTAGAGATAGGGTGAGGAGCTCAGTCATCCGGGGAGGACTCAGAGTAGAGCCGCTGCTCCTCCACGTCGAGAGGAGCCAGTTGAGGTGGCTCGGGCATCTGGTCAGGATGCCCGAGCCATCTAACCATAGGAGGGACTATGTCTCCCGGCTGGCCTGGGAACGCCTTGGGATTCCTCCTGAGGAGCTGGCCCAAGTGGCTGGGGAGAGGGACGTCTGGGCCTCCCTACTGAAGCTGCTACCCACGCGACCCGACCCCGGATAAGTGGAAGAAGACGGACGGACGGATAATAATAAATGCAGGTTTTAGCAGTTTTGTTTCCATGGAATAATTCCTTTTAATTTTCAAGACAGAAGGATGATAAAAGTGCCAGTAATATTTAATCTCAAATCAATATTTTTTTCATTATGTTGGAAATTATGATTTTTTTTTACATCATTATCCACAAATATCAACATTCCATCCATCCTTTTTTTTTTTTGTTAAATCTCAAAATAGACTTAAAAGGGTGTTTCTTTAACAATGACAACATATTTCCTATTGTAAATTATAACTTGTCTTTTTTCAAAAGGCCAGGCAACAGTTGTGGCTCTGAACGAGTTTAATTCAAGTGGACTGTAGGCAAAATGGCTCTTTAGACAATAAAGGTTGCAGGCCCCTGGGATCGACCAATAACGGTACAGTTAACATTTTGAAAACAAAGTACCGTAATAAGCTTATCTGGCTGCAGAGGCGGTCCTAGGTTCAAAGGGGCCTGAAGCATAAATTTTGATTTTGGTTTATTGTTTGATTTTTAATGTTACTAATGATCTAATGTGCATAGACCAGGGGTCTGCAACCTGTGAATTTGGAGCCACAAGAGGCTCTTAATAACTTGGGCTACAAATTGTATTTTTATGTTGGTATTTAAATATAATAATGATAATAAATGCAGATTTTAGCAGTTTTTTTCTTTTCATGGAATAATTCCTTTTAATTTCCACAACAGAATGATACTAAAAGTACCCGTAATAGTTTTAGCAATAATCAATATTTCATCATTAAGTTGGAAACTGTGATTATTTTTTACATCATTATCTACAAATATCAACATCCCAGCCATCTTCTTTTTTAAAACCTCCACCCCTGGCCATCCCTGGTGGCTCTATTGGTATTGTTGCATTCAATGTGCCTCGGAAAACGAAAACAGGAGCTGGTAATGGAGTAAACCTAAGTAAAAGGCGTTCCAGTTAACACAGTCGGAGAAGTCAGGATTCCAAAATGAAAAACAAAAGGTTAGGGTTCCACTATGGCAACAGCCGGGAAAGCTGTTGTTTTGTTCGTAGAGTGTCTTATAAATGTCATTTTAATACTTTACACATAAAAACACCATTTTTAATTTGTTCGGTTCAGATTGGCAGCCGCTACATGTAGACCTGACATTGGTTTTTAGACGCACTCTCACGAATGTGTCCTGTAAATATTCTATCACAGCTTTCTTATGCTGATGCGAGGAGCTGCCATGTTTGATCTGACAATCGGCTTTGAAAAATGTATCCGGTCGTTTATGGTTGATTTTTTTTCCGATCGGAAGCCGGGGTTTCCGAGTTCCGACATCAAATGGAATGCAACACTTCTTGCGATTTTGGACCCTAACCCAGCCGCTCCAGTATGGGTCTAGGCTACGAAACTAGTCCCAGTTAAGAAAGTAAATATTATCTGCAGCAAAATAGGTGAAAGCCGCTGAAAGCAGTTCTGTAAAGAAGCAGGAGAGAGTTTTGATTTGTGGAACTTGAGAAATGTAAGTAACCAACATCAGCACCTCAAAATAGCATTCTAATTCTAAAGTATAACGCATTTATCAACAGAAACCTAATCTCTTTTATAAAACTAAATATTCTGTGGCAGGCAGGAGTTCTGAAGACTGCTGGAAAGATGAAAAAGCAAAGACTGTAAGCTTAGACTATTAAAAATTCAGATTCTTAGCCACAGCTGTCTGAAAAAGAAAAGGTGAGGGTTTCCTTTTTACCAATATTTCGTTGTCATTATTGCTTAATTGTTTTGTTGACCCTCTGATGCAGTTCAGGTATAAATAGCAGGTGATATTTCTTTTACATTATATACAGCACAACAACACTAGATGCTGCCTAAACAACCGCTTTATTTAATTTAGACTTTTGCTTATTTATAATAGCGTAATTAGGATTTCACAAAATGATAGTGTTATTTATTTCACTATTTCTACTTCTAGAATTAGAATTACGAAAAATACAACTGAGGAACACCATTTACATTGTTTTTATTGTACAAAGGTTTCCCTTTCCCTTGAATGTATAATTTTGCTGTTTTATGATGCAGACAGAGTATCTTTGATAAAAAAAAATAAGGGTGGGGTTTATCTCTCCACATTTCCATATCTTCTAAAGAAAATACAGGATAAATCTAGACAACAGGCATACTTTGAATATATTTGGTTTAATTGATAAGTTTTTACCATCTGTCTCTGTTGCTGGTAAGTTCAAATGCAAACTTTTTCAAAGTGGGAAAAAGTCCCAATTCAACGTTCATCAGATCGGACGCTGCTTTATAATTTATAATAATAATAGAACTTTATTGATCTCACAATGGAGAAATTCACTTCTGCATCTTTACCCATTCCCTCGGGGAGCAGTAGGTTGCCGCTGTGCGGTGCCAGGGGAGCAATCGAGGGTTAAGTGTCTTGCTCAGGGACCCAGAATGGTAGTCTGTGGGAGTTGAACTCAGAACCTCTGGGACCCAAGCTCAATGCTCTAACCACTAGGCCACCAGATTAACAAAAAGCATCTAGTGTGTGTCGTGCTTATAAAATTTGTACAAATGTACCAAGAAATACTGCTTTTCTCTTTAGACAGAAGAAACGTTTTTTAACTTTGAGCACCTGCCCCTCCAACGGTCTCTGCACGTCCCTGGTGTGGAGTGCTTCATATGTTCTAACCGTCGATTTCGTCCGTATTTTGACACAAAAATTGGGAGCTTACGATTACGGACGAAACGGATCAATACGGAGCAGTACTACCGGAAAAGGTGGGGGCGCTATTGAGTTTGTAGTACAAAATGTCAACAAAATCACAAAGAAGGTTATAATTCTGGGCTTTAAACAATGGCGGGATTCGAGGAACGACTTGCGGAGCTTGTCCACAACTACCCACACACATATGATGTGTCGTGTCCGGGGCACAGGGACAAACAAAAAGTTTACTTACGGAGAAAATACAACAAAATCACGTCTTGGACCGTCGCCATGTTTGATCAGTGACGAATCATTGGCGCCCAGCACTGCCACCTGGAGGAAATATTGGTTATTGCGCACCTCAACGGACGGAGGTATGAAGGAGTCAACGGATAGAACGTACGGACAGAAATACGGACGTGTAGGCCAAACGTAGGGTATGAATGGACCTTTAATCAGACCAGAATTAGTTTGGCCATTTGTTCAAGGGTGAATATACTCGAACAAACTCTGTTCCACGCCATAGAACTGGACAGAACTTTGGACTGCGGTTCGCTTCTGGTGTGAATGCGAAACGGCCTTAATCCGACCCAACTACAGACAACATGCATCTTTGGACTCAACAAGCCAGCGTAGTGGACTGAGCCAGTACTGAAAGTAGGGGTGGGTATTGCCAAAGAAGTCACAATTTGATTCGAATCACGATTCACATGCCACGATCCGATTCTATCACTATGCATCACGATACTTCAATTATTGTGATGTATCGCGATGCATTGTGATATTTTCACTGAACACTGTTAGAAATAAATACAGCCATTACCAGTGGCTGACTGGCTGTGTATGATCTGGATAGTGTCTTCAATTGATACATAACTGAAAGAAACTGCATTCAAACACAGCTGTATTTACTGCAACGACTTTTGGAGGTATTGCCATGAAAACAAATATTACTGTTACTGGAGTGGACAGACTGACAAAAGGTGTTTAGGATTTATAAAAGTTAAAATACCAAAATAAGGATAATCAGTGTCGTTTACATGGCCCCAGTGGTCCTTTAAACCAGTGAAGTTGTATTCCACATGTTTTTGGCTGATGTTCGCCAACTATTCATGCAATTTTATTTATTATTTTTTTTAAATTAATAATCGATACTTGGCATCAAGAATCGATGCAGTATATCGCGAAAATTTTAATTGCGATGCATCGTCATGACGATTATTTTGCACACCCCTAACTGAAAGCCTACCTTTTCCGTAGCAACGCCGCCGCCAGCACGGTGTGGGACTCCGTCGGGTTGCGGGGCGCGTTCTCTGATGCTGCTTCAAAGTCAGGAATACAATGTCCGCTCTTAATGCTCAGAATGGTTGATCAGCTGCAGAACATAAATGCAAAGCAGTGAAGCTGCACGCAGGTTTTCCATAATGGTTTTCCTTCTATTCCGGGTCGGCGCAACGTCCCGCCCCGAAAGTCTCTGTCCAACGGGAGCAATGATGACCACACACCTGGCTCTGTTACAAGTTATAGCTCAGGTGCCAAAAAAAAAAGTGCAATGTAAAAGCAAACCGCACCGAGTGGGGGAAAACAAAAAGGTCTAAACCAAACAAGCGGCTCAATGGGGCTCAGTGTGAATACGACCTTTAGTTTAGATTATTAAGTGAAATATGATTAGTTGGCAGCACTGCTGCCTTGCTCGAAGGAGGTCCTGGGTTCTAACCCTGGCCTGGGGTCTTTCTACTTGTTTGCATGTCCTCCATGTACATGGGTGGGTTCTCTCTGGGTACTCCTACAGTCCAAAAACATGACCGTTAGGATAATAGGTCTGTAGTTGCCGTTAGGTGTGTGTGTGGATGGCCATTTTTTTCCCGATTTGTCTCTGGGATGGACTGGCGGTAACCAATGACACCCCCCCCCCCCCCACCCCACCCCCACCACAACCAACCCTGCATGAATAACCGGCTATGACAACAAATGGATGGATAATTGGTCGCCTAGTGTGCTCATGATAAATTAAAGAGCGACAGCTGTAGGGGCAGCCTTGCACCAAGCCGTAGAGACGGTGGCTCTGACAATACGAAAGGAGGTGAAGCTCAAGATGCTCCGATGTTGGGAGGAGAAACTTGGGACGTAGTAGAGCGGGTGGCCCATATAGAGAGACCGTCAGTCCTCCAGACCTCCATCCATGGTACAATTCCCTACCCTTTGACCTTTTTCTACATGTCTGCCCCCTTTTTTTCATCCTAATTCCTGTCTGATCACTGGGAATAAAAGCCTCCAGTGCCACAAAAATCCTACAGCAGGTCTAGTTAGAGCTTAGATGGTGAGGACAGAGGAGAGACGGAGGATTCATAGAGAACAGAGGGTACATCGGCAAGATAGGAGGAACCTGTGGAGCAGAGGCCTGTGGCTCTTTGGCTCCTCCAGTCTGGCTCTCGTAAAACCAATTAAGATGTTTTTAGTTATCAAGGCAATAAGAAATGATGGTTTTAGCTGATCAATGTCTGCATAGAACATACACAACAGAAGACCACCAAGTGCACAAGACTTTTAAAAGTCTTTAATGTAATTTTTTATGATTATTATGTCCTTTTCATTTATCAGTGGGCTCCCTATCTTTCTTTGTTTCCTAAACTTGTGGAAAGGGCGCCCTCTGCCTTCCTCATGGACAAAGTGAAGGGATTTCTTCTTTGTAAAAGTTAGATGATTAATTTTGCTCTAAAACGTTAAAACAGAAATTAATTTTAGTTTAATTTCATTAAAAAACAGTATCTTTTTCTGACACCAGACAAATTTCTCCCTTTAACAACAGGGACAAGGGTCTCTTTGAATCAATAAGGTTGCTGACCTCTGAGCTGAGTTAGGACTGCAGCGAAGGTTCGTGGGTTTAGTGAAGATGTTGTAGAAGACGACCGGCTGAGATGGAGCTACAGCGAATAAATGAAAGGAAAATATTTCAGGTTTTTATGTTTATACTGGCCCAGTGATGGACTGGTGACCTGTCCAGGGTGTACCGCCCCTCTCACAATGCCTGCTGTAGATAGGCACCAGCCCCCAAGCCACCCTGCAAGCAAACTGAGTTTTATGCTGTTATAATGTCTAATATTGCTAAACCTGTGGGATTTAGTTTGGGTTGGACGCAGAGTATTGACAACATGTGGCAAATGTATCAACTTAAAAATCTCCTGGCATGGCAAATAGCGCTGGAATATTTACCAACAAGAGCGTTTTAGAAAAGAATTAATTGTACTAGAAGTCCTTAACATCTGAGATTAAAGTGTGGAGATGAAGAAACAGAGAAACATGTGTTTTTTGAAATGTAGATTTGCCCTAAGAGTGTGGATTCATGTGTTACGGTGGTTAAATTAATTATATATGTGGGATTTAACTTGTGAAAAAATTGCATATGGACTGCTTTAGGGCAACTGGTAGAGGAATGAATTATATTGGTGGATAAGAGTCAATTATATAAAAGATTTGCTTTGGAAAGCAAGAAATATCGTGGTTTTAAGAAATATGGAGTGCCTGAAAGTACAGAAATTAAAAGTTTTGTTTATTTGGGTAAAGATTATAAGTTAAAAGATATTCTTTGTAAAAAACAATGAAGAAATTAAGCTATTGCGGAAAGTATCAGAAACATACCGGGACATGTGCAAATAATACAAAGGTAGTCTAGGTAGAACCTTTACTTCAGTAAAATGTGAACAGAATGAAAAGTATGTTTTGTATTGTAACTTCCCCCTTCTTATTTGTTGTTTTCTGTTACATCTTTATATTGTTTCTGTAATTTAACCTAAAAAAGAACCAATACAAACCTTTGAAAAATTTTATTGTGATTTAGTTACTACTTTCTGAGTTTAATTGATGTCCTTCGTTCAGAGCACTACATCAAATCTACCATTTAAGTTTATTGATGAAAACATACATTTGATGTTTCTTCAGAGTTCTTCAATCTTCAGTGTTAATGGTTTTCTTCAAATAAAAACATTAATATTTTGTAGTTGTTCCCTTTGTAGGACAAATAATAATACTAATAATTAAAAATAAACAAATAATTACTTTAAAAAGAGATACAAGACAGGCCCAAAATGCCTCCAGAGATGTCCAACAAACCACATAGAGTGGGTTAGAGATGTATAATAATAATAATTCATCTTTATTGTCATTGCAATATACATTCCAATTAAATTCCTCCTCTGCATCTAACCCATCCCTAAGGTGTGACACCCACGGAGTGTCAGTCTGCGGGATTCAAACCCAGAACCTTGCAGCCTCTCCAGGACACACGCACCCTGCTTTCTAACCACTCCACCAATGAATGACCTGACAACTTAAAGAACAATAGAGTATATATTAAATATGCAAATAGCACCAGATGGAAGTCCACTGTATGCTCATGAAATAATTATGAGCAATTCAAGTGCAGTGGAATAAAATTAAAAGCAGCTAAAAGTAATTTTAGCCAATAAAACAATAACAAGAAAGGGATACAGATTGAAACTGGCCACAATAAACTGAAAACCAAGAAGTTGTTGCAACTAAACCAGATTTAATTATTCCTTTGGTTGTACCTTTACTTGTGTAAGACATTTTAAATCGTTAGCATGTTCTTTACCTTTTTCTTTTACAAAAATAGGCAACATGTTTGTAATAAAATGATTCCAGGTTGATTTTTTTTAAAAATCAAACTTTTTTTAAAAAACAAACTTTTTTTAATTTTTAAAAAAAGAAATTAAACGAGGTTTTAAATAACATTGTTTACAGATTGTAATATTTTCTAAAATTTGTTTAACCAACAGATTATAAATGCAGTTTTAAGATCTGGCCACAAGATGGTGCTGTAAGACACATAAGGCGCTCCAATGAGCTCTGATGGATGATAATGATCAGCAAATCTGTACAAATTGGTAAGAATTTTTTGCAAAAAACGAAAAGAAAAGAAAAGAAAAACAGGAAAAATAAAGGAAAATTGATAGAATAAAGAAGAAACAGCAAAAATAAAAACAATAATCGACCAATCAATCAAATATCATTAGAGGACATTTTATATAAAGTTAATTGAAACACAAAGTGAGATGTTTAACAGAGGTTAAGACCACAGCGTGGAAAAAGCTGTCACAGCAGAAAACGATTAAATTAAATTAAACAATAGCGAACATCAGACAGAAAGATTAAAAATGTTCTAGAAAGTGAACAACTGAATGAATTCTAATTACATTGCTGAGAAAAACACAATAGATGCATGTTTATTACACAAAGACATTAAAATGTAAAATATATTTAAAAATACCTATACATAAAACAAATAAATAAGAAATATTCTTGAATTTACATTTAATTTTTGATGAAAATAAAAACAATAGCCCAAGCAAAGGCTGTAAATAATCTAATTGAAATTAAGACTTAATTGAATGTGCAATAAAAAAGTATATAATAAATAACATTAAATGTGATATTTCAAAGCTAGGAATACACCACCACCCGACAAATAATCCGTTTGTGGGTTGGTGGTGTATAAATCTTTAGCAAAATATAAAAAAGATGTTGCAGTAAAATATGCCTCAGTATTACTATAGTAAAGGTTTAGTCTGACAATGCATCAAAAAATAAAATGTTTTTTTCCTACTCAGTCGTTTTATGGTAAGAGGTAGTTCATGTAACTATATAGTTATACTCTATATATTTAATTTTTATACATTTAATATATTTAATTTGGCATTCCACAATAAACAAGACTGCTTTGAGCACCAGATAATGAGAATAATGTTGAATGCAGCTCAGATGACTTGAATAGGGACATATTAACCTCCCTCTGTCTGACATATTCATATGGACAAAATGTTTGAATCTTCTGTTGTTTAGGCCATTTGGAATTAATTAATATCCTAAATCAATTTATGCTTCACTTTTACAGATTTTTCCTTTATGCAACAACGACAAAAGGTCATCCTACTATTACTAAAGCAACTACTGCTTCTAATAGTGACGAAAAAGCTAAAATCCAGTGTATAAAGCAAATTTTTGTTTATGATGTGCATTGAGAAGGGGCGGGGCTTACATTCAAAGTGGGCGGAGTTAGTGCGCGGAGGGGGCGGGGCTACAGCGACCGTCTCGGGCAGCAGTAGAATGATTGGCAGCTGAGCCGCTTAACGCCTCATAAATGGCAAAGGGCTCAGAAACAACAGAGCCTGAGAGCTTCAACCCGACAAACCTGTGGATTTACAGACATTTCAGCATTTAAAACGAGCTGTGGGAAACTTTTTAGGCGCTTTCAGCCACTTGGAACAGCAGACAGAGAACACAGAGGTAAGAGACGCTTTTTACTAAATCACAGCGACACAGATAAGACTCAAGAGGTAAACACTGTACGGTTGATTCATAAAATAAAGCGAAGACGATAAAATATAGTATAAAATATACTATATTAGAAAAAAAGACGGATCATTTACACAAAATAAAAATGCTCTGCTTCATTTTTTTTTATTCTTAAATATCAACAATAATGAGAAATGTTTTTGATAGTAATTAGGACAAGATCGCATCTCTTCAGTGAGTGTTTAATATCACATCCAGGTGTATTTCCATCTTCTCTGTGACGTACAGGCTGGTGCACCTGTGTTACGCTCCCAGCGTGAAGGAGGTGCAGCAGGGCCCTAACAGACCTGAACAGACATTAAAACAGCTTTGTGCTGGTCTGAGTGCAGCTCAGTGCTGCTGTTCAGTGTCCAAACAGAATGAGGAAATGCAGATGTTTAGTTTAGGGAAGGATGAAGGGACTGTTTCATCTCCTCCCGCTGAGGAAATGTTGCTAATTAACAGCAGAATTTCAAATTACAGAAATCATCACCGTTACTTTTGTTTGTTTTGTCCATAAACTGAGTGATTTCCTGCACATTTCACAGGCCTGGTCTAATGTAGGTTGCCCCTTGAGATGGTGGTTTGATGGTTTTCCTCATGGGGCTGCTTGTTCTGCTGTATAAAAAGATAAATATTTCATTTTAAATGTTAAAAAATGATACAAATATGTTATTGTTCAGCTTCTTAGCTGTGAATGTGGGCTGATTCGGAAATGTTCTTGTGTGTTTCTCTTTTCACAAAGCTCAACACAAATGTCCTACTTAAATATCGCATGCTCTTGTGTTTTTTACCAAATTTATGTGGCTAAAAGATCATATTTAAACCCCAGGGGAAAAGGAACTTAACGACTGTCTTCCGCGTACCTGGAGGATGTCCCTGGGAAGACATCCTTCTCCCCAGCGACAGCCTCCAGCTCATTCTGGGGGATCCCAACGCATCCCAAAGGCCAAACAGGATGACATTTTAATGAAGTTAAAATACTATTTTAATTGATCTGGTTCAGGGCAGTAATTAAAAAGCTTTTTATCTAATAAAACCTTCAGATTGCGTTAAATCTTCACTTCCATCCAGAACAAGCACAAGGGGATAGTGGAGAGAAAAACTGTCTTTTAACGGAAAGAAACCAGCTGTCATCGTCACTTTATTTTAAAAAGGTGGATCCAAAACAAGATTAATACGTAAGCTAAAGTAAAATTAAAGAAAATAGAAGGAAATCCACTGCAAATATTTATAAAAACAAAACAAAAAGACAAATTAGCTCAGTGCAAACTAAAAGTTTCACAAACATCTTTTAATACACTAAAAGAATATTAGCAAAATGAAGCCTTACAGAAAATGAAAGAAATGGAAATGCATATTTAAAAAGCAAAGGCTAGAGCTTGAGAGGAATTTAATGATAAAGTAATATTTGAACGTTAGGGCACAGCGGCAGCAAACATTAACATTTTTCATCCCCATTTAAAGGAGCCAATAGTTTCTGCAGCTCTTAGGTTTTTAGAGTTTTTCCAGATCTGAGGAGGACATTAACTAAATGCTCCCGCTCATGGTTTAGTCCTCCTGGGAACACAGAGCGGGCAGGACTGATGATCTGAGGGGTCTTCGTGGTTCATGCCTCATCGGCAGCTCTCAAACGTACGTTCACACGACACATTCAGTGACATAAAGACCATTAGGAAGATTTTAAAGGATGTCCTTTGACAAACAGGCAGTCAGAGCCTTGGTTTGCAGCCTGTTTTGCTGGTTTGGGTCAGGCAGCAGCAGCATTATGTACGTATGAGCTGTAGTTGCCTCACTGATTTTTAATAAGACCAGATTTCTGGGGGGGGGGGGGGGGGGGGAAGCTTGTAACAGTTTTTTTTCTCTATTTGTATATAAAACTATTTATTCTGACAACGTTCTTAAGGTAAGCTTATTATTGTCATTATTCAGTAATAGACTGTATATCTAAAAAAATTTGATATTCCTCCACTTAAAATATATGTTTACAATTTATTCAATCTGATATTTATTTTATTGGTATGCTATTTTTCTATATCCTCCAGCCACGATTGACAGGTGTCACAAATTAATCTGTTTGGATGAAGAATGACACAAAAGGTGCTGATTGGCCAGGAGTGCGGGGGGAAATCTTTAAGTAACCAATTAGAGATCAGCATGAAGTCACATGGAAGCCAAAAGTTTCACTCATCTGGTGTCCTTTGCTATTGAAACATTAAAATCAGGCTTACATAAAATAAAACAATCCCAGATAAACCTGAAATGAAATGAGAATGCAGAAAATCAAAAGTCAGACACATTTAATGAGAGAACAGAGGTGAACAATACTTTTTATTTTGTAGTTTATGTCTTCTGTTCATGCTGTTTTCCTGCAATTTAGATGACCACCCTAGCACCCCTATTAACAATACAGATATTAATTAAAAGTGGCCTTAGAAAGGAACCTCGAGGAACCCCATGTGTGATTTTGTTAGCTCAGATTCATAATTACTAAAAGACACACAGTGGTGTCGGTCGGTCAAATTAGATCTGATTCTCTTTAGGCTCTGTTAATCAGGCCTGCTGTTTCCGTCGCTGTTTGCTTCTGTTTGTGTGTTTTCACGTGAGAAACAAGCAGCTGTCGTCACACACTGCTGATAGTTCACAGGGTTAGGGTTCCAGAATAAAGCAAGAACGTTTTAAATAATGAAAAACTTTCTTTACCGTCACAGTTATACGGAAGCCTTCTTTACTAAAGACTAAAAACATCGAACCTTTGATAATGAAAAACTGGCCAGAAAAGCCTTGAGGTTTAATCTGTGGTCTGTGTGAAGGCATGTGACCGTCTGACCCACACAGACACACAAACACAGAAGCCGGTCCGGGATTAAACGTCGCCGTCTCATCTCAGATTACGCCCCTCCCCCCTCATCTCTGTGGCAGACAGACGTTGCTGTGAGGACGATCACTGAGCCGACACATTCCTCAGCTCTTATCTCAGATCAGATTCAAGCCTTAAAGGCCCTGATGGCGTTTCAGGGTCCGGAAGTCAGCTTGGTCCTGACCTGCAAAAATCCACGCATCCCTACATCAGACAATTTTAAATCAATGGTCTGCTGCTTTGTAGAGACTAATATAAAACTATGCATATCCTTATAAATTAATAGAACAGATTATCATTGCTGTTGCCTTTTGTTCTGGATTATCTGCATGTGGCGTGTCCGAGTAAAGCCCAGTGAACTGAGCTGTCCTGCTAAACTTTCCGTCTTTAGTCTGGAGACACCACCATTGACATGCGTGGCGTTGCCGGTTGGGTGTTTCACTTGGACGTGTGCAGCTATGTCAGCTTGCAGGAATGCAGTCAGGTCTGTTTGGTGAGGTTCCTGAGTCTGAGCAGACAATTTTCTGCATATTTTCTAAAAAAAAAAAAAAAAAAATCCAAATTTATTTCTGCAGCCCAGCCCCGAAGACAAGAGGTCTGAGTCTTAACGAATCTAACGTAAAAAAAAAAAAAGCCAATTATGCTCTGCAAGGCTGCTATCAGTCCACAAATCGCAGCGTGTAACCGTCTGATCTAAAATGGGACGGCCTTAACAGAAAAACGTTCACGCATCCAAGGTCAATAACGCACCGAGCAGCAAATAGGAGCAAAATCCCAACGGTTTATCCCACAGAATCCAACTCAGATTAGACGTCCAGATGGTGCAGGATGAGTTAGTTTCTCTTTGTTTTACTCCTGTTGTGGGGACGTTTGTGTGGCGTAAGGGTCCCTGGATGTCGTCTCTTTCCTGCAGGATAAAAGGCGTCAGGTTGGCTCCTCGGCGCCCCCCCCCCCCCCCGGCACACAGAACAGAGGTAGGAACGCTGAGATATCTTCGAGTCCTCCATGCCTGGGTATTCCTGGAATTTCCCGGGAAACGCCCAGGGCGGGACTCGGACGCGCCGTCACCTTTTCCTGTTTGCAACGTCCCTGCACGACGGCCTCTACTTCCTGTTTCACGTGAGGTCATCGGGAGGGACATCAGAGCAAGACTTCGAAGAATCAAAGCCACATAAAAAGATGTTAATGCTTTAAACCGAGCGTAAAACAGAATGGAGAACAAAACGCTCAGCAGCTATAAGTTGATATCTTTAAAACGGTTTATCGTTTGGTTACAAATCATTGCTGCCCTGGAATCCAGCAGAGCTAAGAATACATTTCTTTGTGACGGATTACAGTCCTGCAGCCTCAAATCTCTGCAAGATTAAAAAAACAAACAAACGTAGTGGAGTGATTAGAGCCGAAGCTGCCTGATGGGAAGGAAATCTAAGCAGAGCGGGACATGTGGACAATACGTGGACGCTCTTTATTTGTTTACGGTCACGCCACATGCAAGAGTCGTGTTCAACGGGTTGGACGTTCATTTACTTACTTTGTAGAGCGCACTATTCAGAGATGTGGGTCAAAACACTTTGATTTAACAGCTGAATCGAGGCCGTGGTTGTGATTAGTGACCCAGGCGGGGGACTTCAGGCGTCGGCGGTAACGTGAACACTGCTGTGGTCTGTCACGGCTCAACCGCATGGCTTTATGGGTCGTACCTGTGGTCACCAGATGTGGATCATGACCCAAAGAAGCGGCCGTGGTGAGCTCCCCCCTGTACGCTTTAGCCATCAAGATAAGGGCGAGGAGCTCTGAGTGGAGCCTCTGTTCCGGTTCAGGTATTTAGGGCATTTCTGTCAGCGTGCCTCCTTGTTTTTTTTTGTTTTTTTTCTCTGGGCTTTACGGTCACGACCCCTCAACCCAAGAACAATGGGTTGTTTCTAGCCTGGGAACACCTTGGAAGGGGGAATGAGCTGCAGAGAGGATCTGACACGACCTGATGGACGGATGGACCTTCTTTTGAGGGGTGGAGGAAAATAATTATGAGCTGATGAAAAACAGAATAATCGGCGCTGTGTTTCATTGGGCTGGACGGTTAATCAATAACAATATATATCAATCGATAGAGGAGGTATATCCATGACAGAAAAGAAAAGTTATTTCCGTTTGCTGTCATGTAGGTTAATATTACATCATTACATCATCCCAACCAATCACAACGTAGACCCAGGAACAAAGCTCCGCCCCCTTCAAAGAGTTCACATGTTTTTTTTTTTCCTTTTTAAAAAATTGTAGTTTTGGTAAAAAAGTTGGTTGAATAAAGGGTTGAGTTTGAATTCAGTGTTTGTTTGTCTGTATCTAAAAATAAATCGCTAAGCAACAGCATAAAACGGTCAGGTATCGATTTAATTATCGATATCGATCAGTATTTTTTATATTTTATCAATATGCTTTTTTTTCTGTATCATCCAGCCCTAGTGTTGCACTTTTCTATTAATTTGAATTCTTTAAAGATATGAGCTTCAACACAACAACAATATTCCCGTTTCTTAAAAAAAAAAGCACGTTCCTTATCAGCTTTGTACAGTGGAGTCTTGTCGCGCTCCCTTCAGTCACATTTCCAGTTGGAAATCCAGGCTCTGCTTTTTCTAAAGAAAACTATAAATTCTCAACACAAACGCAGGGGATAAACTGGCTGTTTCTCTGTGTTTCATGGAGCAATATGTTTTATCACGGGTCTAGGAGCTCCTGCTCAGTATTCCCAGGTGACTCTGTCACTGGTATAATTTAATTTACAAAGCCATCTTAGGTTTACTTCTCTTATCCTCTCTCCCTTGCTAACAGAAAATATTCAGGAGGCTATTCTCTGCGTTTGAATGAGTTTATTTTACTAAATGTACCAACAGTTCACACTGATTATGGTAAAAATCGTTCCAGTTTGCAGTTCCCTCAGACTGGAATCAACTGTAGAAGGACTTGAAGGATTTGGTCTGTTACTGTATTTAAGGTATTTTTTAAAACAGTTTATAAATAAGGTTTCTGTTTGTAGATGTTTTGCCTAATTTTTAATCGTATTCTTTAATGTATTTACATGTCTGTAGTTTTTTGATTGGAACTGTGTGCTGCTGCCATTCTTGGCCAGGCCTCTCTAGAAAATAAATAAAGGATAAATACATACATGGTGTTTAGATGTCTCATCAGCATGGTACCAAACAAATGTTCCAGCATCATCTCTCTAGCTGATGCAGATTCAGGTTTCATCCCACCTTTGTCCAACTACCAATGAAACCAGTTGTTGTCTCTCTAGACGTTAACGGTGGTTCCACTCTGACTTTTCCACATGTAAATCCTATTTTCTTACAATCTGAACATGTGGAAACCCTTTTATTGTTATATTTGTCTTATCAGGAGCACTGCCTTATAGTTCTATGTGAATGTTTCCTTTTTTTCACATTTCCATTTTGTTTGGACTTGCTTCAAATTTTGAATCCAGCTGACTGAGACGAGCCGAGCCGACATCCTCTGAGACGCTCTCACCGCAGCTTTGGTCGGATGCTGGTTTTTAGAAATACAATTACATTTGCTGGTTTCCTGGATTAAAAAGGAACAACAAAACACATGTTACGTGTTGTTTTGTCACACCTCGTAGTTTGTTTATGCTTCGGTGTAAAAAAGACTGAACTATATACCAGGGGTAGGGATCATTCTTTGCCCAGAAGATTTATGAGGAAAAGGGAGTTGCTATTCCATACATGTACCAAGATGGAGAGGCGTTGTCTTCTTTCCTCCATCATGACTTGCATTGTCAACAAAACTGGTTTGACGGTAGGCCTGTGCATAAAAATCGATACAAAGATTAATATCGATGTTTTTAAAAAACGATTTAATATCGATATTCTGCCTTTCAACATTGATATACCTCCCAACCCCTAGGGGGCGTCATTACAGCGCGCCATTACTGTTCACAGCGAGGAAGTCCAAGTGAGACGTTTAGGCACATCTTTGGTTTATGTGATACGTTAAATGCATTGAACCAAATGCACTTTATTGTCATGTTAATATATCAGTGTTCAATAAATTGAACATAAATAAAATATTTGGCTGGTTTTGTTGATTGAATGACTTTGAGCATTAATTTGAAAGCGATAAATAATCGATATTGGAGTCAAATCAAATCGACAATCGTATCGTACATATTGAGAATCGTATCATCCTGGATGATACCCAGCCCTATTTGACGGCCAACCTAGAATGAAGAATTATGGGTCTTTATTGTCATTAAGTAACCATAATGACGCACAGTTGCAAATAAAGATATCCATGGACAAAATTAAGATTGAGCATTCATAGTGAGGAGCCTCAAACATGCAGACACCAAATATGTAGAAAATAGCTAGTTTAAAGTAAAGTTGTACAGCAGAAGAGGACAAATTATCAGAGGAGGGGGAAAGTACTGTACAGTTGTTAATAGATAATAAGGAATATTCAGATAAAAACACAATGTTCTTGAATTGAATGTACCAAACAGGACGTCCTGAGAAGCTCAAAGCATTCATAGTAAAATGAATGAGCGTTCACACTAAGCCTGGTTCTGCTGGAGGTTCTCCTCCCTGTTAAAGGGGAGTTTTCCTCTCCACTGTCGCTTCATGCATGCTCAGTATGAGGGATTGCTGCAAAGCCATCAACAATGCTGACGACTGTCCACTGTGGCTCTACGCTCTTTCAGGAGGAGTGAATGCTGCTTGGAGAGACTTGATGCAACCTGCAGGGTTTCCTTAGAGAGGAAACTTTCTGACCAACCTGGAGGATCTGATTGAGTTTAACTTCATAAAGTGTCTTGAGACAACATGTTTCATGAATTGGTGCTATGTAGTCAAAATTTAATTGAACTGAATTGCTTCTCACGTGTTGTTGGTGGACTCTGCCTTTAATTTACCTGAGCTTCCTCTGCAGAACGGCGGCGGCTCACTGCGCCCGGACACACAGAGGTGGAGTCTGGACCCACGGCGGCGGGTGATGCCTCCAGGTTCCCCCGCCAGCCACCGACATCCTCCTCACGTCGACCTGGAAGATGGTGTAGCTGCCTGACGGCCGGTCCAAGATGATGGCCTCGGTGGTTGTCGGGGGCAACCGCAAGAAGTCCCTGACCCTGAGAGGCGTGGATCCGGAGACCTGCATGATCGTGTTCAAAAACCACTGGATGCAGGTGATGAACATCTGTCAGAAGAGATTCACTAGGGCTGGACGATATAGGAAAAAAAAAGCATAAAGATAAAATAGAAATGATATTGATCCATATTAATAATTATCAACAAATTAAAAACATATATTTTAAGTGCAGCCCTGACCATTTTATGCTGTTAGCGACCTGAATTTACCAAAACTGGAAGTCTGCGTTGTGATTGGTTGGGAGGATGTAATGACTGTAATATTAACCTACATGATAGGCTAGAATGAATAAGGAAGGAAAACTGTTATTCTATTAAACTTTTTATTGACCTTTTCTATCATCAATATATAATGTTGTTGAATTATTGTCCAGCCCTAAGATTCACTTCTCATCTGTTTTTACTGCCTCTGCTGCCTCCTCCTCTCAGCTCGTCCCGTTTTCCTCATCACGGCTGGTCGGCTGTGTGTCACAAAATGATTGTGTGCGTCTGACTCAGACCTACATGTATATTACTTTTGTTAAAGTTGGACAAAGAGACTAGGGGCCATTAATTGAGGTTAGGGTATGACGTGTTGATCTGCATAAGTCAGGAAGTGAGTCACAGGAACAATTAAAACGCTTAAAACAACAAACAGTGACTGCAGCATTAGCTTTTCAGGGACAAATGTTTTTTTTTAGGGTTTTGTGTACATCTTTTGCTTGTGAAAATTGTTGAATCTGGTTTTAGCTATGATTTAAATAGCATTTTTCTATATAATGAAATCCACTTACATCCCTCTGACATTTTTTTTTATTTCATTCAAAAATAACTTTAATAAAATTAATACACACAACACTAGCAAATCGATGCATCTTGAATGAAAAGGAGCAGAGAGAAGAGCAATCTTATGATATCTGCCCCTTAACTCATCTTACAATGATTGTGCATCAGTTCTGTTAATTAATCTTTTTTTTTTTTTTTACAGCATTTACATCCATCTTGTCTCGGTTATCCATATTTGCTGTAATTACATTTTACCGAATTCAAAAATATTATATAGCATCATTTAAACTCAACTCAAAGTGCTTTACAGAAAACATGTAAAACACAAAAACCTTTATGCTTCAAAGAGCGTTGTATAAAAAGAAACAAATGCTAAAATGCTAAACTTCTCTTAATAATATAATATTATTATTATTATTTATTTATTTCTGAAATGACAATTTTTTCACTCATTAAAGAGATGTAATAAACGTAAATTTTTACATGGAATAAACCTGGTAATATACCATATCTTATTCCCCGTGCCTCCTTATTTGTTTCTTTTTCTTAGTTTTTTAACATATTTCTGTGTAAAAAGTGAAATAAACAAAGTTCAGGGAGGCGTCCTCACGCCGTCTGTCGTGTCTGTCTCTGTGAAGGTGGTGAAGATCCTGGAAAAGCACGAGCCGAGCCGCAGCGTCTCCAGGGCGCTGGGCTTCCTCTCCGGTAACCATGGCAGCGGCTCCCGGACGTTCCACCTGGGCCCGATCCCCGCCGACGAGGCCAGCGCGGTGCAGAACTACGTGGAGCACATGCTGTTCCTGCTGATGGAGGAGGAGGCGGGCCAAGGTAGGAGCGGAGCGTCCCCACGGTTCACGCCGCGGCGGCTTCTGCGTCTCCTCACGGCGGTGTGATTGTGCTGGGTACCAGGAGGAGCCATGGGTCCCATCCTGGAGTTCGTGGTGCTGGAGGGCGTGATGGAGCGGCTGTTCCTGTGGAGCCTGAGGAGGCAGTTCACGGAGGACATGAAGCTGGAGCAGCTGCGGATGTACCAGATGCTGCTGTCTCAGGCCAGACAGCCTCTGCTGCACCACAAACCGGTTCTGCGGCCGCTCATGATGCTGCTCACCTCCTGCGCTGGAGCCGCGACGGGTCAGTGGGTAATCCGGTTGTATATTCAATTTCAATTCAAATCAAATCAATTTTATTTATATAGCACCAATTCATGAAACATGTCATCTCAAGGCACTTTACAAAGTCAAGTTCAATCATGTTATACAGATTGGGTCAGATTATACAGATTGGTCAAAAATGTCCTATATAAGGAAACCAGTTGATTGCATCAAAGTCCCGACAAGCAGCATTCACTCCTGGGGAACCGTAGAGCCACAGGGAGAGTCGTCTGCATTGTACATGGCTTTGCTGCAATCCCTCATACTGAGCAAGCATGAAGCGACAGTGGGAAGAAAAACCACCCATTAACGGGAAGGAAAACCTCCGGCAGAACCGGGCTCAGTATGAACGGTCATCTGCCTCGACCGACTGGGGTTACAGAAGACAGAACAGAGACACAACAAGAGAAACAAAAAAGCACAGAAGCACACATTGATCTAGTAATCTGTTCTACATTAGATGGTAGTAGCGGGTGAGCCGTCTTCTCTGGATGATGTTACAGCTAACAGAACGCCAGACCAGGTGTACCTACTATGAAGAAAAAAGAGAGAGAGCAAAAAGTTAAAAGCTGAAATGACAAAACTGGAGAACAGTAGGAGAAATCAGTAGAGTGAGAAAAATAGGCCCTGATGTCCTCTAGTAGCCTAAGCCTATAGCAGCATAACTATAGAGATAGCTCAGGGTAACACTCTGCCACTCTAACTAGAAGATTTGTCAAAAAGGAAAGTTTTGAAATTAAGGCAAACGCTGTAGATTAGTTGCAGATTTCGGATCCACAACTAATAACCTGTCAGCTTAGAGCCTTGATTATTTAAACTAAGTTCAGACAGACACTGCTGCGCCTTCAGAGATAGTCCAGCTGCTTGCCGACACTTTAAGAGTTGAGGTCAGCAGTTGCCGGCGAGACGCTAACTCTCTAACCTGGACGCTTCGTCCCGCAGACGCCGGCGGCGTGGTGGAGGCGGAGCTCGTCCAGCTGCTCAACCAGCTCTGCGTGGCTCTGGTCAAGGATCCGTCCGTGCTGGAGCTGTTCTTCCACACCAGTCAGGACCAAGGCGCCGCCAACTTCCTGCTCTTCTCCCTGCTCATACCGTACACCCACAGGTGGGCACCCGAGACGTCCCGCTCCGGAGTTTCTTTGTCCTCCATGCTGATCTGAGTCCTTTTAGATCACTCACTTCTTGACACAGGGTTCAACAGTAGGTGCTAATGCCACATTAGATTACTTTCTATGCTCTAAAACAAAAAAACCCTGCACTAAAATAACCCTCCATGTTTCATTTACTTTTCGGTGACTTTCTCCCACTTAACTGCCTTGTAAATGACATTTTGGACGCAGCACTATCTACATTTGCTCTATGGCGTTAGGTCAGGGGTTGAGGGATGGATGGATAGAAGACGTTAAGTAAAATGGGTGAGAAAATAAATTGTCCACCTCGTTTATGTTAATCTTGCTCGCCATCGTTCTGACCACATCAAACCACACCCACACAGACTCCCGCTCGATGCACGTTATTGTTGGCTAAATTGGGCTGAACAAAATAAGCCCAATTTTATTTACCTGCTCAAATCAAGAACAAACGCAGTCACTTTAAGAAAATGTTACTTATTTTTGGTTCAGTTTTTGCAGTGTATGGAAAGACCCTGGGATATCCCCAAGACTGTTTGGCACCGGTTTTGTTGTAAATTTGACAAAATGTGATAGCCTACACTTTTAATTTGTGTCTATTAGGTATTTTACTATTTTTATTGTAAACACCAGGGAGGGCTCAGCCCTACTAGCCCCCTTACACCAGCCCTCCCTGGTTAAAGCTATAGCTGGTACGGTTGTTCAGCTAATATCTGTGTATCAGGAGAGCTTCCTGGCTTCCATCAAGTGTTGAGTTCAGAAGCTGAGGATCTCCTCTGACGGGACAGTTATGAGCTCTGAATATCAGGAACGTTCTCCTTTAAAACGATCGCTGTCTTCAGGCTACAAGAGCAGCCTTCTGCTGATTTTCTAACCTTTAGGTGTGAGACGTTTAGGGAGGAAGTCCTGACAGCCTGTGTTTTTTATCTTTCAGGCAGGGTCTGGTCGGCCAACAGGCCCGGGATGCTCTGCTGCTCATCATGTCTCTGTCGGCCTCGGAGCCCCGGGTTGCTCAGCACATCGCCGAGAACACCTACTTCTGTCCCGTAAGTGCTCAGAACATAGAAATTAATATAATTGCATAAAAATCCCCCGGCACTGACAGGACGAGTCCTTGATGGTTTTCGTCAAGGCGGCCGAGGAGACGGCCGGTCGTTTCACGGCCATCTCTGCGTGCCTCAACAATCTCTCCTATGTTTCTACCCGTTCATCCTTCTCACAAAGCAAAGCTAAATCATTTAATAAACCTCGCTGTGAGCAGAGAAGGATAAAGGGAGGATTTAATAGATCTGAAAAAGGCTGAGATGTGGCGAAAATAGAAAATATTTAGTTTCTTCTCGTTAATTTTCAGCACAAAAAAAAAAAACACACACTCCCACTAGTTGAATGTGATCAGTGATTATTTAACAGACTTTCATGAATCAGACGGCTGTTCAAATGAATGGAGAGTGTTGCATTCATCTCCCCTCTGGATTGTAATCTCATTATCGCGAGTTATGTAACAAACTAATGAGCTGATAATGCCTCCTCCTGGGACTGGATGTGTGCGGAGGGGGAGGAAGAGAAACACAGAGGGGGCTAATGAGGGAAAGGCAGGAAGGAATGGCAGCGAAGTGGAGGAAAAGACTGACGTGAGCAAAGTAATGCAGAAGGCCTGAATAATGATAGAAAAAGTTAGGGTAAATTAACTCAACCTGCACTGCCAAAACTGAACTAAAAGTAAGTAAAACATTTTTGAAATGGCCGTATTTGAACTTTATTTGAGCAGGTAAATAAGATAATATGGCGATGCACTGCAAAAACACAACTAAAAACAAGTATTTTTTCTTGAAATTAGTGTATTTGTACCTTATTTGAGCAAGTAAATAAAATAATCTGCCAATGGAATAAGATTTTTGCACTTAAAATAGGAACAACTTATCTCCAGTAACTTATTTTAAGTGCTGGATATCTAATTATCTTATTTTAGGGGTAAAAATACTTACTCCATTGGCAGATAATCTTATTTACCTGCTCAAATCAAGGACAAAAACACTAATTTCAAGGAAGGTTTACTTATTTTTAGTTCTGTTTTTGCAGTGCGGAATAGGATTTTTGCGCTTAAAGTAGGAACAACTCCTCTCCATCATCTTATTTCAAGTGAATATATCTAATCATTTTATTTTAGGGGTCAAAATACTCATTCCGTTGGCAGATAATCTTATTTACCTGCTCAAATTCAGAACAAATACTCTAATTTTAAGAAAATCTGACTTATTCTTAGTTCAATTTTTGCAGTGTGGTGACCATGAAACAAGAGAAGCATGAGAAAAATGGACAAACATTAGCAAAAAGGTCTCATCTCGGGGACCTGAGCAGAAGATAACCGTGTCAGCCATGTTGGCTCCGTTGTCAGCAGTTTCTGCTTTGGTACCTCACGTAAGGAGAACCTAGAGGTGTCGGCGGCGGCTCGGCTCAGCACGTGCCACCTGTGAGCGTGTTTGTGTTGGACTTCTCCGGCTTTCAGGTCACGTGACCAAACTCTGACCTCAATCTTTGTGAAGGGAGCAGATTAGTAAATCAGCCGGGGATTGGGCCGTCCACACAGCGTGGGATTAACAAGGCGGCACATGATTGGACGGCTGCCCGATCGTTAACGAGCCTCCAGCTGTTGACCACCGAGGAGGATGGATGATGCACTGCAAAAATGGAACTAAAAATAAGTAAATTTTCCTTGAAATTAGTGTATTTATACTTTATTTGAGCAGGTAAATAAAATAATCTGCCAATGGAATAAGATTTTGGCACTTAAAATAGGAAGAACTCATCTCCATCACCTTATTTCAAGTGCATTATATCTAATTATCTGATTTTAGGGGTAAAAATACTTGTTCCATTGGCACATAATCTTATTTACCTGCTCAAATCAAGGACAATTGCACTAATTTCAAGAAAATGTGACTTATTTTTAGTTCTGTTTTTGCAGTGTGAGTCTCCTTTTTTTCACTTCTCCAACCTCTATGTACCTTTTATAAACATTTTTTTCCTTTGCTCTTTTTGATGCTCATTGTTAGTAAGGCATGAGATCTTAATTTGGAGAACATGATTTAGCTTGTTGGAAAATCAGAAATAATACAAATCTTTCCGAAGAATTTGATTAAATTAACTTTGTAAAGTGCTTGGAGAAGGCATGTGTTGTGAATTGGCGCTATATAGATATGATTGAGTTGAATTGAATACAAACAGGAGTCTGGACATTCCTTTGATATTTTGAATTGAGAAAGCTTCCTGGATGTGAAGTGAAACGTCTTCAGCTTCAGAATAGAAGTCCAGTTGTTTTATTTTTTTTAACCTTTTTTGAATTTAAAAAAGACGCTAACAGACTGAGAATCAAAATTTAGCCAGAGACCTATTTAGCCGTTTAGTTTAGGGGGAATAAAATCAGTGAATGTCTTAAACCTACTTCTGTAGGACTGGTTGTGCTTGGCTGAGAGAAGGAGAAGAAGTCAACTAATCACATTAACATGAACTGAAACTGAAGCAAAGCTGCAGTACTTTGCTTCAGTGAGTGAATTTCTCCATTGTGAAATAAGTTAATTGTGAGATAAGTTCAATTATTATTGTTATCAAAAACAAAATGAAGCTGGAATTTTATAAGATTTTGCCAGGCTGTTTTCCTTCTTCAGTTTACTTTGGATTGAAACTAAATTCTTCACTGATGTTACATAAAAACTAAGATGATTTCAAGCTAAACGAGGGTTAAAGGTGGTTGAAAAGTGAAGCATAACAGCTTTCCATACATGCACAAAAAATTAGAATATGGTGATTTTTTTTTTATTAGCCAGGTTCTAGGATGTTTGGCCTTCAGTCTCCCCTGGTTCTGATGGTTTGGTCAGAGACATTCAGGTCAGGGGCCCGCTGGAGGTCCGTTTGTAGGACTCCTGTCTCTCATCCTGGTTCTGCTAGAACAAAGGAGCAGATACCGGACCTGCTGATGTGTTAGGGACATCCATCGGTCCCGTGCAGCTCTTCTAGAGTCGGACTGCCTGTGCAACCTCTGGTAATGGTCGGGTATTGCCTCATGCTGCCAGCAGCGACTCTGACCCTGGTCAGATGCAAAACTACTGAAGAGATGTCAAATAAAACGAGGAGAGAAAACCTTTCTGTGGCCTCCACCTGCAGAACCGTTCCTGTTTTTGGGGTTGTCTCATAATGTTGCAGCTGACACTGCATAAAACCTCAGTCCACCGCAGAACCGACCAGATCAATACTCCAGGAGTTTATCTGACTTTATATTAAACTGTTTAAAGAGTCATCCTTTCAGTTTGTGAGCAGAGTTGGAAACTTATCATTGTTGTTGAAACAGCCTCACTCAGACACAAACATTCAGTAAAACTGTGGTAACGACAAGCTTTATGATGTCTCTGTAAGTATTAGGTCTCATCATTACCTTTTTCTTTGTCTGAGGTAGAAATCCACTAGATTAGATGGAGTCAAAGCTCTCTTTCCAGTGCAACCTTCAGCAGGAAGAGTCCTGGAGACGTGAGCATTTAGCTGAAATCCTGCAGAGCTCTGATCCGTTTGGTAAACTTGGCAATGGGAAAAGATCTGTCGTTAGAAATAGTAAGAAGCAGGACTTGTGTTCCTGGAAAAGGGTTTTTTGTTACCAATATGTGGAGGGTTTTATCTTCTGACATACTTGAAGAACCCATTGTCTGAGTGTGTGTGTGTGAGAGAGAGAGAGAGAGAGAGAGTGTGTGTGAGACTCATATTGAAGGTTAAAGGACAATTTGAGCCTCCATTATTCATCTTAGCTAAAAGTCAAAAATAATAACCAATTGTCATTATAAATAGCTTTAAAAATAACTCAAATTTCCTCCCATCTGCCCTAAATCTCTGCTAATCTGCTCAGCAATGTGATCTGAATAAAAGCCTGCCTGTGTTATCAGGGTCTGTGCCTACCTGAGGATGAAATGAGGTCAACAACAAACAAACATCGACAAACAGAAAACAGCTTCAGTGCATCTTTCCCATTGAAGAATGAATATTTTTTTAAAAAAAGAAGAGATATCCCAGCTTTCTGATTTGATGTTGGTGCTGGTAGTGAAGCTGATCACTCTGGTTATCCATGTGTTGTTGATCCACATGGAGTTTTATTAATAGAGAACAACTGGAGCGCAAATATATGCTTATAATTAGACAAACTTTATTGTCATTTTGTATGCACAGAGTGCGTACAGAACGAAATTTTCGTTTGCATACAGCTTAAGAGTTTCAGTGAATTGCAGTTGATTTCAGAATAAAGTAAATTTGCAGGATAATTAAGTAACTTTGCAGGATAATAAAGTAGCTTTGCAGGATAATAAAGTAACTTTGCAGGATAATAAAGTAACTTTGCAGGATAATAAAGTAGCTTTGCAGGATAAAGTAACTTTGCAGGATAAAGTAACTTTGCAGGATAATAAAGTAACTTTGCAGGATAAATAAAGTAACTTTGCAGGATAATAAAGTAACTTTGCAGGATAAATAAAGTAGCTTTGCAGGATAAATAAAGTAACTTTGCAGTATAATAAAGTAACTTTGCAGGATAATAAAGTAACTTTGCAGGATAAATAAAGTAGCTTTGCAGGATAGTTCCAGGATAAAGTACAGCAGTGATTTCACAGTACAGCAATTGAGATGTAAACAATGCAGGACACATGTGATATAGAGTCCAGTTTTATACACTATAACAGTATAATCTTCCTGCAGAGGTTCTGAGCCATCAGACTGCGTCCTCAGGAGAAGGTCAGCTGGAAGAAGGTTTTTTATGCTGAGGAACTTGGGAAGAACCAGCTTGCTGGGATAGAGAAATCCAAGTTGAAGGGGAAGTTCACCCCTGGGAGGATCTCCTAAAAATAATTGATGCCAAACAGCCATTAAAATGGATGGCCTCTGACACCAGGGCCACTATCTGGAGTCCATTAAGGAGATAAAAGCTGTACCTGACAGCCAGGACTGGATCCAGCTGAACGACGCCTGCATGGGAACCTGCCTCTGGAGCAAGATGAGGGTCTGGTAGATTGAGACGTCTGTGATCTGACCTAACGCTGCTGAACCTCACAACACGCTTCCAGGCTCTCTGTAACCCATCCGCATGTTTCCCATGAAGTCCCTGACCCGTTTCTGGTTCCGTGTGTCCCCAGGTCCTGGCCACGGGTCTCTCTGGCCTGTACTCGTCTCTTCCGGCCAGGCTGCAGGTCTACAGCGAGGACTGGCACTGTCTGGAGGCTGCAGACTGGCAGCAGGTGAGGACGCTCACCGTCAGCGGCCTGCCGTCGCCGAGGCCCGACGCCATCAACGTTCAGCGTTTACCAGCTTTTATGCTCCAGGGTTAGAAACAAGCTGCTAATGCTGACGTTGCTCAAATAACTTAAGTAGGAGTGTCCCCCATACCAGTTTTTTTCCAGACCGAGTACTTCAGTTTAGATACTTGTCAATTCCAAGTACCAATACTGAATATTTAATAAACTGAGATTTATAGATCACACATTCGGTAAGAGCTTCAGGTATGTTTCTGGAATAGTTGTTGCAATCTTGGTTGTGTTGCAACAAACTCTTTGAATTCTGTGTCAGGTTTAGTCTTGAAATGCTATGTCTCATTTTTGTGTTAAAAGGCGTCTTTTTTTTTTGCCCCTCTGCACAGCACAAAGCACAAGATTGGTACACTGCAAAAACGTAACTTAAAATAAGTAAAATGTTCTTAAAATTAATGCATTTGTCCTTGATTTGAGCAGATAAATAAGGTAATTTGCCAATGGAATGAGATTTTTGCACTTAAAATAGGAACAATTCATCTCCATCATCTTATTTCAAGTGCAGGATGTCTAATTATCTTATATTAGGGGTCAAAATACTCATTCCATTGCCAGATAATATTATTTACCTACTCAAATCAAGTACAAATACACTAACTTTAAGAACATTTTACTTATTTTTAGATCTGTTTTTGCAGTGTATGAGTTCAGAGTATCGGGTTGCTTTTACAAATAGGAGTATGAGTACTTGACGCTGGTATCGGGCCTGATACCGATACCAGCACCAGTATCAGGACACTACTAGACGTCATAGTAATGGAGCTACACTGCAAAAACAGAACTAAAAATAAGTAAAATTTTCTTGAAATTAGTGTATTTGTCCTCGATTTGAGCAGGTAAATAAAATGATTTGCCAATGGAATAAGATTTTTCCACTTAAAATAGGAACAATTCATCTCCATCAACTTATTTCAAGTGCAGGATGTCTAATTATCTTATTTTAGGGGTAGAAATACTCATCCCATTGCCAGATAATGTTATTTACTGGCTCAAATCAAGGACAAATACACTAACTTTAAGAACATTTTACTTGTTTTTAAATCCGTTTTTGCAGTGTATGAGCTATGAAAACAAAAGCAAAGACCAACACTGCAAAAAGAGAACTAAAAATAAGTAGAATTTTCTTGAAATGAATGTATTTGCCCTTGATTTGAGCATGTAAATAAGATTGTCTGCCAATGGAATGAGTATTTTTACCCCTAAAATAAGATAATTAGATATACAGCACTTGAAATAAGATGATGGAGATGAATTGTTCCTATTTTAAGTGCAAAAATCTTATTCCATTGGCAAATCATCTTATTTACCTGCTCAAATCAAGGACAAATGCACTCATTTCAAGAAGATTTTTCTTATTTTTAGTTCTATTTTTGCAGTGAAGGTAGTGGGATTATGACAGAAATCCCAGATAAATACAGTTTAAAATGTATCATTCTGAGGTGATTCAGCCCTGAGAAGATGTGTGTGAAAGTCTGACTCCGTGATTCTTGTCTTGCGTAAACAGGTTCCAGCTCTGGTCCACTTCCTGCACTCGCTGGACTTCTGCAGCGCCGTTACCAAGGTACAAAACAGCGCTGAAACACAGAATATACGCACTCCTCTGTCCCCTGCATGAACCAGACCTCAACCACAACCTTCCCTCGCTCCGTCCCCAGAGGTTTGCTCGTCCTCGTTATGAAATCAGACCGGGTCACACTTTCTTTGCCCCGTGGTTTTCAGGTGGCTCATCCCTCCATCCGCGCCCAGCTGTTGGACTACATCTACCAGGGCTTCCTCGTTCCTGTTCTGGCTCCTGCCCTCCACAAGGTAACAGGCCTCTAAATACGTCATATATTACTAACTCTTGTCACTGTTTTGGTAGAGTGACAGTAAATGTTCACTCATTTAATCACCTCTGCTGCATGAATGACTTTAACTTTCTATGTGTCGCTTTGGTGAAGCCAGCCTGGGTCAAGTGTTGGGGAGGTCTTTGCTCGGCCCGTTTACTGCAAGTCCGAAAATAAGTAATATTCTCTGAAAATAAGTGTATCTGTCCTTGATCTGAGCAGGTAAATAAGATGATCTGCCAATGGAATAAGATTTTTACACTTAAAATAGGAACAATTCATCTCCATCATCTAATTTCAAGTGCAGGATGTCTAATTATCTTATTTTATGGGTCAAAATACTCATTCCATTGGCAGATAATCTTATTTACCTGCTCAAATCAAGGACAAAAACACACATTTTAAGAACATTCTACTTATTTCTAGATCCGTTTTTGCAGTGTGCAGATACAGTGAAGAAAATAAGTATTTGAACAGCTGGCGACTTTGCAGGTTCTCCCACTTAGACATCATGGAGGGGTCTGACATTTTCACCTCAGGCGCGTTCAAATACTTATTTGCAGCAGTAATCATACATTATGACTTCTGGATTTTTTAATTTTTTAGATTATGTCTCTCACAGTGGACAATGTCAGACCCCTCCATGATTTATTTCTAAGTGGGAGAACTTGCAAAGTCGCCGGGTGTTAATATTACTTATTTTCCTCACAGTAAGCGATCCGTGCATCAATAAAAAATCAACTTTTTCCGGGTAAACATGCTTCTTTTTCTCTGTCGCCTGCTTGTGAGTAGAGTAAAACCCTTTTATTGCTCTCAGTATATGATGCGATAGATTTTTTTCTTTTTTTAGGTCTTGCTATCGAAAGTTCTGTGTTAACGCCTTTCCAACATGTTTTGCGTCTAGTGGGCATTAAGTATGATGTAGCAAATGCAAGAGGATCTTAAAAAATACGTAAAACATTCCTGGGTCTGATTTCTAAAGGTTTGTTTGAAGCTGTTTTTTCTGGAGACGATCGGTCTTCTCCAGTGTCTCCTTTAGTAATTCAGAGAAATGGAAAACAGGCGTAGACCTCACCTCTGATCATCTGTGTGTTGGCAGCTGACGGTGGAGGAGGTGATGACCACCACGGCGTACCTGGACCTGTTCCTGCGCTCCATCTCTGAGCCCGCCCTCCTGCAGACCTTCCTGTCCTTCATGCTGCTGCACCAACACGACGGCGTCTACGTCCTGGACACGCTGGTCAGCAGGGTCAACACGCCTTTCCAGGTACCACCGGTGCCCCCCCTCGCCTGTTTCTCGTGCCCCGGACCTTCTGACCTCTCCCCTGTCCGCCTTCAGCTAGGTACCGTGTCTCTGGCTCTGTTCAGAACGCTCATCGGTCTCTTCTGCGAAGACGTGATGCTGCAGCTGGTGTTCAGGTCAGTCTGAGGCGTCCACCTGTAAGCCGGCCAGTGCCACGTCGCTCTGGTTTCTCCTTAGAGCTTTAAAGTTAGACGTTTTAGGGGAGATTTCTCCTTACCTGGCCTCAGGGGGGCAGTAGTGTGCAGCACTGAGCAGGATGAACGTTCTCTCCTCAGGTACCTGATTCCCTGTAACCACCTGAGCAGGAGGCAGCGCTGCTCCCTGAAGCAGAGAGACTGTTCCTCCTCCAGCGCCGCCTCCTTCCTGCTCCTCATGCCCTCCTGGTGCCCGGCGGCCCTCAGCAGCGCGCCTTCCCTCTCCGAGCACATCCACTGGCCTAAAGGAGCGGGTCAGTGTTGGGTTAGAGCACGAACGACGAAGAGTTCTTCCAGGAAACAAACGTACTCACTCTGATCCTGTGTTTGTGTGTTTGTGTCAGAGCTGGCGGTTTCAGACAGCGTCGCTTACTGCCGAGGTTTGGACTTCCTGATGGACGTGAACTACATCCATTACCTGTGGGACGCCCGCCAGGCGATCGCCATCTCCTGCAGGTCGGCTGCTCTCGTCTCGTGTCCTGCCGGCTTCTGGTTATGACTTAAAATGCAAAGCTAGTGTGTAGTATTTTTTTTCCCCATCTTAAACAAGCAACCAAAACACCACAAATGACCATTTCTTCCTGTAGCTCCTCCACTCTACGCCTTATCAGAACAATTAGCTGCAGATTTATGTGTAAATAGATATTTAGCGCCACTAGAGTCACTACACAGACTCGGGGGAAATGTAAAAAGCGAAGACTCATAAGGCAGAAAAGTACATTTAATCTGATTTTGAAGCGAATGAAACACACATAACCTGTAGGAAAATGATAAAAATGTCAAGTATCTTCACGTTTTAACACTTAAATCAACCAGTCAAGGTTAAAGTGGTGTTTTTATGCCACGCAAAGCCAAAGAAACGAGGTTTAAAATGGTTCTTAAGCGCCATCTGCTGGACAGATGTTGCTACTATGTATTACAACAGTAGGAAAAGGTAAAGACTTGTGATTTTTCATACTTATACATACTTTTCATACGTATATTTTTTATTCTGTTGGCACACAATGTAAGTACTTTTTTAAAAACCTTTGAGTATTATTAGGTAATACAAATTATGCCATAAATAATATTTAGTTCTTCTTAATGCAATTTCCTCTTTGAAAAATATGATTAACAATAAACAACAACACTGAATGCATGACACATGTTTAAAATAGAGAGCCGAAATATTTCTGGTGTCAAATTAGACCGATGTTGTGATACAAATATAGTAAAGCAAACCAAAAATGAATATTATAAACTTGATTCAAGTTCATTATTCCTCTGCAAATTCACAGCAAAAACATTCAAGTGAACAAAAAGGTTGTTAAGCTGATAAAAAATCTCTTCTGTCCTCATATTTTAACAATAAACTCTTGTGAAGATTATTATAGGAATAACAATCATTACATTTCATTGTATAGATTAAATAATGTGTAGCATGTAAGAGACAACTTGGTCCATTTAGAGCTTTGTCCTCTTTACACCATTCACAGAAATTATATTAACATGTTTATTAAGGTGAACCTGACGGCACCAAGTTGTGTGTGCACTCACCGGCCACTTTATTAGGAACATCTAGCCAGTCCTGGGTTTCAGAGCTGCTTTAAGTCTTTTATGGCGTAGATTCAACAAGGCGTCAAAAACACCCCTCAGTGTCCAGGACAGTGTCCCCTTTATTTAATTTCCCTTTGGGATTAATAAAGTATTTTTGAATTGAATCAAACTGAATTCCAAAACATCCCAAATGAGCTTTATTCAGCTGACTGTTGCAGTAGCTCTCAGAAGAGGGAAACACTGCGCCCCATAGAGGATGGACATAGTCAGGAACAACAGTGGGGAAAAGTGTCCCAAGAAAGTTTTCTGGGTAGTTACCTAAAAACACTCTGTCTAGAACAAACAGGTGGGTAGAGTAGCCAAACAAAAATGTACTCAAGTAAGAGTAGCACATATTTTTGCTCAAGTAAAAGTAATAAGGCCATGCAATTACTCAAATAAGAGTAAAAAGTGTTCAGTAAGAAGGCTACTCAAGTACTAACTAATTATAACAGCTGATGAATTAATTTTTAAAAATTATGTAATCGCACAGACAAAAAGAATATAAGGTTATGTGCAAATTTGGGTATTTTAAAGACAAAACATCTACTAAATACAAAATAAACATTTCTATTACATTAAACTTTAAAGCAATACTTACAGCAGTTAATATATATACAGCATGTTAGAACAGTGCAAAGTACTTCTAATGACAATATCTACAGTTTACTGTACGTCCATGTCCCCTCCAAATGGCTCAACGAGCTCAGTATATGGAAAATATCATTAAAATAATAAAGCTTTATAAAGTTTATAATAATAAAGTTTATGTTAAAGTCTCACTTTAACATAAACTCTTGGTTTCTGTCTGATGCATTATTGGTGAAAACAAGTTTGTTCTTTATTCATGAAGTTACTCACAGCAGGTAGAGCAGCCAGAAATTTTATTCAAAAGTTTCAATACTTAAGTAATAGTATTACTTAAATAAAGTAAAAAGTACAGTGCAGTAAAAATGCTCCTAAAAGTACATTTTGTTCAAAAAGTTACTCAAGTAAATGTAACTAGTTACAATCTCACGGTATAATCCCCTTTAGGTGTGATTCTGATGCTCATTTTGATCTGCAGCAAGTTGTCAGAGTGATATGATTGGCTTAGTTGCCATTTATTTAACAGATAACTGTACCTAATAATGTGGCCAGTGATGGTATATGATGCTATAATTCTCAAAAAAAGCAGCAGGGAACTGCAGAATCTGATGTTTTAATATTAAAATGTATTTTTGAATTGGAAATTAGCATTGTTCACATCTTTTCAAAGCAAACTTTTGGAAGTAAAAGGATTTCTCCAGAAAAGATGAACCTGACTATTGTTTTGCACCCCGTGTCTTGATCTCTGGTCTGTTTTACCTCTAGAGCCTGCAGGTTCTGGTCGGCAGCGTATGACGGCTTCGACCCCCCGCCTCAGGAGTACCGATCTGACACACCGGGAGACGACATAGAAGATGAGGAGGCGTTCATGCAGCGATTAAAGAGTGACTCCATCTGCTCCGTGGTTGTCCTCCGTCCCCCCTCGGCCCTCTCCCCTACTCCCTCGTCCTCGGAGACCGTCTCCACCAGCAACCAGGCGGGCAGGGCCAGCTCCGCCATGGAGTTGGAGTGGGACGACATCTTTGCAGAGGAGGAGCTCGCCTCCCCGTCAGCCATCTTTAACCCGCCAAACGGATGTGTGGAGTCAGACCGATGTAGGCTTTCACCCTTACCTCCGACGCCGCTGCCGCCGCGGCACATCCAGGAGATGCGGCTAACTGCGACCCGGCTGGTGCGCGGCGCGTACGTGGAGGAGTCGGAGTTTCAGGACGATGCCATCGTCTACGATCTCGTTGCTCAGAAGGACACTAAGACGGCCATGTTTGAACGGATGAAGGCGGCAAACGGACCGGCGCGTAAAAACCTCTCAAAAACTCAGCGAGTGCCCTCAGCACCGACAAATATGTCGGCGATGTTATCGTTGACCGGGAAGACGGTGATTGAGACGGTCAACAGCATCATGTCAACGCGGAGGAGGAGCGAGGACGGAGGGAAGGAGGAGAGGAGTAAGAGTGAGGAGTGTGACGGACCAGCGAGGAGGAAAAGCGAGGGATTTGAGAGCGGAGCGAAGGGAGACGAAGACGGCGAGCCGCACGTTATCTCCAATGGCTTTGACGTAAAGAACCACGTCATCAGCGAATGTGATGATTCTGATCAAGAAACGGAGGGCTGCGAACAAAACAGCCACCAGAACGGCATCCTGGCTTACAGTTACAACCACACAGCACGCGAGGAGCAGATACATCCCAAAACAGGCCTCACTGCATATTTAGAGACGAACAATATGACAAACGATCATTTACAGCCAGAGTCACATCGTCTCTTAACAACAAACACCCATGGCCTAAGGCCTCCTGATGATCAAAAGAACGACTTCCTGTCCCAATACTACGAGCTCATGCTCTCTCTGGGGGCGGAGCCTGACGGCGATGACATCACAGACGACATTGGGACATTCAGGCGACGTGTCCGAGCCCTGAGGCAGAGACTCGCCGAGGAGGAGGCGCAGCTTATGTCCGACTTTGGTTTCGGCTCGTCGTGGGAGGAAGCCGAGCAGAGAGGAGAGGAATCCATGGACGAGGAGGAAGAGGAGGAGGAGGAGGAGGAGGAAGGCAGCAAGAGACGAGGAGTTCCGTTTACAGGTTTGTGTTTGCTTTATTAAAAAAATTCATCTAAAGTTTAAAAAAAGCAGCAGAAACATACTGAATGCACACATTGAGCTTCACGCTTACCCTCCAAATAGGAGACAGCCTCCATTGGCACACCACCTTCTACCTTTCACATGAAATCAACCCGGGCAGGAGTACAGCTGCCGAAGTGCTGCTTTAAAGGGTCACATGACAGGAGCAAATGAAGTGAAAAGATCTTAATTCAGAAGATCTTTGGTCTGAAAGGGTTAAACGAGACACCAGATCAAAGCTTGAAATCTAGCTTTTGGACTGAATGTATTTTTACGCAGATGCATTCAAATAGTCACCAAGGTAAAGAAATGTATATTATATGTGAATTATGTGCGCCGTTTGGAAGTAATTTCGATAAAACTTGCTGTATAAGCGAAAGAGCCGAACATTTTTCAATCAGGCTGCTCCGGAATGTGACGTCATAAACAGAACTAGTACCATGCATCCGGCTGCTAACACTACGACTTTCGCTACCGATTTATTAAATTTAATTAATAACTCTTACTCTACATACAAAAAATTTATAAAAAAAATGTCTGATACATCTACAAACTCCACCTCAAGCATCGGCGACTCCGATACCGAATATATATACGAAGAAACGGAGTTTGAACAAGGTGAACCTGAGGAGACTATAGCTAACGTTGCTAAGACATAGAGCCCATGCTCCATTGTAAGTAAACCTCAAAATCCTCGCTCGTGAAGTGTGAATTGCATAACACACTTTTGTCACTGCCGGCAATCCAGTCCTTTCGCATTTCTTTTACAAATTTATCCCATTTCTTTCGGACCTTTTGATCCACCGGCCAAGTATGTAGCGCTACTTTCTGGCCTGCACTAGACTGCGGTGAAGTTGGTTTGACATGGAAATTCAACCTCCAAGGAGTCAGCGGAGCACTCTTGAGAAACTAAAATCAAATCAGATTTGTTGACGTATGGGAGAAGGGAGCAGCTGAGAGACGCTGGCCGAAATCGGAGTCCTTCAACCGGATCAAGCGTGAACTAGATCCCGCTGACTCCGCGGAGCTTGAATGTCCAATATCAAACCAACTTCACCGCGGTCTGCACTACAGCCAACAACTACGCACCTAGAAGGCATTTTATTGTGGACTTAGTTCGGCAATTTTTTTTAAAAGCGCTTGCTCAAAGTAGACGTGGATCAGCAGATTTGATGTGTGAAAGAAGACACTGGAAAACATCCATATATCCTTGTTCGCCGTACCGGTTGTACAATGTAAACAATGTGTGTTTCTATGCAAGTTCGCTTCGCGCATTCTCGGTGTTCTTGAACTGACGTCACACGTCGGAAATGGCCGATCGTAAACGAAGGCAGCACTCAAACGCGGAATACCATAATCGGTGTAAAAAATGCGCAATATTTCACATTTAAACTTAATTTGAACACTTTGGATACATGAATATTCAAAGTTTACCTTGTTCTGGAAGTTATTCAACGATTTTCAGGATTTTTTTTAGAGTTAGACTTTAAAATCTGGCATCAGAAGGTTCGCCATTAATCTCTAAAGGAAGCTGAATGTTTTCTCTTTGCCGCTCACGTCTTACATCCACCTGTGATCTCCAAAAACACCACAGGCCCCTTCATCAGCGTCCTGCTGTCCCGACTGGAGAACCTCCTGGAGAACTCCATAGCCGTCAACCTGCTGGTGACCGGCATCCTGGCCCAGCTGGCGTCGTACCCGCAGCCTCTGCTGAGATCCTTCCTGTTCAGCACGGAAACCCGCGAGCAGCACGGCGTGCGGACGTTGTACCAGGTGCCAGCGACACGCGGGTCCCCCGCTAGCCACGCAGCTTCAGACACTAATGAAATCTTTCTGCAGGTGTTGGTGTCGGTGCACGCTCAGATCGAGCGCTACGTGGACGACAGACCTGAATATCCCGCTCTGGTCACCCAGGCTTGGAGGTTCTTGCTGGCTAAAGACCAGGATGGCAAATTTAGAGGTTAATGAACACACTCAAATGTTAATACACAGATGAACAGGGTGGAAAACACCCAGGTTGCACTGCTTTGCCAAAAGTATTGGGCCAGATTCCTCTGCAGACATGGGCATTTGAGACAAAGGCCTTCAAATGGCATTGACAGCTACAAGAGCTTCAGCTCCTCTAAGAAGGCCATCTATGAGGTTTAGGAGTTTTATTTCTGGGGATATTTGATCATTTTAGGCAAGTTAAGAGGTCAGAAACTGATGTTGGAGGAGAAAGTTTAGGGTTTCTGCTAGTGTTGCACCAATGCCATTTTTTGGCCCCGATAACCGATACCTATATATGAAGAACTGCATACTACTTAGGGTAGTAGAACTTTTTATTGCCTACCTGGAATGGATGACAATAGTTGAATAAACTTTTGGCTCTCAAAGGCCAAAATAGTGCAACATTTGTGAAATTATAACATGTATACTAGTAGTGCAACAGTAAAATTACATTAATAATTGAATAATCTCTTTTGAACCCTTAGTTTTGGCTCTCAAATGCCAAAATAGCGCAGCTTTCATGAACTTATATAACATGTATAATACTAGTCGGGAGAGAGAAGGCTGCGTTCAAGTGAAATACAAACATCAAAATGGTATCGGTGCCTATTTGTTGGTACTCGCCGATACTGATATCACCATTTTAGTGCTGGATCGGGGCCCCGTCCGATAATAGTATCGGTGCAACACTAGTTTCTGCTTTAGTTAATCTTAAAGGTGCACTATCAGGACTCTGTGCAAACCCATCTGGATCTTCTACAACAAACTCCTCTTTCAGTTCTGTATGTTTGCTGTTGTATATTGATTTTTTTAAGCACATTGGTCACCATTACAGTGGATATGGACAGGGCTGTACAAATAAATTACTTGATATACAGGTGCTGGGTTTTATATCTGTTTCATTATTGTATGATTCGGATGATTGGCCCAATACTTGGAAACATAGTTTTACTTTCAAATCTGTGTTTTTTTATGTCCACCTATTTGCCATAATCTGAGTTTTGATAGTTCCTAAAACACTAGGATATAATATTAAGTATTTTTTTGTGATAACTCAATCAATACACATAAAACATTTTGAACCAGCTCCTGTTTTCTTTACAATTTTCTTTTGAAGCAGCCACATCACCTTTTATTCTATTATTTTTAAACTATAGGTCCAAAGGCTTTTTGAAAGTCATTCAAAGTGTTTCTTTGGACACTGGCTTCATTTTAGTTTATTACCTGCCCGTTTTCAGAGAAATATGTTTTTTTAAATAATTGTTAGTTTGTTAAATCCTTTTAATTCTGACCTATAAATCACTGAAGCCTGAAAAGGCTGGCAAATAGTTTTTTCTGTTCGACCGAATGAACTAATATTGGACTTCTGTAGACATTTCGAGCAGCAGCCTGTCACAAAGACAATTTATAAATCAGAAAAAAACGCATATAAGCTTTTTAGACATGAAAATTTTAGCAGCGATGAGGTTAAATACTAATATAAACTGCAGCAAATATTGGCACATTGTTTAGTAATTCCCTTAAACGCTATGTAGAACTTCTTTTCTTGCTTTAAAAAAGTCCTTTCAACATTTTCAAATCAACTAAGTAGGCTTGTATTTAAATGCTGTTTTTTAAACATAGTTTGGTAATTTGACTGAATGTGGTTATAAATCTGGAAAACTAATTTGCTGTTCTGTTAAGATGACTGAACAGAAAACGGTTCATTCCCAGCAGTTTAAAATCTTAAAAAAAGTCTGGCTGCTTTACAACAAAATAAAAAAGGAGGAATGGGAGACTTGAAGCTTAAACAATACTTTACAGCATAATCTTTTCGGTGAGGAAGTTGTTTTGTGGTAAATCTTATTTACTGCAGGAAATCCGTCTACAAGCTAATGACTGACGTCTTCTCTTTCATACTAAAAGCCAAAAAGTCTGAAACTTCCAGCAAATCAGCTGTTTGCTCCAGCTGAAAGATAAACTATGAAGTATTTCATTCCGTTGTGTTAATAATATTATTTAAACTTTTCCCTCCATCTTGTGTCTCTCAGAGGCGCTCCAGTCTCAGGGCGGCGACATCATCCTGGATCCGTCGCTACCCAACGGCTCGGTGAGGAACGCCCTGCCTCTGCCTCCGCTCAGTGTCTTGCCCCCCTGCCCGGCCATCCCCCCCCAGGCCAAGAGCCGCGTGTTCGCCGTCATTCTGTACGCAGAGTTCCTGAAGGAGCTGGCAGCCATCGCCCAGGAGCACAGCGTGGCCCTGGACTGCTGCTCAGAGCGGTGATCCGCTCATCCGCTGACCCGGATACACAGAAATCTGACCCTCTAGAGCTCAAGTCCTCTGCTAACGACTCCTGATCAGCTTTTAAACATTCCTCACAAATCAACCTGTGAATTTATGCAACTCAAGTGGACAACTTGCCATTTTACTGTAAATTGTTCTTTGAAAATCTACATGTCAACTGTATTTGTTTTTGCCCTGACAGCACTTGAAAATGTCTCCCCGTGTTGTAGATGGATTATATTTATAAAATGTTTGGAAGGAGATTATTTTGAAGATGATTGTCATAAAAATCTTTTTTTTATACATATAAATTTATGGAATATTTGAAAATAGTTGTCCATGTTTTCTTACACATTTGCGCTCATATGTTTATAAAACACATAAAAGCATTCATGAAGAATTTAATTTGGAAAATATATAGAAAAAAAAAAAAAAAAAAAAAAAGAATCTTTCATACATGAAGTGAAATGAAACTATAAATAGACTGAAAATATCTCTGGGTAACTTCAGCTGAAGATTAGGTTTACTTAAAGGGGACATATCTTTCCTTTTCAGTTCTTTTCACATTTAAACCCTTCAGCTGTGGTCTATATAAAGTGGAACTGCACTGCTTTGGTCTGGATTCCTCATTAATTTACCTAAATTCACCCCTTTTATACTCCTGTTCTGAGGTACAGCCTCTTAAAGGAGGCATTTCACCAACCGCCCCCCCTCCCGTTCGGCCATTTTTGTAGTCTGCTGGGGGACGGTGTAATCAATTGTGTTGGTTAATACACCCAATATATGGACATTTCGACTTATCCACTTATATCTTCTGCATCCTTCAGCTTGGACTACAAAATCACAGCAAAGAAAAAAATGTCGGCTTCACAAAATCGATTAGCTGGAAGTCCGAGACCTTGTTTAGCAGCTCTGTAGTTGTTTAACAAAAACATTATACAAATTAGAGAAAACTGAACGGGCTGAAAAATATAACCCAAAAAGAATATAAAGATATCTACGCAGCACCTGGACAGACTGCATTTAACTTTTCTGCACTCCGAGAGACTCCGACAAAATGCATTTAAACATTAAAAAAGTAGATTTTGCATGATATGTCTCCTTTAAGAGAGAGAATTGATTCAGATGTACTAAAAAAACATAAAAATCCCCGGAAGTTTCACTTACAGTGGCAGGTTTGCATCGATTGCTTTTATTTGCAGCCTTGTTTTGTGTCCATGCATGAACTTCAGAGTGACAAATCTGCTTCTGGAGTCATGGACAGACAAAGTGAGCAAGAGACACAAAGTGAGAAAACGTTTCTGGACTAGAGTAATTGTTATGACATACAGCATCCCATACTCTCATTGGCACCCCTAGTAAAGGTAATAAATATAAATGCACCCTTTGGCACAATAAATTCACCAAAAAAAATTAACAACCTATGAGTTGAGTAAATCTAGTCAGTTGGCAAAGTCCATCCATCTATTCTATTTAAATTTTCTGGTGGTACAGGCACCAGGAGTTGGTGTCTGTACCAGCAGCCATTTGGCAAGAGGCATGTGGCTCTCTGGACAGGTCTGAATGAAAACTTCCTTGTTTAATAAAAGAATGACAATATTGTTAAAATCATACACATTATCTGTGTAGACGCCTCATTACGTACTGGAGCACAACCTGCATCGCCGCCATCTTGGATGGGTCTCTCCTCCCAGGCTGGCACAGCAGCCGCTGGGAGTAAATGCAGAGGAAGCAACTTTACCCGTATTTTCTGCAGCTTATGTTTGTAATAAACAGCGATAACTACTGAAAGTAGATCACATGATGCAGATGATAATTTTGAGTCAACATTGGTTCTGACGAGTTTTTACTCAGTGGGAACGGTACAGAAACCCCATAGATGGACCAGAATTATATTTTTTTATCGCTACGTTTCACAATTTAAGGATGAATCATGTTGCCAAATTAGGTACCCTGGACTTACAGAGTACAAGCAGATACAAGAAGTTGTGCAAAACAGTTGTTTTTAAACAACTGGAAGCAGGGCGTAAGACACTGGAATGATCTGGAAAATTTTAAAGAACACTTTTCTAGAAATTTAAAGAAATTATTGTTGGTGTGTAGAGAAGGCTCAGGCTCGAACATGTTAGCGTGAAATTAATTTAAATAAACAATCCAAGTTGTTAATTAAAATATAAAATGTATAAATTAATACATTTATGTATATGTAATACCGCATGTTTCTTTGTTTATGAGCATAAAACAAAGTATTTCAGCATGAAAGCACTTTTATTTTACATATTTAACAATATGCCATAACACACGTCTCTTTGTGAAATAGCATAAATAAAAGTATTTCAGTATGAATTTACATATTTATACATTCATATGCCATATGTCTCTGTTAAAGAGAACACATTTATGAAATACATTGTTTTTTTTTTGTTTTTTTAAGTGTGACAGCGTCCTGTATCATTACCACATCTCTGCTGTTTGTAACAAACCAAACTATGTGAAGATGGGGTAAAAATTACGCATCCAAGATGGCGGCCGAGCTGGAACATCAGCGCCAGCAGGCAGCGCCGGTCCATGGGGCGTCTGCCTATATAATCTACAGTTAAAATTATCAAATACACACAGGACACGATACAACAGAGGAAAATAAGCTAGCAGAGGCTTAGCATTGAGATAATTAATAAGCCTCTATGAGTGCCTTGAATAAAATAGAATAAAACAGACGGCTGAACTGGTTCATGCTGGGACTGTGCGCTCTGCGAACCAAGAGCTGAGCGTACATCTCGTTCTTGTTGAAGGCGAGCTTGCACAACCTTTAGAGTTGTGATAACAGGAGATATAAGTTGGGGCAAAATCTTATCTTTGCAGTTTGCTGTAATGATACTGCAGAGGGCTGAAGGCAGGGCTTCCACCCACAGAAACAACACCATTAAACACGAGCTCCACGTGCCAGATAGCTAAGAATGCTGCTCTTCCACAAAGTTGACCTTATCGTTTTAATGTTTTCATGTGAAGCCCTGTGCTGCTCAGCCAGAACCTTAAACTAAAGTACGAGCAGAAGGCTGCTGCTCAGTGCGCAGCAAACAAGTGAAATTGCTCGTCTGGTTGAGCTGCGAGGTGTGAAATATGGTGAGAGGTGTTTAACAGACGGCGCGATCATGTCAGACGCATTAAACCAGGAGCGAAAGGCCAACAAGATCGCCTACACAACCTCCCTACGATTGGCTAATTGGAGCGCTGAGTCCTCCTCAATATCTAGCTTTTTTTTAACTTTCACTTTATGTCCAATGACCAAACAATCACACCAGCTGCAGACCTTTGTCTTTATTTTAAATTCAGGGTTTTACGGCAAACGTGTCTGGCTGTATCGGTTGCGCTGAAAGTGGTGCCTGGCAAAAGCAACGCCGTTTGAACAAATCAAAACCAGATACCGTTTTAAGAACATCCAGAGCAAAGAATTACCTTCAGAAGTCACCTGATTAGGATGTGGGTGACGGTATAATTTAATCTCAGTGTAACTACGGCTGTTCTGTTTCTGGCCTCAGACGCTGGTTAAAGATCATCAGAGAACAAACGGCATCATGAGGAACGAAGAACGAGTCTAGTCTTCAGCAAACACGATGTCTCTGAAGACATTTATTAAAGATTGTTAAAGCTAGTCATAAGATTAAACATTTCTGATCACAGCACCCTGACAACAGGAACTGACAGCGACACTGTAAAAAGAGAACTGAAAGTAATTCTTAAAATGAATTTGTCCTTGATTTGTGCAGCACAGTTTAATGATTTGCAAATACAATAAGGTTTTTGCACTTAAAATAGGAACAGCTCAGCTCCATCATCTTATTTCAAATGCAGTAGATCTAATTATCTTAATTACTTTAATTCCATTGGCAGAGAATCTTATTTACCTGCTCAAATCAAGGACAAAAACACCCATCTCAGGAAGAGTTTTTAAAAAAAAGTACAACAGAATCCATTAAAGTCAGAACAATGATAAAGATCCTAATTATAAACTTTACCTAACCTGACTCCGCCAGATAGATTTGCTCCGCATCTCCATCTGGAAACCTTCCGTTGAAGTAATTTTGGGAAGGGGCGAAAATACTGGTTAGCTGATTGGCCTATGTTGGTGATAGACGGGCCAAATAAACCAATCAGATTTGTCGTTGCTCGTAACAGAGCGACGACGAAAACACAACCACAAGCCAAGCTACTCTTGCTGCTGCAGGTAAAGGCTCGTTAGCTCAGCAAAGAAATACTCTGTAATTCCGATAAAACTTGCTCGATAGCCACGCTAACGCTAGTTTCATCGGCTGAAGCCGCCATGTTCTTTAGACTGAACTGACGCGCTTCCCGTTGCGTCACACCTCAACCCGCCTCAAAGCCAACGCTGATTGGACGTTCGTTTGGTGAACGGCTCCAAATTTTCTTCAACGGAGAGTAGCCAGACTGATCTGCGAGTGAAACCTTGAAAGCTCGCGAGATCAGGATGGTCTCACGAGGCTAAACTTTACCACCAACTAACCACCGTTCTTTTTACAGGATGCTGTTGCTTTAAATGTCTTCAAGTGAGTGCGTGTGAGTATGTTTTTTGTTTTTTTTTGGTGTAGGTGGATTTGAAACAACAAACACAGATGTTTGATGTACCAGCGAGACGTTAGTGGTACTAAAAAAGGAAATACAAGATGGTGGATCGTGAGGCTAGCATGTTATCCAGAGGATAGTCAATCTGGACAGTCAACCACAATATTTTCTGGTGAAAATAGAAAAATCTTGTTGAGTTTCTATTATTCGGGCACATGACAGCGGGGGCTTTGAAGATATCCTTTGTAAAAATGTTTGCATACAGTGTTTTGCTCATATTTGCACCACATGAGCCAGAAGCAGAACGTCACAGAGGAGAAGATGGAGATTTGGACCCACAAAGATCTGATGAGTAAATAAGATCTAAATTCCCTTATCTGAGAGAATCTTTCTTCCTCCTTTGTCACAGTCGAGCGAGTCGCATCTATGACATGTTTGCTGTCGCTATCTGCGCCACAGCTGGGCAGTTTGCTTGTTTGCTGCTTTATCCTCATCGACACGATTAACCAGCTTTGCATCGTGCTGCACTGTCACAACATCACCATGTGCTATATGCATTTACCAGAGAACGGCTTGGATTGAACATCGGCTAATTATCTTAATTAATTCATGCATTCAGGCTCCGAGTGCCAGAAAATATTTTGGTGACATAGTTGTTTAAGCTCCATAAAAAGTCCCTGAGGGTTACTTTAAGCTGTATTGATGCATAAACAGCCTGAATATAAAATTAAAACCTTGTTTATAAGTAATTTTACTTACAATTTCCTCTTTTCTACTGAGAAAGTGATACGGGGGGCAAATATCAGGAAATTGTGCGCTGATTAATTATATAAAAAGACACAACTATAAATGTTACTTTTTTTATTCTGGAGGACATTAAGATCTATTTACTGTTGACCAGTTTTGTCTTAATTGTTGTTATTTCAACCTTTAACTTTTCGTTCTCTCTGTTATTTCCTCTTCACAGTAGCTACATCTTTCCTGGCGCTCTGTTAGCTGTGACTCCATCCTGGGGATCAGATCATCTGAGCTACTGCTGCCAACAACTTCATATTACAGATGATGCAGCTGGTCCCGTCTCTCAGAGTCTGACCCTGTTTCTCTCTCAGACGTAGCTGCTGGCTGAGCTTTCCCTGCGACTAACTGCATGTTCTCTCTTTCATCTTCTTGACCTGAAACCTGGCTCAGAGCTCATCTGCTTAGCGGTGTTTCTGTCCCAGACACAGACGCCTATAAGGCGAGTTTGCCATCACCCTCTCCAACATAAAAGGTTTTCCTGGATCCGTGCTTATGTGCTTTTTTTTGTTTTCCTCCCTGTTAAAGGGGAGTTTTCCTTTCCACTGTCGCTTCATGCATGCTCAGTATGAGGGATTGCTGCAAAGCCATCAACAATGCAGACGACTGTCCACTGTGGCTCTACGCTCTTTCAGGAGGAGTGAATGCTGCTTGGAGAGACTTGATGCAACCTGCTGGGTTTCCTTAGAGAGGAAACTTTCTCACCAACCTGGAGGATCTGATGGAGTCTGACTTTGGAAAGAGCCTTTAGATGACGTGTGTTGTGAATTGACGCTATAGAAATAAATTGAATTTAACTGAATTCCTGAAACCTAAGATCCTCGCTGCTCTGTTTTTGGCTTTTGATGTTGTGTGCGTGTATGTTTTGTATGTTTTTTTAACCTTTTCTCGTTTTAATGTACAGCGATTTGGTCACCAATGTGGTTTTTAAAATGTGTTTTAGAAATAAAGCTGATTGATTGTGTAATGAAGAGGTCTTCATTACTGCGACTGTTTTTATAAAAGTCATTTGTATTGCACTTTAAGAGTACTTTTGCACTTTAACTAGCACTTTATTTAGCACATCACTTTGAGCATGGGTTTGCACAGCAACAACCATTTGCACACAATAAGTTTTAACTATTTATTCAATATTTATTGAATATTTTAATAATTAGCATGTAGCCTTTTGTGTCAGGCTCTGCACAGCTGATGTCTGTGAAAATTGCTATTTAGAGCTAAGGTCTACCGTTCAGAAACTCAAATGGTGGTGTAAAATCTGTTAAAAGTGTGAGTATAAAGTGTTAAGATGAGGCGACTCACCTGTTTTTCTATGTCCTCTCCAGGGTGTTTGGGCAAATTCTTCGCTGGGGGTCCAGACACCGTCTATAGGTTCCAGGAGAGATCATGGAGAACATGGGGAGCTTCTGTACATTTGTTTTAAGGGATTTTTAGGTGCAAGTCTAAAATATAAAATATTTATTAAAAAATAGGTGGGAACGTGTAAATGTATGCGTTATTTGATGCATATAGTACATTACAGGTGAAAGGAGTAAATTTACTGGTGCAGAATGGTTTAGTCCTTAAACAGTTGTGGGTATTTAAGGAAGTGATTGTGTCTTTGAAGTTGCGTTGGTCATAAAGCTGTAAGGTCGAATGCTGCTGCCAAGGAATAAACGTGTTGCTGCTTCCACTTGATTCTGCTTCCATCGTCATTCTCACTGAAACTCAAACCACGAAAGGCCACCAAAGTGACAGAGAGATCAATTGGTTAATTGATTCGTTAATTGATTGAGTGGTTAATTGATTGAGTGGTTGATTGATTGGTTAATTGATTGATTGGTTAATTGATTTATTGATTGATTGATTAATTGATTGATTGATTGATTGAGCTAAAAGGGCATTGGGTGTTCCCTTTGAGTTTATATGACTCACCTGTTGGTAACCGATGGAAAACGAACCAATGATCCACTTCAACACTCACCATTAGAGGCCACAGGCACGTGGATAGATGAGATTAAAAAATAAACCTCTTGGCTTATAAAAGTTATAAAAACCTAACACCACCGCTCTTCGTTGATGAATCACATATTCCTGCAAAAATACATTAAAGTCTGTTGTGAGCTCTAGAGGTGTGACTCCTTATGCAAGGTGCTGCGTCCTGTTACCAACACGTCGCACAGCTGCTTTATTCTTTAATATCTTGTATCTAGCACGTAGCTGCTGATGAGGTCACGCTGTGGTTAGTGAGTTCCTGTGCTGCTGACTTCATCTCCCCGCTCTCCAAAGCTCGATCACTCCTCAGGAGGACAGGCAGCGGAGAGGACCGAGCAGCTGTCGGCTGGAGGCGACCAGGCGGCGGAGATGGATGCGATGAAGGTTTTCCTGCTGGGTTTGGCTCTCGGTGAGTCTCTTTGAGGTGAACTGTTTGAAAGGCTTCGCCGTATCCTGGCTGCACGTCCTTCATTGTTGCGGTACAGAGGAGTCGCTGAAGGTGCAAGCTACCACTACTGTTCCAGTTTCAGAAGCGTTTGTGCACGGGTACCGGGTACTGATTAGACTGTAGAGAGGAGGATCTGCGTTAAATCTGTGGCACGATCTAATCAAACTCTGGTTTATAAAAACAGAAGACGACAAACAGAGGAACAGCTTGTGTGTTTGGCACCTTAGTCAAAGAAACGGAGGAGCAGATTATAATCAGCAGCAAACAGTCAGAGCCTTTAAGGTTTTCCAAGGTGCTTCTGAGTTGAACTGGACACCAGCAAGTGCAAGATTTAATTTCCGTTACTTGTTAAGAGGAAAATGGGTGAACAAATGCTTTTTAAAAAGGTGATAAATGACTTAATGCTCGAAAAGTCTTCCAAGTTTTGATACGGTGTAATTGTTCCTTAATAAGCTGCAAATAAGTGCTTCTCGTCATTGTTGAGGAACTGAGTGTTTGCACGTTTTAATCTAGCTGCATTGGTGGCTTTTGAAGTGTGAATGGTCTGTTTAGGGTGACACAAAACCACAGTGCAGACTTTGACTACGCCGCTCCGTAGGAAGATCCATGGCCAAGTCTTCCCATCTCGACAAGGCATACAGCGTTCTGAGGGGCCGTAAACACCGAGGACACCGAGGGTTTGAGCTGCTGAACCCGGGCTGCAGAAGCAGAGCGCTGAGATCACGCGCTAATAGACCCAGGGACAGTTTTTAGAAAAGTGCTTTAAATCTAATCAATATGTCACCTGTTTGAAGTGGGCTGTGTGCTCTACACTGGTGCATTATTTGTCTCATTCATGACTCCACTGTTCATGTACTGTATGTTTTCCTGTACAGAGTTTCTCACTGCACCTTACATGGTTCTGGTTCTGCAGATATGAGACAGAAGAGTCTGTGATGTATTTAGGAGCTAAGCCATTCAGGGATTTATAGACTAACAGAAGGATTTTAAAGTCTATTCTCTGAGATACAGGGAGCCAGTGTAAGGACTTTAGAACTGGGGTGATGTGCTCTACTTTCTTAGTCTTAGTGAGGACCCAGGCAGCAGCGTTCTGGATCAGCTGCAGCTGTCTGATCCACTTTTTAGGAAGACCTGTGAAAACACCGTTGCAGTAATCAATTCTACTAAATATAAACGCATGGATTAGTTTTTCCAGATCCTTCTGAGTCATTAGTCCTTTAATCCTGGAAATGTTCTTCAGGTGATAGAAAGCTGACCTTGTAATTGTCTTTAGATGCTTTTGGAGGTTCAGGTCTGAGTCCATTACTACTCCCAGATTTCGGGCCTGATTAGTGGATTTTAACTGAAGCGACTGAAGCTGTGTGCTAACTTTTGATCTCTCCTCTATTGGTCCAAATATTATTACTTCAGTTTTGTTTTTGTTCAACTGAAGAAAATTTTGGCACATCCACGTATTGATTTCTTCTAGGCATTTACATCACCATGTCACCAGGTGACATGGTGATGTAGAGCTGTGTGTCGTCTGCATACTTATGGTAGCTGATGTTTTTTATTATCTGACCAGAGGGAGCATGTAAATATTGAATAGAAGGGGACCCAGGATGGACCCTTGGGGAACCCCACGTGTGATTTTAAAGTTACCTACTGATGTAAAAAAGTCCTTGTCCTTTAAGTAGGATTTAAAGGACAAGGGCATATATAGATTAGACAGAAAACATCCCTGAACCTAATCAGTATTTTAAGTCGTGCAGACCTTTGAAAATAATAACTAAATCAGGTAAACTGTGCTGCATGACTGTACTTATTCTAAAATGTTTTTTATGTTGTTTTATTGTTATTTATTAAGGAATGGGCCTAATAAATATGAACACTTTTCATGGGTTTCATGTCTATCATGCTGTTACTTCTTGAAACATCTTGCTAGAGTTATTATTTAATGTGTTTTGAAGATCTTAAATTAACACCTTCATGATTTGATCTCGCAGTCAACTTCCGCTGCTGATTCGATACCTGAACCATTCTGATAAACCTGCTTGTAGTTGGCAGAAAGATAGAGGTGAAAGGGTGTTAAAAACCACAGATATTAGGGGAAAGTGCACGCTGTGGAAACAATGAGCCATCCTTCTGCTGCACAAATTTATATTTAAGATCTTAAAGCACTCATTTGTTTTCTCACCTGGAAACTTGTCATGTTTTAAGAAAGGAAAGTCGCTGCCGACGTTTGCAGGATCTGTTTGGTACTTTTTAATTTACGGGTTCTCTTTACGTTCTGCAGGTTTTTCACTCGTTTTATCAGCGGGGGATTTGGAAGACGATTCCGACCCTGATGGATATGAATATGAAGATGATGAAGCCTCTGGAGAAAATGAATATCAAAGCACAACGACCACGCCTGTGAACGACTCCAGCTCCCTTCTCTCCTCAGGTTAACTCAACCTGCTCACGTTTGTTTAAAGCTAGATAAACAAGTTAGCTCTGCCGTTAAATCAAGTTTCTATCACCTGCGGGTTTTAGCAAAAGTAAAATCTTATTTTTGTTTTAAGGAATTTGAAGGACTTATCATTGCCTTCATTACATCTCTCTTGGATTACTGCAATCCATTATATAGAGGCATGGATAAATCACAGATGCAGCGACTTGAAATGGTCCAGAATGCAGCAGAATGGCTTTTTACAGGAACCCGGAAGCATGACCATATAAGGCATATACTGGCCTCTTTACACTGGCTGCCCGTCTTTTAGCGAATAGATTTTAAGATTCTCTTACTAACTTATAAACTTTTAAATGGGTTAGCTCCCCCTTATCTTCAGGACCTTTTAAAATTTCATTCTATGTCCAGAACCCTACGATCAAATCATCAGCTGCTACTGACAGTTCCTCAGACCTAACCTAATAGGAAAGAAGATCTATTTTTTTTTTCTGTTGTTGCCCCTATTCTATGGAACAATTTACCTTTCCAAATTAGATCCGCCCACAGCCTGGATAATTTTAAATCGCTTCTCAAAACTCAAACTTGTACAGCACTTTGGTGCAGTTTTACACCTGTTTTTAAAGTGCTATATAAAAACATTTGACATTGTTAAACCTCCTGCTATGATTGTTTTAGCCCATTAAAACAGACCAACGACAGGAGCATAGACGAGTCCTGGGTTGGTTCTAAATGTGGCATTCAGTGGGAGTTTACAGATACGTCAAAGTCGCACCGCAGCAACTGAAATATTTATATAAATGTATATATAAATAGATACTTCAGCTTATTGGCTGTTCATCAGAAGGTGGAAGCTACAGTGGGACGTGTTGACAGTAACTTTTAGAAATGGTAGATGTTGACCGTCACAGATGCGAGAGCTAAAACCTATTAACAAAGAAAGATGAAGCCTAAATGCTGTGTGTGAAGAAATAAATGCACCCCTGCTGCCGCCACAGTGCTGCCACCGCAGACGTTTGATTAAGCGCTGATAATGTTTTAGAGTGTTATCCACATGAATGTATCTGCATGTTTTTACGGTTTTATTGGTTGCTGCACCCTAAATGCAACAGTGACACGGATGTGTGGACTGAACCACTATTCAGGAAGCAGCTCTGGGTTAAAAAGAAAGAAAGAAATGCGGCAGAAGAAGGTAACCTCAAAGAAAGCATCAGCAGGAGGCGACAGCAGACCTGAAGGAGAGCCAGCAGGGAGAGACAGTCTGTTCATGTAGAGCACTTTGTCTTTGCCTCAGGGACAGATTAAAGACCAGAGATCTTCCCTGAGCAGGGAGTCCTCGGTTCTTGGAGATGCCCACCACGCCTAATGCTCTGGATCTGTGTGACATTTTGTAAGACATTTTTATCCAGCTCCATTTCAGCTTTTTACAACTGTTTATTCTCAGGACTCAGTTGAATTTCTCACTTTTTCACTCTAAGAAACATTTCAAACCACTGGTAACCATCTTTGCCTTCCTTGGTGGAGAGTTTTTCTGGCTCCACCTTCCTCAACCATTTGGAGCCTCTGGGTTAACAACCACCTCTATAAAAACAGGAGTTTGATGCTCCCCAACCGTCACCCACACAGGATTGTGTTGGTACAATGCCAGGATGAAAAGACCTATGCAAGAACCTCAGAGAGAAAATAAATCTGGAAAGGGGCCTTTTAGGCTGTGTCCAAACATCAAGAGAGCAGCTGCCCCATGAGGAGTTAACCTCGAAACACCTTCACCCCAGGGTGGGCGCACAGTGCCAGGCTCAGAGGAATGACCAAAGACATCATAAGCCCAGTTTAACATTTTTAATCTGAGAGTTCATTGCACTGAAGAACAAACCTGAACAGGTGTAGCTTGTTTGTACAGGTAAGAACATGACAGGTCGGCTATAAAGACCTCTGGGACAAGGTAAGACCAAAGTACAGCTGTTTAAGCCTGTGGCAAAGCATTAATATTGGAGCTACCTAAACACGCCATGCTTGGTGGTGGAGGGCTGCTAATTTATCTGGGCCTCCTTTGCAGCCAGAAGAGCCTTAAGGATCCCAAACACAGCAGCAAATCATCATTTAGCATGGCTAAAAGAAGAAGCAAGACTTAATATTACTAAAAAATATCAAATCATGGGGTGCACTTCGTTTTTCCACACACTTATTTCCCATTTTGGCTTCATGTTGCACTCGTGGGTAGATTTAAATGATTTTAGAGGAGATCCTTCAATTGTCTCCTGACAGACAAAATCCTGGAACTGAGAGAGGGTGTACTTACTTTCTTTCTGCCTTAAAGCTGTAATTTTACTGCAGCTTTCTGCCATGTAGTCCAGTAAATACAGTCTGGGTTCACTAAATCTTCACACCAGTTACTAGAACGTGAAACCCTGCTGCTCTGCTGGAAGCCCGCAGGAAACAGGAAGTAGTAGTAGTCCTCCACTTCCTGGCTGACTTTGACAGGTTTTCTTCTCTTCTTCTCTCCTTACAGCTGCCAAACACTCACCACAGAGAGGAGCTGTTGCCAACCTCTACATCCTCTGCCTGGTGTCTGTAATCGTAACTTTGTGCATGAAAGCCTGAGAATGAAAGCCTGAATAAACAGAAGTGAATCTTGTTTCTCTCTCTTTATTCAGCTCTGACTCTGAACTGTCTCAAAATAATCCAGATGACGCTGTTTCTCCTCAATCATGCAACAGCAGGAAGTTAACAGCGACTCTGCAGGGAAAAATCCAATTATGGGAAATGTTTAGGTATACACTGGGTTTAGCTTTACGTTCAGTGCGTCCTCTGGTTTTAGGCAGACGCCTCTGGGTCTGTAGTGATCCAGGTGCTGCTCCGGTCTGATGCAGTAAAGAACAATCGATAAAGCAAAGCTCCATCTACCGTCAGACCCTCGCCTTTGGTCCTGAGGTACGAATCATGGCCGAAAGAACTGGATCCTGGAGAAAACAGCTAAAATCAGCGTCCTCCCCAGGGTGGCTCAGCCTTAGCGATAGGGTGAGGAGCTCTGTTATCTGTAGAGACGCTTTTTCTCCACATTCAGATAACCGATCAGGAGGCCCTGCGGACGTCTCCTTTTTGGGGTTTTCCAGGCACATCCCACAGGGAGGGAAGACCCAGCAGTGACTAGAGGGAAATATTTATCCCGTCTGGCCTGGGAACCCAGAATGGACTGGAGGATGTCGCTGGGGAGAGAGATGTCTGGGATTCTCTCCTGAAGCTGTTTTCCCCCGCGTCCTGATCTCAGTTAGCAGAAGATAACGGGACGGATGGATCTTCACCTGCTTACCCGCTACTTTGTGTCGACATTTCAGTCCTAAATCTTCATTTTAAACGAATAAAGGTCTTAACCCTCCTGGATCCTTTAACATAATTTTTTTTTTTTTGCTTTTTTCATGTTGCAGAACTTTGACTGTTTACGCAAATCATATAAAAAAGTGGCCAGGTTGTGTATTTTAGGTGAGACATATTTTCCAAATGTTTTCAAAAAGATTAAACTAAATAGAACAAATTTAACCCTTCTGCATTTTCTGCCTTTAACTCCCATCCAGAAAATGTTCTAAACACACAAATATTGTAGTTTGATTTCTTTTTCACTCTTTCTTGCTGGTGTTTAAGTCCCTTTAAGATTTGGCACCACTTTTCTTCAGATGCCATTTCTTAAAGTCACTTTAGAATCTCATTTTGTCGGTGAGCACGTGTTTTAAATTATACAGTGAAACAACCAATTTGCAAAAACAAATGTAAAAAAAGTAAATCACTTTTCTGAAGACTGTTTGACGACATTGTGAAATAAAAACCTTGAAACAGGGCTGAACGATACCAGGGAGAGATTTGATTGTGAAAGTCACCATGACCTCAGAGATATCTGCCTTGATCAACCCACATTTTGCCGGTACTCTTCTGTCTCTACCATTACACAATGCCCCACAACTCTTCATGATCTGCAGCAGCTCAGCCACTGTGGACGTTAGGAGCCGTTAGACTACATCTGTACGTATTATTCATGTCCAAAGTATGACAACACTTTAGCTGTATTCCCTTGACAAGTATTGCATCAGAGTCATCTTTCTAGTGTCAAAGTGGCACAAACTGATATTACTAAGATGGGTGTGAATAATTATACTGTGCAGCTCTAGTTTAGACAGACTGGAGAGCCACCAAAGTGAACTGAACTGAACATTACAAGAAAATCAGACTTTTTGGTTGAGAAATAAAATAAATTAATGGTTGAGATTAAATACTGAAGCTTAAAGCATAAAACTACCTTGGTGTAGCTTAATGGAGGCCGGAAATGCAGAGATGAATTCTTTTCATGTACACTCTTAGCATTACAACAAGGTTTTTTTTTGGACATCTTGGTCCTCTCCCAGCAGCTCTCTATGATCCCTGCCTGTCTGAAGTCCTCCATCATCGTTCCTGTCCCCAAGAAACCAATCATCACCTGCCTCAATGACGATCGTCCCATCGCTCTGACCCTCGTCATCATTAAGTGCTTCCAGATGATCCTCCTAACGTACATCAAGGACTCCATCCCTGCTGGCCTGAACATCCTGCAGTTTGCCTACATGGAGAACCTCTCCACAGAGGACACTGTCTAGTTAGCACGGCACTCACACTGGTGCTCCAGGAACCTGATCCTGAATACCTGCCAGCAAGACAAAGGAGGTTGTAATTGACTAGCGGAGGTCCAGGAGGACAGAACACGCTTGTGGACAGTATCAGGTTCCTGGACATCCACATCTCCTCTGATCTCTCCTGGACTGTGAACTCCTCCCTCCTGATGAAGAAGACCCAGCAACGGCAATTCTTCCTCAGGAAACCGAAACTTTCTGCTCTGCTGCTAATAAACGTTTGTAGAGCTACAATTTAAAGCATCTTGTGTCTCAGAGTGAAAGAGCAGTATAGGAGCTGCACGGCACAGGAGAGGAGTGATCTAACAGAAGAGGACAGCACAGGGGATTGTGGGATGTCAACTGGACACGGTTTATGCAGCACGAGTCCAGAACAGAGCCAGACGTATTGCCACAGATTCCACCCACCCAGGCAGTACACTGTTTAACCCACTTCCATCATGGAAACACCTCAGAAACATTAAATCAAAAACTAATAAAAAGCAGCTTTTGTCCAAAGTTGTGAGGGTTATCGCCCCCTGCTGGTGATCAAATAAACCACCAGCCCAGCTTGTGGTCTGTTACACTACAGGTAATGCCTATTGGCACATTTTATCTCATCAGGGAATGTCTGGCTGGACACCCATCCACACAGATTGTGCAGTTCTGTAACTTGAATATTATGAATAAAACCAATTTCTGTTTTAGCTGTAGTGTCAGAAAGGTCAGATCAGAGGCATCAAGCTGCAGCTTTATGAATAGAAACAATTAAACTTCGACTTTTTAGTGATGAAGCTCGTTCCATTGAAACAATGGAAGAAAAAAAAGGTTATTCTAGTTATAGCTTTAGAAAAGGTGGACAAAATCACTTTAGATCAGAAATCCCCAAGAATATACTTAGATTATTTCTTATTATTAACAGAAAAAATTAAGACTTTCTGTATGTTTGTTAATGTATGAAAGAAGTCTAGTCAAGGATTTACTTAGCTTATTCATTTGTTAATGTAATGTTTGTCTTTTCCTATGTCTGTAATGTTTTTCTGTTTATGTACAGCACTTTGAATCGTGTTGTTATTGAAAAGGGCTCTATAAATAAACTTGCCTTGCCTAAAATGATTGCACAGTATTAACCGCAGGCACGAGTTTATCAGCGATGGAGCGTTCTGGTGATTAATTCATGCAACAGCACATTAATCTACATCGTTTTTAAGGGACTGCTGTCTGACTTTTTGACTCAGATATGAGTGTTATTAGATTAAGCATTATTTGCACACTGTAAGCTTCTCAGGAAGTGTTGCTGGGTGGTGAAATCAGCTGATTTCATGAACAAAAGGTGTAAAAACGTCACGTCTTTTTGTGTATGCATGCTACGTGTAATCTGTGTGCATCCTGAGCTGTTATCTGCCTCATCAAAAATGCCATGATGTTAACACATCATGAAAATAAAGATCCCTGGTTCTTGAACTGGGTGAATTTTAGGCCTTGTGCCGCCAAAACACTCAGCATCTCCACACTCGTGCTTCACTGTTGTCCTTTGAGTCCAGTGGGATGGAGAGCAGATGGCTGAAAAACAGCTTTTCTCTTACAGTCATTTTAATACACGTTAAATGTTGACATCCAGCTGTTCTTCACAGAAACCACCATATGTACCTGCAAGAAAGTTATAGTTCACTTTCTTCTCCATCCTGCCTCTTTTCCTGCCTATTCATGTCCTTTCCAATAAGTTTCTGAACTGCTGTAGGGTGAGGAAGGTGCTGCGACCGATTGACATGAGAGGAGATGCAGAATATCAGCCCCAGTTTTTAGTTTTGATGCATCATTGACTAATTTTGTCAGATTAGACAAGATTCAACGGCATGGATATTATCCTCCTTCCTGTCTCTCCTCATCCTGTGAGAGCTAGAAAACCCCTTTAAACTCAGATCAGGAGCATTAGATCATATGTGTGATCCTGCTTTAGTTACTTCAGGTAATTTCTCACGTGTCTCGTCAGTAAATACATGTAAATGAAGCTTAGTTGGATTATTAATAAATGTTTACTTTGATTAAAGCAGCGGCTTTGTCATGATTTCGGCACTGTTGCCTGGTCTGATCTCTCATGTCACACACCTGTTCTAGCTCCGCCCGTTCCTCATTACTTCAGATCTGTTCCACCTGCTCTCACTAGTATTTAACCAGCTCTAAGACCAGGCAACAGTGCCAGTTTATTTCGATCCTAGTGTGAGACTTATCCCAGCGTTTATTATTCTGATTCCTGATCCTGACCTGTTTGCCTTTCGACCTCCGAGCCTGCTCACTCCTGTCTGATTCTGTTTGCCCGATCTGACCTCTGCCTGTCCTGACTACCCGCTGGATTTCTGCCCCGTGTACCGAACCTGGAACCGTGACCCGACTCCGTCCTGGATTATCCTTCGGTACCTCACTGGCTCTCTGATCTCCTGGCTCCGACCTTCGACCACGTCCCCGACTTCGGCTTCGCTCTACGGCTCATCCTGCTGACGTTTGCTCTCACGGTTCTGATCTCCTGCCTGTCCTCCGACCACCGAGTCACCCGCTGCTGGGACTTCATGAGCGGCAACCGCCGCAGCGAAGTGACGACCCGCCTGCTGGGACCCACTGGGGCTGAACTGAACATTAAGACCAGAGGATCCCGCTGTAGACGCTGACGCCTCCCGCTCCACACCTGATCTAAATAAACTGTTAAACTTGAACGGTTTGTCTGCCTTGAATTCTGGGTCCACCGGTTCTGAGCCTAACAGAATAAACTGGCCCAAACATGGATCCATCAGCAGATAAACCGTGGCGTTCAGGCATAGAGAATTCCATTTCTCAACTCCAGTCAGGCGTCAGGGAGATTCTGAATCGCTTACGCAGCGAGTCTGCTCTCGCTCCGACACTTCCGCATACGTCATCAGCTGTTGCGTCATCTGTTACTAGGTCAGCTTGTCAGGAACCCCGACTGTCACCTCCCGAATATTTTAGGGGTGATCCAGATCAGTGTCGAGCCTTTATCACCCAGTGTGAGATCCACTTTGAACTCCAACCATCAGTTTATCCAACTGATCGGTCAAAAGTGGCTTATGTCATCTCGCTGTTATCAGGAAAGGCTAAGATTTGGGGGACTTCTGAATGGCAGAATAACCAGGCTCTCTGTTATTCCTATCGGGCTTTTTCTCAAGAACTTGTCAGGATTTTTTGTCCAGTTCTTCCCAGTCGAGAGGCTTCCAGAGGGCTTAAGGCGCTAAAGCAGGGTGAACGATCAGTGGCTGAATATATCATTGACTTTCATTTGCTGTCTTCAGAGAGCACCTGGAATGAGGATGCTCTCATGGACGCTTTCATTGGAGGACTTAATGAGAAGATTAAGGATGTGCTCTCTACCCGCGAGTTCCCTTCAACCCTGAGACAGCTCGAGGAGATGACCACCCAGATTGACCTTCGGTTGACGGATCGTCGCAGAGAACGAGGAGCACCGATGTCTGCTAGTCCTCATCCGAGGTCCGGCACATCTACAGCTTCTGCTCGTGCTCGTATACTGGATCCAGAGCCGATGCAACTGGGACGTACCCGGCTGACACCACAGGAGAGAAGCAGACGTCACCAACTGAACCTCTGTCTCTACTGCGGCGGAGAGGGTCATCGCGTCAGCTCCTGCTCCCTAAAAGGTACAAGCTCAGTAGAGGGGAGGGAGACTCTGCTGAGTCGCACCAGACTTTCCAACTCTCCTGAACTCCTTTTCCCAGTAACTCTCTCGTTCGGTTCCAAGAGACACAAATTGACAGCATTTGTGGACTCGGGGGCAGATACCGAGTTCATGGATGAGGGTCTGGCTAGGCGACTGGGAATTAGCCTTCTTCCATCGCCAGCCTCCCGTAGGGTTTTAGCTCTAGATGGTCACCAACTGAATCAGTCATCACTCGTTACTGAAACTGTTGAGTTTTTGGTGGGGGGTAATCATTACGAGAAGTTATCTTTCCTCATAATCGATTCACCTCAGGTTCCTATTATATTAGGTTCTACATGGTTGCGCAAGCATAACCCTCACATTGACTGGCAGAGGTTGGAGGTTCTTGGGTGGGCACCTGCTTGTTCAGGTTCTTGTCTACGTTCCGCTCAGCAGGATCATATACCTGAGAACGAGATTGAGGAGGTTTATCCGGACCTCTCTAAAGTTCCAGAAGTTTATCATGACCTGAGGGAGGTGTTTAACAAGTGTAGGGCCACTGCGTTACCTCCTCATCGGCCATATGACTGCAGTATTGATCTCCTGTCTGGGACAACACCCCCTAGGGGTAGGTTGTACTCTCTCTCTGTTCCCGAGTCCCAGGCCATGCAAAAGTACATTTCAGACTCCCTGAAAGCAGGGATTATTCGTCCTTCTTCCTCCCCAGCCGGAGCAGGGTTCTTCTTCGTGGGTAAGAAGGACGGTTCTCTCCGACCATGCATCGATTATAGGGGTCTTAATGAGATTACAGTTAAGAACCGGTACCCGATTCCCCTGATAAACTCTGCATTTGACCAGATTCAGGGAGCCAAGGTCTTTACCAAGTTGGACCTCCGTAATGCCTACCATTTGGTACGCATCCGTGAAGGGGATGAGTGGAAAACGGCATTTAATACCCCCACTGGACATTATGAGTACTTAGTAATGCCTTTTGGACTCACGAATGCACCGGCAGTTTTTCAGCACCTTATTAATGAGGTGCTCAGAGATATGGTTGGTCAGTTTGTGTTTGTGTACCTGGATGACATTATCATCTATTCCCGTGATCTGGAGACCCACAGGGGCCATGTTCGGTCAGTACTTCTACGTCTATTGCAGAACCAGTTATTTGTGAAAGCTGAAAAATGTGAGTTTCATGTTTCCACAATGTCTTTTCTGGGTTTTGTGGTTTCTCCTGATCACATCGCAATGGATCCTGCTAAGGTTAGTGCTGTCACTGATTGGCCGACTCCTAAGGATCGGAAACAGTTGCAAAGGTTCTTGGGGTTTGCTAACTTTTACCGGAGATTCATCAGGAACTACAGTTCAGTAGCTTCACCCCTTCACGCTCTTACGTCTTCTAAGACTAAGTTCTGCTGGAATGAACAGGCGGACAAGGCCTTCCAGAGACTTAAGGATTTGTTTACGTCTGCACCTATTCTGATCTCTCCTAACCCTGATAAGCAGTTCACGGTGGAAGTGGATGCTTCCAGTACTGGAGTTGGGGCCGTTCTCAGCCAGGAGGCTGGGGATGGTAAGATGCACCCCTGTGCTTTCTTCTCCAGGGGACTCTCTAGCGCTGAGAGAAACTACGATGTTGGAGATCGGGAACTGTTGGCTGTCAAGTTAGCACTAGAGGAATGGAGACATTGGCTTGAGGGGTCCAAGGTCCCCTTCTTGGTGTGGACTGATCATAAGAACCTTGAGTACCTGAAATCAGCCAAGAGACTGAACCCTAGGCAGGCGAGGTGGGCACTATTTTTTGGACGATTTAACTTTTCTTTGTCTTACAGACCCGGGACCAAGAATGTTAAGCCAGATGCACTCTCTCGGATGTTTGAGGCGGACGGGGAGAGTACCGGTGGTGCAGAGAGTTTTATTCTACCTAAATCTGTAAGATGTGCTATCACAATGCTGGATCTAGAGAGAGAAGTCAGGGGGGCTCTTTGTAATTTGCAGTCCCCAGAGTCTTGTCCTAAGAACCGTTTATTTGTTCCGGATCAGCTAAGAAAGAATGTGTTAGAGTTTTGTCATTGTTCTCGTCTGTTTTGTCATCCCGGGGTTACCAGAACTATTCGTTGTGTTCGGACACAGTTCTGGTGGCCTTCTCTGTCTGCCGATGTAAGGGAGTTTGTGGCAGCCTGCCCCCAATGTAATCAGGCTAAGACCTCCAGACAACCTCCTTCCGGCTTACTTCGACCTTTACCTGTTCTCCGACTGTTAAACTTGAACGGTTTGTCTGCCTTGAATTCTGGGTCCACCGGTTCTGAGCCTAACAGGCTTGAGATGATTATCCTCTTAGAGCTTGTCTGATGCGTCCGTATCACAGAGATAGGTTGCAGCGATGAAGAAAAGGTTTTTAAATGTATAATAATTGATGTTTAAATAGGGAAAAAACACCTTTCAGACTAACATGGCTTTTGCAAACATGTGTGTAATCTAAAAACTCGTGTTGCAGCAGCAGAAACTGAGCTAAAAGGCCATCAGTCAGACGTAAAGTATTTATTTAGTGGAGCAACTGTGCTTATATTTTTGGAGAGGTCTCAACATAAATACATTAAATAAAATCATTCTATACATACATATATTTCTGGGGGGAATCTAATAAGTTGACCAACGCTTATAAAAAACAAATAAATACTTTTCGACTGTTTCAAAACTAAAGCAACAAAGTGTCCATTAAACACTATGATGAGACTACTTTATAAATATATTCAGTTTCTTTTTACTATCGTACGTCATTGTCTGGTTTGGGAAATGTTTATATCATGAATCCTTTACTCTAGATATATTCACTTTGAGATGCTGAAGTAAAGGACTAAAAAATTAAATTTTCAGTCCTTTACTTCAGCGTCATTGTCTGGTTTGGGAAATGTTTTTTATCGTGAATCCTTTACTCTAGATATATTCACTTTGAGACGCTGAAGTAAAGGACTAAAAAATAAAATTTGTAGTCCTTTACTTCAGCAAGTAAAGGACTAAAAAATAAAATTTTTAGTCTTTTACTTCAGCGTCTCAAAGTGAATATATTTATGCATTAAAACAAAAGTAAAAGGATCCTAGTCGTGTGTTGTTTAATTCGCAATCCTTCTTAGGTTTAGTCCGAGAAGTGGAGCAACATATTTCACAGTATGCATTATTGTCACCATGTGTCACCATAATGGTATTTTTGAAGCCTCGATTGTTTCAGGATCCTACCGACGCCTCTGCACCAAGTAGGACGGATCTACCCTTTCATGTTTATTTCTGATCTCACTGTCTGACTCTGGCAGCTCAGAGCAGGAAACTTTTTCTGTCAGTCGTCGGTGAACCTGTTGGAATAAAATCAGAGACGGCAATCTGCCCTCCTTGGTTATTTGGGGTGAAACCCCCATCTCTGCCCCCTCTTCTCCGGTGGCATCAACACTTTCCTGTAACTCAAGCCCTGCTGTGCAATCCAGCGAGGTGGCATCGATCGTTAAAAACCCAGTTTCAGTATTACTCAGACCAGCCCGTCTGAAGTCCAACCACTGAGCCACCTCCAGAGCGACTAAAATCCCCTTTCTTGTTGGTCGTCTTCCTCACATCTAGTAGCCTAAAAGCATCGAGCTGCTGCCTTGTGATCGGCTGATCTACGGTTTGTGTTAACAAGCGTTCAAAGAGCCTGTAAAGCCCAATGTGTTGCCGACAGGTTCAAAACAGCAAAGGTGAAGCCAGTCGAGGTTATTGAGCTGCAATGCCAGGCAAGGGGGAAAACGAGATGCCGTCAGAGCTGAAGCTACATTCAAAGCTAACTTTACTTTGCAAGCTGTAGCTGCAAAGCATTTTTTTAAAAAAAGAGTCAGGTTTATTTTTAAATAGCGTACACCTGTGTTGGTGAGGCGAAAGCAGCGAGAAAACAGAGCTACTGTTGCATCCTGTGGGGATGAGGAGCTCGCTCTGTGGCCGATGACTCAGTTCCTGCCTACTGAGCGACGCCGAGAGTGATTTATAGAGAGGCACCCAGCAAGCATGGCACGCAGAAGACTGACAGCCATGTTTTCAAGAAATATGGGGGGGAGGAGAGGGGGTAAGGAGAAGGTTAAGACAGAAAGAACGTGATCGATAGTTGGAGGGAGAAAGAAGAGGAGAGAAAGAATGTCCAAATGACCCAATTTCGTGCACATAAAACAGTGGTTTTAGCCGATTTTCCTCTCTGTTCTGCAGATATTTGGTCTATTTCTGGCACAAGGTGACAAGATAAGGGCAAACGTTGATGGTGGCAGACAAGGCGCAGCTCTCCTCCTCGGTTCCAGCTCACAACAAAGGAGCGCGCCGAGTTCAGGCCTCGGAGCGGGCCGGTCCGGTTTGAAATCTTCAAACCGCAGAGCTTAGCGTGCCTCACAGAGGAGGCAGAGTGGTTGAAAGGAGCGCCGCTGAGTAAAAAGGCGAGATGAGAGGATGGGGGGGGGGGGGGGGGGGGGGGGCGGGAGATACAGAGCGAGAGGTGACGAGAGAGATAGAGCTTCAAGTCAAAAAGTCAAGGGCTGAGAGAAGCTGCAGAGGAAGAGGCTTTAAGGACAAAAAGGAACAAAATTACAAGAATAAAAGGGAAACTCTGCAGCCTCGCTGATGACTGCAGCCCGTTCTTTACAAGAACAAAAAAAAAACAACAAAAAAAACAAAACAAAGGGAATTCTGAACCATAACGATGAAGCTGTTGTTTCAGCTCTGCTTCCTGGGTGAGTTTACCTCAGCTTCTACCAGACCTTTTCCTCTCGGCTTCTTTGGCTTTGCTCTTCGCGTTCGTTAACAAACAGCAGAAAGAAGCACACTCTGATCTCTTAAACTTTCACTTCCCAAATAATTCAGGTGAGCTAAATTCTACAGGAAGCTTCCTCAACAGTGACCCAACGGTCTTAAATTAGCTATGGTGGCCAGCGCTTGTCTCATCGTCATTTAGTCATTATTCTACATTTACATGATTCATGGCTTCCGTGCAGGAAGTGATATAAAATACACAAATGCCACAGCAAGCTCAGGTTTCTACAAAATGAACTATTGTATTTTTTATATGAAAAGTGATAAGGTGTAAAACTTTCACATATTGTGTTTAGGATGAAATAAAATGTCCAAAGTTCTTTGCCGGTGTTATAGGATTATCGTTCAAGTCAGAAAAGAGCAGAGATGGTTCAATTAAATTAAATTAAATTGTATTTATATAGCGCCAATTCATGAAACATGTCATCTCGAGGCACTTTACAAAGTCAAATTGAATCAGATTATACAGATTGATTATACAAATTTCTTATCTAAGGAAACCCAGTTGGTTGCATCAAGTCTTGATGGTTGCATCCAAAGAGCCAGAAAGTAGGTTTTAATCAGAGATAAAACACTATAGAGAGATGAAAATGCTTCAGAAGTTTGATCTGAAAAGACAGAAATTGTTTCTTGTAGCTGCTCCAAAGTCCATGCATGCATTTTTTAGGGTCCTGTTCATTAAGCTGCATCATTAAATAGAGATTTAATGCATTGATTCTTAGTAGATTCAGTGGTTAAAATCAGGCTATGATAGAAGCAGAACCTGATTCCCTGTCAAGGGTGTCAGACTGAATCAAGATAAAATGTGTTTTAGATCATTTAGAATAAGACACCACCCGTAATGATGGAAGAGTAATTACAATTTAACGTCCAGAGGAGAGGAGGGATGAGGAAGTCGTCAGATAAGGGTCTCAGAGTTGGGTGGGATGGTGTGAGAGAGCAGAAGGCTGAGACACAAAGGTATGACTCCTTGTTGACCTCAAAAAAGAGGCCAGTGGAAAGAAGATGATCTGGGAAAACCTTTATGTAAATAAAGCAACAGTCTGTCAACATTTCCATCCTAATAATGAAACGCTGAGCTGCTGTTTAATGCTAATTATGATGAAAACAATCAACACCACAAGATGACTGACGATGACCAAGGAGCTGCATCAACTACAGCATCAGGGAGTTTATTTAACTTTTTCCAGGTCATTTTGTCTCACTAACTTACTTATAAACAGATGCAGGTCTCCAGCGTCTGTGAGACTACAAGATCTAGAACAAGTATTAAACTACAAAAACGGTGTCCCTTCAGCTCAGCAGCTGTTTAGCTTATATTGGCAGAATCATATCTTAATAGAAAGCCCAATGAGTTAAACAACTTTTTAAGAACTAAATACAAATGTCAGGTTGTAGCTTAGCTGTGCAATGCTAAGATAAGGCCTAGCCGACGCGCAGCCGGGAGTCTGGGAAAACGGATATAATTTTATGCGGTTTGGCCTTTCTTCCACACGTAAACGCAGTTTTTCGTCCCTAAAAACGAACGATTCTGAAAGCTCCGGCCAAAGTGGAGATTTCTAAATACTCCGTCTTTGAGCCTGCGTGTGTACATGAGAAGACGGAGTTTTAGAGTCTGGCGCACCACGGCGCTGACGTCACATGTGCGGTCATCGTTATGGACTCGGCCATAGTGGAGTAAAAAAATTAATGCTGTCAAAGGACCTGATTCCTGCACGGTTGTTGTGATTGACTGTCAACAGTTTGTGTCTCATCAGGGTTAAACTGGACAAATCCACTAACCTACGGCATCTCTGGTTATTTATTTCCAACTGATGTTGCCTCGGCAAAGCATAGCATTTCCTGTCTTCACCTTCATATTGAGACATCAAAGTAAAAGCATTACAGCTGATTCATATGCTTTAAGTTTATCCGTTTTTACAAGCCTAGCTGCTCCATTACGTTGAGCTGCAAAGGAGAAAAAGTGCTTAAGGCCCAATGCTCTTTAACATCGCTTTTATTTTGAAGGAGTCTGACTGGCTGACGTAGGTGTCAGCTTTGCGGTACACTGCTCACTTTGTGTCTGGCATGTTTAAAACATCAGTTAGTGGTGGATTTAAGCGGGTTTGTGTGAATTAAAACTCTTCTAAAAACGATCCTGCGTGTACGGTATTGTTTTAAAAAACGATGTGACGGACATATTCGTTTTTATAAATAGCCGGCTGCGTGTGTACGAGGCCTAACTGTGCATCGCTGAATGCAAGCGCCACATCGGGTCATGAGTGCTGTTCAGGACGCCTATTCTCTGCGGCAGGAGAGATATTAACACATTCAGCAACAGTTTTTTTTGTTTGCTTCGACAAAGATGCAGAATGGGCCGCCGCCACAAGTCACCACTGACCTCACACCCTGGACGATGTTGACTTCAACCGTAGTCCAAATGTGTTAGAAGCTGCACAACAATCCACATACATGCATAGGATGTTTCTGGATCTCTACGAGCTTAAGATTTAAAATATATTATCTATATGTATGTAAAACTTGAGCAAATGCACTAACAGGATGCTTCGTTTGATCTAAACATCAGTCAAACTTTTACGTTTTCAGTAGATAAACGTGTACAGTCATGTTAGAACTTGAGAAAGGTTTGTCGTCTTTCTTAGACTATTAACACCTCTTCGCTCACATTTTGCACCAACATTTGTCTTTTTTTTCACACATCTGAAAAACAGCAGCAGCTAAAAGAAGCTGCAGAGGTCAAATGTTTCCGCTAAACTATATGCATACCCACATATGTTACTGTGAAATAATGCAAACGAAGAAATTGCTTCAGTAATCCTTGTATGGCTTGGCTAGTCCCTTCAACGATTGAATGCATTTTTGAATATTCCATTTAATTGCATTTTTCTTTGTTTTGTTGCAGTTCTAGCAATTCCATCTGTTGCGGGAGCTCAGAATCTAACGGAGACGGGTCATAATGAGGTGGAAACAGATAAAAATGGGCTTACTAAAGGTACGATTTGTTATGGAAAACATTGTAATATATGTAAAATGTATTTTTAACAAAAACGTAGTGAAAGATTATGCTTGTATAATGAGGGGTAAATTAATTTTAAGACTTTTCGCACATCCAGACCAATGTTACCTCTACAAGAGTGAAGGACGCTACAGAAAGACACTAACACTGGAATCTGAGATTTTAAACCAATTAGCATTCGTGTCTTTTCAGACTTAAAGGGTAACTCACCCCAAATAAACTTTTGTTTTGCTAATAAACTGATAACATAGTTTTCTTATAGTGCCATCTACCTATCACGGTGACTATTTTGACTATTTTGCTGCATATATGCTGACATTCTGCTTTTGTGTCTAAAACGGTCAGTGTGGCGCCCTCCTGAGGTTCAGTGGGGGTCTTGCATTGAATATAGAATCAGTATTGCTATTGGTTGAAAAGTTTTTGTGACGTGACTTGGAGAAACTGTCGTGTCAGTAGCTCTGCCGCTGTGGGGTATAAAAGCAGCTCCATCTTGTGCCTCCATAACGGTTAGCTATGTGTTAGCTTAGCATTCAGCTAGCTTATTTAGCATTTATTTAGCTTTTACTAGTAGCCCAGCCCCCGCACGTTTCCTGGTTCGCCTAGCACCGCCTCCTCTTGGCACGTTTTTCAAGTATAAGACTGGGAGGCATAAGACTCCGGTCACCCAATGCAAAGGCACAACTCCACCCTCAGACACATTTGGTGGATTTTTCAGCCCTGTCGTCACCGGAGGAGTAGAAGGAGGCTTTGTGGGGTCCAGCGGGTTAGAAAGCTTAAGGCACTGACTCAGCCACGCCTCAAGCCGGTGCTGCTGAGGCAGTGGGGGACAGAATGGTTTGCAGTTTCTTCGTGGCAAAGTGACGTTAGCAGCGTCATTGCTAATGTCGCTTAACGCTCAAAGCAATAACAAAGGCTAAGCACTATTGATCAATGCTCCCGATGTGATTGCAGAGTCTGACTTGGAGGGGTGTATACTTAAAGACAGGGCTATGACAACGAAAGCATGTCCCGTTTGAGCCAGTAGGAAAACTAAACTGCAGTAGCCACTGTTCAACGCTAAGAGGGCAACTAAGACGATTTTAAGTAAAATATTTCCAAACTAAAATATTTCACATGAAAATCTGGAAAAAATAATAATTACAATGACTCTCAAGTAGCACCCTTAGGCTCAGTTTATACAGTTTATATGCAAAAAAGTTGATTTTGGGGTGAGTTACACTTCAAAAGGGAATTTTTTACTTGCATACACTGTCTAGCCTACAGTTTAAAATAGTTTCAGATCCTCTACACAGCTATGGTTACCAAAGTTAATAATTTAACAAGATAAACAATAAGCACCAGGTCTCAGGATTAAGCTGTGACTATCAGGACATGTTTGGAGTCAGTCTAAATTAAACTACCGGAAAGTTTAATTAAGTTTGCTTAGGTAACAAGAGAAACAAAGATGCAGATGAAGTATGTATTTCCTATCTCAGGTTGTAGTGTTCTAACATTTAGCTTCTTGTTTCATCTTACTGCTCTCTTAGAACGTTCAGTCTCATATTTCAGATTTTTCCTTAAATTAAAAGGTCCTGATCCAATATGTAAAATTCTGTGTTAATTAGTAAACCCTGAAAGCATATTTGCTAATGTCTGCTCTCCCCCTTGTAATAAACCGAACTATTATGATCTGCTTTCCAGGTTTAAATTCAATAATCCTTTTTTTGTTTGTTTGTTTGTTTATTTCGTTTCTGGTTTATTTCTAGACCCGCCTGCTACCCAACAACTAAATGAAACAACACAGATTGTGGACCCTGACATGGATGAAAAAGGTAAAGTTATTCTCCAATGAGTCTGTTTATTGTAGATTAAGATATTTTGTGTCATCTATCCATAGCTACACTCTTCTGCTCATTCTGCGGGACTTCCGGCCAGAGGACTTATATTTCTGGTATTCAAACTCCTGAAAGATTTAGATTTAAAGTGAATTTCATTGAACCAAAAAGTTTGTTTCAGATCAGATATGAGACAGGGACCTCTGAACATATAATAAAATAATGTAAAAGGAGTAACCGCATTGAAAAAAATATTTTCATTTACACATTCCCTTCTCTATATTATAGTGAAAAATCTTTGCTGTCATTAGCGTAATCAAACCCTTTGTATAATTACTTTCTTCAGCTTTATGCATGTTTCCTAATGTAGGTTGATAATTAATTGTAATTGACGAGCGCCCAACCATAACAAGTTATTATTTTTAGCACCAGTCAGAAGCAACACGCTTGCAAAAGAATTACCTGGAACCTAAACGAGATGATTTACTAAGTTTTTACTTAACTGTAACTCCTCCAAACATCGACACGTGCCACAGAACCCTCAGGGAGATGCCTACACCAGCCAATCACTTCCTTGAACCGCATCCACAGACTCTTTTTAAAGCAACAGCTCTACCTTAAGCTCCACCTGGATGACGTAGCCGTTTCCCAACGCTCGCCTGCCTTCAGATGGGACGCCTCTTTCAGCTTCTTATTCCACTGATCTGATTTGGAGAAACTAAGGGTGTCCAAAGCAGACATCCAGCTTCCGCAACCTTGAGATCCTGGGCAGGAAACCCACAAAGAGCATCAAGCACCAGCTCTGGCTGAGTCCCAACCTGGAAACAAGAACTTTATACTGAGAAGCTGAAAACAACACTCGTTTTGGGCTAAATCTAACTTTATTTAATTTTAAAGTGCATGTGTACGCTATAACGGGTAAAAAAGGTGAAACAATACCATCAATTGGTGAAACTGGTATTTGGGTTGTTATATCACCCATCATTAAATAGTTTAATGGTGACTAAATACTTCAACAAACAATATTTAAGGGTCATGAGTTCCTGACTCCTTTTAAAGTTTAAAAACAAAACACAAAAAGATTGAGGACCCCCTCCTTTACATCCAAAGGCCTGAACTGCCATGAATTTACTTTTTAAGTTGCAGGAATGTGATTTCTCCTCAAGAAATTCTGGAACGTTTTGAAAACTCTGCTGCTATTTTCCGGTCTATGGGTCTCCTTAGAGCATTGATACCAGTTTCAAGTCTTTAGCTGTTTCATCTGGGAAGCTTAATCAGAAAACACGCGTTGGCTAATTCTCGTCTCCTTTACGTTTGCCGCAGGAGGTCATAATGTCTCGAAAACACGGCTGGCCCTCAACCAAACCATGGAGGAGGCTACCAATACATCAGAGACAGGTCCACTGACACCAACAACAGTGGCCCCGACCTCACCAACATCATCAGCAACTAGGGTAAGAAATGCCACCAACTTAAGTTTCTTTTCATTTAATAGGTGTAGGTTTAAAAAAAACACAACATGTCTGTCAGTGGCTGCGTCACTGCAGTGCATTTTGCGTGCAACATTTGGCAGGATACTGTGTTTCAAGGGCCATACTGTACTGTCTTTTAAACAGCGTTATGTTGTTCAAGGCCCATCTGGGGACCTGCACTGCAAATTATTCAAGGACAAACGCTATAATGTTCAGCATTTACACTGAACGCTTGAATAAAGACAAACAAACAATATTCTGCCTGTCTGGAAGGCTGTCTCTGCCCTGGATCACAACACTCGATGTGTCTTCAGTTAGTGGAGATGTTGGAGCTGACACAGAGGAGCGGTGACGTAGTGATGCTTGAAAAGCAACAAAACAGTCAAGAAATCGGTAAAAGTGCCACTCAAATTACATGCTTTCATGAAATGGTGCAGCCCTTAATTCCGTGACTATATGTTGGTACAGACCTAAATATTCATTATGTTTTTAGGCAATAACAGAATAATTGGCTTCAATCAAAATTTTTCTGAAATCTTTGGTGCAAAACTGCTAACTCGCACTTGTGAGAACTGCATTTATTTCATAGAGGTTTTTGTCAGATCCAACATTTTTTTGGACATTTGCTTCAACTAAACAAAGAGCGACAAAGATCCTCCCTAATTATCCACCACTTGAATATTGTGCAGTAAAGTTAAAGGTGCATACTGCAAGTTTTGAAGTTAAATATTATTTATCATCTTTCCCATACATGCCCTTACAATGGCCCGACGTATAAAATGAGTTAACCACTACAGGCTCCATTGGTCAGTTCATGGCTACTTTGTTGAGTCTTCGTCAAAATCGATGCATTAGCGAGAGAACACGGGCTAACTTTCATATTTATAGCTTTGTTGCCTCAGAAGTCGTCACTTCTCTAAACTAAAGACCTTTGCAGTCGCAGCTGCAGATGCTTTTCCCTCTCTTCCATGCTCGTGCACGACACTGGTGTAATTTCAACTTGTCACCAGAGGGGGCAGATTTCTGCTAAAATCCTGGGAATTACGCTATGCTCCTTTAAAGAACGGGCTCTTCTAAGGTACAGAAGCAACAGGGATGCTTCTGTACCTTAGGTACAGAAGCATCCCTGTTCAATATAGTTTCCTTTAATACCACCAAGGTTCAGCTTGCTGCACTGTGGATTACTGGTTTCTATCTCTCACAATGCAAAACGTCCTGGTTTTAATCTCGGCTTTCCAGCTAGAATTGATCTAGTTTCTGCTGTGGCTCATTCCTACGGTACATAAATCACAAGTTAGTGTGAGAAAAGCCCCAGGCTGTAGTTTAGGAACTACCAGAGGGACTAGGTGTGTTCCTGTTGCCAATTTATTCAATAGTTCCGTGTTGAATAAGTAAAGGTAATTCTTTAAGATTTACAGTTTGAGAGTGAGAAGGAAGTCTTTAGGATTTATAACGGGGAAGTAGTCAACGTAAAACTGTATTAGAAACTCAACACTTGAATGAAAAAAGGCCCTGACACAAAAAAATACAATAAGTCCTCCATCACTGCACCAAATCCAGCATGTAATGTAATTATTAACCTCAGGTCTTCACATCAGGGCACCTAAAAGGCAGCTGTGGCGCTTTAGAAGTCGCTCACAAAGTTGTGTTACATAAAAAACCTTCTTTAAAAAGCTTTGCATGTATTTATGTGAGCTTTATCAACCCAAACCACTGCTAGTGCTCTAGAAAAACACCAAACAGACAGGAAATGAGTATCCGGGTTATGGTGCAAAGCCCACCTTTAAATACGCAGCCTGTACTGAGAACTACAGGAGCAGAGGCTTTTCAAATGTGACAATGTCATTTTCACTTGATGTAACAAACACAAACTGATGTGGTTGTGTTTCCTTTCTGACAGACAGGGGGAGAGAAATCAGAAACCAACCAAACTAAAGAGTCCACCAGTGCGTCGGCTTCAACGACAATAGCTCCTACTTCTTCCAGCCCAGGTACTTCTACAGCTTGGTGCAGGCTGCAGTTTCATGCTCTGCCTCAGTCTGTCTTCCTGTGCGTCAAACCACAACGCCTCGCGTGGCGTTGTTTTCTCTAACTGCTCGCCAGAAGCCACACAAACACGTTCAAATACGCAGAGTTTAACCCGGCAGACAAGTTAGAGGACGAACATAGCCAAACCTTGCAACTTTGCCGCCCCCCCCACCAAGGAAATGCACGATAACTTGTTTTAATTGGTCCCTAAATGGAGGACAGAGACACCTTTGCTTCTGCTTCTTTTGTCTAGCTAAAGAAGCTACAGCAATTGGGCAAATGTCAACAGCGTTTTCTTAATTTTTTATGTGAAATTCATCTATTTATGCATTTGTTGTTGCGCTTCCTGCAGTTTTGGTGTTATTTGAATAGGATGGTAAAGTTTGGATGAGAGCACATGATGGCACGTTCTGAGATTCAGTGAATGAGCCTTTGGGATATCATAAGACAAACTACAGGCGTCATGTCAGACAGATGCTGGAGCCTTTTTGGTGCAGCCGTCTGAGTGCAGGGTAGGAAATACAAGCAACGTGATTGGCTGAGAGCAGCAGCATGAGCAGGAACTTCCCTTGCCTGAGAAATGCTGTTTTTATTTGCTGCGACTCCCACAGATGCGTCGATTCAGTTGAATTTATAACCTGCTACAGCTTAATAAACGACGCAAAGGAAAAGCAAGGTTATTTATAGAGCTATTTTCACTAACAAATGATTCAAAGTGCTGACAAAAGGCATGACTTTTTTTTAAGCTTCTTTTACTCACTTCTTACTGAATCCAGGTGTTTTAAGGGTAGTGCATTAAATATAGCTTTGGAGCACCTATTAATGCGCAGAACACCTGTTTTCTGTGCATTATTAATAATAATAATAATAATGATAACTGTTAACAACTATTATTATTATTATTATTATTATTATTATATTATTATTATTATTATTAAACTACTACAACACACTATTTATGTATTAGGAACTGTACATTTAGAACATCACATGGAGTTCATAATAATAGACAACTTATAATAATAATAATACAAATAATTATAATAATAATAACTGTTAATAATAATAATAATAATAATAATAATAATAATAATAAATGTTAATAATAATAAAAATAACAATAACTATTCTTCTTCTTATTATTAAACTACTACAACACACTATGTATGTATTAGGAACTGTACATTTAGAACATCACATGGAGTTTATAATAATAGACTTAGACAACTAATAATAATAATAATAATACAAATATTATTATTATTAACATTATTATTTTTTTTATTATTAAGTAGTTGCTTTGCAATCAAAAGATTCTCGGTAGGACTCCAGGTTCTTCTGTCACACACTGATATTCCCCTGAGCAAGGTACTTAACCTTAGTTTGCATATGAGTGTATGGATGAGTGCGACTGGGTGAATATGGTTTCAGAGTGGTCAGCATGCCTTTACAAGTACTGAATGAATTCACACCGTTTATTAATGTGCTACAGATAAAAATAAAACAAAGACCCAACAGGAACAGAAGTGTTTCGATGTATTTTAAACTGTAGCACTCCTACTAGAAAGCTTTCTGCAACATTTTATTTCTTTGTTTTGTTTTTAGAGAATATTAGGCTGTGTTTCTTTTTCTTCTTCTTAGGTTTATATATTTGTTTTGTCCAGTAAAATGGCCGCCTGCTCTTTTACCAGCAAATAAATCAAACTAAAGTTATAAATAAACAAAACTGATCCTGTATCAGGTTAATCCTAAGTGAATAACTAAATCTATGTTTTTTTTTTCAGTGGTTGTCGCTACGTCCGGTTCATCCTTAGGTAAGTCTGGTTACTTTCTGCTGAGTACATCTTCACTCTGTCATAGTTTCATCGTTCTTTGAATTCATTTTCATTGAGGTGCCTCAAAGCCACGATACCGTAGCGTTTAACCAGGCGACATCATTCTGAAACAGATTCTAACAATACACAAATAGATGCAAAGAGAATCGAGTCATTTGTGCTTCAGAACTGACCCGTAGATGCTTTTCGTTTTAAATGTATTTGTTTTGTTTTGTGGGTTTCGGCTGATCCCTTACGGAGGGTTCAAGACTACACTGCAATAACGGAACTAAAAATAATTCACATTTTCTTGTACTTACTGTATTTGTCCTTGATTTGAGCAGTTAAATAAGATGATCTGCCAATGGAATGAGCATTTTCATCCCTAAAATAAGATAATTCGATTTCCTGCACTTGAAATAAGATGATGGAGATGAGTTGTTCCCATTTTAAGTGCAAAAATCTTATTCCATTGGCAAATCATCTTATTTGCATGCTCAACTCAAGGACAAATACACTCATGTTAAGAAAATTCTTCTTATTCTTAGTTTTGTTTTTGCAGTGTACATGTAGGTAATTATCTAGTGACCCCTAGCTGTTGCAGTGATGAATACAACGCAGGACAAGTTAACCCAGAACAGAAATATTTCAAACCATCCAGATAGTCTTTGTTTTAACCCTTTAAACCCCGATACAGGTCATGGTGCGGAAAAATCTCTTTGGTTGCGTTTAAAATTTTAAATAAAATGTCAGACTCAAATTTTAGACCAAAAATACATTTTCCTCATGATTTCTGCATTTTTTTTTTATGGAGGGAGTGTAAAATATACTCATTTGCATGTTGTAAACTGTACGTTCTGAATGATACTGACTTTGTCGAAGAGGTAGAGGTCTCAGAGATAATTTGGATTTATAGGGTCACTCTAAAATCTAAATCATTGGTAGATCATCTGGTTTGGAAAGGTAAACATAGATTTCAGAACCGCTCCCGTTGTTTTCCCTCCACAGGTTATGGAATCCTGGTGTTCATGATCATTCTGATCGTGACGCTGTGTATTATCCTTTACATGCTGAGGAGGGCGTCCAGGGTGAGAAACCGACACATAATAAAAGCCTCACACCACGACGCAGCGGAGCTCTGCCAACTAAAACCTGTTTTTCTGTTCATCCATTCGCTTTCTCCAGACATACTCGTTTGATCTCCAGCGCCCCGTACCCGTCAGCAACCCTTACGAGCCCACTGGCACCTTTGGTCAGGTCTACCTGGATGATCTGGGTACGTCTGTGCTTGACCGACTCCATCTAAATGTCTAAAAACTTCTAAAAAAATACAACAACCCAACTAAGAATGCTTTGTTATGCGCATGTTTGTTTCTCAGACCGACCCGTTCCCAAAGATGGGCTCACAGAGGACCCCCCCACCACACCGGTACCCAACGGCACAAGTCCACCAACGCAGGAAAAGGCAGCCAGTGAAGAAAATGGTAGCAACATCTTTTATTTGTCTGCTTTTGTTTGCTTTCAGGCAGTTAATTTTAGCAATTTAACATATTTAAATAACAGAAACCATTGACAAATAGCTAAGCTATTACGGTTGTGTCACAGACTGGACCCAAACATGTGGGGAATACTGCCCCCTAGGTGTCCCAACGTGAACTACAGAGGTTTTAGAGATAAGCACACCTTTGCATCCAAGTTGCTGTTGATGATTCTCAGTCATCCAGCTCATTATCATTCAAAAAAACTTAAAAAACAAAACAACTGGACTTTTTCATGAAGTTTGCAGACGTTTCGCTTCCTATCCAGAAAGCTTTCTCAATTCAAGATGTCTGTAATAGCGTGGAGTTCCAAGGTTTATATTATTGCCCAAAAAGGCTTTGTTATGGCTTAGATAGCATGCAAATTAAACCAAAACTGGTCCACTCCTTTGCAATGGGGAGTTGTTAAGGTCATTGTTGGCCTGCTTTACAGGGGAGATGTTGTGATCACCTGCATCGAGGTGATTTAACCAACTTTACCAACTGTTTAAACCAACTTTAAACAGAGGAGGAGGACTCAGGCTTCAGTTTTCAAAAACTCACAACTCAGCTATAGGTTTGATTCCTTCCAATCTTCACCTCCATGTAGGATCACAACATCTCCCCTGTATACCAGGCCAACTACGACCCTAACGACTCCCCATTGCAAAGGAGTGGACCATTTTCAGTTTAATTTGCATGTTATCTAAGCCATAATAAGGCCTTTGTTGGGCAATGATATAAAACTCGGACTTCCACATTACTCCAGACATCTTGAATTGAGAAAGCTTTCTGGATGGGAAGCGAAACGTCTTCAAACTTCGCCAGTTGTTTTGCTTTTTAACTTTTTTTTGGAACTTTGCATCCAAGCTTAGGCAAACATTTAATGACGAGTCTGGAAACCAGAAAAGAAAGCGGCTCCCTCTCTCTGACTCGTTGTCCTTCCCGCAGCTCCCCAGGAACCGGCGGCAGCGAGCGACCCGCAGAACCTTTCCTCCAGCAACAGCAGCTCCCTATCAGAGGACTTCCTGGACGAGAAGAAGTCCAACCAGATGAGCAGCAACAACTTGTTCTTTGACGCGTCCGAGGAGCCGCCGCAGCAGCAGAAGAACGAAAACAACAACAATCCGTGTAAGCTGGTGGATATGAGCAGACCTCTAAACTCAAAAGTTGAATTGGTGGAAAAAACACAGAGTTCTGATAACTGAACTCAGATTAGGGATGAATCCCAGCTCACATGTTGCCCCTCATTTCCAACGGCCACAGCATTGATTGAATAATAAAGAAACAAAACTACCTTCATACAGAATCCTTAGAAACCTACTTTGAAGCCCTAGAAAACCTACTTTTCTGCGTCATGCCTGGAAACAAATGGGGAGAAGCTCCAGTTGGAAAATAACTCAGAAAAGTTGAACAGGGATTATTCTAAAATGCCTAGATTGAAGTTCTCCAAATTCATTTTTATAAATTTTATAAATTCAAATTTATATTGTAATAAATAGGCCTTAAATATGACAGAATCAAATAGTTTTCAGTTATATTTGAACATTACAATAACCCTTATAAAATGTAGTTTTATACATGACAGCGTTTTTTATTGTTTTCAGTAAAAATGGGAAATCTTTTTCTTTGTTTCAGACGCATAGTTCCAAGAGCAAAAAACCCTCCAGTATCTATTCTGATGCATGAAATAAGAGAAAGAAGTACAGCTAATACCCAGAATTATTCACACCCCTGGCAGATTTAAGTTTAAATTAATATTTTCTTTTCACACACCTTGTTTCTTCTGACTGAAAGCAACATTAACATTTTGGTGTCCAGACACAAATCCGGCAGATGGAGAGTCTGCGGAGGGAGCTAATGATTAGGGTGATGGCAAAGAGGCCTTCCAAAACCTCAAAGACCTAAAGCTCATCACTGAAAATAAATTGCGGAAACACCAGTGGAAACATTGAAAAAGCTGCTTAGCAGGTATAAGAGGGGCTTGACTGTTGTAATACGATAAATATTTTGCCCGTTATCATTGATAAGGGCGTAAATAATTGTCAACATGCTGTTTTTGAACAAAATGTTAACAAAACTAGCCGATTTTTCATGATCTTCCGAGGAGGAAAATGTCTCATTTCAAAATACGAAGTTGAATGAAAATAATTTAAAATCTTTCAGATGTATGAATCATTTTGGACTGAATTTTAACCTGTTTAAGTATAATTGAAGTCTGGTTACTATCGGAATACTTTAAGTTAGTTTGAAGATTGATCCAGTAGGCTGGAGCCAGCCTTTTTGGATTTGAATGCCAGAAAATATAATTTAGTGTCTGGCTGAATATTATCAAAAACCCAAATACATTGTAAAAAGCAAAAAGCAGAGATGAAGTGTTTTGATGACTCGACTCAAGTCACATATTTAGCAACTGGAAAATTAATGATGTTGGAAAAGACTTGATGCTCTAATTAAAGTAAGTGATTTACCAATGAAAACAATAATCGAACAAATGAAATGTTGATCCATGTCATGATTGACACTTTTCTTTTTTAAAAGGCGTCCTGTGTCCTCCACCCATGGTGCTACCTGCAGGAATAAATGATGGAGAACTACGTCCAAAAACTTTTATGATTTAGCTAATTTTTCATCTGAACACTTTTCATACAGGCCTCATGGTTTCTAGCACGTTTTTTTCCTGTTGACAGGTTTAAAGAAGAATAGGCGTATACATAAAAAAACACATTTACTTCCACTAATAATTTTGATAAAAAAAAGATTGAAAATGTATATATTTTTTGCTTCTCTAACTAGCAAGTGACATTTGAATTATGCCACTACCATGTAAATTATGCTTTATTTAATTCATTTATTGTATTCTGCGACATCATATCCAGGGTCTCAGCTGGGTTAACGATCCCAGATGCAAGCAATAATACGAATAATAATTTCTTTAATGTCCTTAATGGGGAAATTAAGGGTGTGAAAGTGTAAAACACACAAAATTATTAGTCATTCAGGAAGGAAAAGAGAAAACAATATGAAATGTGAACTGTCTAATCCAAAGATAATGCTAGAGAAAAAACACTAAGCGTAGAATATAATATAATGTTAAATATCAGAATAAATATTGACCAAAGGAAAACTAAATTATTTTATAGTGGAATCATTACCTCCAGCCTATTTACTAATCCATGACAATGCAATATGCAATATTGCCATACATACAATTCCATAACAAACAAAGCTTATATAATATATATGATAGTCCCGCAGCATCCCAGCTAAGGCGTGTTCAAGTTACCTCAGCATCTGGGTGCAGAGAGTAAAAGCCTCTGCAAAGATCTGCATGACGTAGACAGTTATCTTAGCATCTGCGAACATAAACAATTAATGGTTGAATCAGAACCTGTGCAACAATTAGGATGATTTAAACACATATTATGTCTGTTGGGAGCAGCTAAGATTATACAGTCTGACTGCAGCTGGGAGGAATGATCAACAGAAACGCTCCTTTTGGCATTTAGCAAAATGTGGCCTACACCCTGAACAAGTTACCACTCACTGCAGGGCTTCAGAACACCTCTAAAAGAAATGTTAAACCCTAATATAAAAGCAGTGCTTTAGATGCTTTTTGATATTAAAAACACTCCTTTAGCTAATTAGCACTTGTTATTGACTTGACAGTGAAACCAAGGGCCTCCACATGAGACTTGACTGTAAAGCCTCGGCCCCATCTCTGGTAAATACATTAAAGTAGATTAATATTTTCCCCATTTGGCATCAAGCTTAGACTTAGACTTAGACTTTCTTTATTGTCATTTTGTATACACAGAGTGGATACAGAACGAAATTTCGCTTTCACACAGCTCAGAAAGATTGCAGTAACTCTACAGGATACCTTGCGGTGAATTACAGTACAGGATAAAGTGCAGTGATAAATCGCAGTCACTTACAGGATAAGTTTCAATTGACTTCCGGATAAAGTGCAGCAGTGAGCAGTAGGCAGTTGAAATGTAAACAGTGTAAAACAAATGTAAACAAATACGCAGTAAGGTGCAGCAATGATTTAAAAGTAGACAGTTGCATTGGCACTTCTTTGACAGTGTGGACTAAATGGGTCCTGAGTGTCCACGAGGAATCAGACTGTGCGTTAGGACGTTGAAGGTGTTTAAAGCAGGTTTAAAATGTCAAAGGAACATTTTACCCTGCTGGGTGGGGATTGATGTAACCAGTAGGTGGCAGACTCCCTCCATCAGCAACGAGTAAAAGTCCCGATCCAACTGTTATTTCTCTGCATTACTCTCTCTGCCACCCATGTAACAACACTTAAAGACATTAAAAATAGAGACCTTAGTAATTAGTGGTCAGGAGTTCTTAAACTCGTTTTCTTTGGGTGCTTTTCTCACATTTTTTAGTCCTCTTTCTGACTTCTTCCCATTGAAAAGATCTTTTTAGGTCTGACCTATGAATCACTCAGACATAAAAAAAAACAACAACACCTCTAACCTCTAACCTTAGATGTTTAACCCGTTTTATCTCAACACCCGACAGAGAAACAAGCAAACTAACTTTAATAAGCCGGAGCTTTTCTTCGTTACAGGCAGCCTTGCATTAAGACATAAATTGCTCCCATTTAGTTCAGTCAATGAAATTAAACATCAGTAAAAGTGAAACAGTCGAACGGAGAAGTTTGTCTGTTTTTAATCCACTTTCTAGTTTTATGAAACAAAAAGTTATGCCATGTGGGGATATCTTGCTCATTCTTTCTTTTGCCATTCGGTGTCATGTTTTTGTTCTTGCTTTACAAGCATCTAAAAAAATAAATGCGTCTGCTGACATCGGCTGGATGGAAAACTGTCGACGCGGCAAGTTTTTCTTTCCACGTGAGAAATTGGAAGAACCGACGTTGCATCATATTTTCAGTCCCAGTTCTCCCCAGAGGGGTTTTTAATGACTAGATCAATTGTATCAGTGCATGGTGTGAGTCTGTGTGTGTGTGTGTGTGTGTGTGTGTGTGTGGGGGGGGGGGGGGGGGGTGCAGAAAGTGGCTGATGTAATGATAAGGATGAGATCATCTGTGGGCTTTTCAAACACAAATAATTTCTCTGTTAACATACATTATGGTCTGCTGCTCTTTAAATATTCAAACAGTCGCGTGTATTGATTGGTTGATTGGTGGGTGGTTGGTTAGTGGGTGGTGGGTTGGTGGTTAGGGCAGCTAACCAACGAGTTCTGGGTCTCCTTCCTATGGAAAGACCCAGAGGCGTTGCTGATCAGATTTGAACAACTTGCTCCTTTTGATGCCGAGAAGCAGCCATGATTCATACTAAATGACCATAGGTGACGGAGCGGTAAATCTAGAGCTTTCCCTTTTGGCTCGCCTCTTTCTTTCCCACAACAGACCAGAGCAGCTCCTGCATTGCTGCAGATGAAGCTCCAGTCTACCCGTCCGTCTCTCGCTCTCTCGATAATTTAAACTAATCATCCTAAGGCAGAGACTGACCTGACCCAGAGGGGGAAAGCACCTTTTTCTCAGGGAGGGTTAGATTTGGGTTGGTGGTTAATTTTTCTGCCTGTTCTTTTTACCGGTATGTCTTTCTGGACTGCAGGAGGGTAGACTGCATTATTAAAGGGTCAGCGGGGTCCTCAACATTGCTTTCAGGATTTATGGTTGTGTCATCTGTGAAATACATATTTAGTGCACTAAACAGACCCTTTCATATTTTTTTTACTTTCTGCAGGTCCTGCATATACAATGCTGCACCGTAACTGTAACCATAACTGTAATAACTAATGCACAACAACCAATGTGCAATAATCTATTTAATACACTGTGCTATAACCTGTGCAATGATCCTGAAATAGGTAACTTCTGGTGAATAGGTAACCAGGTGAATATACATATACACACATATACATATATATATATATATATACATATATATATACATATATATATATATATACATATATATATATATATACATATATATATATATATATATATATATGTGTGTGTGTATATAACTGGGAAAGTACACATGACATCATCTGCCTACTCAGATTTCTTTTGTATTTTTATTCTTATTTTTTCTAATTTTCTTTTTGATCCACTGTATATAGGAAGATACACTGTATATAACTGATGCACCTTTTCCTACTTTTGGCACCTTCTCCTGACTATTGACTGACTATTGAGCTGATGTGACAAGTGAATTTCTCCAATGTGAGATCAATAAAGACTATCTTATCTTATCTTATCTTATCTTATCTTAATGTTTGATAAGGTCAATCAACAGCCATCGTCTGGGCATAATCAGAAGACTTCCCTTTGAATTTTCATGCACTATTAAATATTAATGTTTTCGCCATCTAGCCGCATAATTCAGGCATTTAGGCAATGGAAATGTATTTGTGTAGAACATTTCAGTAGAGAGACAACGCAAAGTGCTTTACACGATTAACATATAGGAAAATAAAGACAGAATAAATGCAAGTTGGAATAAAATGTAGAAAAATTTAAACAAAATAGAACATCGGAAAATGGAAGCAAACATTAAAAACAGTTGGACTACAAAGTTTAACTAATGATGTTTCAGTAAAACGGTTTAACTAGAACAGTCAAAGACAATTTTAAACAAATGTGTTTTTAATCTTTATTTAAAGGAACTCAGGCTTTCAGCACTTTTACAGTTTTAAGGGAGTTTGTTCCAGATCAGTAGAGCATAGGAACTAAATGCTGCTTCTCTGTGTTTGGTTCTGGTTCTGGTTCTGCAGAGCAGGCTGGAGCCAGAAGACCTTAGTGGTCTGGAGGGTTTATGCCCTGATAACAAGTCTGTGATGTATTTAGGTGCTGGTCGTTTTTAAGAAGGTGTTTAATTGTTGAAACACAGCTTTTTCAATAATCTTACTGGTAAAGGGGAGGTTTGAGATGGGCCTGTAGTTCTGGAGTAGAAGTTTGTCAAAATTGTTCTTTTAAGCATTTTTGGAATTTTGTTTTTAATCTGTGTGGAAAAAAATATTTGTTTCAAATGATAATGTATCAAAGGTTTCCCAAAATATTACAGTTCAAAGACAATTAGAATTAAGAACATCAACGTTTAGCAAAAGGTTTTTGTTTAGATTTACCAAAAGTTAAACGAAAGAGTGAAAATGTGTAAAAATACGTTAAACATCTTTTATACTGGTTAAAAGCTGTAAATATATAAAAAGAAAAGGTTGTGTTTAGTGTAAATTAAATAAATCTAAACTTATCTCTGACCTTTTCTGCTCCTTTTTAGCGGTTTGCTCCAGCGATCCATTTGTGGAAATAAACCTGGACGAGCCGGCGTGGTCCGAGCTCCTAAGTTCTCCTCAGCCGACCTCCTCGGTGCTCCCCTTCTCCTCGTTCTCCTCCTCTACATCCGGTTCTTCATAGCGCCAACATGGAAGCACCAGAAGGAGCAGAAGATCTCAGATTTCTCTGTTTTTTAGACAAAAGGCCTCCCTGCTTACTTGAAACGACAACAAGATGAACACAAAGCTAGCTCAAAGTGAGCTTGAACTTTGTCCACGACGACTTCTTAAATTTTGTTCTTTTCACGGATGGTTTTATGTTTTTTTTTTTTTTTATGACTAAAAAAATTCCAGAAAATTACTTCAACTCACAACGTCTGAGTTGACACAATATTTTCTTGTCAGATTTTGTTTTAGTTTAGCTTTTGTAAAAATTTTAATCCACTTTTTTTTTTTTTTTTTTTTTTTTTTTTTTTTTTTACACGTGATTGTTTCTCAAACTGTATAAATAAGCTGCTTGGAAGCTGTTGTCTCCTAATTTACGCTCAACATGTAAAGTTTTGTACAAACATACATTTAAAATCTGTGTTTTGTACCTCTAAAGATTGCCTCGCATCAAACCAAAGAGCTCAGAGGCTTTGAAACCTCTGATCCTGAAGAACTGTGTTTAACTAATTACATTTATGAATTACTTCTTTATAGAGCAAAAATCAAACTAAACAGCCTCTGCTTTAATTAATGCTTTGGCCCAAACTGACAGAACCGTCTTTTATTTAAAAGCTTTATTATGTAAAACACACACAGCTGGTAATGTTCGTAATAAAGTTATATCCTTTTATAGTTGACTGAATTATACGATGTATGAATCAAACTTCCTGTCACTGCAGCACATTTTGTTTAAGGTTTGTTTAAAATAAAATTGTTTCTTGATTTTCTGTGTTGAGTACCTTCATTACATCATGTAAAAGGAGCTGTCCTAAAATAAACACAGTTCTGGTCCAAAATTACGGATTAATAAGATTCAACAAATTATTCTCTACAAACGGCATTAAGAAACGTTTTTGTGGCTATTTTCTGTAGGCCATCTAATTTCCTTAGTTAGCCTAGAATTAAACTTGAAAATTGGACTTTCTATACGTCTCATCTCTCTAATATTTCCCGTTTGATACATTCATTTAAAATTAATAAAAAAAATAGCCATAAAACTGTGTTGTGAGTGTGTTTTTTTTTTTACGGAAGAGGATTAGGGTCACTCAAAAAAAAAAAAAAAAAAAAAAAAGAAAAATAGAAAAGTTACTCAATTCGGACTTTTTTCCTCATAATTAATTAATTAATTGGCTCTAAAGGATGTGATAATTTTAACTGAACAAATATGTCATATTTTCTTTAGGAAAGGGATGTTTAAATTATTGTGGATTCAAAAATTTAAAATGCTTTTTTTCTTATTTGCCTTATCAAAAGATGTTCATCCAATTTGCTAAATAGTTTGCAATCAAAATAAAAAAAGAAAGAAAACTCATTCATTTATATGCAAACAAGTTTCTTTTTTTGGGTCAGACTTTCTTTAAAATCGCTTGTTATAGTTTTGTAATTTTTAACAAATGATTCAAAGCAGATTTTAATACACCAAAGTCTGCAGTTGAGAAAAAGTCATTGGATAGATGCGATCGTACTTATTATGAAATCAAAGAGAATGTAAAAAGTGTGGTTATTAAATTATGAATGCTGACGTTTTCAGTTGTAAGATTTGAACCAGTTTGAAATTATTTTGCCCTGATAAAAATTAAAAAGTTTCCATCTGCCTCAGCCACCAGGCTAAATCTTTTTTGCAGTTGGGGGAGGGGGGGTCCCGCTTGGAGCAGGGCTTTTCATAACAGGTTAACAAAACGATCTCCTTCAAGCCCTTCAAAGCAGAACACATTAGGCACAAACCATATATGCGCTCAAATAAATGTGACGGTTAGCGTAATTATTTGATGTGGAGAGACTTTTGAAGTACTCACATAAAACAGAATCAAATCTCTGCAGGACGACTTTTGAAAATCTCGCCTGCTGGTAAGATACTGATTACTTATCTCTACCTCACAGTCACATTTTAAATTAGCTCACGTTTCTCTTTACTCATAACGTGTAAAAAAAAAAAAAACTTCAAAAGAACAGAGAAATAGACTCACGGGGAATCTCCAGGTACATCCAGTAATTGCCAAGTGGTTTTGACTCCTCTACCAGCACTCGCATCTTTTTACACCTTTAGTTTGGCTTGAAGTCACGTCTTTCTGCACGGATGAACACTTTCACCTGCAAAATATGTTGAATCAGTTTATATTTTCCTACGTTTGGTTAACGTCTCTTAGCAATGCAACCACAAGTAAAACTCAGTTTTCTTTTTTTTTTTCTGTGCTTCTAAACAAATCAGTTTCCATGATAACAAACTCCCCGAAAGCAATAAGGTCCTCTGCTCTGCATTTTAAATTGTTTCCGTTTCACTAATATTTCAGACAAACTAGAAGAGGCATGCCTATCTGAGTCCACAATGCGAATTGTATCCCGTTACAGAGACTCCTGCAGCCAGAAAACGTCAGTCGCTCCCCTTCTCGGCTTCCTCAGACTGTGTGAGAACCACCAAAGTGCCAGAATATCTTCAGCTGCAATCTTAAAACAAGTACAGACCGAATTTTTTAAAATAGCAGTTTATACATTTAAACTAAACCTGCTTTCTAGTTTGTCTTCATTTAATGCAAAGAGAGACAGAGAAAGGGTGAAATAAAGTGATGGAAAGTGACTCTTCACAAACATTTGGCTCTTTTTGCGTGTCTAAGAGCTAACACCTCCCAAGGAGCTTTTCATTCAGACCTAGAGCGAGTCTTTATGTTTTAGCCTAAATTAAAAATTACTTTCTGTTCAAGATTTCCACCAGAGACTTGTCTTCATTATTTTTTTGGTTCCCAAAAATCGATCGTTACTAATCATTCAGATGTTATTTTGACCTTTCACTGATCAAGCGAACCCAGAACCACAAGAACCACAAGAAACAGAACAACACGATGTGTTTGCATTATTTAAATCTGGGTCCCCCACCTGCTCTGTGTGCCTTCCTGTACCACTGAGGAAACCGTTGGTTGAACACTCTCCCACTCTATTTTTACCTGATCATCGTCTCTCTTTGCATGTGAGAAGCTGCTTTTCACATACACTGGCAAATCTAATTAGTTAAAATTACCCCATGCAGTTTTGGCTTGAATGTTGACTTCCATCAACAAAATAAGTCAATATATAGCAGGGGGCAACCAGGATTGTGATGCCATCTCCTACACTTTCGCCGTTTTCACGGTTAAACTACCAAAAGATGCCATGGATACGTTGAACCTTTTGGTATTTTATGTGTTTGTCAGTCAGCGATCGGATCAACATGAAATCCTGCAGCAGAGCTCAATTAATGAAATCCTATACAGATCCAGCAGATCGAAATACAGGAAATGATCTAAACTCTGGCGCAGGATAAAATGCATTGCAGTCCCGTACGAAGCACATAAAAAGATCTATTAATAGTAACAAGCAGGGGGTGCCAGGTTGAGTGCTGCACGGGAGGGATAAACGCCCACGCGGTCGCCTTAAAGCCTGTTAGGCTACGTTCACATTGCAGGCATTGATGGTCAGTTCTGATTTTTTTTTTTCATTCTTTCATTTTCTACTAAATAGAACCGCCATCAGACTACTGTTGGAGAGGTTCAAGACCGCAAAGCGACACGTATGAGTTTACAGAAGTAATGGTGAATGTAATTGTTTCTAGAAGTGTTCAATAAAGGTTTGTTTAAAAAAAAAAAAACTTGACTATCGGTTGGCATCTGGGCGTTATTACGAAATTATTGAGCATTGGGAGCCGTGGGAGTTGTGTATCCTAAGCCGGTGTCTGCCTCGACTAAAACATGGTGACAATAAAAGATCCTTGACAATATTAAGACCACGTCAGAGCAAGAGGAAGAAAGGTCAGAGAAAAAGCAGCACAGCTTTTAAAAATGCTACTGCTCTGCGTGGATGTGTAGTTGGAGCCAGGAGAGTGACATAAACAGCGGATGAAATGCGACATGGCCGTTCAGACTGTGAACGCTTTGAAAAATATCCGATATATATCCAGATTAGTACCGTCTATGGAAGTGGCACAAATGAAATTCTTTTGAGGTGAAAAGATCAAAAATGAGCCGTTCAACCTGCCATGAAAACGACGGACATGGGTCGCAGTGTGAACGTAGCCTATACTCCACGAGAAAATAGTTCTTGTTCTCGAGGTGGCAAGAGCAAGAACAAAGTTCATTATGGCTCCGGCTATTAAAAACTCAGAAGAAACTCAGCTGCTGACTTGCCAGAACGTCCTGCCTGCTGTGTCCCACCTCTGCTAAGATTGTGGAAAGTTGACAAACACAACACCACAATGGCAGACATGGCAGGAAGAGAGGGCCAGCATTTTTAAATGTTGTTTTCAGTGAAACGGGAAGACTGAGGAAAGCAGGAGTAGAGACGGAGCCAAGCACAGGGCAGCTGAAAGTAGCAGAGCAACCACGTACCGACAGAAATTGCTTTTAAAAAAATGAACTGCAAACATCAACAGTTATTTAATTATTTACTACATGCTGTGATCTTCCTAAAGGTTACATTCTGCCTGGATGATGTGTCAAGAACAGCAGCGATAACTCCCAGGGCATGGCTACAAGAACAAATGTCTTGCTTCTCGTGGAGCATGTAACAGGCTTAAAAGAGCGAGGTCTTTACAAAAGAAAAAGTTGGGTGCATCTTTAAACCTACATTATAGGTTCAGACCCTTATGTCCTAGACCTCACTGGCTCCAAAATGGCTGAAACATAATTGATATTCAGTGAGATCGGGGAGGGGCCCACGCAGGAGGTGTGTGTGGGCTAAATATTAGTCAGTGTCGCAATACAACCCAAATTAATACACATCCAAACAGGAGAGACAAGTTATAGAATGTTTTAATCTGATGGTTTTGGAGCCTGTTTCTAATGCCACCCTGGGCAGCTGCCAATATGGCCCATACCAAAAACTGTGGCTGTCAGGAACTAGTTTAGTGACCTTTACATGCAGAGGTTAGTGGGCTTCTTATAAGATCTCAGAAAGTTTTAGACACAATAAAACTTCATAGTTTGATGACAATTTCAAGTTTATTACATTTAAGAGCATATACATCAAATATACATTCAAGCTCAAAAAACATAATTTTCTTAAATTATCAGGTAGTTGTCTTTTTTTATTTTATTTTTTTTTAAAAACATGTAGCACTTAGAAAAACATAGAGTTACAATAACCCTGTAGATAAACGGGAATGAACAACCAAACTAAAAATGAACATTTTTGTCTGAGCAGGGGCAATGAAAACATGTGTTTTTTTTTCAAGTTTAAAAATGTAACACTGTAACGTTTTTTTTTCCATAACATTGTGGATTCATTGAATCATTATTCACTCAAGAGGTGCAGTAATAAGCAACCCACGTATGGAGTTACTCGCTATCCATCACTTGATTAGAGTAAGTCAATGAACTTTCAATATGAAACATTTTCCTGCAGCCCTGTAGTGCATCAAATCGCAGTTTTGACTTGAAATGTGTTCTTTGGTCTTTTCACTTTTTGCACTGTGTCCATCTCAAAGAAAGCGCAAAGAGACATTAGCTAATGGTGCACAGAAGCTAATCTATTGTTTATCGTTTGCACACCTCAGTGAATGGAAAACAGGAGGACCAAAACCAAGAAAACAACAAGAATCACATTTGCACTTCCATGAACTAAATGACATATAGTTCCACTGACATAATTAGCTCAACTCAAACATCCCGGAACAAGATTAATTAGCAGAGATGCGTAAATTAATTGACCAAAACGGCAATGGTTAATTATTATTATTGATGTTTCTTTTACTACAGGTAAAATATTGTTATTCAGTGTAAAAAAGATGCTTTTAGAAAGACTGCTGAAATTAGTTAATTAGAGTTGGTTTGATTTCTGTGCATTGGTTATACTTCAGCAGGACCAAGATCTGCAGTAGCTAATGAACACAGACATGGTGCATGCTGTGTGGCTTGGAGGGGTGTAGGAGCACATGAAACGGAAACACCCACTCCTCTGAAAATGGTCTTCAAATGCAAAATTTCCCCCTCATTCGCTCACATTTAAAGAATTTGCTAAGTGTTTTCCACAACTGTGTGTAATTTCTTAACTGTTTTGAGCAGTACTGATTCAGCTTGCATCCTTAAAGAAGCAGAAAGCTTAATTAGAGTGAACTCCTTTTCTCTGACTAAGGCAGAGTCACAGAAAGCATAGCTCTTATATAATATTTGGACAGATGTAGATCTTCAGCTTCCTTCGAGCTCGAGCTCTGCTGAACAAAAAGACAACTACAGCCAAAAGTACTGCACCGACTGATAAGCGTATACACCATCGAATGTTTTGGTCTGGTCCTGTAGAAGGATGTTCAGCATCTGCATGGAGAAAAAGCAGAAATGTTTCCGAAAATCACAAAAATTGAAACTTCAAATTCTTAAGCAGCTTTATCAAGTTATCTAATAGGCACACTAGAAAAAAAGAAAAAAGAAACACGTATTGGTGCGATCTTAGTAAGATTTTAAAATTGGAGAACTGACTTAAGTTGGGAAATTCCCACTGGTAGGGACGGCATTTAGTTACAAACATGAGAGAAATGACTAGCTAAAGCACACAGCAGCATTTTTTCCCCCTTTTCAGTTACTCTACAGTTACTCGTCGCACACGTTTAATAATTCCCTCACTTCTAAATGTGAAACCATTACATCACTCCACAACTTCCTTGCTTAGTCTTCCCACAAATTATGTTGCTTCGTAATGATCAGATTGGCCAGCTTAGCATTTCGTTACAACAAAGAGTCGGAGATTGATTTCCTTTCTACAAATCTAAATCACTAGAGATGAATTTACATTACACGAAATGAGAAAATTTTAAAGTAGCTACAAGAGAAAAAAGTCTGCTGTGAAACTGGTCCAACATTGTTTACGTCCAGACCACTGAGACAGAAATGCAGACGCAGTCTAACGACTACTTTAAACGTGCTTTATGCTTGATGCACCCGCAATGTAACTATTTCTAACTCACTCTTTGAAGAAAGTATGAGGCTTTAATGTTGGAAACGACTATGTTCTCTACTTCTCTGTGTAATTGGTTGTATCAGTCTGGGCGTAGGAGCGCAACATAGAGTCTAGGACAACAGTGCTACTGCAGAGGAAGAGCTGCACGGAGTCCACACGTCTCATTTCCTCGTGGAACGTATGTGCGTCAAGCATAAAGCAACCTTTGTGCTTGACGCATCCACGCGTTACGCATGGCCATATTATGCCACTTTTGATGTAGTATGGACTTAATAAGACTTATTTTTGAGGAAAATAAGAGTCTTAAATGGTGAAAATAACTACTATTTTAGTAGTGGGGTGTAGTCACTGAGCTATATTATACACTGGAGTGCTAATCGCCCGCTGTTGGAACGAGTCGCTTTGAAGCCACCAGCCGCCATATTGGTACTCCCTATTTTCCCTCAGTAACTAGGGAATATGTGCGCTGCAGCATCTAATAACCAGGATTTTCTCATACTTATATATACACATGTATATATATTTAATATGAATAACATGTAAAATATTTCAGCACCTAATTTCCTAGTAATTGATAGTGTTAGTACATCCACTGACTGTAGAATTACCTGTGAAATGTTTTCACTCAGCCAGAAAACTGCTTGATGTTGCAACCAAATCCTATGGGATTCTGTGAGAGTAGTAAACTAACAATCATGTTCTTGGACTGCGGGAGGAAGCCAGAGCACCCAGAAAGTACCCACACATGAACGGGGAGAACATGCAAAGGCTATGCAGGAAACCTTCTTGACAGCCAGTAGATTTGGTCTTAACATACTCAATTGTTTTTTTATCCTTTTTTATGACCAATGTCGCCCTGCCGGCTGCATCGATGTGCCGTTCGCTATGCTGCTTGTATATTACTCCCCGCTCAGATCCTAAATCCTAATGTGCTGCACGTTCTTTTTTTTATCTTATCCTATTCAAATATACATTAGATGTTTGAAACAATTTTCCCTCATTACAGATTCTAGAAAAATTGCTAATGACTCACTGTGATGATACAGTGTTGAAGTAATATGGCATTGATGAATATTGAAGCCATGAGAAAATGGATGTTCAAAGGTCTGCCTTTGTAACAAGGCAATTATTTTTGACATGTTCATTAATAAATTAGACATGCAATATTTTATTGAAACAAAGTGGAAAAGGAGAAATTGTTGTGGATTGAGACAGGGCTTTAGACGTTTGCCTTAATAAAAGAAAGATGTACGGTTTCCTAGTCACGATTTGCAGAGTAGGACCCAATGGTAGAATTTTTCCAGAAGTTTCCGCAGTTCCTTTTTGAATAACAGCACATGCGCAAGACCATCTTACCTTGCTCTTCCGATCTTCAGGGTGATCGTGGGGGAAAAAAAAAAAATCTCGCAAATCCCCTCTCGTCATATTACTTTCTACTGAGACCTTCCTCTTCTTCTCATAAACATGAATGCTTCTTGCAGCTCTCAGCCATGTTCAAAGCATACGGTGAGCACAGCGGAGCTACAATGAACGGCTAACCCCGAAGCTAACTGCTAAGCTAACCGCTAAGCTAACCCGATACATAAACACTAGATGTGCACAGGCGCAGCCAGCAAGCGGATCAAAAGGAACGAGCACGTACACTGGTGAGCACGTCAGACTGATTGACTTGTGGGACAACCAATAAATAAGGTGATTCCCCCGTAACTTGAGGAACAGAGGGGGTGAGAGCAGGACTAAAACTCTGACAAGTCCATGCCCTTTGGACCGGACAGCAAAAATTGGTTAGTTTTCAAAGGCCTCCATCTCCAACGGAGAAGTATTTTTTTTTTTTACCTCCTTTTGTGAATACATAATGCAATAATGACTTTTAGACTGGAAGGGCAATTTTACCCAGCATAAAAAAGAGTGTTTCTGAACAGGATTAACAACTATATGTAATGTTCTGTTCTGGTTCTTGCTGATATTTTGGTTAAGTTAGCTTTCCTGCTTTAAGGGTTAGTTCTGTTTCTAGTTTTTATTGTGTTGGAATCATGTTTAGCTTGTTTACTGTTGTAGTTATCTGGTCTTCTCTATTAGTTTTTATTAAAGCTTGTGTTTCTCTCAGTCACTTCCCCTTCTTTAATCACTGTCACCTGTCCTAGTTAATTAGAGCCACTTGGTTTCACCTGTCCTGCTGCCTATTTAAACCCTCCTCAGTTTTCTGTTGGTTGCCGGAACTTCACACATGTATCATTGCTCATGCCTCCTGTTTCCCTGCGGTAAGATCCATCCAGCATTCTGTGTTTTGCCTGATCCTATTCTGTTTTTTGAGTCTGCCTGCACCCTGTTTACATTTTTGGTTTTTTGCTTGGATTACCGCTTTGAACTCGGCTCTGGACTATTTTTCTGTACACCTGCCTGATCCATCCTCATCGTCTCTTCAATAAATCATGTCAAGCATTACTTTAAGTGTCTGATTGAATACCGGGTTCATCTCCAGTTCATGACACTATAGCTTTAACTGGCATTCGGGGGAGGAGAACACACAAAAAAGAACCAAAACCAATGCCTTGGGATCATGACTATAGGCCCCATCCTTTTCCGAAAGCCCAGCATGCATTTCCATTTCCACCAAAAAGGTCCTGGTATGAGGGTAGTACTTTTCAACAAGCCTGGGGCTTTGGTCAGTGGGTCGGGTTCTGTGCTGCATGGCAAAACAGTTCGCAATTGGAGGAGTAAAGAGCAATTAGGAGATGAGTTTAAAAATCTACTGATTTTATACCCAGTATTTTACCACGAAAAGTAGTTTTAAGATTTTAGGCAAGAAAGAACACCTTCAGACCTCATCTGTCATTGGAAAACAGAGTCTCATACTTCAACTTTTACCAGAGTGTTTTTAAACTGCAGTATCTATACTTCTACTTAAGTAACAAATGTGTGTACTTTTGACACCACTGAAACCAAATCCTCGGTCTTGCAATGGAAAAGGGACTATTCAAACATTTTGGGTCGAATGTTTTCCCTTTTTTTGGTCTAGAAAAAGTTTTTAGTCTATTACCAGCAACATAAATCAAGAAGTATCTTTTAGAACCCTTGTTGTATTTAGGTACATTTAATAAATATGTGTGTCCTCGTCTAAGCTAAAATACGCTGGAGGATTATGGTTCTATTTATTATAATGTTAAAATGCAAAGCAAAAAATAATACTAGCAAAAGAGCAATACTTTGAATTGTAAATACATTTTTTTCATGTAAGAATAGAAATTTCGTCCTAAAGGGTAACAAAAAGTTTCCATCTGCATCAGTTCCATTTCCTGGGGGGCCAAACTTGTTCCATTTTGAACTACAGATTCTGAACTGCTGTCGGGGGACTAACAACATTGTTCCAAGAACCGTAAATTGCCCTGGAAAAAAATTAGGACTAATTCTAGCCTTTAAAGTGTATCTCACCCCCATACCAGTCTCATACTTGAAAAATGTGCGAAGAGGAGGCGGTGACTGGCAGCCCAGGAAATGAGTGGGGGGTGAGGGCTAAGATACAAGCAAAAGCTAAAAAAAAGAAGCTAAATAAACTAACTGAATGCTAAGCTAATAAATCTCTAACCTGAAACTCGATTGATGGTCCGCAAAACTCACCACCCAAACTCCAACTCGCTATGGAGGCACAAGATGGATCGGTTTTTATACCCCAATGATACGTCCGTTTCCCCAAATTACGTCAGAAAAACTTTTGAACCAATATCAATATTGATTTGAAATTCAATGTAAGACACCCGTTAAACCTTTGGAGGGCGCAACATTGACGGTTTTAGACAAGTAAAGCAGGATTTGATCAAATATGCAGTAATTTGTCAAAATAATCACCAGGATATACAGCTAGCACTATAAGACAACCATGCCAACAGTTTATTAGCAAAGAAAAGTCGATCTGGGGGGGTGATAAAATAATTTTTTTTCGACGGGTAGGCAACGGAAGGGGGACCTGTCCGGTCCTGATTTGACTTATTTTGTGAGATACACCCTAAATTCCTGGAGGAAAACGGTGTGTCTTTCGACCTTGTCATTCCTGGACGTTTGAAATTTTCACATTGGATTAAGGATACTGGGATCTCTACTTATTGGTTTTTGTGGATTTTTGAAGTATCGGCAAATACAGCGGATGTCGGAGCCATTTGGCCTTGATCAGGCTGCCGGCTGCATGACGCGCTCACTCTGGCTGTGAACGGACAAACCTGGCAGGTGAATGCAGCCAAGCCGAAAAGCTGGCTGCGCTGGAACGCAGACTGACTTTGGGGTTGAACTCAAGGGGAGATGGGATAAAATCTGGGAGTGAAGCGCGAAAAAGCCCAATAATTTGGAAAATTGGATTTATGTGGAGCCAGCAAAAGACTTAAAAGCTGACAGGAAAGGCAGTGCAGCTTGTCTCATAACAAATAACATATTTGGATTCCCTCCCTATCTCTACTCCTGGATTGTTATGGCAGAGAGTGCTCAGAAAAGCCCCCGGCTACCCCCCTCCCCCGCTGACACCTGAGGATGCTTCCCTGAACTGTGGGCCGGCTGATAACATCAAGGACAATGGCCTCTGGAGAGTGTTCACGGAGAAAAACACTTTCGCCCATACACACACGCATAACTGATACTCATAAAAACTGATGAATTACACTCACGCGACAGGTCTCAAATGTTTACCTTCTGCATACATGTTGTCTTGTGTTTATTTGTGCTTTTGTGCTATGAGGGTTTTTTTGTGTCGGTTGTTTGTCTCTTTATAGGTGAGAGCATAAATAGGCAAACATCTGTCTCTTTTTTTTCTCCCCATCTCTTTCCCCCATGTTGTTGCTCTTTCTTCGAGAGTTTCAAGGCAGCGCCTGTAAACTCCGTTTAGGCGGGGTCTGGGCAGTTTGGAGGAATGTGGCCTTGACAGCTGCGCTTTTTAGCAGCGGCTGGCTGGCTGCGTTCCTTGGCAACGCAAGGCCTCAGTCAATCGTTCCCCCCAAATGTTTGTTTGTTAAGTGTATGTGATGGACGGTTGTACTGGAACTGACTTTTCGATTGCAATGCAAATTGTAATTGACAAATAAATTTTGATTGATTGATTGATTGATTGATTGATTGATTTATCCTTTAAGTCTGAAATCCACTGACCTGGAGTGGTTGGGTAGCTAGTGGTGTTGTTTGACAGATCATCGTTTCCCCCAGCCGTGACATTCAGATCAAAGTATTCTGTAAGGAAAAAACAGTGTCATTTTTCATGTCTTGTACGAAATCACCTGAATTTTGAGTCTTTACCTTTTATTTGAAGTCCCCACTTCCAAGCGACGTTGTCATAATTAGCTTTCAAGTAGCAGCAGTAATTCCCAGAGTCTTCCATTTTGAGTCGGGACATTTTGAGTCTGATCTTTGCTTCTCTGGGAGCGTCTCTGTCAAAATGAACCCGGCCCACAAACTGCTCATCTGGAGACTCAGCAGAGCCTCCTATTGCTTCGTACACAATCTTTACAGGGTCAGAGTGAAATTCACACATCATGTTCATCAGAGGTAAATCAGTTTCCTGCTGAAGGCTCCATTCGACGGTGACGGTCTCGTTTTCTTTGGCCCTGTAGACCACAGAGCCTTTCGTGAGACACATCCCTTGGAAAGGAGACAACGTTAATACTGTTTTTCATGCATACTTATAATCTAAATTGCATAACCTTAGAATAAAAATAATAAAGGATTACTGTGCGTAAAAACTGACCCCACAGACCACAGATGAAGGCTGGGAAAACAAGCGCCCACCTCATGTTCTCCTGCAACAGTTTCATTAAGTTTCTGGTTAGAAATGAGCATAAAAAGAAAAATCTATACATTTAAATATTCGTCTGCCACTCTTAATTTGAAAAAAATAAATACTTTAACAGGACTTAAATCTCTTCTGCAAAGCTTACAAAACATTTGACTACACCTATTTATTCATAATGAATGATAATGAATAATAAAGCCACAAATCACAGATTTAACCAAAGATGAGCAGCGGTTACAGAACAAGCTTTAAAATTCAAGATTCTTCATTGCCACTGCGTCTTACCGTGGTGGCATTCCCTTCAGGACATACTCCTGAGGTACACACAACGAACAAAAGGCAATAAACTATGTGTACAGCTTTTGTTTTACATTAGAGCTGGGAAAAGATAAAAAAAAAAGATCAAAAGGAGAGGTTTGTGTCAGAGTTTTAACTCCTGTGAAAAACAGACAAACATGTGGAGCATCCTCCATAAAACTGAAGAGTTGCTGTTTATATTTGTGGAGCGCAGCAGGGAGGTGAAAAGTAATCACCACCGATACGTCTACTGGTGCATGAAAGTGTGTGGCTCAGTTGATCTGCGTTAAAGTGGCTTTACTGGCGCAGTACACAAACTCAGTCCATTTATAATTGTAAATGATACAATTATAAATGGACTGAATTTGTGCCCTTCAAGGCTGAAAACCTGATACTCAATGCTGGCAGTGTTGCGTTTTTATTTATACACTGCAAAAAGGCAACTAAAAGTAAGTCAAATTTTCTGGAAATTTGTGTTTTTGTCCTTGATTTGAGCAATTAAACAAGATTATCTGCCAATAGAATTTGTGTTTTTACTCCTAAACTCAGATAATTATATATATATTTACTTCAAAATAAGATGATGGAGATGAGTTGTTCCATTTTTAAGTGCAAAAATCTTATTCTGTTGGCAGATCATCTTATTTAGCTGCTCAAATCAAGCGCAAATACACTCATTTCAAGCAAATTTGACTTACTTTTAGTTCTCTTTTTGCAGTGTAAAATGAACTAGCCCTGAAGCAGGTAAACACGCTGACGGCACTAGGCATGGGGCACACAGGCAACACTGGGCAGATGCTCTGTAGCAGATCTGGGTCGGTAACTGTAGCAAGGCTGGACAGGATCTGTGGCATAGTGGCTAACAGAGAAATAGGGATAGATGTTATTCAACAAAACTTACAGACAGGTTGGATGGGAGGAGGGGCCATGGAGAGAGGGTGAGAATAATAATCATATAAAAATAAACACGCATGCAGGGTAGTGCAAAAATTCACGTGTGGCTCAGAGATCGCCCCAGACGGAGCTTGAGTTCAGGCTGGCGGCACAGGAGAGGGAACCTTGGACGATGACATTGGTGCAATGTTCTTTGAGGCTGGAGACACCTCAGACGAAGGCAGAGGCATCTGAAGAACCGCCGCTGCTCTGTAGCTTTGTCCCCTGTGTTGAGCTGGGCAGACTAGTTGTCTTGGCAGTAGATTAGTGTCTGGTGTTACCTGGAGCTTTGCAGGAGGGAACCCACACAGAAGCTCTAGAAACGGGAATCCATCCAGAAATTGAATAATGAGGTGAAGGAAGCCCAGCTTGTGTCAGGTTAGGCCAGGGGTGTCAAACATATGGCCCGCGGGCCGGATAAGGCCCGCCGAAAAATTTAGTCCGGCCCTGTGGCTAAATGCATTATCATTATAAAAAAAAAAAAAAAAAAAAAAAAAAAAACTATTTTTAATTTTTTTTTAATTTTATTTTTTTCCCAGTGTCCTGTCTGGCAATGTGGCAATAAGATGCCACAAAGAGCTCATCAGATTTGACTTTCACAAGTGAACAAGATAAAAGGAAGAGAATGATAAAACAATTATTGAAAAAAACATGTACTTCATTTAATTGAAAATATGCAGTTCCTATATTGTCCACGCTGTGTTTTAATTAGCAGATTAAGCTTCAGGTGTGGAAAAATTCAAATAATTTCTTAATTTTTATCTGTTTGATGTATTTTGTCATGCAGGACAGTGTTTTTAAGTTCCAAAAAATGTGAATAAATGTTTTTCAACATTGTATTATCACTGTGATCAGTTCTTATGCATAATGCACAAGTAAATGTTTAACTGCGTAAAAGTATTGTTGAAATTGCACATACTTTTCTTAAAAACGCTATTCATAATATATTGTGTAAAAGTGAAATTAACTTAATATAAAAAGCAACAAGTCCACATTTATTAGTTCTATTTAATCTTGCAATGAGTTAACTCGTGTGGCCCTCTTGAGATCAGATTAAGCTGAATGCGGCCCCTAAACCTAAATGAGTTTGACACCCCTGGGTTAGGCTCAAAGTTAAAATGAGAGCCAGAGAAACGCTGGTTTGAAAAGAAATTAAATTGGTGTCAAGGCTAAACACGACCACTGCAGAATCGGAGTTTTTGGGATTTAAACCAAATGACGCCAAACGCTTAGTTTGTCTGAGCCGGCAGGTCCAGAGGACATACTTGCGTTATTATGGCGCTATCACATTAGTTGAAAAAGGTGTCCAAGTGACAATAACGTGATTTATTGCAGTAAGTTTTAGAAAATGACTATGGTCCAGCTAAATTTGTTAGCGTTACAGGCCTATAAGGCGTTCTAGAGATCGTCCCAGACGGAGCTGTAGTTCTGGATCTTCAGGCTGGAGCTGCTGCCAGAAAGCCAAAGACGACCCAACCCAGAACTAGCACAGTGTGCTTAACAAAGTGGCCGGCGAGTGTTTCTACGCTCCTGTGGAGTAGAGAGACACCCAGAGATAAAACCGCACTCCTCCACCCACTTCTTGTTTTCTGAACTCATCGAGGCGGCTTTGCTGTATAATCACTCAGACTCTGGGATGTAAACTGTGCAAATTCCTCTTTAAAAGCAATAAAATTCACAGAAGCGTTTATGTCTGCGTTGAGTAAACGTCTGTAGATGCGGACGTGGCGCGCTTCCAGACGCTTTGACTCACAGGCCAGTCGCGCTGTGAGCGAAGGAGTCTCCACTTACTTCAGCTGGAGATTTAGCGCCGGACGTTGCCGGCGTCCTGCGCTGACCGGAGCATTTCCTGCCCGGGGCTGCGTCTCCACATCAACACGCCGCTTCTGGATCTGCAGAAACGGGAAGAGGAAGTTAGTTTTTACACGACAATCAGTTTCCAGTTGAAAAGGAAAGCTGTGGTAAATCCATGAAAACCACACAACAAGTGTTCTGGTGTCAAACCGATGTAATGTTACAATTCATGAGCCGCCATGTTGCCACAAAGCAGAAAAAAGAACAAGAGGCTCCCCACAGCTCTAAGTCATCTCCTCTCACATTTCTTCCTCCTCCCCCCACAAGAAGGCACAGCCATTAAATAAAGTTAACTTATAAAAAAAAAAATTAAAATAATTAAATAATTTTAAAGATTTAAATAATTAAAGAAGTTCAAAACTACAGAGATCCTAATTGCATTTTATATAAATGGACTTAAAAGGCCTCAGAGAGTTTTATAAAGCAAACGTCTGATCTGAGCGTCTCAGAAAAGAGACGAACAAAAAGAACGATAAAAAAAAGACTTAAATTTGTCTTCTTTGACGAACAAAGACACCAAACAACGTGCTTAAGCGTCACTGTGGCCAAACTCTGATGTCATTATGTGTCTTTATGACTGGTGATGATGCAGGAAAAGAAGGTCACCAAAAAGAAAAAGAAAAAAAAATCACCTGGTGTTTCACCGAGGAGCAAATGAGTTCCTCCTGAAAACTGATTCAGGAGTTCAGCCACCAAACTTAGAAAGGGTATTTTTCTAAACTTCCTCTCATCTCAGAGGAAATTTTGCCCCCTTTTCCTGTGAGGTATGAGGAGCATTAGCAAAGCTCTCTTATAATCCCCTCACACTGACGGCTCCAGTGACTTTGACAAGCTGACGTCTTCATTCTCTTTCTGCCAATCGGTTTAAAATTACAATATCATCTGTTGAACAGATGGGCTCACGTTTTACTCCGTTATAAATTGGGGCTCAAAAGTCAGTAATTTTTTATTTTTTTTTGTTTACAATCCAGTGTTGTTGAAGTAGAAACGAGCTTTGCTGAAACCTCCAGAGGACCTGGTTGTTGGACGTGGGCTGATGGAAAATAGGACAACGGAGCAGCGGGCCTGATGCAGGAAAATACTCGTCTTTTCTCCTCCAGTCCACGTTTCCACTGCTTGGTTAAACATCCCCAGAAGCATCTGAGCGCAGAGAAGTTAACTCCACCTCTGAGAAGCTTATTTTCTGCACAGTGAAGAGTTTAAAGTGACATTTTGTAAAGGTGACTGTGAAGGAAGAAGCCACCCTGAGATGTTCTATGACTCGTCTTTCAGTCATCTGCTGACTTCTTCATTCAACTGCCAAACTTAAAAAAAAAAAAAAAAAAACGAAGAAAGACTTTTTCTAATCAGAATAAACCATAACTACAACAACAACAAAAAAAAAAACCATAAAATTAATTTAGACAGCTAGCAAACCTATTAATTATATCTTTACTGGGGCAAAATAAAGCAGTTTCAATGGAAAGCAAATTAACTCAAATAAGAAGATGAATGTGAAACATGGGGCTGTGTTAAAAAAAAAATCGATTTTAAAATTATTAATCAATTCTTATATTAATTCCCAAGATTATTTAATACAATCAAAGATTGATTAAAAAGAAAAAGCATTTTCCACATTAAAGGCATTTTTAAGCGTCTGCATTTAAGGCTCACTCTCCACTCCAGGAGGTGAATTTTTTTAATAAAATGCACCAGTTTAGTGTCTAAATAGCAGCTGTAGATATTCTCTGGTGTCTCTGTTTTCTATCCTGGATCTGTTTGGGTCATCAGCGTGTTTTTAAAAGCAATTGCCTCAACAAGGGAGAGGGTTTGGTCCTTATGAACTACCATTACTTTATTAATTTGCTGCTCAATCTTGATAATAATACTAGAATCGACATGTTGCATATCTACACATACATTAAATCAGGTAAGAGCTAAAAAATGTTTTTAATAGCAGCCATTCAATTGGAGATTGGATCGGATAGAAAATAATTGACTCTAAATGTTGAGAATCTAAATCAAATCGACTTTTGAAATATGAATCGACACCCAGACCTACTGAAATATTAAAAATCATACATTCTTGAATTAAACAGACGCACCAGTTTCTGATTGTTCTGAAAATCCCTCCAAAAGAGCACATTTTACCTAAATGAGTTAACATATGCTGCATGTTCTATAAGACGGCTCGCAGGAAAAAAAAGAAGAAAGGAAAACTTGATTTTTAGTCCACGCATAAAAAGTTTGTCAGACTGTGGCTCATACTGATGACGTTAAGGGATAAAAACAAACCATAAACTGCAAAGTAGACACATTTACATGTGCGCAGCTGATAATTAAACATGTGAAGCGTTATAGAGCTAAATAAATTTAAATAAATCCAACAAATGCTGGAGTTACAGTGAAGTAAAACTAGATTAGGATGTCAGTCAGAGCACGTGTCTCTCAGGGAATTCAACCTGCACCCTTGTGCCCCGTTACTGATGGGCATAAAATCCTGTCTCCATCATAAATTTGGACCGGCACTCTGCAGTGGTCCACTAGTGCAACACAGCATAAAACTTTAAAAGAAAGTATTTATTTTGTGATCCTCGTCTTTTAATGAAAGCTCACACAATATTAGCCGTTTAAAAATCAGACATTATTAGAAGGTTTTCCTCTCTTGTCCTCTTTTAAGCTTCAGTTTGTTGCTTTTATTCGATCACACTGTAAAACGGGTAAATTTATTTATGCTGTTCTAACTAAAAGTTACAGAGAAGGCAGCTGGAAGAAGTTGCCTCCAATCCCAGAGTTTCTCCCATCGGTCATACAGAGTCAGAAGCCAGTCTTCTCTGCATCTCCAAAACTGAATCACTGATCTGATTTCTTCTGATTCTTCTTCTGATTTCTCTGGATTTATGACGTGGGTCCAAAATACTGAGGAAACGGCGACTGTTTTGGTTATTAATCACGTTTATGTGTTCGCCCATTGCTTTGAAGTTATCATCTGAAACATCTTGACAGTGTTTTTTTAGTACTGCTCTGAATGTAACGTAGACTTTATATGTTAACAGGGATTTATTCTGCACAAGGCGGAAAACTTAAATCTAAAATAGGAAAACAGTTTTCACAAAATGTCTGAACGTGTACTGCGTGGGTAAAGTGGGATAATGAGCTCCAGAAGGTCCTGAGTTTGTCCCACTTCTTAGGACACTGGAAACATGTGCGCATGTTTTTTATTCCTTTTGGAGGAGGATTTTTTTTCGGCCCTTATTTTATGCTGTTGCATCTAAAATTAAAGCATCATTTCCTTGTCTTCATCTTTACGCGCACAATAGTAAGAGCTAATTACTTTCCATCGCTGCATGCGTGCAGGAACAAACGTGACGCCACAAATCTGATGCAAACCAAGATGAAGAAACACGTCCTCCTTTTCCTAACCAAGCGACATGATAATTATTTCTCCTGCCAGTCAAAACGCATTAACATCGTTTATCTGGGATGGATTTATTCTGCTGGAACCATAATAACGCTTCCATTCAGCGGAACGGGAGCGCACACTGAACCCAACATTTGCACGGCGCTTTAGAGCGGCTTTTACAATGAGGAAGTGGATGTTTGCAGTCTTACCAAGATGTCAGCAGGTCACAAAAGTCATGAGGGTCTGCTGCGAATCCCGGTCAGTGGCAAAGAGGGGGGGGAAACACATTTCCTCATCCGTGCCGAGTGTCAAAGCGCGCTCGTCGCCATCAAAGCGGAGTTATTGGTGAATACTGACGCTGCAGAAGGGCCAACGAGCGCCAGCCAATCAGAGGCGAGCGTGAATAAATACACACTGTTCGGAGAAATGAATGAGAGAATAGTGCCCAGTCGCGGAAACGGAATAGCGCTCTTGGAAACTCTCTGCGGTTTGCGCTCTACAGCAGCAGGGAGGTGTAGCGGAGCCAGGGAGAGTGTCTCATCAGATCAGATCAATCCACGGCTGAAACACCCACTCCCACATAGATAACTAATGATACAAAATGATAATAAATGTATATAATTAGAAGTGTTTCTGCTGTTGCCTGACTGAACACATAAACGGCGCTCATATATGCGCACCGGATCGCACAGGTGTGCCAAAATGAATCATTATCCTCAACAGAAATTACACTCCCAGCGTCGGGAGCGCGCATTCGGCAGGAGGAGCGCATCCAGGATCCAGGCCGCTCCGTCTCATTTCCAAACGACTAGAGTTGCGCCGTTACTTTATTGTTCGGTTAAAATGACAAATCTCCGGCGTACAGGATTCTTTCAACATACCGAGACTGTTTATTGGGGCGAATCACTGATGTTTAAACTCAATCAAGGCAGACATTATAACGCGAGTTAAACTTAAAGTTTCTATGTAACTACACGTCGTGAGGAAGTAAACGGCTCTGTGGTCGTAACCACAAGTCTGACGAAAATACTATCTGCGCTGAAAGTGTCGCATCTCCACAAGTTCTGCTGCAACAGAGACTCCACGTAGAGTCCGTGACTGCTGGCTGCTCTGTTGTAAAAACCCACTTTTGTTTCTAGATAGACCCGCGCGGATGGATCACAACAGATCCCAAGTGTGATGAAACAAACACTACATAATTTATTTATTTTTTTACATTTACATCTAAAAAGATTTTCAATCAAGAAGGAAACGAAGCAGGCATCTTTCTAAACATCCCGGTGCGCAATGAGTTTAAAAATCTGTTTCGTTTACATTTTATTAGAATGGCATGTTAAAAAATATTAATAGTCTTATAAACAATCTCAAGCACTGAGATCATTTTATTATGTGTTGAGCAGCTATTTGCATCATTTTATTGTTATTTTTGACAATTGTCCTGGAGCGCAGAGGATAAATCTGGGCTGGAAATCCTCCTAACCATCACCCTCATTTCCATCAATGTCTGTTCTAGCATCATATTTCTTAATCCATTTTATGCAGTTATCCTTCAGGTTATAATGAGGGATCTGGCACAGTGAGCCCACAGCTTTCCACTATATTCAGCTGCGGTAGCTCTGATGCCATGTTTCCGCCTGGACTCATGTCACTGAAGGTGTTTTCTGGGAACGCTTCACTCCAGGAAATCATGAGGCAGACCCTTTTCTAAGTTCTAACTGCTTGTTAAGAAGACTTTCTTCCTTTGCTACAGAAAAGGGCATCAGAATCATAATTAGATTAGTTCAGTTCTCATAATAAACTATTTGTACCTTGTATCAGAGAGTAAACAAGGCGTCCTGCACGCACCATGTGAACATCATTTCCTTGTTCTCTTATGCTCAAATCCTCGACATCCTTTAAATATTACTGACTGTGCAGGGGAGACATGGAGCCACTACTTCCACGTTGAACTGGTATCACTGCGTTGTTTCAAAGCTACGCCAGGCCGACAAAAACAGTCTGCTGATGCAGCCTGAATGAGGCAGGGAGGTTGTTCAGATGTGACCTGTCATGCTTTTTCTCCTCCTGAATCAAGCGTGGGAGCCTTGGTGTCCAGCAGGAACAGCCCCAGCTTTATTTAGCTGAACCTTCTGCTTGCACCTCGTCTACACTCTATGCATACCTAACCTGGATCCCCCTGGAAAAATGAAACCCCACCACCCTTCCTGTGTGCCCTCTTCCACCTCCGCCACCACCTGAACTCCTCTGAGCCAACTTCCTCTTCTCAGGTGAGTAAACCATTGTTCACCCTCGCCTGCCACATACTCGCACGTTTCCCAGCAATTTGGACATCTCCACTATGCTCCTCAGTAAACAATGAGCCGCTTTGCTCCAACTTAAAATCTATTACCTGAAATAAATGTTTTTCTCATTTTGGTTTCTGCGTGCGGCTCTGAAAACTAATTTCCTTTTATTATTGTGCTGAACTTATCAAGAAGAAAAGGATTCCTCCTCTTTTTAAACTCCAGTATAACTTATTTTTAATGACTGTGGCATAAATGTGACAATCCAATCCAAATGCAAATCCCTGCATTGAAATATAAATGTTTTTTTTTTTTTATTCTTGGCTCAGGGACACTCTGTCCACCCTCTGTGAATCGTCCCATCTTCCCATCGTGACTTGAAACTAGATCTTTTTATCTGTGTCACTGTTAGTTGCCCTACACAGAATTGCATCAGTCATTTCTCCACTGTGGGCAGGAACTACAAAGAAATCTGCTCAATTAAACTGAACTGTCAGTTTCATCATTGTCTATGACTTTTAGGTCTCCTGCCGCTGGCTTCACATTAACTGATTGTATCTCTAAACGCATCACAATCATTTTCTATCATTATTTTCATTAAAAACACTTAAACAACCAAAATATGAATGCAGCAGCAGAAATAATTACATAATTGCAGCCGTAGCTAGAACTCATTTTATCTGGTTGGTTGATTTTCTCTTTCCATTCGACCTTAGATTCTCTGGCATCTTTTCATTTATAAGGCATTACTACGGCTACCTCCTCCTTATTTGATTTCCTCTCATTTATCAGAAGCCTACAGTGTCGTACATCAGCTGTGTTCACAGGACTTTTTTTAATTGGCTGTGCCCAGAGTTTGCACTAAATTTGGTAAAAAAGCGTTTCATTTTTCAGCGCCATCAGCCTGGAATCTGCTTCAGGATGAACTTCATCTGAAAGACGCGGTCCCTCTTTATTCCTTCAAGGCTCTTATAAATGATTTGGCAGAAAGAGACAGTCTATATGCCACTGTTTAAATTGATTTAACAATTTAACAATGTTATTGATATGATACTGTGTGTTTTTGTAACTACCTGTTTAACTGTCTCATTGTCGGGACTCTCTTGTAAAAGATCTTTGATCTCAAGGAGTCTTCTCGTGGTTAAGTAAAGGTCGATGATGATGATCTGTGGGGAAAGCTTTAGAGTCGCACCTTCTGCTGCTGTTGGGGGATGAAAGGGTGCATTAGGTTGTGCCCGATCAAAAATACAAATAAAACAGAACAGGACCAAACTGACATCTGATATAAATGATAAAAAGAAAAGAAAATAAAGCCCCTGGCATCATCACTGCTACTTCACTATGAAGGAGATTATGTGGATAAGATGCTTTTCCATAGCATTAAATACACTGAGATCTATCTATCTATCTATCTATCTATCTATCTATCTATCTATCTATCTATCTATCTATCTATCTATCTATCTATCTATCTATCTATCTATCTATCTATCTATCTATCTATCTATCTATCTATCTATCTATCTATCTATCTATCTATCTATCTATCTATCTATCTATCTATCTATCTATCTATCTATCTATCTATCTATCTATCTATCTATCTATCTATCTATCTATCTATCTATCTATCTATCTATCTATCTATCTATCTATCTATCTATCTATCTATCTATCTATCTATCTATCTATCTCCACCTTTACATCAACTTAAAACATATAAATATATTTGAAAGAAAATTAATATAAAAGTGAGGTTGGCAAAAATTTTAGTCCTACACGGATGGGTGTCATAGAGCCAAACGGTGGTAAACAAATGATCAAACAAACACAATAATATACAACCATATTCATGAAAACCTTTATATATAACACCGTTGATCAAAGTGCTGCATACCGATAAAAACTGGTAAAATACAGAAATACCCCGGCCAGCTCTAGCAAACAAAAATACAATAAAGCTATCACCAATTAATAAAACATCAGCATAATAAAACTAATACAAATAGATGAAATAATAAATCCTTTCTGAGTCGGTCTTCCAGAAATGTAGCCAGCCTGCTCCCCTCATCACGCCTGTCTCTGCTTCATCGTGTCTTTATTGGCCGTTTTCTTTATTTATTGTGTTTGTTATCCATGCATGCCGGCACAGCTATTGTTTTTTTCCCCAAATTGCAGCACTTGTGTGTGGATTATTGTTAAGACAGTTGATGTGCGGCACTCAAACACACCAGGAAAGTGGGATTTATTCTATTTTAGCCGGGTAAACAGCCCCGGTAAATGCTATCTCTATTATCTGGGCTGCTGTAGATGATTCACAATGAACAAACTTCCTGCTGCAGACAGAAAGTTAAAGCTCGGGCTCATGCTGCATCCTGCAGGCAGACGTCTCTGCAGCCACGTGCTTCACCTGCCGCTGATGCACATTTCTGTCTTTACAGGACCATAAAAATGGAAGCCATCGCTGTAAAAAAACGACGCTCCCGCTTGCTTTTGCTCTACGTTCCCTGGCATTATATTGTCTGCTAATTTGCACGAGGATTTCCCACAATGCCCATGAGGTCTTCCTGTTACTCCTAAGGATAAATGGATCCTTTTACTTCATCTCCACCATCATCTGAGTTAAAAACACAGAAACCTGATACCGCCTAACGTGAAGAGCTTCTTGGTACCAGCTCATTTATTAAATATGCCTAAATTCTCTTCTATGTTGTAGAAAGAAAGAGCCATTCTGAGTTACTCCTACATGCTAGTATCTCTTCTGTTGTCATTTAATCAGCAACATGCAGGTAATTTACAAATGATGCTGAAAAAGGAACAATCTGGAATTTTCTGCTCATTGTTTTCATGTAAATGTGGTTTATGGCTAAACGCCAGTTCTTGGTTGTATAGCTGAGGGCGAAGAAATCCTGAAATCCTGAAAAGCCACCGCCGTTCACGATGCTCCGCTGGTTTCTTTCATGTCACACACCCATTGGCTTCTCGCACAGTAACTGTTGCGAGGCAATTTATTCAAATGTTCCACCTGATGACACATTTCAAGAGTGCTATCCCACCTCAGGCGACAAAAGTGAGCGCAACATTAAAGAGAAGGCGCCCACGGTTACTCTGAGAAAACAGACGAGTAAAACCAAAACCCCAGAACATGCACAGAGCCTTTAGATGGAGGCGGCAGGTATGTGGCCGGCTTGGAGGATGTTCAAGAGGAAAAAGGAAAGCTGGCGGAGCCAAGAAGAGCCCTGGTTATTTTTAAATGACTGTAAAATCTTTGCCTCATCATTTAAACACAGCGTTTTAAAATGTGGAACTGAAAACTCTTTCTTTGTTTTTGCAACCTGTTAAACCAGTAAATGTTTTGACGGAGAGAAAATAGAAATATTAATGACATTTCTATTTAAAAGATGACTTGAGCAATAAAAGACAGTCAAAGGGAAGTTTAATTATTCTTCAAAAACAAGAAAAATGTAAACTCTGGGTCTCAAATTCAACATGGTGTCAGCATCAAGGGAAATGACAATACGATGGTATTACAGCCACTGACCTCACCCTCTCTGATGTAGCGGTTCCTGAGTGCGCTCCAGCCTGTTTCCTGCCTCTCAGCACCTTTTTCTTCAAATAAAACATTGACATCTGCTCCTGTGCCTGGGCTGAACTATCAGCTCCACACCACCTGTTGCGTTACAGTGAGCTAGAGAAGACTTTTCATGTTCTCCATGTAGATGCGTGAATTTGCTCTGGATACTCCCGTGTCTTCCAACAGGCCAAAAACATGTCCGTTAGGTTAATTGGTCCCTCTAAATTGCCCTTAGGTGTGTGTGTGTGTGTGTGTGTGTGTGTGTGTGTGTGTGTGTGTGTGTGTGTGTGTGTGTGTGTGTGTGTGTGTGTGTGTGTGTGTGTGTGTGTGTGTGCGCGCACGGTTGTCTGTCCTGTGTTTCCATGCTGCCCGGTGTCCAAGGTGTACCCGGCCTCTTCCCCAGTGGTTGCTGGAGACGGGCACCAACAAGTTAATCAGATTAACTTCACTGAACGCATCCTTGAAAGACTTTACTAAAACGTTTATATTACAAGAGCAGAGACAGTAAATACAGTAAAGAGTTAAAAATGTATTATAAGATGCTTATTAATAAACTTCAGCTGTAATTTTTAATATCTTGGCTCCAACTTATGCGTGCCGTTAATTAGTGATGCACAGGGCCCAAATGCAGGGACAAGGCAGGCAGGTGAGAATTCTTAATTTTACTTAAGAATATTTAAAAGGCTTCCAAAGCAACTGAGAGATCATTTCACCTGGAGACGTGACGACTGAATATGGAGCAGAGGACTGATTGAAAACCAAGAAACTGGTGTTGACCTGAGGAAATGAGAGCTATGGTGGACAGAAGACACAGGGAACAAAGCAGGGGAATATAAATACATATCCACTTATGCATGCTTTATCTGTATCCACTCCTCTGTGCCATCCTGCACAGAGGAGTGGATATAACTGGGTTAGAGGCAGCTAACTGAGATTATGGATTATACATCCTTAAATAAATACATATATATATATATATATATATATATATATATATATATATATATATATATATATATATATATATATATATATATTAGGAAACTTTTTTATTTACTCTGTGACTATTAAATTATTATTTTTGGCTGTCTTGATACACTTTCCTCTTTGCAAACAAATAAAAACCTAAATAAAAACAAAACAAACAAAAAAAAACACCTACCTGAGCGATAGTCTTTGTGTACTCTGGGTGTTTCAGTCAAACTTCTGTGGTTTGCTTTCTGACTTGTCTTTGTTTCATTCTTGGCGATTAACCAGAACATGACAAATTCGCTGCAGTTCATGTTGCTTTTATTACTTAACATGATTTACATCTGCAGCTGCATCAGCTGGAACCCGATCGTGTTAAAGGCTAGATTCACAAAACTGGCCTAATTCATCAGAATTTAGAAAGCAGCACAGATAGAGAAAGTTCTTTTTTTTCTAAAACCACAAAATATAATATCCACATTCAATCTGAAAAAGGGTTTCTGAGTTTTTTAAGTGAGCGGTGAATCTAAATTCCCCTAAGTATGTGGTTAGGACCTGAAAGTGCCAGTAATCTGTGCAACCTACCTAGGAGGGTGTGCAGATATTTTTTCTGCTCAGTGAAACCTGAAGCCAAACCCTTCTCTTAACGAATGCTGCTCTTCACCCACATCGTGCCAGTAAAGAAAGAACGTTTACAATGCAAGAATGCAATATGAGCAAAAAAAAAAAAAAAGGACATGAAGAACATTTACTGACACGTGGGGGTTAAATTGGGACAGGGACATCAATGTAGATAACAAGTGGGTTGCATAATGGTACATATCTTTTTTCATATTTTAAAGTGCTTTATTGGTGTCTATGTTGTTCTCACTGCAGTGTAGCAACTGCTGCTATTCAACTAGCTAAACTCTTATAAATGAAGACGGGAGTCGTTGTAAGCTGTAGTTGCTCTTTAACTACAGCTTTCCATATGTAAATAAATGTAAATAAAACGTTTTAAGCTACAAATAAATCAACGGCATTTTCATGTAAATACTACTATTTAACATCATCTTATAAATGTAAATAAGAAATTATTTCTCATTTGTTTTATTTACATGTCCTGCTTCACATCTTTGAAGATTGCTTTAGCAAAAAGATTAAAAAGAACGTGACGGCTTATCTGACAATGTCTAAAGAGTTTAATCCTTCACAGCCAAATAATGTCTGGATTGGGTTTTTATTTAAATCAATGTTTTCCCAGGAAAGACGTCAGGGTTTCTGAAGCTGAAAATATTTAAATATTTAATATCTAGATCAAGCGGAGCTAACGGGCTGATTTAGCTTTTTTTTTTTTTTTTTTTACATTCTTATAATTGAATTTTCTAATAATAACACATAACATGGTGAGTTATACATAGAATATCTGTTAAGTTTCACCCTGTCCCCAACCTTCCCTCCACCTGATCCTTTTCTTGCTTCACATATTTGTAAGGATAGACATGTTTCTTTGTACCTATATACATATGCTTATATATTTCCATCCGTGGACATCTGTGCTTACCTATACACATCGTGAGAAGAATAAAAGGAAAATTTAATTTTCTTATAATAACACATAAAATGGCCAGTCAAACATCTATAAAGTTTCACCCTGTCCCCAACCTTCCCTCCCTTAATGGAACATATCGGAGAAAATCTGCATTTTTTTGTACTTAATTAAAGCTAAATCAGTTCGGTCCAAGTTTTGGCCCGAGTATTAGCTTAATTTGAGATATATTAAATTATTTTCCAGGTTGATACACAGCCTTTGGCATGTATCGATGTTACCATACTAGGTCACGGTGAAAAAAATGCTTTATTTAAAATAAAGTCAACAGTTTATAGGGTTGACCAAAAAAAGTGTTCTTAAAAAATTGATGCAGTCCAGTTTGAACTAGAGCGCATTCAACGTAGGTTTGAGTAACTATAGCTGAGGAAGTAGCCTTTTACTCTGGCTTTGATCAGTTAAAGGAGAAAATAGGGAGATATTGGGACATACATGAATTTTTAGGAGCTGCTTAAACGAAGACCAGATCTTTAAACCTACTTTAACCAAACAACTGGTCCGAACTATCGGTGCCGTCTGGCTGCACCAGCCAACGTTGTAGATGTAGTCTAAGGTAGTCTAAGGTAGTGTAGTCTCTCTGTGGTTGTGGAAGATGACATTCTCTGGCAGACACGCAGGAACAGACCAGGTTTCAATGATGTTTTCTTTCAAGCAGCTTCTGCTTCACTGCATCACGCTCTGTGTGTAAAAACGCACGCCGTGGGAATCCAGGAAACCAGACAGGCCTACTGCACCTCTGTGGAGTAATCTGGAAGAGGGACGAAGTCATTTGTGGTGCAACATCAGAGAGGAGCTGCTTGTTTAACACAATAAACCCGAGGGGGTCTGTATACAGATGGTCAGTTGAGGAAAACTGGGATCATTCCTGTTTTTATGGGTTTTACTTACAGTTTTTAGGGATGATGGCGCGAAGAAAACATCATAGTGAGCAAACAGAAACAACTAGATTAAATGGTTAAAAGGTTATAATGACAAAATGACAAAATAAAAAGTTCTAATTTCTTGACACATTCCTGCAGTTTATTTCCTTCAGTATAACGTACACTTCCTCCATCATCTGGCTGGTCTTTTGTTCAAATCTGTTGTCCTCGAACTACAAGCTCATAACCACATCCTTCCTCCATTAGCCTTGGTGTCACCGTGGCACTGGGCTGCAGGCTCACACCCAAGATGAACGTTGTCATTGCCAAACCAGCCTTCGCTAAATACGATGTGATCCATGTCAGCGATGCAGAGTAAGTCTGAACGAGCAACGGCTTCCCTAACATGTGGTTAAGAAAGAAGGCTGGTTCTGTAAATTCAAGGTGAATACCTGATCTGTTTAAGATGTTTGAACTTTATCTGAGATCCAGGAGAGAAACCCAGCCGGACCTCTCCCCTGCGACATCCACTGGCTCCTTCTGAGGAACCTCCAGGTGTTCCAGACCAGACGTATAGTCCATATAGTCCCAGAATATTCTGGGTCTTCTTCGGGGATCTCTTCCTGAAGATCTGACACAGGAACAGAGAAAGGCAGCATCTTACAGTTGATCATCTTTTGTGCACAGGCTGTTATATACGTAGAAGCCTCGTTACCTGCTGGAGATCATCCTAAAATATCATGTGATCATTGGTATTCATGAAGAAATAAGTTATTGATTAATTAATATCCATCCATCCATCCATTTTCTTACTTGTTTATCCCTCATGGGGTCACGAGGGGTGCTGGTGCCTATCTCCAGCATGCAATGAGCGAGAGGCGGGGTTGATTAATTATTATTTTTCTTTTAAATCTAGGGGCTTTTCTGCCCCACGGTTAAAACACAGAGGTTGGATTTAGCTTGAATGCAACATGAATAGAAAAGGAGTAAAAAAAGCAGGAAAATTTCAAAGACAAAAAACACTCATGACGATCTGTTGATCAATATCACTTTAATAAAGAGACGTAGGAGGTTTGAACTCTAGAGTTCTGTGAGTTTAAACTACGACGAAGCAGCAGAAGGACTAAAATGTCCTTTCAGACCAGCTTAGTTGGTGGAGTAGAGATGAGCAGGTTAGGGAAGTAACAAAGCGACCATTGAACCTGCCTGACTCTGCTTAACCACGCTGCGTTCAGGGTTTATTAATGGAGTTTTGTCCCACACCAGCAAAGGGCCTCAAACATCACACTCTGTTGCACAAAGCAAGTTGATCACGACACAACAAATCAGAGATGGAACTTGATTTTCAGACTGTTTGCTGGAAATAGATTGACAATGAATGGAGAATAATGTTAAATATTGAGTGTAAAGAAAACGGTATAAGTATCAGAAAGTGTTGTGATGATATAAAGGTAAAGTTGTAAAAAAAATAACTTTTTTATTGTGTGCATCGGAGTGAAGCTTTGAACAGAATCACGCTGCATCACTGCCATCTAGTGGACATATTGAGTTATAACATGGTATAATTAGTATACTGCATGATATATAGTGTAGTTAGTTCAGTTTTTAACAGAAATTTTTGTTTGCCTTAGAAGACTTAAGGATTTGAAAGGTTAAATTCAAAAAATCTGAAACACACAGTCTCATGAATCATATTAAAATTACCTTTTGAAACTAACCTTTAAGCAGGTATAAAACTTAATACTTTTCATTAAACCCACATTTCTGCTAAACAGTCATTATTAATGAATGTTTAATTTGGCTGTTGTAATTTTCTAATCTTAAAAATAATCATAAATACCTAAACAGTTGAAAATAGTCTGTATTTTTTAATCCATATGATGTGTTTCACTTAGTGAACAGTTACACAAATAATTGTACTCAATATAAAAAAAAATGAGTGTATTTTATCCATTTCCAGTTGAAAATGTGTCTTGATGTGCAAAATTGATGCTTTCTTAAGGGAAAAGCCCCCATAAAAAAGTTATTAAATAAATACATAAGAATAGATCATTGTCATTTAATATCTGATGTGATAATAACTAAATTAGGGGCAAAATTAATCAAATGAATGAAAATCATTTTGATATTTGTTGAAAATGATTGAGCATATGTCCAGAAAATGAATATTAACAGGTTTTAACTTAACAAAATGTTTTCAAACTAGCAACCTTTAACAAAAAGCATGCCTTTAGTTAGATTTGAAGCATTTTCAGATTTGAAAAACCAACCAACTTTCAAATGTCTCTGAAAATCTCCCTTTTCTGTTTGTCAAATTCTCAAGGTTCTCCTGGGGTCCGTTCTTCGTACGTCGCTAACTCAGTTAGCTGGATTTGATTGTTGACGATCTGGCATGATCTTGGATCGTTTGGTTCTTCGAAACTCATCTTGGACTGGTTGTCATAGCAACATGTGCGCCAGCTTAAGCCTGCTCCAGAGCAGGTTTATTTCATGTAAACAGGATTAGATCACTGCTGTATAAGCGGAGGAGATAGGGAAGTCTGTCGTAGCCATGTCTATTTTTATGACAGCAACCTGTTGCGGAAGGTACAAGAATAATTTGCAGAGTTTTTCGAATTAATCACGTATTGCGCAATAGACAGGATCCTTTAGCGCAGCGCGGCAGTGTAATTGTAGAGAGATTTTTCTTGGTGGCTGTTATAAACAGACAAACACATCATTTAACAGTGGCTTTTAAAGAGGAAAAAGTGGTGTTGGAACCATAAATGTAAAATATTTAAGTTATTTGCATGATGGTTTGCTTTTTATTTTTATCATATTCAGCAAGAAGATTTGTTCAGGCCATTTTATTGTGAAGTTTAGTTTTACTTTGAAAGGCTTGCTTCCTGTCGAGTCGTATATTGTATTAGAAAAAACTATGGATGGATTATCTGGCCACGGAGCAATACAGTTTTACCGTGTAAACTGTGTATGACTTGGAAAAGGAAGAACTTCATTTTTTCTAGATAAAGATTTTTTTGTTTTGTTAAAATTCCCGGTTTGCACGCGTCCTTTACTTCCAGTGTCTAAGGCAGGGGTCTGCAACGTTCACAGTCTAAAGAGCCATATTGCTTACAGACCACTTGAATTAAACTCCTTCAGAGCCGCAAATGTTGCCTGGCCTTTTAAAAAAAAGGTTTTAATTTCAAGATCTACTGTAGTAAACATGTCATCGTTAAAGAAACGCCCTTTTATGTCCATTTTGAGGTTTAAAAAAAGAGGAAGGATGGGATGTTGACATTTGTGGATAATGATGTAAAAAAAATCATAGTTTCCAACTTAATGAATGATGCAATTTTAGCACCATTCTGTTGGGAAAATTAAAAGCAATTATTCCAAGAAAAAACTGCTAAAACCTGCATTTATTATCATTATCACATTTAAATACCATAATAAAAATATAATTTGTAGCCAAAGTTATTAAGAGCCACTGTGGAAGGTCCAAAGAGCCGCTTGCGACTCCACAGCCACAGGTTGCAGACCCCTGGTCTAAGGAATGACACCGATATTGGATCTGTTGCCATAACAAGTAGCTTTTTAAAATAAAGTAGAATAATTAAAGGCAACCATTTTGTAGAATATTCTTGTACTTCACTTGTACTTGTCCCCATGTTCTAGTGGCTCCTGTGGAGGCTCTGATATAAAAGAACAAAGTAAATATGAGATTATTAAAATGCTAATCCAGAGTGAGACCAAATTTAGAAAAAAAAGAAGCTAAAATAAGGTTTAAAATCTGTTTCAGTAACATTTGTTTTTATTGGTTGGTCTGTTGTCATCAAACACAAGAAGCCCAAAAACACTTACTGATGCTTTAATGTTCACGTTTACTTTTGGTTGTGGAAACTTTATCAGTAAACAGCAGAAATAGTCCACCATCCCTTCTTCCATTAAAGACAACAACTCTTCATTTTCCCCCAACATGTTTTATTCCACACAATCTCAGGGTTCACACACACACAGATTTATTACAACAGAGTCAGAATGAGCAACTAGTTTACAAGGCAGAGAGCTCAAACAAGTATATCAGTAAATTAACAAAAATCAGAAATTATAAACATTTAATTGGATTAAAATCTTCATTAAAAAGAAGCCGACAGAGATACACTGAAATAAACTATTATAACATGAAACCTTCTAAAACAGGGAAGTTCAGAAATCACAGGTTTGTCCTGCAGGAACATTTAAAGTTATTATAATAAACCATAACCACCCTTTACCCTTTAGAAACTTTAGAATCAGAATCAGAAATACTTTAATAATCCCTGAGGGAAATTATAGTTTCCATGAACACATTCATACACCGATACACAGATCAGTAAGCAACCTGCTGTTGCCTTGCCCAGGGGCAGATTGACGCAAGGCAGGAAGCTGTAGTAGAGGAGAGGCTCAGTGGGTGTCAGCCATGTTTATGGACCTGAACAGAACCACTGGCATCATGTCTCAGTGAAACTCTGAAGCTCCTGGGAACTTCAGGATTCAGGTTTAGTGGCCTTTCTGGCCCGCAGTCATGGTAAAAGGAATTGTACCTTTCTATGTGGAGATATTTGGGTGTTTTGGTCTTTCTAGTGTTGCTTCTATCCCTGGAGGGCTGCAGAGATCTGCTTCTGCAGAGATTCCTCTGCTTTCTGGGGTTTCTACACATTGAGAAATCTAGACGTAGTTTTACCGTCAGTGTTTTAGCTGCAGCTGTCTGAGAGCTTCACGCTGAAGTGTAGATACTCTGGTGAGCAGAGATCTTCATGGTCCACCCAGTGACTTGGTCAGCTGCAAGGGTGTACTTATTCCTAAACACAACTGTGTGCAACCTTGTTGCTTGCTCTCGTAGAGCTGCCGTTAGATTGAAATTATTAATATTTTTAAACTATATTTTTGATTTTTAGCTCTGATATGTTAACCTGTGGAACTGAAAGAGGGTGTACTTTCTTTTTACCATGACTGCATCTCTAACCCCAAACGTGCACAACGTCAGCTGGCAACGTTTGTAGGTGTACCTTTGTACTAAAAATGCTAACATGAGACATTTTTAGTGTTTTATGGCTTGAATAATGATAGAACATGAACAAATGATCAGGTTCACTCATTAGTTCAGATTTTTGCGGTGAAACAATAAAGTCTAATCCCAGTATTACGAGTAATACAGTGACATTGACCACAGTGTAAAGTGCATCTGTTGCACATTAAACTGATCTTATTGCACCACCAAAAACGTGTCAAACACACTGACAGGTATGTAACAACTGGGCACTCAGGTGAACAATTGCTACATACAGATGTGCATAAAGCCCACAGTGCATATATGCAACACTTTTCTCGTTCTCCCAGAGGATGCTGCTAATAGCAAGTATCCTCTCTAGATGGCAAATGGCCTGTTGCTTGCTTTATCGAGTCCGGAGGACTCTTCAAGCTACAGTCAGACATTCACCCATTCACCCACCCATTCACACGTTGACGAGGGTGAGCTACATTTGTAGTCACAGCAGACTGGCAGCAAGCCCTCTCACAACCGCCAACGGGCAAAGTGGGTGAAGTGCCTTGCCCAAGGACACAACGATGGGCAGAGCAGGGGTCGAACCAGCAACCCACTGGTTACAGGACCAACACCCTTGCTCCTGCACCTCCATCGCCACACGCTTGTAAAGTAGCTTATTTAGCAACTTTTAGCTTGTTAGAATGAGCTGTGAGATAAGCTGAGTAAATTTCTCTGGATAATATCAACCTGCCCATGAAAATGTGGAAACATTTCAAATGTTTAAAATGTTTCTCAACGATAAACGATGGCAGCGCCTCGCCTTGACATATAAAAATGTTATGCAAAGGCTAACAATGGTCAAACGTAGTTTACCAAATGTACTGCGCTGAGAACCCAAATCACAAAACCATGTGGTAATGAATGTGAAATGGTGAGTAGGTACGAGGAGATGCAGTATGTAGCATCTCCACGGTAACCATGGGGGGGGGAGGGGGGGGTTGAACTCACTTCAGCCATGTTTGTCAGGTTTAAATGAAGTGGGTTCAGACAGAAAAACCTGGATGGGTATTTTCTGTGACGTTTTCCTCCCTCTGTAAAGCCCGGTCACACTGTGGAATTATAACTTCTGAGAAAGAATTTGTCTATATAGAATTGGAAGAAAACATTTGATCATAAAATCGATGAGATAGATTATTTTGTACGATAATATGACCAAAAGCTACCGATGGGAAATTTCAACCTGACCTTTTCAGGGAAGTTCTGCTGCTGAGGCAGACGGGGTCATTGGTTTCTTTCCTCTCCTTTGCTTCTCAGTCATTATTCCATTGATATCTGTCTGATATCACAGAAATAATTATTAGTTCAGCGTATGACAGCTAACATTGTGCCCAAGCTAGGCATGATTTTATACTGTTGAGTTTACAGCACAACGTGTTCAAACCCTGAACTGTTTTTTTTTTTTTTTTTTTTTTATCACAGTTTGAGCCAGGCTTCACAGAAAGGGTGGAAGGGGGCGACGGTAAGTTAAGTTATTTCTGGACAAGGGGAGGAACCTTGAAAATGTCTCTGTATGTAATTTTCCTGTTTGCAAGGAAAACTAGTAATAGCACTGCAAGTAAAAAAAGGGATAATGGAATGAGAATCCACAACCGCTCTCGAGGTGGTGGTTCTGGAGTTTCTTCTGGAGTTTGATGCTTTAAAGCTGCTTCTTGAGTTGGATGTATTGAAGCTGCAGAGATAAAACAACAATTAATTAATTATTGCAGTTTAGGCCATTAGACCGAACAACAAAGCAATTTGTTTCATTGAGTCTCTACATTTTCATCAATAATTATTCAACCCCTGCATAAAGTTAGCATTATTGACAACACATAAAGTCAAAGGTTTGCAATGAACAAATGGAGCAAGAACAGCAATATTAAACTGACATTATCCAAACCCATCAGTAAATTCTGCCCTCAGTGAAAGAGTTCAGCCCTCTGGACATGAGAGCACAGTGATGTGACTCAGGTGTGGTCCAGAGCTCACCTGATGCAACCAGAGGGATTCATTAGCTGCATCAGGTGTGCTTTAGAGAGAGAGAGACCATCTTAAATAGCTGTGCCCGTATTCACAAAGATTCTCAGAGCATCTCAGAGAGCTCATATCTTAGCCTAAAAATTCCTACTCAGGAGTTTAAGAGTCATTCTGACAGCGACTCTGAGGACAGAGATGACAGAAACGGTTCTTTTAGTGTAGAGGTGCGGTTGACACCATTGGTAGCTGTGACGCTGTCTTTTAAGAGCTGTGATTGGTAGATAGTACAGGAGTACAAAAGTACTCCTCTTGATGCAAGGAGAGGAATTAGGCTGGATTAAGAAATGTGTGTCGTGATGATGAAAACCAGTAAAACTTGTCGTTTCACACACTCATCAAAATGTTGTAAAGCACCTCAGCATAATCTTTTATTTGCTGATTTTAACGCACCAGTCTTTTTACTACATTTTCTTTTTGATATCAATGCGCGCTCACTCTGCAGCATTCGCCTGCTTGTACAAAGCGGTCGTATTTAGCAAAATAAACAACATGAAATGGAGAAAAAGAAAATGGAAACGCCTAGCAGCAGCGCACCTGTCCAGTTATCTCTTGGAGGAGGAGGAGGGTTGAAAGTTAAATTGGTCCTGGATCACAGGGTTTAAAATGTTTTGCAGCAGATCAAAGCGCCTTTAACGCTCTGTGTCTTGGTGCTTTTACGCACCAGCCTGATAGGAGAGCGCTCCATGCAGCGATCACAGCAAGGAGATGATGATAATCCAACATCTTTCTATTCTTTTATTTTCCATAAAATGAGGTTAGGTAGAGCCGTGCAGTTAACCCGACGGACCGCTGAAACTAATTTCCCCCTATTGGGATGATAAAGTTGATCTCATCTAAATATTATAATTGCATGGTTGTTAAAGACGTTTATGTGTTCAATTCCTCCACTGTTCAGGTGGTGGATCAGCCAATCAGCTCTCTCTGTTCCCTCCATCTTTCTTCTTCAGACACTCTTAGCCTCGCTAAAGGTCCTCCTCACTCCTCCTGACATTGTTTCACTTTAGCAGCGTGTGAGAAATAAACAGTGGGCAAATATGCAGAAATGAAGACGTAAAGGACTCATTTAGAGGGAAGAGGAGGCATGAGAGGTCAGAGCTGACGTTACAATTCAGTCCCTCAGAATTCCCCTAAAAGTACATGTGACTATAATGGCACAGAAACACAGTACACAGAGTTCAGAAGCAATGCATATTAATAAAGACTAAACTGTGGCGTTTTAGACTGCATCTGGTTAGCAGATCTGTTCTCTGATCCAACGCGCAGCCACGACTGGTTCTGAATGAAGGCTTTATAGATGCCAGCCGCTCTCCCCTCTTACTGGTACTGCTTTGGTAAATTATTTTAACGCTACGCAGTACCGGAGCGGACCAGCTTACTTTCTCCCCTGGTCACAGTGCTGTTTGCAGGCCTAGTAAGTGGTTACAGCTCACCTTTGACAACTTTAAGCTGCCATTCTGTATTACACCGTCTTTCACCAGCTTTTCCACGAACTTTAACGATTCCCTCATAACTTCCTGTGTCGTTCATCCTCAGGTCAGTCAGGACACATTTGATCCATCCATTCCCGTGCAGATGAGGATCACACTGCAGTCGACCTTTGAACTCACCATCTACGTGCGGCTTGCGCTTAGATAAATACCGATAAATACAATTGTTGCGTTCGTTTCTCAGCTCAATGGACACAACGTCAGAGGTTGTGTTAACTGCAGACAGTGTCAGTGTGACGTTGGAGTGTTCCTCTGCCTGATAGACGTTCTGAATGTTGTTTACATGGCACAGAGTTCCTCCTGCAGGGGTCAGAATGAAGGGATCACAGGTTGGTGAAGTCCTCAGGAACATTTGGTAACAGCAGGTCATTACGTTTAGAAAATTATCTCCAATGATGGACATAAACAGACTGAAAAAATACATCAACAAACATCAAGAAACCCAAAGAGAGGAACTAAATTCCTCTGGCTTCACCTTTATCCATCCACTCTCCTCCTTTCTACTGATGTTACGTCTTCACCACAAACGTCAACATTGTTCCAGGATTATTGACGATGTCTCCCCTATTTACACACTTCGGTTGTGGACATCCATGCAGATCGGACGGACTTATAAAATGCTTTTTTTGCACTCCTTTTTAAATGTAACATTTATTCTTTGCAGGGCTTTCCTCTCATTCCTCCAGCTCTCGCACGATTTACGGACGTCGATCTGAACGCGCGGTGTATCAAACACTGGGGAGGTGGTGGCCTAGTGGTTAGAGCAGTGTGCTTGCACTCAGAGAAGGATGTAAGTACCCGGTTTGATCCCCAGTGCCGGCACTCTGGGTCCCTGAGCAAGACCCCTAACCCCCAATTGCTCCCCGGGCGCGGCACAGTGGCAGCCCACTGCTCCCCATGGGTGATGGGTTAAAAGCAGAGAACAAATTTCGTTGTAATGTATGTTTCAATGAAAATAAAGATGATATTACTATTACATTACTATTGCAAATGACGGAGCGGTGGTAAATTCATGCAGCTGCAGTAATGTACAGATTTCTAACTTATTACTCTTCATTTGGACAGTAAATTGAAATAAGATTTGGTTTGCAAATTTGAATTACATCATTGTGATCACTGTAAGCAAATTAAGCCACTGCTGCACCTATTTCTACCTTTATCCCTTTTGGAATGAAGGGATAAAGGTTCTTCTATAAACGATCAGCGCCCCTGGATAACAACATGCATCCAGTGGGTGGCAGATATTGGTGTAACACCGACCCACTCCCCCATCAGCCCCTGCGGCTGCTTCGGATGCTGCTGCTGAAGTGGACGCTCCTCCATGGCCTCCAGCAAACGCCTGTTATTTTCACACTTGCCTCTTTCTAACTCTGTTTTTTCAGGTACTCGTTTTGGTTTTACCTTCTATGGAGACACAGAAGGCTCAATCTGTGGCAGCCAGGTGTGGCCCTTCCGGTAGCACCTTCACCGCCAGGAATGTGGAAGGCCAGCTGTCACTGTCGCACTGCTGATGCTGTTCTTGGGCAAACGATTTTTTATAGATGCCTGTTAGTCTTTAACGACTTTTAAGTAATCCTGTTTTATTGATATTATTTCCAATTAAAGCTTTTGGCACCTTTTGCCTTCGTCTGTTTGTCCTTTGGATTATTTAACGCCTCTTCTACATTTACTTTCAATTAAGTATGTAGCAACTTGAAATGATCCAGAGCGCAGCAGCACGGCTTCTTACAGGAAGCATTACCATATAAGGCATATACTGGCCTCTTTACGCAGGCTGCCCGTCTTTTATCGAATAGATTTTAAGATGCTCGTATTAACTTATAAAGTTTTAAACAGGTTAGCTCCCCCTTATCTTTGGGACATTTTTAAAATTTCAGTCTGTGTCCAGAACCCTACGATCAAATAATCAGCTGCTACCGACAGTTCCTCGGACCCGAGATCGGGCTTTTTTTGTTGTTGTTCCTATTCTATGGAATAATCTATCTTTCCAAATTAGATCTGCCCACAGCCTATATCATTTTAAATCGCTTCTTAAAACTCATTTTTATTCTTAGGCATTTTTTGAAGTATTGTTTTGATACGGATTTTAAATACTATATAAATACATTTGACATTGACATAATCGTGTACTAAAGTGATGTCAGTTAATAAATATTTTTTGAAAGCTTCAGGAGACTCTTTATTTAAGATGGAAACTGACTGTCTGGGTGTATGTATAACGTCTTTAAAGAAAGAGACATTCACTAAAAACTGTTTATTACAGAGTATGAACGGTCAGTGTGAATCGTTACACACAGAAAATAAAGTGGCTCACCCTTTACAGGAGAACACAGAACTCCGGTCAGCACCAGAACCAGCAGAAACAATCTGGGGTTGAACATTGTTGTTTTACAGCTGTGAACAGAAACAAAATACATCAACTCTGTAGATTTAGCATGAATGAGATTATATAATTTAGTTTTAAAGTCCTGCTCCCATCACTAAAAGCACAAAATGGGGAATTCTGGTTTCATTTTCACTTTTAGCTCGGACTGTGTAGAAATGTTGAATAATATTTTTCTTGCTTGCTTTTTTTTAATCAATCTAAGAGGCAGAATAAAAGCGTGAAAAAACCAAAGCAATCAGAAACAAGGAATTTCCCTCCTTTAAAAACAAATACTCCAAAAAATAAATAAATAAAATAAATTAAAATGATATTAATGAATTTAAATAGTCGTACAACATTGTGCATCGCTTATATATCACACATTAAAACATGAAAAAGCTATAAATCCAGGAGAATAAACCTGATTCAAGTTTATAAACAGCACGGTGGCTCCTGAAGGTTTACGTAAAAAGGTGCGGACAGGTTGGCGCAGAAAAAAGTGCGCAACAGCGAACCAACTTACTCAGAAATATGCGGAGAAAATGTCCAAACTCTGTTTCCTCTAACAAAAACGTAGCTCCGCTTTGATTCTTTGGTTCAATCTTTTAGGAGTTTCCGCAGCTTGGATTATTTTCTCTGTGGTAGAAAACAAGGATAAACTCCTCGGTGTGTCGGTGCTGACCGTGATAATAAAAAGTTATCCTCAGTTATCCTCTGCTGTTGTTCTTCAGAACATAATGGAGGAAGGACACACAGTCAAATGCATGTGTCACACGGTCATTGCGTGAGAGTTGAGAGCTCGGAACAAAACCATATCAGGACTTTACTGAGCAAATTCTTGAGATGAACTGATGTCAGAGAGAGAAAGGGAGGGACAGCAGCTCACATGGAGGAACCTGTCAGACCTCTTTTACAGCTGTTCTCTGATCTGAGATCAGCTTTTAAACTGATGCTTTTGTCAGGGTTCTGTGTTTCCGTACTCTCTAACTCTGCTCGACAGGTGGCTGCAGTTGACGGGTGGGCCTGGCCCGCACCTGCGGCTCATTAGGAACCTTCGTCTCTGGCTTAAAAGGAGTGCACAGACAGCTGGAAGACGCCAGAGTGTTACCCTGTCGTGTTTTGTCGTGTTTGGATTTACTTACTTGTGTTGGCTCCGTACTCTGAGGACCAGTCATCCGAATCCCTGCCGCTCAGATTTTGCTCTGGCACTTCCCCTCATACTCCCTTGGTGGTACCAAGCCGGGCGTGAGAACCGTTCCCTGGATTCACCTGGTTCGTCTGACACGCTCCAGTTCTTCCTACTGCTCCTACTGCCTGCCGACCGCATTGGTGCTGTTCGAGTCCCTCCGCCTGTATAACATCTGTCAGCTCAGCCACAATCTTCCATCAGAGAGTTACGGTCACAGAGTCCCTTTTCACTCATCCTCCCCGGACAGGTCTTCCCGTCCAAACGCTGTTCCAGCTCTGACGTTCCGACCTCGCCTGATATACACTGCGTGTGGGTATCCTTTGTTAAAACTAAAAATAAACACCTTAAAACTGTTCCTGTTTCCGTGGGCCAAACACCTAAAAACCATCACAGCTTCAGGCTCTTGATGATGGAGGGAAATAAACTGAACAGGTTTGCCACAGCTGAGCTGCAGAATACTGCTGATCAACAACAGTATCTAACTTATGTCAAACACTGGAAATGGAGTAAAATCAAATGTTTCCTGCTGTTTAATTTACAAAGTGACTTTTTTATGCCAACAACCCTGGAGAAGATCCAAATGGATGCTGGTTGGATGATTTAAGGCAGTGAACCTCTCCACAGGACATTTCTTACCAACTATTCTTCAGTTTCTGCCTCCACATCTGCATATCTGCTCCTAGTCTGTGGCCAGGCCGTGTCTTCTCATGACCTTAATAAAAATGGCTTCCAGAAGGTAGTTTTGGTCACAATCTATCATATACAGTAGCTGTCTGGTGTAAACGAGTCACAACCACAGCTAAGGTTTATGTGATTATTTAAATCTTTAATTATTATTATTCATCTTCATTATTTTTAAGAATGCCAGACCTTACAAGGTAATAAGCTGTAAAAACTTTAATTGTTAAGAGTTTGGGTATGTTAGTGCAGAGGGCCTGATCTGGAGCTAATCACAGAATTAGCTGAAAATACAGCTAACCTAGCTAAAGCTGTCTCTCCCTTCTGTGAAAAAACCTTTAAATCATCTCTAGTTAAAAGGTTTAGCAGCAATGACTGCATCCTACTGTCAAATGTTGCATTTATGTTCACAAGACAAACCAGACAAATATTAAAGATTTTCTTTCTAGTAAAAAAAATAATCTGTGAATTCCAATGTTTAAAAAGAGTTTGTATCTTGGGAGGCTTTGATGGTTTTATTTTTAGATTACAGAACAAATCAACATTCAGGAAGGAATCAGACTTTGATGGTGTGTTAGCACGCAGACCTGCGTTATTTTTAGATCATGTTAATTGAACAGGACGTTCCTGGCTGCTGTTCCAGTGGTATGTTGCTCAACAGCACAGAGCATCGGTGCCGACAACCTGAAGAAAACCTGCAGAACCAGTTTGGTCTCAGGCGGAAGAAACAAAAACACCAGGCTTTCACACGCTAGCATTTCTGAAGTAGGCTGGGAGAACAATTGCTTTTGTTTATTTTGTTTGCCTAAAGCCAGTCTCTGCAGAATTTAGGATTTAAAAGGTCAAATTCAATAAATCAGAAACACACAGTCTCATGAATCAGATTAAAATGACGTTTTGAAAATAACCTTTAAGCAGGTATAAAACATACATTATATATACATACATATACATACATATATTAAACCTGCATTTCTGCTAAACAGTGATTATAAATGAATGTTTAATTAGGCCTATGTAATTTTCTAATCTTAAAAATCATCATAAATACCTAAACAGTTGAAAACAGTCTGTACTTTTTAATCCATATGATGTGTTTCACTTAGTGGATAGAGTTACAAAAATAAATGTACACAATATTAAAAAAATTGAGTGTATTTTATCTATTTCCAGTCGAAAATATGTCTTGATGTGCAAAATTGATGCTTTCTTAAGGGAAAAGCACCCATAAAAAGTTAATAAATAAATACATAAGAATAAATCATTGTCATTTAATGTCGGATGTTGTAATAACTAAATCAGGGGCACACCTGACATCAAAAAATCTAATGAATGAAAATCCTTTTGATATTTGTTGAAAATGATTTAGCATACATCCAGAAAATGAATATTAACAGGTTTTAACTTAACAAAATGTTTTCAAACTAGCAACCTTTAACAAAAAGCATGCCTTTAGTTAGATTTGCAGCATTTTCAGGTTTGAAAAACCAACCAACTTCCAAATGTCTCTGCAAATCTCCCTTTTCTGTTTGTGTTGTCATGTTCTCTAGGTTCTCCAGCTCTTGCCCAAATCTGAAAGGCCTAGCCACAACCAAAAAGACGCTGGGACAATTCAACTCAGTTCCAGTTTCTTTGTCCCTTCTATTAATTCAGACAAAGTTCACTATCATGTGAAGCTCCAGAGCAGGCTTATTTCATGTAAACAATATTAGATCACGGCTGTATAAGCGGAGGAGATGGAGAAGTCTGTCGTAGCTATGTCCATTTTTACGACAGCAACCTGTTGCGGAAGGTGCAAGAATAATTTTAGAGGTTTTCGAATTAATCGCGTATTGCGCAATAGACAAGATCCTTTAGCGCAGCGCGACAGTAGAGAGATTTTTCTTGGTGGCTGTTATAAACAGACAAACATCATTTAACAGTGGCTTTTAAAGAGGAAAAAGTGGTGTTAGAGACATAAATAGAAAATATTTAAGTTATTTGTGTGATGGTTTACTTTTTATTTTTATCCTATTTAGTAAGAAGAGTTGTTCGGGCCATTTTATTGTGAAGTTTAGTTTTACTTTGAAAGGCTTGCTTCCTGTCGAGCCGTATATTGTATTAAAAAAAAACTATGGACGGATTATCTAGACACGGAGCAATACAGTTTTACCGTGTAAACTGTGGATGACTTGGAAAAGGAAAAACTGAGAATTGTAAAACGCATGTATTGTCATTTTTGTATTTGCATTATTTCTTATTTTTTTTGTAAATAAAGAGTGTTTTTGTTAAAATTCCCAGTTTGCATGTGTCGTTTACTTCCCGTGTCTAAGGAATGACACCGATATTGGATCTGTTGCCATAACAAGTGACTTTGTAAAATAAAGTATAATAATAAAAGGCTACAATTTTGTAGAATATTCTTGTATTTCACTTTTACTTGTCCCCATGTTCTAGCGGCTCCCGTGGAGTCTCTGATATAAAAGAACAAAGTAAATATGAAATTATTAAAATACAAAAATTTATACTGTAGAAAAGTTCTGGCAGAACCAGAGCTTTCCATTAAAAGCTCATGTTCTGCCTGTGAGAAAAACTGTGGGCGTTCTTTGCTGAACAGCCAATAGCAGCGCTGCTGATCAATGTTTCTACTATCGATACATTTCCCCTTTTAAACAAACGCATGAACGTGCAGTTATCTCAGATAACTCAATCCAGCCATACTAATCATAAACAACAGGTGTGTTCGAAGAACCCAATTAGCCGGATCAGGATTAGCCGGATGAAATAATCTTGGATGTGTCATTTGATCTCGGATGTTTTGAGCAACGTACGAAGAACAGACCCCAGGTCTATAAATAATCCTCCTTACCTGGGGCCATTCTTCGTAGTTGCTTAAAACATCCAAGATCAAATGATGCGCATATGTTGCTATGACAACAAGTGCAGGATGAGTTTCGAAGAACCAAACGATCCAAGATCATGCCAAATCGTCAACAATCAAATCCAGCTAACTGAGTTAGCGACGTACGAAGAACGGACCCCTGGTGTTCACACGCTAGAATTCCTGAGTCAGGCTGGGAGAACAGTTTATTTTGTTTATTTTGTTTGCCTAAAGCTGGGCTATGAATACTTTAGGATTCAAAAGGTCAAACACAATGAACTAGAAACGTAAAGTCCCATGAATCAGATTAAAATTACCTTTTGAAAATAACTTTTAATGGGATATTACAGGATTTTTAAGAGTGTTCGCACAAACTATCGCTGCACCTGACGCACACTAACATCACTCCAACAAACATCACATGAGACGTGCAGAGTGCGATGTTTATGCCGCACAGAAACAGAGCATTTGATCCACACATAGTGTCAATGCGTACGACGCGATGCACGCGTTCTCACAGATAAAAACATACAGAAATGCAAATCACAATAATGACCAAAGGAAAAGCCAAAACCTACACAGTAAGCCAAGCCCTAAACCTGATTCGTGTGATCAAAAGTCTAAGTGATGCTCAGGAGGAGGAGGACAGAGGTCTTTTTCATACCTGACAATCCAGTACATTCGGTTCAATTGCAAATTTCCAGTTGATGTGGTTTGCATTTGGTCAGCAACACAGCACACATTCCTTTTGAGCAAAAATGTAAAGAAAATACTTTGGCAGGGTTCAAATGTCTTCCTCACTTCTCATAATGTAGTCTAATTAATGCATATTATTCATAGCAGCTGTACCTTTCAACTTTTAGGTGTTATTCATAGAAAGGATTGCAACAAATTAAGAAAAGGCATGGAGCTCTGTAATGAAAAGCCAAGACTCAGTTTCCCTCTGACCAAAACCCTGTCACTTGCTGTTCCAGTAATGTGTAAGTTTGTTATTCAAATACAGTAGCACTAATAGTATTATGTTACTAAAAAGTGAACTACATGTCAGAAATATTGTTTTAATTTGAGCAAAAAACTCTTGAAGTAACCAAGAATAATAAAAAGCAGAAGCCTTTCTAATAGAGAACTATTTACAATCTAATTTAAATGTCAAACAATACTTGATGAAATTGTTAAGTGTATAAAAGTATTCAGTGTTCATCATCATTTTAATGGTAGCTAAAAAAATAAAACAAATAAAAAATAAATGTTTTGGGTAATCTGTTTTCTAACCACACATAACCTAGTTTCCAGATTTGAGGTTCTGAGTGCTGCTCTCCGGGTGCTGCAGAGCAAAACCGCAGTGCTTGTATTTTTAGAGACTTTTTAGAATTGGTCGGTCGAAAGTGGCTAATTGTAAAATCCAGCTCAGGCTTGCACGGCTGAATCTGCCCTTCCACTGCTTATGTGAGCACATCTGTTTGATCTCAAATCTGCAAGTACAAGAACGCTCATCTGCCTCGACCCACTGGGGCTTAGAGAAGACAGAGCAGAGACACAGAAAGCTCAGAAGCTCACATTGAACCAGGAGTACTTTCTATGTTACATGGTAATAGTGGATGATCTGCCTCCCCTGGATGGTGTCACAGCTAACAGAACGCCAAACCAGGTGTACCTTCTATCATGAGAAAAAGACAGAGAACAAAAAGATAAAAGTTCATACCCTGTTCTATAATTAGTTTATTGAATAAACTTGTCTGCAGTGTGCATATCTTTATTCAGCCTTATTTGTGGCAGTTTAAACTTTAGATCTAACTGTGGATATGGGCAAATTTAAGCTAGTAGTTGTTCGTTTCTATCTTTTCTGACTCCTAAAGATCAACCCAATTCTGTTAATACTGAATTACATCTGTTAACCTTGAATGTCTACATGTGTATGATATGTATAAATATATACCTACCTACATACCTACCTATGCACATACACACCTAATACCACGACCTTCAGATCACAATCTGATCTCTATTACCGGAAACCTGAAACTCACTGATCACTAATCTTGGTAAATATTTAAGACTTATGTTTGACACGTGTGACAAATAAAGTAGTATATCCTATTACAATACAGAACAGGACTGTGAATATTTTAATTAAATCACATATAGCTGTGGTCTAAAGAGGTTAAAAACCTGATTTAAATGGAAAAAAAAACTTGTCAGGCCTTGCATAAACCTTGCTCACCCACTTTTTTCAGTGACCACAGTTTAGTGGCTGAAAAAGAGAGAAGTTGATGAGCACACACAGGAACAGCAGCTTTTCTGGTACACTTCTATTCAACGTGTGCTGCCGCTATTGACTGGAAGACCAGCTCTGGCCGGAATCATTTTCTCAGAACATTACCTTTCAATCAGCTTGGCTTCTTTAAAGACAATAACAATCCAGGAGAGGAAAAGATACAGTTTAAACATCAGGTAATTGAAATTATGAACAGCTGTGTTAAATATCATTGAATGCATCGTGTTGTTTACGTATTGTTCTCCTATTTTTCATCCATATATTTAATATTTTGTCTTTTAAAATTTACTTGAATTTCTTTAAAATCTTCCCTGGGTTCCTGACCGTGAAAGAAGGCCGCTTCGATCTGCAGAGCTGAACTCAGTTCTCATCTCCTCAAGCTGCAGGATGGAGGAGACATTTGTACTGCCACTGCTCCGTAAGTCTATCATGCAGGAGTTTCTAATTTAACAGGAACAACTTTAGAGGATTGAAATAGGAACATTGTCTGATTTATTTGGTTTATATCCCTCATGTTTTGTTTACTGATCTGTGGCTCGATGTTGCTCCCCTCAATATTTTTTGAAGTTAGGACATACTGTATTGAGAAAAATGATTTGCTATTTACAGACTTTTCTTTGTTTTTATTTTTCGTCACATCTGAATAATTTTAGATCACCAAATAAATAGCAACAACAGATAAAGATTCAATTAAATATATTGCCAGTTCACAACACATATCATCTCAACGCTCTTTCCAAAGTCAAATTTAATCCAATCATACAGACAGATTGGGTCAGAAAGTTTCCTCTCTAAGGAAACCCAGCAGGTTGCATCAAGTCTCTCCAAGCAGCATTCACTCCTCCTGAAAGAGCGTAGAGCCACAGTGGACAGTCGTCTGCATTGTTGATGGCTTTGCAGCAATCCCTCATACTGAGCATGCATGAAGCGACAGTGGAGAGGAAAATTCCCCTTTAACAGGGAGGAGAACCTCCAGCAGAACCAGAACCAGGCTCAGTGTGAACGCTCATCTGCCTCGACCCACTGGGGCTTAGAGAAGACAGAGCAGAGACACAGAAAGCACAGAAGCTCACATTGACCCAGGAGTACTTTCTATGTTAGATGGTAATAGTGGATGATCTGTCTCCCCTGGATGGTGTAACAGTTAACAGAACGCCAGACCAGGTGTACCTTCTATGAAGAGAAAAGTTAAATGTTTAAATGATAACAAACAATGCAAATTGGAGAACAGTAGGAGACAAAATGTGACAAAAATAAATAAAGCAGCCTAAGCGTATAGCAGCATAACTACAGAGATAGCACAGGATAACCTAAGCCACTCTAACTAGAAGCTTTGTCACAAAGGAAAGTTTTAAGACTAGTCTTAAAAGTAGACAGGGTGTCTGCCTCACGGACCAAAACTGGGAGTTGGTTCCACAGGAGAGGAGCCTGATAGCTAAAGGATCTGCCTCCCATTCTACTTTTAGAGACTCTAGGAACCACCAGCAGACCTGCAGTCTGAGAGTGAAGTGCTCTGTTAGGAACATAAGGGGTAATCAGAGCTCTGATATATGATGGAGCTTGAATATTAAGGGCTTTATACGTTAGAAGGAGAATTTTAAATTCTATTCTTGATTTAACAGGAAGCCAATGAAGGGAAGCTAAAATTGGAGAAATATGATCCCTCTTGTTGATTTTCATCAGAACTCTTGCCGCAGCATTTTGGATCAGCTGAAGACTTTGAACTGCATTTTGTGGACTTCCTGATAGTAAAGAATTACAATAGTCCAGCCTTGAAGTAACAAATGCATGGACCAGTTTTTCAGCATCACTCCTGGACAGAATGTTTCTAATTTTGCCGATATTCAGGAGGTGAAAAAAGGAAACTCTGGAAACCTGTTTAATATGAGATTTAAATGACATGTCTTGGTCGAAAATAACACCAAGATTTTTAACTTTATTACCAGAGGCCAAGTTAATGCCACCCAGATTAAGTGATTGGTTAAAAAGTTTATATTTTTTGAGGACTCTGGTCCAAAGATTACAACTTCTGTCTTGTCAGAATTTAAATGCAAGAAATTTAAAGTCATCCAGGTTTTGATGTCATCAAGACATGACTGCAGTCGAAGTAATTGATTGGATTTGTCAGGATTTACGGATTTATAAATAAAGCTGAGTATCTTTGTATAAGAGAAATTATTTTTCTCTTATTGTAAAGACTGCCAGCACAATTTTAAAAACTGTTTTGAAATGGTTTCAAGCATTTACGAGCTAAAAGGTAATCCAAAAGAACCTTGCTCTAAGTGCCAAAGTCAAACCGTTGTTAGATAATAAATTACACCTGATGAACAATATATTTTTGTGCTCCCACCAAGCATGTAATCCATCTTTTTTTTTAACCTAGAAAGCTGATTTGAATACTTTTTTTGTATTTATCGAGGTTACCTTTTACTGATTCTCAGCCTGATTTAACTTTATTGTGTCTTTACATTAGCATCCTTGACATTGTATTTGTTTCCCATTTCTGGGGTAAAGTTTTTTTAATGCTTTGTTAGATCATAAATATCAAAAGGAGCTGATTCTTTTATTTTTTTCCAGCAACAGTTCACAGCATCTTAAGTGTTTTGATCTTAACATATCTTAATGCAGAATGTGTTTTCTTCCTCTCCAGTTATTGCTTCACTGCTGTGCTGCACAACTAACCAAGGTTAGTGAACCTCCATTTCAACCTGAAGCTTTCTTACACATACTACGTGCTAGCTTTACAAGGATTGTTATCGCTTTACTGAATAAATGAGGCAAACGGCCTTAGAAAGAAGGGTTCAGTAAGAACTACTTTCTTACTGTAATCAAGAACCAAGAACACCTTATTGTCCCAATGGTAAAATTATCTTTGAGGTAGACCGGCTTAGGATTTACAGAAAACAGAAAAAAATATTAAGTAACATGACAGTCATGTACAGCAAACTTAGTATTTCCAACCCTAACCCTAACCCTTGCGTGGAGTCGTCATCTAATCTCCTCAGCAAAAAGAGGGTGTTTGCAGGGTTGGACCTAGATGGGCAGAACTAATCCATTAATCATAATCAGTAATTTTTAGCTAACAACTGGTCTTCATCTAACAAGTAGTATTCAGTCAATAAACAGCATGAACAGCTATTGCTTTGAGATTGAAGGCCCACTTTATTCTATTATGTTACTTTGGCAGGGCTGTTTTTCCTCATAGCTTGCATGCATGCTCAGTATGAGGGATTGCTGCTAAGCCATCAACAATGCAGATGACTGTCCACTGTGGCTCTACGCTCTTTCAGGAGGAGTGAATGCTGCTTGGTGAGACTTGATGCAACCTGCTGGGTTTCCTTAGAGAGGAAACTTTCTGACCCAATCTGTATAATCTGATTGAATTTATGCTAGTAAAGGGCCTTGAGATGACATGTTGTGAACTGGTGCTATATAAATAGAATTGAATTTGAATTAAATTTTTTGCTCTAATTCATACATATTATTCATAGCAGCTGTACCTTTCAACTTTTAGGTGTTATTCATAGAATGGATTTCAACAAATTAAGAAAAGGCATGGAGCTCTAATTTAAATTTCAAACAATACTTGATGAACTTGTTAAGGGTAATAAAATAGTCAGTGTTCATTATTATTTTAATGGTAGCTAAAAGAAAAAAAATTTCACAATAACTGTTTTGGGTAATCTGTTTTCTAACCACACATAACCTAGTTTCTAGATTTAAGGCTCTGAGTGCTGCTCTCCGGTTGCTGCAGAGCAAAACCGCAGTGCTTGTATTTTTAGAGACTTTTTAGAATTGGTCGGTTGAAGGTGGCTGATTGTAAAATCCAGCTCAGGCTTGCACGGCTGAATCTGCCCTTCCACTGCTTATGTGAGCACACCTGTTTGATCTCAAATTTGCAAGCACAAGCACTGGAATTTTACTGTGAAAGCAACAAAAATCGTTGCAGTGTGCGGCTGGCTGGTGTCCCAAACCATAAATTAATTCTGCATCTCTCTGTTGACTCGTGAAGCTGGCTTGTCAAGTCAGCCGATGTGGCCCGGTGACTAGCTAGCTTGGCGAGTCCAGGATGTAACAGTGGCAAGCTAACTTCAATCCCTCTTACCGAATCTGTCCTTCCAACAAAACCCATGGAGAGGGCAAGAAGGCACTTAAATCCTATCTTGAGAGTTTTGCAACAGGGGCTTACTAAACATTTCTGGAATGGAAGCAATTATTTTACATTGCATAGGGATGCTAAACAACAATACTATCCTCTTTTTTTTTTCTTTCTTTCTTCTTTTTTGGAGCACTTGTCCTGCGATGGACTGATGACCTGTCTAGGGTGTACCCCGCCTCTCGCCCATTGACAGCTGGAAATAGGCACCAGCACCCCTCGTGACCCCACAAGGTATAGACGTGTTTGAAAATTGATAGTTGATGGAACACTATATCACAAAGTCCTACTGAGAACCGGTGGTTGGTTCTCAAAAAGCAGGCAGATAAACAGAACCCAACATACCGACCAACTCCAAGCAGGAATTATTTCCCTTTCCTATCTTTAGATTCAGATTTGCATCTGGCCAGGTTAGACAGAGGATGCGTTATTTCCCTGACGGCTCGCACACAATCAGCTGTTTGTGTGTTTTTCCTGCTAATGTAATTGATGCAAAACGCACACCAACACCCGGCCGGTTTCATCTCACTAAAAGCACAGCTCTGCCTGTTTTTTTACGAGCGCAGCGCACCGACATGATGATGCTCAGCACGAAGCTCTGGAGAGACCCATATAGCTGGATGTGCTTCCTCACGCTTTTTTTTAATTTTATTTATTTTTTTCTTTTTTTTCCCAGTGTCCTGTCTAGCAATGTGGCAATAGGAATTCATGTCTCAATGCCAGATAGAGCTCGACAGATTTTGCTTTCACAAGTGGAGCGAACAGCTTTCGCCATAATGTTTCGCTTGATTTGTGCTTGTAAATAGCTTTATTGTGATTCCTGCAGGGAGAATTTCAAATTATATGGACACTACAATGGGAGAGTAAAGGAAGAACAAGAAGAGAAAAAAAAAGAAAGAAAGAAAAGAGGTGAAAGAAAGAAGAGATAAAAGGGAGAGAGTGATAAAACGTCCTCCGTCTGCTCCATCACCTGGAAAGAGACACAAAAAGAACAGCACAACCAACAGACATAAAGCAACAGATACAATCGAATAACACCTTGATATCATTGCTAAATCATAGATATTATTATTTAAGCTGACATTTGTAATGTGATACCTGAAAAAATAAAGTGAAAGAACATAAATAAATAAATAAATAAATAAATTATAAGCTTTCTGCATATAAGTTAACATTTAATACCTGGAACCCAGCACGTGTGGGAGTTTGTGAGAGTGCACTAGTTTAGGTGAAAATTATCCAGAAGAAAATAGCTCGATAGTGGTTGTGGAGAACCAAAGGCCCGCCTTCCCCGAGCACAGAGGCAGGATCCCGGACTCCCAAAAGGGTCCCTAAAGCAGGGCGCCCAGGAGGGGCTGACACAGGATATCTGCACCCACCCCCCCAAAGGAAAGAGGAGAGACGACCCCGAGGAAATCCCCCAGCCACCGCAATGCCGACGGCCCCAAGAGCCGCGGGGACGAGCCTGTGGGCTCCGCCGGCAGCCAGCCCCGCTGAAGTGGTCCCGGCCATGGGCCCTGAGGGCCAGAGGCTGGCTGCCAGGCCCCGCGAAGCAGCCGCCGGGAGTGGGCCGGCTCACGCCCGGGAACGCGCCCCAAACCCGAGGCCCACCAACGCGCCAGAGGGCCAAGGCGCCCGCCAGCGCAGCGGAGGAGGGCAGGACGTGGAGGGATGGGCTCCGCACCTAGCGGAGACTTGAGATGTTCTTGGGAAACGGAGCGGACCGTACCCATACCTGGAAAAAAAAAAAAATTCACACCATCCCTCCCTAGTGCCCCACTCACCACACACAGATTAAAAAAAAAAAAAAAAAGAAGCTGTACACACATTTCCACATAACACTCGCATCCAACACTCACAAGAGGGGGGGGGGGGGGGGTCACCCCAATTCAACTATACGACTGCTTGTGTCAGACCCCCGGCCCCGCCCCCAGACCAGACGCCCCCCGGACCGGGCCCCCCAAAGAGGGGGGGCCAACACGACCCGTACGGGCCACCCAGCCAGAACCCCCCTCACCCCCTAAATACCTAATAAACCCCCTCCCTCCCCCACCTTACCCTAGCCACCCCTGCCCCCCACCCCTCCTGGGGGGAGCGGAGGCAGGGGTGGCAAATTTTAGTAAATCCGTTAATTTATACAACACATTAATACCTAAATATTTAATATTTCCTGATTGCATTTGTAAATCTAGGGAGTTTTCGAGAGAGCAATTAATTGACAGTACCGTAGATTTAGACCAGTTTAACGAGTAATCTGATACTTTAGAGAAAGATTCTAGTATTCTAATTACTTGTGAAAGATAATTATTTGAATGCTGCAGAGAAAGTAATACATCATCTGCGTACAGACTAATCTTGTGCTCTATTTTCATGCATTTTATACCTTTTACAGCTTTTGTTTGTCTGATTGTTGCTGCTAGAGGTTCTATAAAGATAGCAAAAAGTGATGGAGAAAGAGGGCATCCTTGCCTGGTGCCCCTCTGTAGACAAAAACTGGAAGATATTTGATTATTTGTCCTGACACAGGCTGTTGGAGAATTGTATAGAATTTTTAACCAGTTTATGAATAAATCGCCAAAACCGAATTTATGTAGAGTAGCGAATAAAAATTTCCAGTTTACTCTATCAAATGCTTTTTCTGCGTCTAAAGACAATATATTTGTTTTAATGTTTTTACTGTAGGAATAATCAATTAAATTAAGTAATCGCCGTGTATTTGTGGATGACTGCCTTCTTCTGATGAAACCAGTTTGATCTGGATGTATTATGAGAGGAGTTACTTTGTCTAATCTTTTTGCAAAAGCTTTACAGATTATCTTAATATCCACATTAATTAAGGATATGGGACGATAACTGGTGGGCAACACAGGATCTTTGTCTGGCTTGAGCAGAAGGCTGATGGTGGCAGAGTTCATATTAGCTGGAAATCTACCTTTTTCCTGTATTTCCTGCAACATTCTGTGGAACGTTGGGGCTAGAATATTCCAGAACTCTTTATAAAACTCAGTGGGGAATCCATCTGGACCTGGAGCCTTTTTATTAGGCATGCTTTTAAGAGCTTCCTGGGTTTCAGCTGTTGTCAGCGGGGAATCCAGTGTCATTCTTTGGTTATCTGATAATTTAGGAAGTGTAATTTTATCCAGAAATTGCTTAATATCTTTCTCTGATGGATTTATCTGTGGTGTGTATAAAGATTTGTAGAAATCGCGGAAGGTATTATTTATACACTCTGGTTCACTTACTGTATTACCAGTTGAATCTGTAACTGCAAATATAGTAGTTTTCTCCTTATTTATTTTAAGCTGATTAGCTAGAAAGCTTCCTGACTTATTGCCATGTTCAAAATTTTCTATTCGAAGTCTTTGTATTAGAAATCTATTTTGCTTTTCAATATAGTGGTTTAGTTCTAATTTTACTTCAGGGATTTTACCTAACTTTCCTTCTTTTTGAGAGGATTCTAGTAAGTTTTTCTTCTAATTGCTGAATCTTTTTGTTTTCTTTTTTCTTTTTATGAGATGAGAAAGAAATTATTTTACCTCATCACTGCTTTTCCAGCTTCCCACAATATCGATGCCGATAACCCTAACCCTAACCCTAACAATACTATCCTCTTATTACAAATGTTCAGAAGAACCAGTTAGAATTAAACAGGTATAGAAACTGAGTGGATGGATGGACCATCATCCATTTTTTTAAAGTTTCCACATTTTATAAGTGATCATTGCTCTACTTTATGTCATAATTTCACATTCTGTTCCTGTGTGGATGCTTTTGGAGCTTGTGCCAATAGCCATTACTATGACATTTGACATTTGAATTTGGCTTACTGCTTTACGCATCCAAAGGTATTATAATGGCTTTTAGTTTTTGAAACCATAAAATATAATAGATACAAAATAAATACACTTATTGGACAATTACAACGAAGTAAATGCAGAAAATACACAGAACGCTTTGTAAAACACGTATTGCAACTGACCACATATATTCCAAACAACTAACAAACCAACAGATCCGACCAGAGCATCAACATGGCAGTAGTGTGTCCTCAGACAATAATGCCTCCCTTATTTATTCCTCTAATGGAGGTAGGGCTAAATTAATATTTTAATCTTTAAATTAATCCCTGTTTCTTACTGATATTTACAATTATACCATTCTGCAAGAGCTTCTATAATGACAAAAAACAAACAATTCTTATCTCTAGATAAAGGGGATTATGTGAAAAAATGTCTCCCAAATCTACTCTGGTCTTATTTCTTTCTACTGAAGCCTTCCTCTTCTTCTCATAAACTTGCTTCTTGTGACGCTCAGCCATGTTTAAAATATGCGGTGAGAGCAGCGGAGCGACAATGAACACCGACTCTAACCGCTAAGCTAACCGAAGGCATGAACACTAGACGCGTGTTTATGCACGCACGCTGGTTTTACGTGAGCGCGTCAGAGCGATTGGCATGAGGGACAACCAGTAGATAAGGCAATACCCCCAAAAGTTGAAGGACAGAGGGGGGAGAGAGCAGGATCAAAACTCTGACCAATCCCTGCCATTCGGACCGAACAGCAGGGATTGGTCAGAGTTTTTACAGGCCTGCAGCTCTCACAGAAGTAAAACTTTTTAACCTCCTTTTTCTAGATATAAAATATATTGACTGCTGCCAGGATGGAGGGACCATTTTACCCAGTATAACAAAAAAAATTCTGAACAGGATTACTGACTATAGCTTTAACTAAATCCAGTAAATGAACACACAAATATAACAATATTTCTAATTATTTCTCCATTCAGAAACTCGTCTCACCGTGAGGCCCGGTAGATCTCAACATTTCGTAGAAGGATCACTGATTCTGAGCTGCGTGGACGACGGCGGTTCTGAAAAATGGATAGTGTGGAGAAACACAACTACAGGAGTAGTGTCACAATGTGGAAACAAATGGGGAAGACAAATTAACTCCGATTGTATCAACAGTATGGCACTTCTTTTGGACAGCGGATTTTACTGGTGTGAGTCCAGCGGGGGAGCAGTCAGCAGCAGCATTCAGCTCACTGTCACTGGTAAGATCAGACTGTGGAGTTAGTGTGGATGAAGCTGTGTGGAAATGGATGAAATGCTGTAGTTTCACTTTGTGTTGAGGTGGATCAGTGATCCTGCAGAGTCCTGTCCTCCCTGTGATGGAGGGAGATAACGTCACTCTGAGCTGTCTAACAAAGAACGATGTCACCGCCCCTGCTACTTTCTACAAAGACGGCTCCCTCATGAGCACTGAGCCTGCAGATCAGACGACCCTTCACCAGGTTTCCAGGTCTGATGGAGGCCTCTATCGCTGTAACGTCAGGGGTCACGGAGACTCTCCAGCCAGCTGGCTCTACGTTACAGGTCAGGATCTTCTTTATCATTTCCACACTGCCTTTATCCACACAGTAATCTGATGCAGTTCCATTCAATGTGCAGATAAACCAAGACCCACAGCCCTGTCTGCCTCTGCAACCTCTCCAAGCCTCGTGACTCCCCAACCCGTCTCATCATCACTTCCGATCAGACTGCTTTGTCACCTAGTGGTCGTCTGTCCATTTGTCGTCACCACTCTACTCCTTGTGTCTTTATGTCAACAGAGACACAGGTAAACCTCTGAATTACCCCAAGAACATGTAATTAATTAGGCGATGACAGCTATCTTCTAACAACTTTCCACATTTTGTTTCTAACATTCTCTAATGACAGGAAGTGACCCACCCGTTTGAACAGGGATGAGTGCGCCTATCCAGGCACTGCTGGGATTGGATGATGATTAAAAAACATGTATCAGCCTCTGATTCTGTTGTTATTTTTTGAGTTCTTGGAAGATTATCCCTAAACCTCTTTATCATAAAAACCTGGAACTAAAATGTGAACTGTTGTGACTGAATTTAGCTAGACTGAAAAGCGTTTTCAGAATAGAGTAGAATAGAAGCATACTTTATTGTCCCTCCGTGGGCAAATAAACCTTTGTGTTGTGCAAGTTCATACGTGACAAAAAGCGGGCATCAATTCGGGACGTAACGGACTGCGTTACCCATGATGCAATGTGGTCAAAATGGCCACCAACTCCCATCACGCAACAAGGCAAAATGGCCGCCGATCAAGATAAGGTTGCTATGGTGATGGCTATAAAAGCCGATCACACACGAAAATCTTCCTTCTTCCCTGGCTTTTGGCCAACCCGAGAAGACACACACACACAGCTGTTTCCGTTGGGGTGATTCCCACGCCACGTGTTCGATTGCTCGCTGGACCGAGATTTTTCGACGCAACGGTTATTCCCTGCTTTATAACAGGAGGTCGACTTAAATAAGTACTTTTAAATTCCCTCTGATCAAAAGACTGAGAGACGCCGTATCTCCCAGTGATCGAAGAGGACCCCGCTTTGTCTGGCCAACAAAGCGACTGTTGAACCCGGTGGAAGAAACGAAGGAGCTTCTTCCCCGTCCCGCTGCAGCCTGTGGACAACTGCGCTTGTCGAGGCGCGTCCAGAAAGCCGCCTCACTCGGAGCGATGAGAATGGGGAGCAATGGCTGCAAAAACAGGAATAATTTTGGTGATAACGCTGATTGTATTCTTTCTAATTGTGTGTTGTGTTGTGCCTGTTTTGAAAAGGTGGATTGTGGGGACAATGTATAGATGGATGACATCAGGCAGCAGCCATCCGAAGGGCTGATCCCCGGCCGCCTGGACACGTCCATGGACTCATGCGTGTGCTACAGACTCATGCCACATGGAAAGGAGCCCCGTGATCGGGATGGACTCTTTTTGTTTTGCTACGTGTCCAGGAACTCATCCAAGCCAAGCACACAAACTGAAGATGACTAACCCTATTAACCTTGTTTAAGTTACTCAATAAATAAATAAACAAAATACATTACAATGAAGCTTTGATAGATAAGGTAGCACAGGCGGCCGGTTAGGTTAGTTTAAACTATCATAACATTAGATTCTAACATCCATTTCGTTTTAATCCTGCGTATCAATATTATTAGCAAGATAATTTACATATGTTGTTTGTTGTTTGTATTATGATGTTTTGTTATTATATCATGCTTATGTACTCTTTTATATGACAAGTGCTGGATGTCATTGCGAGTAGCATGGCTGACTTCCAATTGATGCCGTCGGTCAGGTGACCGATGATAACGGCGGATGCTCAGAGGTATAAGAGGTCCATGAAAGACTTTTTCCCCGAGAATGACACATAAATAAGTGATAATTATCGGGGTTTTTTTCACTTTCATATCTAATTGGAAAGATGTTATTGCAAAAGCAATGACTGTTTTGCATACGTGCACTCTCTCTCTGTCTCTCTGTCTCTCTCTGACTCTCTCTCTGTCTCTCTGTCTCTCTCTGACTCTCTCTCTGTCTCTCTCTCTCTCTCTCTATTATTGGAAATATGTTATTGATTGTAATCTGCACTTATTACATGACATCTTATATCAGCACTTGTGTAGACACCATGATTATATTAGTATGTTATCCATTGGTTGTGTAAGAAATTAGACTTTTTTACATGTTTGTTATTATCACAGCTAGACTTTATCAGTGTGGAGTCAGATTTTCAATGAAGAGGTCTTCTAGATATGTCACGCTGTAACGTGCCAAGGGAGGATTTATGGGAGTTCGGGTCATTTTGACCTTTTTTCCCTGGCTCTCGCCGATGGAAGTAAGAGGAAACATCTGTTTAACTGGACGGTTCCAAAATATGTCAAGTAGTGGAATTAATCGCTCTGTTGTTGTACTTTTCGTGATAAACACTTCCCAGAACTTAAGCCCTGTTGCCAATTGACGTCAATAGCGTGTAACGCACACACACCAATGGAGACACACAGACACTTGTGTTTAACGCACACACATTATGAGCCTTTAAAGTGACGACCATTGTATTTGAATGTCAGAATTCGCTCCGGAAACCCGTTTTGTACGTTTCTAGGCATAATAAAGACGAATTCTCGTTGTTAAGACAAAGGAACGCCATTTTCTCTGAGTCTTTCTTTCTTTTTATAAGGTTAATAGTTAAGTAATTCTCCCACAGGACCAGCCCCGAGGCACCTCAAAGTAACGGGGTTTCCCCTTTTATTTCTGTCTCACCAACAGGGTGTTTAGAAGTGCCTGGGCAGGCGTAGAACTTTGTAGGTGTTGGTTAATGCTTTTATTCCACGACAAAGTTGGAATTATTTTGCTGAACATTTTCTTTGTATGTGCATGCATTTTACAATTGATTTGCTGTGTTGATTTGTGATCCATCAAGAACCCCGCCGTGGGTTACCGCTTTATTTCTTTTCATCTTTTTCCCTGCTTTCCCCCCTCTCTCTTTTCGCGTCTTCTTATCAATTTAATCTTTTTGTCCGAGCCCAAGTCGCGGGCTTTGCTTTAAACTCCCAGTTAGCTGCCCCCCTCTCGAAGCGAGGCATTATCCCATCAGCGTAAGCGTGGTTACGTCATTAGGACCTCCCCTCATACGTCATCGTAGCAGCCATCTTGGGAGGGTGACGTATATCTGAACTGTAGGTAGCTTAGCTGAACTAGCTTTGTGTAAGACATCAAAGCGTCCAGTGAGATTCCCGAAGCTGTTCTGTCTGTCAATGCTGATACGTGAAATGCCGGTGTTTCGAGGGCGGTGTTAAACAACTGTGAGTTAAGTTAAGATCTGCTAACCGCTCATTTTAATCCATTGTTTATTTTTGTTTTGTTCTTTATTTCCACATATATTTTTGCATGTTTTAGTTTTAGTAATGAGTAAGAATTCCAAAGTTGTTTGAATCAGAGAATTACTGTAACAGGGAATTGCTTTTGGCTCAATAAAACCAACGACTGCGGAATAGACATTGTTTTGTGTTCAGTCCAATTCACAGTTACATGGTTATTCAGAAATCAGAGCTAACCTCCTTTGGAGTTAACATCTGATATTAATACAGAGACAATATCATTGGATGGTGATAAGGAATAAGGATTTAAACTCTAATTGCAGTTACATTGGGGTTCTCACAGCCTGCTGGATAAACCTGGTCGGTTAACAGTCCGACCTAATCATTTATTCCAGCATAAATGAGTTCATAACAGCAAATTAACTAATGCATTAGTGGCATAAATACTTACAAGCTTATAGCTAACATCACCACCATTTGAACTATATTTGTTATAGCGGAAATTTGAGTTGAATGATTTATTATTTAAATTATAATACCAAATTATAATTAATAATAATAATAAGCATATTCAACCAGCTTATGGCATAACATTTGCGAACAGCAAAGTTCCAAGCAAATGGAAACATGCACATTCACACAAAGGAAAAAATATAAAAACAAAAAACAAAATGTTGTACAATTATTTAAAATACCAACTGAATAGAATACATTAGAATAAATGGGCAATGCAGGAGGATCAATTAAACAATATTGTACAAACTCCGCCTCCACATTCATGCATAAAAAATACCAACAGGCTATTTACATGAAATTCAAAAACTGTGCAAATAACAGCAGGGATCTAAACACTAAGTTTGTTGGTAACAGTGATGATTACACACAACTGCGGGGAGGAAAATGCTCTTTTGAGCATACAGGGTGAAGCAGTTTTTCCAGCTCTGTAGCAGCTCACTGCATGGGTTGGTAGACAGTATTGTTATTTTTGCTATTTTTCCACTGCAGTATTTAGAAAACATTTGAAGCATGTATTGAACAAAAGTATTTTTTTTTCTGCACATGGAATGCTTATGGGCCGTAAAAAGAAGTGGAGGACACATTTCAGACATTATTTAACGTACATACTTGGATACTCGGAAGGAATTGGGAGTCATAATCTGCATATGCTTATTGACCTTATTGAACTTTACTTTCAACACATTTGAACCAGAGGTCCTTTTCTCTTTGTGTCATGGGTCAATTTCAGATTTTTATCCACTAACATGCAGGACATTGGACGTTAATAAAGTGTTGTTTGGACAAAGTGTGCTTTTCAACCCTACGTACCTCGAAGGGCGTGTGTTCTCACCAACGCTCTTCATTTCTAAACCACTGAGTCACACCAGCTGCCAACTCTGTAATTAGTCTGCTCCGACGCAGTGAGAGCAGCCATGGTTCACACAATGACTATTTCGTCATGCAGTGTCACAACTCACGACTGCAAATCAACACCTCACAAAGGAAGCTCGGTTTTAGAAAAAGTAATCAATAATCCTGAGGCAAACATAATTAATGGCCACATTACTAAACAGGTGAAATCTTAACAAATACCTTGGAACAATCATGGATTAATTACTAACTTTACAAACAAACAAGAAAAAAACAACAGCAGTGTGAGCATGTGAACAGGAAGGGACAACAGTGTCTTTACTGTCTTCTGACGTTTCCTTTTTTAAGTTGAAAAAGAGAATATTGTTACCTTTTGACAGCGCTTTAACTGAGCCTATTTAACTATTTCACTGGTGACATGGTCTGGACACCTGCCCTGAAAGAGAGGAAAACTGCACCCAACAAGTCAACGATCAGGCCGACTGACTGGGAACCATGTTTGGAGGAATTGTCTCTGGGAACGTTGCCACCTCAGTGTCCTCGGCTATTAGCCTATGGTTGTTTATCCTGAGTCTCCCAGTGTTACCTTGTGATGAGGTGGTGACCTGTCCAGGTTGTACATGCCTTTAGAGGTAGGCAAAGCCCCCCGACCCTGCGAAGGTGCTTTCAGCCAAGTGGAATAAATCCGACTGTGTAATGCTTTAAGGCTTAAGCTACAGGTACCAGGGAGCCCGGTCAATAAAGCCTAGTCCACCGGGACAATGTTTCTCTTTTTCCATGGACCGTGAAGAGGTCTGCACTGGAGAGACAGAGCCATTAGGGTCCAAATGAAGTTTGGTGACCCACAAACATGTGCTCTAAGCTAAGTAGCTGTAGTCTGTGTTCTGCAGAATCAGACGTCTGAGTCAGGAACCAGCCTCAACAGAAACCAGCTTTTAGGATTTTTCTCAGCTTTTGCAGGTAAAGCTGAGCCGAGACTGCATACATACGGAGGCAGCGCATGTTGTTGCACTTGGACGGTTGAACACTGTGCATCCTTCTGTTTGTATGTGTTGTCCTACTTTTAAACTATGGGGTTTTTCGTGCTTCTTCGTGGAGCTGAAGCAAAAAGCCAGAACCGCACCCTCGCCTGTTACATGATCTCTGTTTGACACTAACAACAGCAAACACACATTAAAGCAACACATACTTCAACATAAAAAGAAAATATAACGGCTACCTGTACTGACCTTTAAAGTAGAAGACTCAGAGCTCATCTTAACTTTATGTAATATAAACATGTTTTTAATGCATTTATCATTTTGTATCCATGTAAATACAAGTATGATTAAAAAGGAAGAGCAGCTAAATAAAATAATTTTTTAGATGTAGCTCACTGGTGGGGTGTGCTACTTTTTGAACAGGCTTGAGGGCCCCACATGTGGTCCTCAAGGTCTACCTGGTGCCATGTTGGTGACCCCTGGTTTAGATACTTAATTGGCACATCTTTATACTAACAATATCTGTAAAAAACGCCTACAAGCAAAACCTAAAGCTAATGTTAGCAACAAAGCTTAAGGAAGTGTGAATATTCACAACCACCGTTTTCTTAAATCAGGATGGCTTGGAAATCTGTGGAAGCTCAGAAGACCATTATATTTGGAAGACGCCGTGCAGTTACGAGCACAACAACGTCCATGATATTGCTTTACTTGCTTCTGAAGCACAACTTTGCCTTTCCTAGCTGTAACTTACTCAGAACTGAAGTAAGTAAGCCACATATTGTTCATGCGGATGTGACATCAGCATCGTCCGGTCAAAGGCTAAAATTATAATTCATAATATCTCAGAAACCAAAGCACCAGAAACAATAATTTTAACGACACAACCCTGCAAAAAAGAAGCACTAACCATTCAGTGTATTTTTTTTTACGTGGGTGTGGCATCAGCTTCACAAAGCAAATGGTATGACGGCACCCACCCAGGAAGTATGGGGTTGCATTTGTGCCAAAAATATGTTCATGTGTCTATGTAAAATGTGTATGTATCATGCTTGTGTCAATATTCTGTGAGCATGTGTATTGTGTCTACATGAGATATCACATGCATATGATGACTTGTTCACTTTGTCCTCATGTTTGACCATGTTGTCGAACCTGTTATCATGCCATCTCGTTTTGCTGTTGTCTCCTCTGCTGTTAAAACTCCTCTGCTGTCGTTCTCGCCGTTATTTGGCCATGTTGTCACCTAACGTCGTCATGCACTGCTTTTACACGGTTGAGTAGGTTCCTGCTGCTGTCTGCCTGTGCTGTCACCTAGTTCCATTTGTTTCCATCTTTATTGTTTTAATCTTGAATGTCATAACATTAATAATTCACTTCAAATCTGACTATTCATGGTCAATGCAATCATGATAAAACTACTTATACACTACTTCTGGTTCAACAACGATTTTAAAATAAGAGTCCTTTACACAAACGCTTCCTTTTGCTGCAAAGTTAAGCTTCAATGCTATTAAAATGAGCACTACCATGCTTCATGTATTTAGTTTTAAGATACAGATAATTGCATTTTAAAACATGATTTTCAACAATCCATACAAAGAACCCACCATACTTTGTAAAAAAGCTGCACCCATTTTCATGGAAAAAATAAAAAAAAGTTTAAAGACACAATTTTCAAAAGTTTGCAATGGTTTGTTTTCTTTGAAATTGCCCAACAAAACATTTCAAAGTGACATGAACACAGGAATGAAGATACAGCATCTGGTAAGATAAACACCAAAACTGTATAAATCCTAACTTTTACGGCTCAACTTGTCAATAGCTATATACTCAGATTAAACCAAATGTAGGGGACTGCAAAATGCCAGACTCCATGTATTCAACAAAGAGGTTGTATGTAGGGTGAATTGGCAGCGGCAGGATAACCCTTCAAGTGTTTGCCTCTGGGAACATGCGATGGTTCCCGTCCTCGCTATGCAAGAATTAAATCGTTAGAGAGGCAGAAAAGCCAAGCAGTGGGATGTGGTCTGTGCCAAAAGTTAAAATTTGTCCCAATCTCACTGGCCATTTTCCCTCTGATAGACATTAGAGAGAATACTACACATAAAAGTTGTAAAACTAACAATCCAAATACTTTTCATTTTTGGGGTGTGCAAAGATTAATGTGGTAAATTCGTTGTAACTTATATACAATAAATTCAAATCCATTTGAACTTTGTCATAACAATAAAATCTTTGCTCATTCAGCAATGATACTGCAAAACATATAGTGTAGTAATAGCAAGTGAAAATGTAGTTAGAACAAAACTGCTAAAAAAACACCAGATTGATGGGCAAGGACCCAAAGACATTTCTGAGCAAGATTAAAGGAGCTATATTCAATTCAATTCTATTTATATAGCGCCAATTTATTATACATATCTCAAGGCACTTTCCAAAGTCAAATTCAATCAAATTATACAGATTGGTCAAAAATGTCTTCTCTAAGGAAACTCAGCAGATAGTCTCTCCAAGCAGCATTCACTCCTCCTGAAAGAGCGTAGAGCCACAGTGGACAGTCGTCTGCATTGTTGATGGCTTTGCAGCAATCCCTCATCCTAAGCAAGTATGAAGTGACAGTGGAGAGGAAAACTCCCCTTTAACGTAAAGAAAAAAACACCAACAGAACCAGAACCAGGATCAGTGCCTCGACCCACTGGGGGTTAGAGAAGACAGAGCAGAGACACAGAAAGCACAGAAGCTCACATTGATCCAGGAATCCGTTCTACGTTATATGGTAATAGCAGATGATCTGTCTTCCCTGGATGAAGTCACAGCTAACGGAATGCCAGCAGTAAATCCCTACAGTATGTTCTACTCTTTGTAGGAGAATACTGTGATCAACTGTATCAAATGCAGCACTGAGATCTAACAGGACAATTATAGACACAAGTCCATTATCTGTGGCCATGAGAATATTATTAGTGACTTTCACCAGAGCGGTTTCCGTGCTATGATGAGCTCTGAAGCCTGGCTGTAACTCCTCAAGTAGGTCATTGCTTTGTAAATGTTCACAAATTTGATTAGCAACTACTTTCTGTTAAGATATTTTTCGAGGATGAACCCGGACACAGAACACACACACAGAGCTAGTTCTTAGGAGTGAGTTTTATTGAATGGTGTGGAAGATGGATGATGCTGGGACCAGAGTCTTTCAACAGACGGAGGTGTAGGGTGCAGAAGCTGGCCGGCAGGAGGCGTGTGGAGAGACTGACCGGGAGGAACTCTGGAGCCGACGGTCAGCGACCAGGACAGAGCATCCGAGCTGAGGTCTTGGAGAGCAAACCTCTTGAGCCGTGGACTTGAGAGCTGAACCTCTGAGCCGAATACTGGAGAGCTGAACCTCTGAGCCGAACACTGGAGAGCTGAACGTCAGAGCCGTGCACTGAAGAGCAGAACATCTGAGCCGTGCACTGGAGAAAACAAAGCTGACGGAAAGTCTATAGGCTGACTGTAACTAAAACCAGGTTGAAAGGAGTCTTCAGGCTGACGGTAACAAAACGGAGCTGACAAGAATTCTGGCAGAGAACTGAGCGGGAGTGAACGCTATGGACCGGCGATGGGAACAGAAAGAGGTGAGTCTTATAAAGCGGTGGAAACAGGTGGAAGCAGTTGCGGGTTAATTGCAGCCTGCCAGGTGAAGCCGATCAGGCTGCGCAGGAACAAGAGAGAGGGAGAGAGGTTCAGCATGCAGCCTATAAGCTGCATGCTGACACTTTCTAAAGAATTTTACTTAAGAAAAGAAGACTAGATATAGGTCTGTAATTTACAAACTCATCTTGATCAAGAGATGGCTTTTTTTTGATGGCTTCTTAAGTAAATGTTTAATAACAGCTACTTTAAAAGCCTGTGGTACATATCCATTTACTAAGGATACATTAATCATGTCTAAAATAGTGCCACTGATCAAAGGGAATACTTCCTTAAACAACCTGGTTAAGATTTGGTCTAACATACAAGTAGAAGGTTTAGATGAAGCTAAAATTTTTAGAAAGCTCTACTGCTTCTAAACAGGTTAGACACTGTGCAGGTTCTAAGGATTCCTCCAATGCTGCCTCACTTACTGAGGACGAGGTAATCATGTTTGGGAGGATGCCAATTATTCCATTTTTAAAGGTATCAATTTTATTTATGAAGAATCCCATAAAGTTATTACTGCTAAGAGCTAAGGGAATGGATGGATCAATGGAGCTGTGACTCTGTGTAAGTTTGGCAACTGTAGTGAAGAGTAATCTAGGATTATTTTTATTCTCACTATTATTATTCTCCTGTTCAAACTCTGCGAAGGGTCTTTTTATACAACAGGAGACTGTTTTTCCAGATTAGGTAGGATTCCTCTTGGTGTGTAGAGCACCATTTTCTCTCCAATTTCCTAACATTGTGCTTCAAATAACGCAGCTCTTATTTGATTTTATCCCTCTCTTAGTGCCCTCTAAGTGGATAAGTGTGCAACCTACTGCTCCTTTAAAACGGGGTGGGTTAAAATCCAGAGAACAAATTTTTTCCCCCGGAGGGACAATATTTCTTAAAATTATCTTTTCTTTCCACTGTATAATTAAGCATCATCACAGGTTGGGATTGTACATATTAAGAGATGAGAAATTTAGAACTTACACATTTGGCAGTGCTAATTTTAATAGTATGGAATCTCAAATAAGAAACAAAAGGAGGCGTTTGCATCAAGGACTCTTATTTTAAAAGCTCCACTGAAACGGAAGTAGTGCGTACGTAGTTTTATTATGACAACATTGACCAGTAAGTGAGGAACCAAGGCATATCCCAGAGCTAATTGGTGTGAACCATCAGATTTGAAGTGTTATTACTGTTGTGATTAAAATGATCTTTAATTTAGAGGAGAGGAAGCAGACATTGCCAAAATGGAACCAGGTGACAGCACAGGCAGACGGCAGCAGGAAACCCACCCAACAGTGTAAAAGTAGTGTATGCGGACATCAGGTGACAACACGGCCAGATAACAGGGAGAACGGCAGGTTGTAACAGCAGAGGGAGATGACAGGGAGAACGACAGCATAACAAGATCACCTGACGACAGGTTCAACAACATGGTCAAACAACATAACATGACCACAAAGTGAACAAGTCATCATATGCATGTGATCCCTCATGTAGACACAATACATATGCTCATAGCATATAAACACAACATATGCATCTGACATATAGACTTTAACCCATGACATATACAGCTTCCATTACATGAGTACATTACATACACACCTTACATAGACACATGAACACATCAGGAGACGCATTAACATATTTTTGGCACAAATGGAACCCCATAGCTTCGATTGTTACGAAGCAGTGAAGGAGGAGATAGTCTTTTAAATTGTGTGCACTGGTGAGCCCTCAGTGTCAGTCTTGTTCTGATGTTTAACAGTTCAGTAATGTTACCTCTAACGGAAAATAAGATTTTTATTTTTCCTAATTTTAAAAAGTTGATATTCGCAATGTTACTATTTTGTGGTAAGTTTTAAAAAACTTATGTTGCCTTAAATCCCAGCTAGTATCAGAGCTCTGGTTTTAGCTTGTCTTAGTAACAGTATTTAGACACAACAGTATTTTTACCCTTATCCGGCTGCTGTTCTGGTAATTTTAGCCGACATTGATGAAGTTTTTGTGTATCTAATGAAGGGGTTTTGAAATCTGCTACACTGTGTTTGAATTTAATTTTGTTTTTCCATTACTTTAAGCAGATTCATCAACTGGATCTCCTGTTACAGTGGATCCCATTTTTTTTTTACCCATAGCAGGTAAGACCACACAGCGAGGATTCTCTCCTCAGCAGTCTGAACACTTCCTGCTTAACTTGCTTCCTGATTTTCAGCTGTGGTCTGTGGTTCTTGCGAAGTTTCTCAATAGTTTTATTAGCCTCAGTTGATTTAAATTCCATCTCTTGAAATTGTACATTTAATTATTAAAAGAAACATTTAATGGTACAGTTGTTTATTTCAATGTACATTTCATTATTTCATTTTACATTCCATTGTTTCATGCCGTATTTATTTCATCATCATAAATTTAATGGTACATTTAATGATTTAATGGAAAGTTTATTGGTGCATTTATTCATTTCATTTCAAATTTCATTATTTCATCTTACATTTACTTATTTCATAATATAGTTATTTATGTATTTATTTAATACTTCCCCCCTTAATCATCCATAAATCTGTGGCTGTACAAGTAACTTCAGCCTTTGCTGATGAGGTTTTCAACAGATACAGTTTTTCTGTATCTAATGGGCCTATTTTATTCACACTCATTAGATTTGAAATGTTTTACGTTGTGTTTGAATTTAATTTTCTTTTTTGATGTCTTTTCACAGGTTTTTTCATGCCATCTGTTGGCATCAAATCAAACTGCAGTGATCCTTTAATTTTTCCTAGAGAAGGTAAGCCTTCTCTCCTCAGCAGTCTGATCACTTCCTGGCTAACTTGCTACCTTATTTCCAACTGGAACCTGAAAACTCCTCATTATTTAAAATGATAGACATCTTTTCTGGAGGGCTGGAGTTTAAGACCATGGCTAGGGGAAATGAAGAGACACCACGTAACTAAACAGTCTTGTTTTTGACTGTGGGAGCAAGCTGCAGATCTTTGTGCGACAAGGCAACGGAGCTAAAGACTTTGTTAGCCATAAGCATCTAAAAGCAGGTTTCATAGTCCAGTCCTCCAGGGCCAGGGTCCTGCAACCTTCACCTGTGCCTCTACTTCAGCAGTCCCGGCTCAAATGATCGGGGGTCTCATTTATAAAGCGTTAAAATGGGTCAGCTGATGGTTTTTTTCCACCATGGTTCCGCGGCAGCCTCGAACAAAAGGCAAAGAAACTGCGAGATAAAAAAAATCAGAGAGAAGTTGATTGAATGTGAGAATCAAAGGTAGAAGCACACATGATGCCCACATTAAAATAAGTTGTTACGTAATTAGTAAACGAGGCTCCGCTCCGTGTTGAAATTCCCCTGTGGCTGTGCCTTCCGATCGCCATTCGGAGGAGGAAGAGAGACACTGTGCCAGTGTATCCACCGAGCAGCATTACGCACCAGTGTATTTGACTGTTCACAGCAAGTAAAGCCATTGCTTCACGCCTTGTCACAATGATCTGTTAATCTGTGGTACACGTCAATCTGGTGATCATCGGAGAAAGGCGTTTGATGGTGGAAAACCCCGAGAAAGTGTCGTGCAGACTTTTATTTAAGATTTAAGATGGCTTATGGGCTTTTTATTTATTTGAAATTTCCCATGCGTGTACTTACGTGTCACCAGTGCAAAAATGAATAACGCTGCGGTTTAGAATCATTTATTATCTATGATTAAAATCTGATAAGGAGTGAAATGGAAGGTCTGAGAGGAATCATCGAGCAGTTTGGATACAACTCACTACGGCACCATCTGCGTCGCCTATTTTCCCCGTCTCCTAAAAGGAGCGTACGCCTGGGTCAGAGCTGCCGTGAGGACCGCACATTTTCCCGTCAAGTGTTTCTGTTGTAGAGCCCAACCTTTGCGTGGGACGTGGCGTACACACGTTTTAGGCCCTGCTTTGTGCGTAAGCAAGCTTTATAAATCAGACCCCAGGTCCGAGTTACCAGAAATTAACACTTGGGATATATCAGTGTGTGCGTAATGAATCGATACAACTTACAACTGTTCAAAAGTCTTTCTGATAACACTATGATTTACTGAGAGGAACTTTGAGTGCAGATCCATCTTCATGAGGTCTCATGAAATAGATGATCTTCAGTGAGAGTTCCCGGTTAAATAGGGATTTGCAGTATGTGTTTAGACTGTGAGAACGTTTTACAGCAATGGATCAATGTCAGGGGCTGATTTCATTTCTCTTTTTGTCTTTTATTTAGATTTGTCTTCCGGACATCCCCTAAATATTTCATGCCATTCTGGGGAGAATTTGACTGCTGTCGTCAAAGAAGATTTAACAAACAGTACCATACATCTTACGAAAAACACCTCAAATAAATATGTGGCCCTGTGCCGAGATGGTCATCCGGAAAAACTGGATGCAACGTTTAAGGATCGAGTGAATATGACGGCCTGCAATGACATGTCTGTCGGCTGGAACGTGACTTTGGGGAATTTGACCAAGAACGATAGTGGACCTTACATCTTGAATTTCTTAGGTCAACAGTTGAAAATCAATTTAAATGTCACAGGTGAGAAATTTAGTTATTCATGTGAGGGAATGAAATTCAGAGGCATAGTGTATAATGTTGAACAGATGCTGATGTGTAATTTCTTAAAATTTTTTATCCACTCAATATTTACTTCTCTGTTGTTCTGTCTGCTGTGCTCATACCAAAAAAAAAAAACATAAGAGAATGAGCAAAGGGACATATTTTGAGACCATCATGCCTCACTGCTGTAAAATATGGGCGCCTCTTTTTTGCTTTCTTTTATTTTCGTGTTGTGGAAATGAATTAATTCAATGTGAAAACCGGAATCCCTGAAAAAAGTAAAAAAGAAAAAGTGCTGAAATACACAAGCAGTACTGGTCATTGTTAAGCTTATTGTGAAAATAGAAACAATTACTTTTCGTCGAAGATTAACAGGAATGCAAGAATTGTCTGTCAGTGGTCAACTGTCTGTCCTTTTTTTGTTTTGTCTTTTTACTGCATTCCTTGTTTAACCATTTTTCTTCTTTTTTTCAGATGCAACGAATGAAAACCATCAACCCAAAACCGTTGCTGTTGCTCTTTCTGTTCTTGTTCTTGTGCTTGGCATTGTTCTAATTATATTTTGTGTTTCTAAGAAAACATTTTTTTTTAGAAAAACTCAACATAAAAAAACCCTACCAAGAAGTTAGAACAATCCAGTTAAATCAGCTAGCAGACTGCTAAAGAGAGCATGAACAATTTATTTTTTTTTAAAGTTTGCCCAGATGAGGGAGATCTTGCTTTAGTCATCTTGTAGCAACAGAGGAAAGGATGATAACATGTTATGAATTATCTGATGGTATAGATCACTGACTGTGAACTTTGAGTGTTTGCCTCATTGCTGGAGATTAAACTCATCTGTGATAAGAAAACTTGTGGTTTCATTATTTTAATGATTTATGATAATATGAATAACCAACACACAATGTCTCAGGTTTACACATTTAACCAGTCAGCCGCAAGTTCATAACAGTTTGGTTTTTGCTGTTACGCTGTTATGAAGGAGCACGGATCGACCGTTCTGATACGTACAGGGAAAGGTGTGGAAGAAGCATGCAGAGCAGGAGAATCAGGAGGAAACAACAGAGTCTGGATCTTTGTTCATTACTCGCCCAAACGGATGAATAAACCATCAGACATAACGGTCCAGTTTGGAATCCCAATTTCTTTTTTTGCATGCATCCAAAATATGTCCAGATTGCATCAGCAGCACTTCTAAGATGTTCGGTTCTGCTAAACAATGGACTCATCCCCACACATACCCTAGAGATTTGGCTTGCTACAGCTGGCTATTGATCCTAATCAAAACCTGCTGAGCCATGACCACTGGTGCCCTCCTCTACGTTTTGGGAGACGCCTGTTTATGAAGAGGAGCCAGAGACGAAGGGCCCAAGTGACTTGGATGTTTCTTCTAAATGATCCCTGCCTGCACTGGACTTTTATTTTTTATTATTTTTATAGGAGTTCTGATGCAGGACTTCTGTTGCTGTATACATTTTTATTGCAATACATTTGTCACATGTTTTTCACTGACTGTGTGGTGTTTGCGTTGCCTTCTGCTCCTGAAAAAGAGCACGTGTTCTGGTTTCCACCTGAAGCCTGATTCACTGCCTCAGCCGACCTGCAGTGTGACTCCTGGATCGTGCTTGATTTCACCTTAAAAACCTCTGCAGGTGCATCTTAAATGAGAGCACCATAGAGAGTATTCTGACCAGCTGTCTCTCTGTGTGGGGTGAAGGCTGCAATGCCTCCGACTGGAAGAACGTGAGGAGAGTGGTGAGGACAGCAGAAGGGATCATCGGGGCTCCTCTTCCCTCCATAAAAGACATTTCATCTCAGCGCTGTGTGTCCTGAGCCCGTAACATAATCAGGGACCCCACACACCCCCACCATGGACTATTCTCCCTGCTGCCCTCTGGGATGAGGTTCTGCAGCATCCGCTGCAGGTCCACCAGGTTCTGCAAAAGCTTTTTCCCTGCTGCCATCAGACTGTTGAACTCTAAACTGGACTCTGCACCAGACTTGCATCGTTGCATCATTATATGGCATTACCAACGCTGCCGAACTTTTATCATCCTTTTAAATACTACACAACTCAACGTTGATTTCATTTTTGCACAAATGCCTTTTTGCACCATTATTTTTGCACATAAACATGGTTGAACATTCTTCTGCACGCTGTTTGTCCCCGGCATTGTTACATCTGATCACTGCTGCACTTTATATTGCAATGTTGCCTTATTCCACCTGTAATCTCACTACACCGCTGTAAGCAACGAAATTTTGTTCTGTACGCACTCTGTAGTTCATGCAAAATGAAATTAAAGTTGTCTAAGTCTAAATGTTTCTCCAGTCAGGAACCAAGGAATTTCCCTGCCGTGAAGGAAGCTTGTGGGGCATAAACGAATCACAGCCTCTGCTCACACGCAACCAGTCGCGAAACAAGTTCTCAGAGAGGACAAAAACACCTACGTAATGGAAAATGTAATGCTCCTGTAAAAGGCTAATGCGTGACAAGAAAAAGCCACGCCTTATAAAAGCATTTAGTTATCTTTACAGGAGTGTTTGAGCTCTGATGGCCGAGCAGCTTGATATTTCAATAAACTGCTGGAGCGTACCCATTGATGGTAATTTCCATTTTTAAAGGGGGAAGCGCTCTAACCTATATTAAAAAAAATATTCTATAACTGGTAAATGCTTTTGACTTAGGGGAAAGGGCTCATTAGCCATGATGTGGGCTGTGCCACATATAATCCCAATGGTGCCGAGAATCACCTGCCAGATGAAGCACGCCTTCACATGTATACTGTGAGAGTCTGATAGCATAAAAACCTTAAGAGTTAAAAACAAGCATACAAACAACACTGGTGGACAGTTTCCTGCACCAGGACCAGACTCAATAAACACAAATGGACCTCCAACCTTCTGGCTTTTAACTAAAGGCTCTTCGGGCTAAAACTACTGGCCAGAAGTTTGGAGATTACCAGAAAATGTTGTAAAGCGTTCAAACGTTAAAGCTCCCGATTTTATTAGCACAAGCATCTGAAACACCAAAGTCAGGCTGTTGGGCATCCTGATCCTTACAGGATTGGGTTTTATATCATAACGCAAAATTTACATTGCATTTATTTAAAAGTTCGATTCATCTAGAATTGTATTACTCCTCTTTAAAAAGGCAGAGGAGCAGAAAGGTCTCATCAACACTGAGACTTCAAATGTCCGACAGTTTGCTGTCTGATAAGGATAATGGAGCTTAAGCGAAAATTCAAACTGAAGAAACTCTATTGCCTACCTCCGTCAATCAGAGACTCATCCGTTTCCGACACAAGCCAATCAGCTTTGAACTGCTCCTCCTCGAAGCCAATCAGCATCCTGGGTTCATCTTAAAAAGAACTCCACATCCTTGTCTCAGCCTTCTCCTCAGCGAGCAAGCGGTGGCTGCGCCGTGTCCGATTTGGACTCTGATGACCGGATACAACCCACCTCCATCCCCTTCTCCACCATCATAGCAAGCTCCGTCTGGCTTTTCTATGGTGCTGCTTCAACCTTGTCCCTATCAGAGTGTAATTCCTCCTGGACTCTCATGGAATTCCCTGTCACTCCTTAAAACGGTCCGGCAGAAGACCGCCATGCTGAGCCTGGTTCTGCCAGAGGTTTCTTCCCAAAGGGGAGTTTTTCCTCTCCACAGTCGCTTCAAGCTTGCTCATCATGGACAGTTCATGCAAACCTGTGTTTATCAAGTTGGACACCTAGCTCAAACAATTCAGCATATGGACTGAACAAACTTTGTTTATCTCCCCTCCACCACCAGTTTCAGACCCGGGGGGAAATATCCCTATTCTCATACGCCTGCTTATGCATATTGAAGTATAATTCAGCGTGAATTTTTCCAGCCGAGGTCTGAGCGCCAAACTCTTAAAATATTGTATCAATAAAATTCTTCTAATTGCCTTTTCTTTCTGTGTGAGTTTTTCAGATTGAAATAAATGCTAGGGGGTTGAAATTTGCTGCTTTTTTGACATAAAATGTTTTTTCCATCCATCCATCCATCCATTTTCTGACCCGCTTAATCCCTCATGGGGTCGCGGGGGTTGCTGGTGCCTATCTCCAGCGTACACTGGGCGAAAGGCGGAAAATGTTTTTTTATCCTCTTCTATTAAATAAATAAAACCACAGGATAATGAAAACAAATATATCCGTATTTATTTCCAGACACTTGATCTTGAATTTGTATTATAATATTCATGGACTAAAATTAAGCCCTGGAATAAAAAATATGGTTAATCTGCCATAAATATAGCACAAAGGACCCAGAGAGAGAGAGAAAGAGAGAGAGAGAGAGAGACAGAGAGAGAGAGAGACAGAGAGAGAGAGTTCAGAGCATAAAGTTCTGGTGAAGGGTGGACAGTGTGCAGCCATGAGGGATGCAGATGGATCAAACGTAGGAGAAACCAGCAAGGGACAGGGTACATATCTGCCAGGAGTTTATAGGGAAGCAGGGAGAGGAAATGAAGAGTTACTCAAGAAGAATCTCCAGAACGAAGCAATAAACTGTTGTGAGCGTCACTACTGTTCGCCATAACTGATAAACCAGCAGGAAGAAGACGTCTGACCTCCTAATGAGAAGAAGAGACACAGCTGGGGAGTGGTGGCCTAGTGGTTAGAGCGCAGAGCTTCAGTCCCAGAGGTTCTGAGTTCAACTCCCACAGACTACCACTCTGGGTCTCAGAGCAAGACCCTTAACCCCCAATTGCGCCGCATAGTGGCAGCCCACTGCTCCCCAAGGGGATGGGTTAAGATGCAGAAGTGAATTTCTCCATTGTGAGATCAATAAAGTTCAATTATTATTATTATTATTAGCTGTGGAGACTGCTGCGTGGGACTGGAGCGCCCCCAGCTGGAGGGAAGCGGTAAAGAAAACCTCCAGAGGACGTTACATCAACGGGAGAGGAGATTCTGGTCCAGGACGGCCAGTATATGACGTCACTCCAGATTTTATTCTGATATAAAAACCATTCGGACAGGTGGAGGATCCAAGACGGCGCCGTGGATGGTCAGATTTTTAGAGAGTAGCTTTGAAATTGAACTTTTACAGGTGGCCCTTGAACAGCATAACTTCATACTCTTTTAAGCACCGTTGGACTTTTACTTGTCTGTGTGAACCCCAGAAACTGCTTCTGTGAAATATGTCAAAGTTCTACTGGAAAGAGAAAAAGGTCGGGGAAGATACCGGGGAAGGCGGCAAAGTTTCCAACGTTCTCATCTTTACATTTTTTTTTAACTAAACTTTATTAGAATATTCTTTGTAGCATACGTAAAGAAATGACACAAAGAAAAGATACTTGAGGGTTTAATCATAACAGTCTTACAGTTGTGAATAAAAAACATGGCCAACAGTACAAGAAGATTACGTAAAAAGAAATGGTCATAAAGATCTTTTTTATATGTTGTGATCCCACAAAAAACATCCTTAAATAAAGTTCAAATTTGTCATAAATATTGTTCAGAATGAAGTGACAAATACCTTGTCATAGACATCTGGTGTGTTCACAGGTCCAAAATAGTGAGAAATAGACTGAGTAAATGCTGCAGAAAGTATGAGTGGTATTAATGTCCTTTTTATATTTAATGAAAAATGACTTTACTGGGTAACAACTGTGAATGATTTTAAAGGAAACCTCCCTAACCTTGTTGACTAGTAAATATTTATTGGGTAGAAACCACGTTTTGTTCCAGCAAACTTCTGAGACCAGACCAGATCAGACTGAAATTACTGAGATGCAGTTGGCTTGGAATAAAGGTTCTCATCAATACCTGTCATGATTATGCCACCTGTCCTGACATCCCCAAGCTCTGTCTGATAGAAGAAGAAGTAGACTTCCCTCTGCTGCCCGTTACTCCAGAGAAACCACCTGTTAAAGGTAACAGTGATGCAGCTAGCGTAGACATTGTTGCTATTTTGTCAAAGCTAATAAACAGCAGGTCAGATGAGCTGAATTCCTTGATTCAAGATAACGATTCTGAGAGGAAATGAGGAAATTCTACCAAAAATGCCAAATGTGTGAGGTGAAAGGGAAAGTTTCACAGCTTGAACAAGCTCTGGATGCAGAAGAAAAACATGTTAATATGTTCTGAAGTTTCTTTGGAGGGCCACCAGTGTGCTTTGATTTGATTGATGCTGTTCTCTTATCACCACAGTTTTCTTTAGCTGACTCTTTTCATTTTATGTATTTGTCTGTTGTTACACTTAATGCCAGGAGTTTAAGGAATAACCTGAAACATAAAGCTCTTTTTTGTTCATTAAGCAATGTCAAACGGACTTCTGTTTTTTTTTTCTTTTTCAAGAAACTTACACTTTTTCTAAGGACACACAGTTTTGGAGGTGCCATTGAGGGTAACAATGCTTTTTTTTCACACACTTCACAACATTCAGCTGGGGTTTGAACGTAAAAAAAAAAAAAAAAAAAACGATTTACAGGTACTATTTTACACTTAAAATGACAGGAAAGGTCACCATTTTAAAATATAAAGTTGCTTTTCTGTGGTAGCTATAGGTATTTTAATGTAACATATGTCTAACATTTGCACAAATAATGACACTAATAGGGTAAGGAATATTCTTTTGCTGCCAAAAGGTTGCAAACTATTTGCTTTTTGGACGTTTTCTATAAAAAGTGAAGAAAATTTGGTAAATCCAGAATAAAAAAAAGTTCTTTAATGAAAATCTAAAAAAAATTCCTACAGTAGGTATTATAAAACATATTAAAGGCTATTTTGTTTTGAAGAGTATTGAGTGTTATTTTTGTGGAGCTCAGCGAACATTTAGCTGGAAGGAAGGATCTTTGAACAGGTAGCTGACCCTTGACCCCTGCAGAATTAACAATTCTCCAATTAAATTAAATACATATTTATTTTTACAAAGACTGTTCAAGAGTTACCTTAAAAAAGGAAAATATCTTGATTTTATATTTTCACTTTCTTCTTTGAAACATTTTAAAAGTATAAAAATCATCATTTTAAAATAAATCAGGGGAGGAAATCAGCTGCATCTAGTTTCTCTGGACATCCCATAATTGTTAATCTACCAGAACAAAATGTCTCCTGGAAAAAGCTGGAAAAGTCCAGTTCAGGTCCAGCTGTGGAGCTCAGAGCAGAACCTCAGAGATGATCAGTGATGCTGGATCCACCAGAACCTCCAGACCGAAGCTCCAGTTTAACCAGATGTTCTGATCCAGTTTATCTGAAGCTAAAAGATCCTCTGAAATGTTGCTGATGATCCCTGAAAGAGTTTCAGCTCAGACCTGAGATCCAAGATGGAGGAAGAGGGTTGTTAACATTGATCTCTATTTAAACACTGGATTGCTGATTTGCCTGAAAAACTGAAGTCACTCGCCGCCACAACAAGCAGTTTTCTGGCTGTGTGAAAACATTTCACATGTAATTTTACAGTCAGTCGATGTACTAACACTATCAGGTACTAGGAAATTAATTGCTGAAATATTTTACGTTATTCATTATATACTGTATATATATCCTCCATGCAAAATATTTCAGCACATGACTTTCTCATTACTTGATAGTTTTAGAACATAACATAAAAGTTTATGGCATTTGACATTTTAAAAGTCTTTAGCCCCCCCTGAACATGAGAAAATCCTCGTTATTCGATGCTGTAGCGCACATATTCCCTAGTTACTGGGGGGAAATAGGGAGTACCAATATGGCGGCTGGTGGCTTCAAAGCCATTCACAGCTAAATGTATTATACACCATAGACATAATATAAGAGTAGACCCAGTATTGACTGTCGCGGCACAGGAATTAAAAGTAATAGAATGTTCTGACAAGATGTATGTATGTTGCAAAACACAACCACTCATACTTTTTATATTATTTTCTTCATATATAAACAACCACATTTGTACGTGTGTGTATAACACAACCACTCATACTTTGTGTTTTGCAACATACATACATCTTGTCAGAACATTCTATTACTTTTAACCCCACTAAGATTATGTAAATGCACTGGATTATTTGTTATAATACCTATAGCTTCAAAGTTTTCAGCAATTTTTTTTTTTAAATTAGTTCCTGATTCAGCGAGTTATAATTGATTAAAAATGATTCTGCGCTTGCAACACATTACACTGAACGGAGCTGTCGACCGCCCCAAGATGACGCCCTCAAATCTGGTCAGCGCCTGTAGGAGAAAGCGGTCTATGCAAGATCTATTCGTTATATATGTCTGTTATACACGGCCAATGCGCAATCAGTGAATAAATAGAGCTCAGTGGTTGTTATAGACTCTCAGACTCTGTCAGTGACTTTAGCGCCACCATCTGGTGAAACAGAGTCACTGCAGCTGCATGAAGATGAAACAATCAGGAATATATTTCTTCTTATTCTGAACACGTTTACTTTCCATTCTGCTCATTTACTTCCCCAAAATATTTATAGTGTGAAATAAAACAAGTCGTGCTACCAAACACATTTGTGGTTCAACCTTTATTATTATGTTTTTTTCTTAAGAGTCCTAATAAAATACATTTAGAAAAAGTTCAGCATCAACCAAGTACAGAAGTCACAATAAAGTGAGACATTTTTTCAAGTGATGATAAATGAATACAGTTTCTATAAAATAACCCTTCATGTTTAGACAGATGATTCATTTCCAGCAGACATAAAGGTGAAAAACAATGATTCAACGATTTAAAGAGGAATCTGAACAGAACAGCAGCAGCACCAGAAAAACACCAACAGGTCTGTAGTTTGTCTCAGACTGATGGATGTTGTTCTATTTAGGTATTTTCTCTTTAGAAGATAAAATATTTCAGTCGACATTACACAAGTACTCACAGACGTTTGTTTTATTAACAGTTTGATATAAAAGTTATAAAATACAAAGATGAACCAAGTTATTTTTTCCATTTACATTCATTAGATCAGTTTAAAATCTTTGCTTTGAGTTGCTTCAATATTCAGCCCTTTGATCTATTTACAGTCACATTGTAAAACGTATTTACATACATTAAAAAACAGGTTTCTCCTTTTCTCTTTACTTCTTTTTGTGTATTTTATAAAACAATGCTGTACTCATAAAACGTTGTCATGGTAGGCGACCCTGAACTCTAACTCCCCACAGAATATAAACAGCAGGTGATGAGATTTCTCTGAACAAACGTATTGAAACAATAATTTCACTGCTCCCTATAGGGGATTGCTTAAAGTTAAATTTTCCCAACTGAGGGAAATTAAAGCTGTATGCAAACAAAATTTCGTTCTGTACGCACTCTGTGCATACAAAATTACAAATATAGAAGTCCAAGTCTAAAATAAATAAACATTTAAAGCTATGTGCTGTTAGCAGGCAGTGCGTTGTGGCAATGAAAAAATGGGAACCTATCTGGTCTTTTTGTTTTCTGACCAAAGAAACACTAAACTGAATGCATATAAGCCCATTTATGGCTGAGTCAGGCTGGGAGAACAGTTGCTTTTTTGGCCCAAAGCCAGGCTTTAGGGCGGAAAAAAAAAAAAAAAAAAAAAAAAAAAAAAGGTCAAATACAACAAATTAAAAACATACAGTCCCATGAATCAGGCTAAAATTACTTTTTGAAAATAACCTTTAAGTTGGTATTAAACATTTTAAAAAAGCTAAAAAAAAAAAAAACATGAACACATTCATACACCGATACACAGTACCGTAGGCAATCTGCCTTTAAGTGCCTTGCCCAGGGGCACATTGACATGAGGCAGGAGGCTGTAGTAGAGCAGAGGCTCAGTGGGTGTCAGCCATGTTTATAGACCTGAACAGAACCACTGGCATCATGTCTGAGTGAAACTCTGAAGCTCCTGGGAACTTCAGGATTCAGGTTTAGTGGCCTTTCTGGCCCGCAGTCATGGTAAAAGGAATTGTACCTTTCTATGTGGAGATATTTGGGTGTTTTGGTCTTTCCAGTGTTGCTTCTATCCCTGCAGGGCTGCAGAGATCTGCTTCTGCAGAGATTCCTCTGCTTTCTGGGACAACAGCTGGGGTTTCTACTCATTGAGAAACCTAAACGTAGTTTTACTGTCAGTGTTTTAGCTGCAGCTGTCTGAGAGCTTCACGCTGAACTGTAGATACTCTGGTGAGCAGTATTTGCACAACTGGTGCTGTTCCTTGGTTCATTATGGTCAAACTTCTCAGCTTTAGTCCTAGCTGTGCAAAGGACATTGTTCCAGAGGTCTTTCTTTTTACCATGACTGCATTTCTTCAAACCCCAAATGTGCACAAGCTGGCCTGCATAAAGGCATCCACTGAAAGCAAGGTTTGTAGTACCGTCTTTGTACTAAAAATGTCAACAGACATTTTTAGTGTTTTTTGGCTTGAATGATAGAATACCTGAACACTTGATCAGGTTCACTCACTAGTTCAGCTTTTTAAGGTGAATAAAGTGCAATCCCAATATTTTAAGGAATAAAGGGACAGTGTAAAGTGCAATTGTAACACATACAATACTGATCTTATTGCTCTATCAAAACACACTGACTGACAACTATGTAACAGTGGCAGTCAGGTGAAGAAATGCTACATACAGAGGGGTGTGCAGTAAACCCAAAGTGCATATATGTAACACTTATTGTTACCCCATAGGGTAAATAACTTTCCTCTGTAGAAACCTAGAAATCTATGGAGTTTCTGGCTTGAAAACACTTCAGTACTTGTAGCTGCTGAGAATAATGCTCTGTAAGATAAACTTGGAACAAATTTCCCTGATTCATATCAGCTTGCCCATGAAAATGGGGGAAATGATTGAAATGTTAACGCTAAAGCCATTGAGAGCAGCGCAACGCCTTGACACACAATAATGTTATGAAAAGGCCAACAATGGTCAAACTTAGTGCTAGTTTATCACTATTACTGCGCTGAGAACACAAATCACGTGGTCATGAATGAGAAATGGTGAGTAAGTACGAGGAGATGCAGTATGTGGCATCTCTACTGTGAGGGGGGGGGGGGGGGGGTTAAACTGAACCCACTTTAACCATGTTTGTCATGTTTAGATGAAGTGGGTCCATCCTTCAATTCTCTTCCGGTTGTCCAGGGTCAGTTCACTCCAACTCTCACTGGAAGAGAGTCCAACTCACCGCCGGTAATACAGACCAGACTCTGACACCGGTCGTACAGAGACCTGACAGCCCTTATTAAAGGGTCCGGTACTCCATACTCCCGGAGTACCCCCCACAGGATCCCCCGGGGGACACGGTCAAATTCCTTCTCCAGATCCACAAAACACATGTAGACTGGTTGGACAAACTCCCATGAACCCTCCAGAATCCTGCTGAGGGTATAGAGCTGGTCCAGTGTTCCACGGCCAGGACGAAAACCACACTGCTCTTCCTGAATCTGAGATTCGACTATCCGACGGACCCTCCTTTCCAGAACCCCTGAATAGACCTTACCAGGGAGGCTTAAGAGTGTGATTCCCCTGTAGTTGGAACACACTCTCCGGTCCCCCTTTTTAAATAGGGGGACCGACACAGCCCCACAACATCCAGAGCCTTAAGGTACTCAGGGCAAATCTCATCCACCCCCGGGGCCTTGCCACAGAGGAGCTTTTTAACAACCTCGGCGACCTCAGCACCAGAGATGGGAGAACCCGACCCCAAGTTCCCAGGCTCTGCCTTATGCTTGAACATGGTGTTCGTTATGGACAAAGCACAGAAGTCCAAAAACAGAACGCCATTAGAGTTCAGGTGGGCCGTTCCTCCCAACCACGCCCCTCCAGGTCCCACTGTCATTGTCCATGTGAGTGTTGAAGTCCCCCAGCAAAACGAGGGAGTCCCCAGGAGGGGCACTCTCCAGTACCCCTTCCAAGGACTCCAAAAAGGGTGGGTAATCTGAACTGCTGTTTGGCGCATAAGCGCAAACAACAGTCAGAACCCGTCCCCCCACACGAATGCGGAGGGAGGCCACCCTCTCGTTCACCGGGGAAAACCCCAACGTGCAGGCACCGAGATGGGGGGCAACAAGTATGCCCACCCCAGCTCGCCGCCTCTCACCATGGGCAACTCCAGAGTGGAAGAATGTCCAGCCCCTCTCAAGGAGACTGGTTCCGGAGCCAGAGCGGTGCGTCGAGGCGAGTCCGACTATCTCTAGTAGGAACGTCTCAACCTCGCGCACGAGCTCAGGCTCCTTCCCCACCAGAGAGGTGACATTCCACGTCCCAAGAGCCAGCTTCTGCAGCCGAGGATCAGAAAGCCCCCTACTGCCACCCATTTCACAACGCACCCGACCCCTTTGGCCCCTCTGACAGGTGGTGAGCCCGTCGAAAGGGGGACCCATGTTTCCTCTTCGGGCTGTGCCCAGCCGGGCTCCATGGGCAAAAGCCCGGCCACCAGACGCTCGCAAACGTGCCCCACCTCCAGGCCTGGCCCCAGAATGGGGCCCCCAGTGACCCGAGTGTCGGCGAGGGAACACGACGTCCATCTATGTTGTTCATCATAATGGGTCTATGGGCTGCTTTTTGTCTGGTCTCTTAAGTGGGTTCAGACAGAAAAAAACTGGAAGGGGATTTTCTGTGAAGTTTCCTGCCCACTGTAAAGTCTGGTTCACACTTTGTAATTATAACCATCTTCTAAGAAAAAATGTGTCTATATAGTATTGGAAGAAAACATTTGATCATAAAATCACTGAGATTATTTAAACGATAATATGACCAAAGGTTACCTACAAGAAATTTAAACCTGACTTTTTCATGAACATTTTGCTGTTGAAGCAGATGGGGTCATTCATTTCTTTTCCTCTCATTTGTTTCTGAATGATTTCATACTATTGAGCTCATAGCACAAGATGTTCAAACCCTGAACTGTTTTTTTTTTTTACAACAGTGTGAGCTGGGCTTCACAGAAAGGGAGGAAGGGGGCGACGGTAAGGTAACTAATTTCTGGTCAGAGGGAAAAGTCTCTGAATGTATTTTTTTCTTGTAACAGATTGCAAAGAAAACTAGTAATGCCACTGCAAGTAAAAAAAGGGAAGACGGAATGAGGATCCACAACCGCTCTCGAGGTGTTAGTTTTGAAGTTTCTTCTGGCGTTTGATGCTTTAAAGCTCCTTCTTGATTGGGACGTATTGAAGCTGCAGAGATAAAACAACAGTGAATTATTGCAGTTTTGACCATTAGACCGAACAACACAGTGCCTTTTTTTTATTGAGTCTCTAGACTTTCAGCAACAATTATTCAACCCCTGCACCAAATTAGTTTTACTGACTACACATAAAATCAGGTGTTTGCAATTATCAAATGGAGTAAGAACAGCAATAATAAACTGACATTATCCAAACCCATCAGTAAATCCTGCTCTCAATAACTGACGATTTTTGCGGAAGTCTTCCCAAGAGCCTTTTTGAATAACTTTCCATGCACAAGACCGGCTCTCACTCTTCCACTCTTGAGCGGAATCTGGTCCTAAAAAAATCTCCCAAATCCACTTCGATCTTATTTCTCTCTACTGAGGCCTTCCTCTTCTTCTCATAAAAGTGAACGCGGTTTGCTTCTTACGACCCTCAGCCATGTTCAAAGTCTACAGTGAGAGCAGTGGAGCAACAAAGAACGGCTAACTGCTAAGCTAACAGAATACATAAGCAGTAGAAGTGCGCATGCTAAGCCAGCAAGCAGAAACTATGAAGGAACGAAGCACGGACACCGGTGTTACGTGAGCAGGTCAGAGCAGGAACAAAACACGCCTTTTACAGGCCTGCAGCTCCCACAGAGAATGATTTTTTTAACCTCCTTTTTATGAATACATAATGTAACTACTTTCAGGATGTACCCAGTATAACAAAAAGTGTTTCTGAACAGGATTACCAACTATGGCTTTAATTAATTTTGACTGGAACTGTATTTTGTGTCCGCTAGCATCAAATTATGTTCCAAAAAGCACACTCAATATTAAAGAACAAAAGTATTTTTTTAAACGTGATGTCTTTTAACAGCAGGTGAAAATAACAACAATATAACATCCTGTTTAATAGTTAAATCATAGGTCATCGGTGATGTTTGCAGGCCTAATATGAGTCAGTCGTTTCAGCTCACCTTTGACTTTTAGCTCCCATTTTTTAAGGTAACCTGGTCCACCATCTTTAACGATTCCCTGATAACTTCCTGTGTCGTTGATTCTCAAGTCAGTCAGGACACATTCGATCTGTCCGCTCCTGTCCAGCTGAGTATCACACTGCAGTCGATCTTTGAACAGATCATCTACGTACGGGACAGGCTGAGACCTGCTGTGGTACCGATAAATAGTCCTCCGTGTCTCCACTCTCCTCAGCTCGATGGACAGGAAGTCAGAGATTGTGTTAACTGCAGACAGTGTCAGTGTGAAGTTGGAGTGTTCCTCTTTCTGATAGACGTCCTGAGTGTTGTTTACTTGGAGCAGAGTTCCTCCTGCAGGAGTGAGAATGAAGGGATCACAGGTTGGTGAAGTCCTCAGGAACATTTGGTAACAGCAGGTCATTACATTTAGAAAATTGTCTCATATGATGGACATAAACAGACTGAAAAGTTCAACAACAAACACCAAGAAACCCAAAGAGAGGAACTAAATTCCTCTGGCTTCACCTTTATCCATCCACTCTCGTCCTTTCCACAGATGTTACGTCTTCACCACAAACGTCAACATTGTTCCAGGATTATTTACACCGTCTCCCACATGCTAATGCCTATTTACACACTTCGGTTGTGGACATCCATGCAGATCGGACAGTTCTGTAACTCTAAAACCTGATTTTACTGTACAGTATCTACTGCAGGGATGAGTGCATCAAACATATATTATATTATATATAAATTCAGCCAGCTACAGAGATCTACATCTTCTGGAAAAGGACTGCTACCTGACCTTCTGACTGGGATATGAGTCTATTAGACGCTAAGGACTATTTAAACGCTTTGGGTTTTTCAGAAAGTGTTGTTGCTCAGGGCAATCGACAGATTTCATTGAGAAAACAAACAAATAAAAACTTAAAAGTAGGCTGTGAGTGTGTGCTCTTTACTCTGACGCTCATAAATAAAATCCAGAGCTACCAGCTGCCGTGACGCCGCCTGTCAATCAATCTTGGTGGCTGGGCAGAGACCGACCCGTCACCGATCACAATGAGCCCCAAAGAGAGAGACTGAGAGGGTTTTAGGAATAAAATCTTTTGTTTCTGGATGTGAAACAGTTCACTATGCACCACTTGATGTTGATCTTTCAGACAAAATCCGAATAAATGTTAATTAAGTTGTCGGTTTTAATGAAAGAAAATGTGGAAAGATTTAAGGAGTGTGTTCATGGGGCCTTGATCACACTGAGCTCCCGTTACAGACACTGTCTGTCTCTGCTCCACACTTCTGCATTTTTAATTTAATCCATTTAATCGAACGTTACTGATCTCACGATGGAGAAATTCACTTCTGCATTTAAGCCATCCCCTTGGGGAGCAGTCTGGGGTTAAGGGACCCAGAGTGGCACTCTGTGGGAGTTGAACTCAGAGCATTGCGCTTAGGTCCTGGAGGTTCTAATCACAATTCTCCATAATCTTATCATAATAATAATAATAACAATTACAGATTTAGAATCAAAACAAATAATATACATTTTTAAATCAGTTCCTCACCCTGTGCAGGAGAACACAGAACCCCGGTCAGCACCAGAACCAGCGGGACATCCATCCAGGATTTCATCCTTCATTGAGCTGCTCACGCCTGAAGACAAAAACAAAATAAAACTCTGTAGATTTATCATGAGGGAGATTATTTAGCTGAACTCTACGTTCATGCGTTTGTTTAAAAGGGGAAATGTATTGATAGTAGAAACAATGATCAGCAACGCTGCTATTGGCTGTTCAGCATGGCCAAAGAACGCCCACAGTTTTTCTCCCAAGCAGAACACAAGCTTTTAATGGAAGGTTATGATTAATTTGAGTCATTAATTAAAACGACAGGGAACACCTCAAAGTCTGTTAAAGCCAGGAGAGAGGGCCGGCAAAAAGCAGCAGACAAATTAATGCATAAATACTGTCCATGGTAGATGTTTCTATCACTTTCAACAGTATGAATTTTTGCATTTTAATAATTTCATATTTACTTTGTTCTTTTATATCAGAGCCTCCATGGGACCCACTAGAACATGGGGACAAGTAAAAGTGAAATACAAGAATATTCTACAAAACGGTAGCCTTTAATTATTATACTGTATTTTAAAAAGGCACTTATCATGGCAACACATCCAATTTCGGTGTCATTCCTTAGACACTGGAAGTAAAGGACATGTGCAAACTGGGAATTTTAACAAAAAAATTCTTTATCTATACATTTTTTTCCCTTTTCCAAGTCATCCACAGTTTACACGGTAAAACTGTATTGCTCCGTGGCTAGATAATCCATCCATAGTTTTTTCTAATACAATATACGGTTCGACAGGAAGCAAGCCTTTCAAAGTAAAACTAAACTTCACAATAAAATGGCCTGAACAAAACTTCTTACTGAATATGACAAAAATAAAAAGCAAACCATCATACAAATAACTTAAATATTTTCTATTTATGTCTCTAACACCACTTTTTCCTCTTTAAAAGCCACTGTTAAAGTCTAAGTCTTGTACCGAAAAAATATCCTAAAAACCGTTGAATAACTTCCAGAACAAGGTAAACTTTGAATATTCATGTATCAAAAGTGTTCAAATTAAGTTTAAATATGAAATATCGCACATTTTTTACACCGATTATGGTATTTCGCGTTTGAGTGCCTCCTCCGTTTACGATCGGCCATTTCCGACGTGTGACGTCAGTTCAAGAACACGCGAATCGAACTTGTATAGAAACACACATTGTTTACATTGTACAACCGGTACGGCGAACCAGGATATACAGGGGTTGGGCAATGAAACTGAAACACCTGGTTTTAGACCACAATAATTTATTAGTATGGTGTAGGGCCTCCTTTTGCGGCCAATACAGCGTCAATTCATCTTGGGAATGACATATACAAGTCCTGCACAGTGGTCAGAGGGATTTTAAGCCGTTCTTCTTGAAGGATAGTGGCCAGGTCACGACGTGATGCTGGTGGAGGAAAATGTTTCCTGACTCGCTCCTCCAAAACACCCCAAAGTGGCTCAATAATATTTAGATCTGGTGACTGTGCAGGCCATGGGAGATGTTCAACTTCACTTTCATGTTCATCAAACCAATCTTTCACCAGTCTTGCTGTGTGTATTGGTGCATTGTCATCCTGATACACAGCACCTCCTTCAGGATACAATGTTTGAACCATTGGATGCACATGGTCTTCCAGAATGGTTCGGTAGTCCTTGGCAGTGACGCGCCCATCTAGAACAAGTATGGGGCCAAGGGAATGCCATGACATGGCAGTCCAAACCATCACTGATCCACCCCCATGCTTCACTCTGGGCATGCAACAGTCTGGGTGGTACGCATCTTTGGGGCTTCTCCACACCGTAACTCTCCCAGATGTGGGGAAAACAGTAAAGGTGGACTCATCAGAGAACAATACATGTTTCAAATTGTCCACAGCCCAAGATTTGCGCTTCTTGCACCATTGAAACCGACGTTTGACATTGGCACGAGTGACCAAAGGTTTGGCTATAGCAGCCCGGCCGTGTATATTGACCCTGTGGAGCTCCTGACGGACAGTTTTGGTGGAAACAGGAGAGTTGAGGTGCACATTTAATTCTGCCGTGATTTGGGGAGCCGTGGTTTTATGGTTTTTGGATACAATCCGGGTTAGCACCCGAACATCCCTTTCAGACAGCTTCCTCTTGCGTCCACAGTTAATCCTGTTGGATGTGGTTCGTCCTTCTTGGTGGTATGCTGACATTACCCTGGATACCGTGGCTCTTGATACATCACAAAGACTTGCTGTCTTGGTCACAGATGCGGCAGCAAGACGTGCACCAACAATTTGTCCTCTTTTGAACTCTGGTATATCTCCTATAATGTTGTGTGCATTGCAATATTTTGAGCAAAACTGTGCTCTTACCCTGCTAATTGGACCTTCACACTCTGCTCTTATTGGTTCAATGTGCAATTAATGAAGATTGGCCACCAGGCTGGTCCAATTTAGCCACGAAACCTCCCACACTAAAATGAGAGGTGTTTCAGTTTCATTGTCAAACCCCTGTATATCCATGTTTTCCAGTATCTTCTTTCACACACCAAATCTGCTGATCCACGTCTACTTTGAGCAAGCGCAAAAAAAAAAAAAAAGAATCGCTGAACTAAGTCCACAATAAAAAGCCTTCTAGGTGCGTAGTTGATGGCTGTAGTGTAGCTAGGCTTAGTGCAGACCACGGTGAAGTTGGTTTGATATTGGCCATTCAAGCTCCGCGGAGTCAGCGGGATCTAGCCCACGGTTGATCCGGTTGAAGGACTCCGATTTCGGCTAGCGTCTCTCAGCTGCTCCCTTCTCCCATATGCGGTGGGACCGTCAACAAATCTGATTTGATTTTTGTTTCTCAAGAGTGCTCCGCTGACTCCGCGGAGCTTGAATGTCCAAAGTCAAGCCAACTTCACCGCGGTCTAGTGCAGGCCAGAAAGCAGCACTACATACTTGGCAGAAGGATCAAAAGGTCCGAAAGAAATGGGATAAATTTGTAAAATAAACGCGAAAGGACTGGATTGCCGGCAGTGACAAAAGTGTTTTATGCAATTCACACTTCACGAGCGAGGAAAGTCGTAGTGTTAGCAGACAGTGTTATTGCAGGTGTTGTGCGCAATCCTGTTCCCCTGTGAAAATCTGTTTCCCCCGTGTAGGGCGCGCGCTTTGCAGCCGTTTTCACGGCGCTTCTAATTGATTTCTCGGTAAAACAACTCCTATAATCATGTCAAGGTTGTAACATTCAGTTTAATCGGCAGCTGTTTACAAAATTGGAAAATTAAATTAAATAAACGGGGTCATTCAGACATCTGAAATATCCATTATCTCCTCTCCTCCCCTGAAAACTTTGGGAAATAAAGAGCAAATGTTTCCAAATTCTCAAAAATTGTTATGTGTGATAGCATGTAGTATACTAGAAATTTCCTTAATCCAATAAAGTGTCATATTTTACATTACAACGGGAATCACTGGGAAGTCTACTCTCTTCTTTTCAGGAAGTCTTAGAGCTGCGTGAAGCTGACACCCCACCCACAGAAAAAAACTCTGTTAAATAGACGGAATGGTTAGTGCCTGGTTTGTGCAGGTTTGTGCCGTTGAAATTAGCGTTTGTGCTGTTTTGGTTTTGAAGATATTAAAGAATATTTCACCCCCCCCCCCCATTTTGCTTCGAATCCAACCAAACTGGGCTACTTTTTTTAGTGCTTCGTTTGTGCAGCTTTGTGCAGTTAAAATTATCGTTTGTGCTGCTTTGGTTTAGGAGATATTATGAATTTTAATTTCAGCCAATAACGTCATCCCAGCCCACCGCTTCAAAATAAAGCGCTACGGTAAATCATATGTTATTGCCAACAAAAAAAACGTAGGTCTTTTTCATATATTTCTACTGATAAATCAGTAACATTACTATGAAGTTGTGTCATTTACCGAGCCTCCCCCCCTACAGCATTCTTATAAAATGATTTATATATTCCTCCTTATTGGCAAAGAGCTCTTGAGAAACATGTTTTTGTTTAATTTTTTCTATTCAACTGTTATAAGTATGCTTATTTTATACAGTGGCTTGGTTGCCACATGGAAAGCAAGTGAAAGCAAGTGACCCACCAAAAAAGGCATTTCATTTATTAGAATGTTCAACTGTTTTCATAAAGTCTATTTTTCCTAATCAGAAGGGTTTATTCTTCTTCGAGAGTATAATGTTTATAACATTTTCAAACAGTAACTTGGTTATAGTTGATCTTAGTAGTCATAGTTCATTACTCCTCTGAATTAATTAGAATAGCAAACCTTTATTGCTCTACAATAGGGAGATTTGGGGGTGTCTGCACCTAACAAAAGGGCAATAAAAGTAAACAGGCTTATATAATGCAGAAAACATACCCAAACTAAAATCAATAACAGAAAAACTGCAAAAAATAAATCACACTGGTCGGCCTATAAAGTATAACAACACTGTAAGGAACGATCTCCTAAAACGTTCCTTTGTCCACCTAAGCTAAACCTTTAATTAGGCTGAAGGACCACTCCACTTTTTATTGGCTTTATGCATGAAGTGGGAAATGGTGTTCAACTATGAATATATTGACTGTGTTATCAGCTGAAAGTATAAAGCATATAGATGGAATTAGAAATGCCTAAAAATATAGACCAATTTGGTGTGTTGTGTATTGAGCTCAGCACAAAATATTAAAAACTTAACGCTCTGCAAAAACTATTGGGCTGCAAATCTTAATGAAAACTTTATTTTTTTTTATTCCAAGGCTGTTGTTGTTGCGCAAACAAAGCACTGAAAAAGTAGCCCACTGTGGTTTGTTTTGGATCCAGCTCAGCACCAGCAAAGAAAGAAAAACGTAGCACTTTATTTTGAAGCGGCGGGCTATGATGACGTCATCGGTTGAAATTAAAATTCATAATATCTCCGAAACCAAAGCAGCACAAACGATAATTTTAACTGCACAAACCTGCACAAACGAAGCACTAAAAAAGTTGACCAGTTTGGTTGGATTCGAAGCAAAATGGGGGGGGGGGGTGAAATATTCTTTAATATCTTCAAAACCAAAACAGCACAAACGCTAATTTCAACGGCACAAACTTGCACAAACGAAGCACTAACCATTCCGTCTATTTAACAGAGTCTTTTCTGTGGGTGGGGTGTCAGCTTCACGCAGCTAAACATTATGGCTGTTTCTCAATTCACGAGAACGCGCTCGCGTTCTCATGAATTGAGAAACAGCCTAAGACTGTTAGTGCAGGACACAAACTAATGTTTGTGTCCTGCTATCAACCATCCTCCTTTTTCAGCAATGTAAAATCATAAATACACACTACGTGCTGGAATATTGTGTTTGGTGGTTTACTTTTATTTGTCAGGTTAAAGTGACAAAAGCTGGAATGGAAAAAGACCGATTATCTTGCCATTTAAAATAACACAAAACAGCGTAAGACGACCTCGTTTATTTATTTTTATTTTACAATTTTGTAAACAGCTGCCGATTAAACTGAATGTTACAACCTTGACATGATTATAGGAGTTGTTTTACCGAGAAATCAATTAGAAGCGCCGGGAAAACGGCTGCAAAGCGCGCGCCCGACACAGGGGGAACAGATTTTCACGGGGAACAACACCGGATGCACGGTACTCGTTCTGTGTGTGACGTCACATACCGGCCGATTGAGGAATGTTCGGGCTAATTCGCATATAGGGTTATTCGCGAAGCCTTTGCGTGACGTCACGCGTGACGTCAGTGCGCTGACTGGTTGGCAAAACATGGCGGATAGTGTAAACAGGACGAACTCGAGCGGATATCTTATGCCTTTCTCCGCGTATGCGAACTCCCTCCCTTCAGATGCGAAAGAGAGATATAAGATAAAGTTATTGTACAACGCTGGTACGTGTTCCTTGCCCGATCCATATAGTTTAACGGAACAATGGAGCAAAAATCCCGACGAGTGGCCGGACCTAACGTTTGGCGACATTTACCTATATCTGATCGATACGCCATCCATTTTCACCAAAGAATCGATGAAAGCCTACAAATCGTTGGAAGCATACAAGTAAGCAATAATACAGCTTTATTTTTGTTTACAATTTTTAATTTTGTTGAGAAAAATGTTATATTAACGTTTTACTTACGTGTAAAGGTGACGTTCTCTGTAAACAAAGATCACGTGATACATAGTGATAGTTTGTCGCTCTCTCTTTGTATTGTATGTCATATGTAAAGAAACTTAGAGGTTTTATAAATTACTGTGTAAAGAGCATTATTAAATAATGATTGATTCTTAAAATTATTCACTATTAATTTATTTGTAGGTATGTTTTAAGTGGACATGTACAGGAGGTATTGTCACACCAAATTGATCCAAGCTGCCCCTACATTGCTCTGAAGACCAAGGTTACTCCATCCCAGAGAATACGAGACAAACCACATGAACCATGGGTTTATTTAGAGAAATCTAGTGGAACTGTCTACTGTGCACATTGTACATGCATGGCTGGGTAAATATTTTAATATCTACTGTGAAATTATGATCACTTTTTTTTAATCACAATTTCCTATTGATCAGCAATAACGAATCATTTCAGGCTTGGAGAAGTATGCAGCCATGTGGCGGCACTTTTGTTCAAAGTGGAGATGGCTGTAAAGATGGGACTGACCCAATCAAGCTCCACAAGTAAAGCCTGTCAGTGGAATAGCTCTTTTCGAAAAGAGGTAAGCAAATTGTAATATATATATATATATATATATATAAATAAATAAATAAATTAAAATTATAACTGTTATGAGTTTATTGATTCTTCTTTACTTTGTATTAATAATAATTTTTCCTTGTTAATGCCATTTAATTCCTACTGTCTGAACTAACAGTTATTAATAAGACATATTTTACAAATATATTTTAAAGAAATTGTGTTTAATATTATTACATTTATATTTTTTTTCTAGGTAACCCCAGCCACCATCTCTGGAATATTCAGTGAAATTAAAGGAAGACGTACTAAGGAAATAGATTCTGTTCATGCACATGGTACAGCCCAACTTCCTCCACAAAGTGTTCTGGATAGCCTTTATTCCATTGCACCCAATGCAGCTTTCTTCACCTCTGTTAACGTGTTGTCACCAATTGCAAACGCTGATCTTGTGGGGAGAGAGACAAAATACCCTCAACTTCTTTCAACGCTACAACAAGAATTTCAAGAAGATTCGATAACAGAACTTTGTGCTGAAGTGTTAAAGAACTATTCGGTGTCCTCTGCACAAGCCAGCAACTTGGAATATGCGACAAGGAACCAGTCTATCAGTCCACTGTGGTACCAACACCGGACAGGGAGGATTACTGCTTCCAAAGCCCATGATGTTCTCGTTAGACAACCAAAAACCAATCCTGACAGCTCTTGTAAAGAGAATAGTAGGATACAAGGTGTATGACCTCTCCAAAAGTGCTGCTGTCAAGTGGGGAACTGAGACAGAAGATGAATGCAGACAAGCCTACAGTCTTCACCAGAAAGCAGGACATATAAATTTCACCTGTAGGTTATCAGGGTTTGTGATTGACCCAAACCATCCATTCCTCGGAGCCAGCCCTGATGGAGCTGTGAACTGTGATTGTTGTGGCAATGGAACTTTAGAAATCAAGTGTCCCTTTAAACATAGGGATGTTGCTGTCAAGGAAGCAGCCATCATAGATAAGGATTTTTGCCTTGATGCTACTCTACATCTTAAGGAAAACCATAGATACTACACCCAAGTTCAAATGCAGATGTTTTTAACAAAGAGTCAGTATTGTGACTTTGTAGTATTCACTAAGAGTGAGCCAGCAAGCATGTGTATTATTCGCATTACACTTGATGAAAAGTTCTGTGAAAACCTCATAAACAAATGTGAGAAGTTTATCAAAGACCATGTTGTCCATGAACTTATAACTCGTCAGTTAGAAAATGAACCTGTTGTCAACCAAGAACTGGATATTAATGAAAAAAAAAACTGGTGCATTTGTAATGAACCTGAATATGGACGAATGATTAAATGTGATGGTGAGTTATGTCCGTACGAATGGTTCCACTATAAATGTGTGGACATTCGACGAAAACCCCGTGGTCAGTGGTTTTGTGCAAGTTGTGAACCATGATGAGTCACTGAGAACAGCATGAATCTATTGCAAACTGGATCTTTAGTTCAAATACCAGAATTGAAGGGCATTTTGAATTACTTGCATTTTTATTCACTTTGTAAATAAATTGAATACATGAATATTTAAAATAAGTTGTTTTTATTGTTAAATTTTGTTTTTAATTCCAGTTGTACACTTATATTGAATGGAAAAGAAAACTTAAAATACATGTAAAGGAAAAAATACCATTTTAAATTCAGTTTAAAAATTTTACACACAGAAAATAGTTAAAATAAAATAATTTCAAACAAACGTCACTTCTTGAGTGAGAGAATTTTCTTATTTACATAACTAGTTTAGGTTGCAGGTTGCAGAGCGCAGAACAAATGGTAACTACACTGTCGGCATGTGGGACCATGTGCATTGTCATATTCGAACTCAAGATGTTAAAGTTCTTTAGTCTCTCTATAGCTCTCTCAACATGAATGCGCACATGAGCAATCCTGCGAGACAGTTCAACCTCTTTAGCAGATAATTGGGCCTTTCCCTTGGTAAATGAAGGTATAACAAGTGTTGCACCACGGTTGGCCAAATCTTCTGAAATTAAAAACCCCCGATCTGCCAAAACCTGGTCACCATACTGAATGTTGTCCAGAAATCCACTTCTGAGTGTGATCACTTTGTCTGATGTTCTCCCACCAAATGCTTTTGATACAAAAGAAATGGCCCCTGTTGGTGTTATGGAAACCAAAAACTTTATGGTGTTATTATGTTTATAGTTAGACCATGTCTGTGCTCTAGCTGTTAGCTTACCAGGTCTCTGAATAAAGACTTCAAAACAGTCAATGATGCTGGAACACCTTGGGTATGAGACCTTGAATATGTGTGGCATATTTGCTATCAGGTACTCTCTCTCTGGCCACTGAATAAGGAAACAAAGTTTTCTAGCAAGTCTTGGAAGTCCTTGATTAAGAATGTCAGAAATTGTGGTCAGCGAAACATTAAACCGATAGGCTAGATCCTGATGCTGCAGATTTAACCTTAGCTTCATAAGAACACACAATAGAACACTCTTAGATGACATGACTCTGCTTGTAGGTAACACACATTCCACAAATGAAAGCAGCCACAAGAATATTGCCACGGATGGAATGCCAGTGTGAAATTGCAGCTTTCTATCACTTTCTATCACTTGTTGTTCTAAATGTTGCTTGTTTAATAAGGTTGACAAACGCAAATTTTCCTCTTGAAGTCGTCCTAACTCTGCATAGAGCTGCTGAGTTTCTTTCCGGAGGTCACAAATTTTCTGCACACAAGAATCATGAATTGATGTGGACGGCTCTGTAATAAATAAATAAATAAATAATGTTACATGAGAATCATAATATCACATCAAAGATCACACTTTTGTAAAGTACTGAATACAAATATTCTAATTTTAAAGAATCAAGGAAGAAAAGAAATTATTAACTGTGACAACCTGAAAAGTCTTTTTCTGGGGAAGCTGCTCTCTTTTCCTGCCTGGCCAGGTCTAAAAGAACTGATGCTGCCTCCACATGCTGCTTTCTGATTTCTCGCTTTTCTGCCCTTAGAAATCTGGACTGTCTTTGTCCACTATCTGTCTGTCTCCTTGCCTCATTATAGCCCAAGTTGATGGAGGGCACATAGTCTGGATTTGACAAGTCATTGCTCTTGGCACCTAAAATGTTGAATTGACATTTTACATTGGCACAAAACCAGTCATCATTAATTGCATTAATATAATTTAGTGGCATAGTCACTGATGAGAAAGGGGGCTCAGACAGAAAAAAAAAAAACAAAAAAAAAAAAAACGTACTGTCAGGGATAATTTGATGATTTTACCAGAAAAATAAATCTCGTATGCTTAATCTAACTAAATTAATAAACCAACCCTTCAATCCCATTCATAGTCATAGAGCTACATGTACTCATATTCAGTGTGGTCTTTATAGTTATTTTTAAAGCAATGATACGTTACAGATATGTTTAAGACACATCTTAAAAGAAAAAAACCTTACCTGTCACAAAATGCAGATGACAAACTCGGTCATGATCTGCCGGCTCCCACGGTTGACCATTCAATGTTCTCCGCTTTATCGCCGCGATCCAGAGCTTTCTTCTTTGATCTGGTTTCTTGGGAAACCGGTAAAAACTTTTATGATTGTGTTTGTTGTATCTATTAGTACAGCCGATCACGCAGCACGAAACAACCATGACTAATAACCTTAGTTGTTATCACCGCAGGCGGCCATTTCTTGTTTTTCTGCCAACCAGTTAGTCACGTGACAGATTTGTGACGTCACGGCGAATAAGCGTATTGGGCCTTTGCTTCCAACAGGATCTGGCATGATGCCCAGACACCACATAATTGGCCAATACAGCACCACCCACATGTGGGAAATGGCGTTACTGACCATTTTGGTCAAATGTTGAGTTCTGGGCCCAGATGTGGTGAGGCTGAGTTGCTAAAGGAGGCCAATCTGACTCATGAGCTTTGGTGACCTTTGGTGACATTAAGTATTGGCACCCTTTTTGAGGCACTTCCCAGTACAGGATTTGGACCAAACTGACAGAGTACACTCACCTGGTGATACTGAACACAACCCTGTTAGCGGCTAACTGTTAGCATGTTGCTAACCGGAAGTAGCTCTAGGAAGGTCCCACCAACTTCTGCTTCACAGAGTCTGTTCTTACTCTAGAGAGAAAGCTCCACAAGAAATTTGTGCTACGTCGCATAAAGCATCTCCAAGCTATGAGGTGTCAAACATCCAATGCTTTTCAATGGGGGATCAAACCCCTTATGGTCAATACTGCATGCCCATATATGGCGCTACAGTATAGCTCAGATGGAAAGTGCAGGCTTTGCATGCAAGAGGTCATGGGATCGAATCCCGGTGTGGCACACTTAGAGTTTTATATTATAATCCCCACAGTATGTATAACAAAACATGTGTGCTGATCCTATGAAGTATTTTTTTGTACCACCCGCCATTTTGAGTTACCATGGCAACGTTATAAAAAACGTATTTTCTCCCTATTTGAAGCACATCCCAGTACAGGATTTGGACCAAACTGACAGAGTACAATCCCCCGGTGATACTGAACACAACCATGTTAGCGGCTAATGGTTAGCATGTTGCTAACAGGAAGTAGCTCTAGGAAGGTCTCACCAACTTCTGCTTCACAGAGTCTGTTCTTACTGTAGAGTGAAAGCTCCACAACATATTTTGGCCATGTCGGATAAAGCATCTCCATGTTAGGAGGTGTCAAATATTCAATGCTTTTCAATGGGCCAAGACCACCCGCCATTTTGAGTTACCATGGCGACGTAATAAAAAACGTATTTTCTCCCTCTTTGAGGCACTTCCCATCACAGGTTATGGACCA